>QLOH01000603.1:0-660365 GCA_026901365.1 Sesbania bispinosa | reverse complement strand
TTAGAAACACTATTCAACCCCCCTTCTAGTGTTTCCCTGTGTTCCTACAGTTGGTACCAGAGCTCTACTCAGGGTTGATACACCTAACAAGTGTCTGAGGACTGAAAGATCCACATGGAAGCTTCAAACAGTAACAGGCAATACATCACAGAAGGAGCCTCTATCACAAGACCTCCAGCTTTCAATGGAGAAGATTATCACTACTGGAGAGATAGAATGAAGCTGTTCATTGAAAGCACAAACATTGATGTTTGGGATGTGGTCACTGATGGAGACTATGTGCCTATGCTAAATGATGTGCCTATACCTAAGACTGAATGGACTGTGGAGCAAAAGGCTAGAGTCCAGATGAATGCTAAGGCCAAACTCTATCTGATATGTTCTTTGAACAAATCAGAATATGAGAAGGTTCATGGATGCACCTCTGCCAAGGAGATTTGGGATACTCTTGCAGCAGCCCATGAAGGTACTGAGACTGTCAAGCAATCGAAGATAAGTATGCTCATACATCAGTATGAGATGTTCAAGATGGAAGAATCTGAAACCATTGACCAAATGTTTGGAAGGTTTCAGACCATAAAAATGGACTCAGGTCCTTAGGCAGAACATACAACTCTGGAGATAATAACAGAAAAATCCTAAGGAGCTTGCCTAAGTCCTGGAGACCCAAAGTTACTGCCATTCAAGAGGCAAGAGATTTGAATTCTCTTAGAGTGGAAGAACTGTTGGGATCTCTTAAGGTCCATGAGCTTGAGCTTGGAGAAGATGACAACAAGAGAAAATCTCTAGCCCTAAACTCCAAGACCAAACAGTCTAGGCATGGCAACATCAAGGCTATGCAAGCTGAGGCAGCTTCAGAGGGAGATGAAGACTCTGAAGATAGCTCAGAAGATGATGATGATCTTGCTCTTCTAAGTAGGAAGATCAAGAGAATGCTACAGAACAGAGGAAGATTCAGAAAGAATCAACCTTCAACCTCAAAAGGAGGTAAGTCAGGTAAAGACATACAAACTGACAAATTATTTGTTTTGAGTGTAAGCAACCAGGGCACATGAAGGCTGATGTCCAAAACTAAAGAAAAACAACTTCAAGAAAAGAAGTTTTTCAAGAAAAAGAAAGGTCTCATGGCAACATGGGAGGATCTGGATGAATCAACTTCAGAAGAGGAGGAAGACACCTCAGAAGAGGCAAATCTGTGTCTCATGGCAAGCCTACCATCTTCAGACAGTTCTGAAGCTGAGGTATTCACTCTTACCTTGCAAGAAATGTATGATGATCTGGTGGAAAGTTCCAAGGAACTGTTCCTAGAGTATAAGAATCTATCCAAGGCTCACACAGAAATGTGTAACAAATATGAGTCTCTGGAAATAGAACATTTACTCAAGGAAAAGGTCTCTTGAGATAAAAACCACAGTTCACAAACTGTGTCTGAAGAAAATAAAAAACTTCAGAAACAGATTGTAGAACTGACAAATGATCTGGCCAAGTTTGTCAAAGGAACAAAAAATTTAAACATAATGCTTGGAAATCAAAGACATTCCTCTGACAAAAGTGGACTAGGTTTTTTTGATCAAATGTCTGAACCACCTACTGTCTTAAATTTTTCTAAAAGTAAAAAGAAGGTCACTGGGTGTTCTCACTGTGGTAAGCTGGACACAATGTGATTCAGTGCAAGCACAAGAGAAAAGCAAGACCCAAAGCTAACAAAACAGGACCCAAAAGAACTTGGGTACCTAAAAACTTGATCATTCCTGTTGCAGATGTGTTTAACAGGACAAAGGAGACCCCACAAATGGTACCTGGACAGTGGGTGCTCGCGACACATGACAGGAGAAAGGTCTTTGTTCCAAAACCTTAGACCTAAGGAAGGAGGAGTGGTCACCTTTGGTGGAAATCAGCAAGGGAAGATCACTGGCATAGGGACTATAGGTATAATTCCTTCATCCCTCATTAAAAATGTTCTTCTTGTGGAAGGACTACAACATAATTTACTGAGCATAAGCCAATTATGTGACAGTGGTTATGTAGTATCCTTTACCAAGGAAGGATGCATAGTCAAAGACTCCTCTGATCAAACACTTTTTACTGCTAAGAGACACAGCAATGTGTATAAAATTGATCTAGAGGATCTAGCAAGTCAAAATGTAAAATGCTTCATTTCTGTTGAAGATGAAAAACAGATTTGGCATCAAAGACTTGGGCATGCCAGCTTGAGATTAATCTCAAGATTAGCAAAACACAACCTTGTTAAAGGATTGCCCAAGCTCTCATACAAATCTGACATTTTATGTGATAGCTGTCTGAAAGGGAAACAAACAAGACACTCCTTCAAGAGTAAAGATGTTGTTTCAACTAGCAGACCACTAGAACTTTTACACATTGACTTGTTTGGTCCTATTAGAACAGAAAGTCTTAGTGGAAAGAAATATGGTTTGGTCATCGTTGATGACTATTCTAGATTCACATGGGTGATATTCCTTAGAAACAAGGATGAGACTTTTAAGAATTTCACAATATTTTGTAAAAAGGTACAGAATGAAAAGGGATTCTGTATTTCTGTCATAAGAAGTGATCATGGTGGGATAGATGTTTGAGAATGCAAATTTCAAATTGTTCTGTGATGAGAATGGGATCTCACACAATTTCTCTGTGGCAAGAACACCTCAACAGAATGGGGTTGTTGAGAGAAAGAACAGAAGTTTGCAAGAGATGGCAAGGACCATGCTCAACTCAAGCAACTTACCTAGAACCTTCTGGGCAGAAGCTGTTAACACAGCTTGTTACCTTCAAAACAGAATATTGGTAAGACCAATTCTGAAAAAGACTCCATATGAATTGTGGAAAGGAAGAAAACCCAACATATCATATTTCCACATCTTTGGATGTGAATGTTTTATACTGAACACCAAAGATGATCTTGGAAAATTTGATGCAAAGTCTGATAATGGATTTTTCATTGGATATTCTGAAACATCTAAAGCATATAGAGTGTATAACTCTAGAACTTTAACTGTTGAAGAAACCATCATGTAAAATTCAATGATAACAAAGAGACTGATAGGGAACTATCAGATCTAGAAGATGATTTTGCAGGAATGGAGCTGAATGATCACAACGATTTGAAGGATGAGCACCTGTCTGAAGCTCCTGCTGTTTCTGAACCTCTTCAGACAAATGTTGAGTCTCAGACAGATGTGATGTCTCCTCATAAACTGATTGGAGATACAAGTCACATCATCCAAAAGAGCAAATCATTGGCAGCACTTCAGAAGGAGTTAAGACAAGATCAAAATTCAGACATTTGAATTCTCTTGCTCTCCTGTCTGAAATTGAGCCAAAGAGCATTGATGAAGCTCTGCATGATGAAGGGTGGATCCTAGCCATGCAAGAGGAGCTAAATCAATTTGCTAGGAGTGATGTCTGGACCCTTGTTCCTAAACCCCATGGGAAAACAATTATTGGAACCAAATGGGTGTTCAGAAACAAGCTGTCTGAAGAAGGCAAAGTTATCAGAAATAAGGCAAGGCTAGTAGCTCAAGGTTATAACCAGCAAGAAGGTATTGACTTCACTGAAACCTTTGCCCCAGTGGCCAGGTTAGAAGCAATTAGAATTCTTTTATCTTATGCTGTAAATAATGGCATCAAACTATATCAAATGGATGTCAAAAGTGCCTTCCTCAATGGTTTCATTGAAGAAGAGGTTTTTGTTAGACAACCCCCTGGTTTTGAAGAGTAACTTTTCCTGAACATGTGTTTAAACTCAAGAAAGCTCTCTATGGTCTGAAACAAGCCCAAGAGCTTGGTATGAAAGACTGAGCAGTTTTCTTGCAACTAATGGTTTTGAAAGAGGAAAAGTTGACACAACTCTTTTTAGAAACAGTCTAACAAGGATCTTATACTTGTCCAAATATATGTTGATGACATTATTTTGGTTCAACTAATTCTTCATTGTGCAAAGAATTTTCTGAGTTAATGCAATCTGAATTTGAAATGAGCCTAATGGGTGAACTAACTAAGTTTTTCCTTGGACTTCAGACTTAAGCAAGATTCTGATTGTATATGGATCCATCAAGAGAAATATACAAATGAAATGCTTAAAAAGTTCAACCTAAGTGATTGCAAACCCATGTCAACTCCAATGCATCCTTCTGCATCTTTAAATAAAGATGATAATGAAGAACCAGGTAAATCAAACTTTGTATAGAGGAAGATTGGTTCATTATTGTATTCAACAGCAAGCAGGCCTGACATCATGTTCAGTGTGTGCCTGTGTGCTAGATTTCAATCTGATCCAAGAATCACTAACTACAAGCTGTAAAAGAATTTTCAGATATCTTAAGGTACTACTAATCTTGGTCTTTGCTATAGAAAAGTAAGGATTGCAGGTTAGTAGGATACTGTGATGCTGATTTTGCTGGAGACAGAGTTGAAAGAAAAAGCACCAGTGGTGGATGTCACTTCTTTGAGAAAATATGATCAGCTGGTCAAGGCAAAGGCAAAGCACAATTGCATTATCAACAGCTGAAGCAGAATACATCTCAGCAGCCAGTTGTTGCTCACAACTATTATGGGTGAAGTATCAACTTGAAAGATTTTAATATTGCAATATCTTGTTATACCTGTGTTATGTGATAATACCAGTGCCATTAATTTATCTAAAAATCCCATTCAACATTCTAGGGCGAAACATATAGAAATCAAACATTCATTTCATTAGAGACTATGTTCAGAAAGGTGTTTTTGATATTCAGTTTATTGATACAGAGCATCAATGGGCTGATATATTCACAAACCTCTAACTGAAGATAGGTTTAAGTTCATCAGAGATAAACTGAACATTCATGCATTGTGAGTATGTATGAAATATAATGTGTCTGAAACTTCAGCCTGTCTGATAACATGTGACCTGTCTGAAGTTTTTGGTCGTCTGAAATTAACTAGGATGTCTGAAATCTTGCACTTGTCTGAAATGAACAAATGACGTGGCAATAAAGGGGCGGGTTTTTTTAATTAAATCCACTTTGCACGTTACCCATATGTCTGCACGGCCAGTTTTCTGCCATCATTGCCTCAGAGCGTCTATAAGTACTGGAAGGGCAGTGAGTCCTTGGTACGTTACAACTCACTACCCCTCTCAAAACCTTTGCTATTCTTCACTTCAAGAAAGCCACTTTCTCTCTCAAGTTCTTTCCATCCTTCAACAATGGCACCAAAAGAAGTCTGGGCTGATAATATGTGAAGACCAAGGGTGTCTTTCTGGAAGAACTTGAAGCACTAGGAATGGATCTTCATGCAGAATTTCAAGCTGCTGGGTGGCTTGAATACTTCAACAAAAATCGTTCACATTGGCATGAGCAGAGTATACTTGATTTCTGGGGCCACAGCCAGAGGAATCCCTAATCCTCAAGGCATCTACACTACCATCAAGGCTAATGTGCTCGGCACATCTATCTTTATTGATGAAGACATCTTGGCCATTGTCTGTGGTGTCAAGACTGAAGGTGCTGTCTTCTCTCCTGGCTGGGAATCAAGAAATGGAGGTCAGAAGCATTTTACTGAGTTTTATATGGAACTTCCTCTCCTGCTAGTCTGGATGCAAAGAATATGTCAGATAAGGCTAGGGTTCTGCATGCTATCTTGGGGAACTCTGTAATCCCTAAAAGTGGCAGCAGAAACCATGTGTCTGAACTGGAAAGATTCTGCCTTATTCATCTTCTGAAGAAGCAGAAGATAAATCTTCCAAATATCATCATGTACCACCTTCAGAAGAGGCTGAGAGACTCTGCTGGAAGTTTTCCCTCACAACACCATCATCACCAAGGTGTTGTTGCATTTTAAAGTTCCAGTTCACCAGCTCTTTGATCACCACTCAATTCCTATGTTTGGGTGAATCAAACCTAAAGAGCATGAAGATCAAGCTGACTCCAAGGCCTCCATCGCCAACCATGAAAGAAAGTCTGCTAATGGAGAAAGCTCAGAGGAGAAGTTCCACTGTGCAGATTCTGGAAAATGAACTAAAAGGAGATATCAGAAGACATGAGTTCAAGCCCTCAAAGGCGTCACCTCAACCTAAGCTGAAGAAGCTACCTGTAAGAAGCTCAGCCAAGATAGCTTCTGCATCTGTACAGATTCAAGCATCTGAACCTGTTCAGAAACCTTCTCAACGGTTGTCTGAAATGTGGGTCAGGTGTCTGAACCTGCACAATCCTCAAAGCCTACTTCTATAATGGAAGGACAGGCTGTGGATATTGATGCAGTTGCGGCTCAACCTCTTGCTGCATGCTCCTCTGATCCTGAACTGATTCAGGTTGCTGCTTTGGCTACTGCTATTGAACAAGAAGAGTTAGAACTGAAAGAAGAGCAAGAGAGAACTGACAGAGCTCTTGCAATTGCCTCACAGCTTGCTTATGCTGAGGATGACAAGCAAGCAGTCATTGCTGAAGCCTCAAAGAAAAGAAAGAGGTCAAGTGCACCTCAGAGGAAGAAGAAGAAGGGTAAACTACTTCAAACAGTGTCTGAAGTTAGGATTACCAGAAGTACTGCTTCTCATCTAGAAGAAGCAGACATGGCTGGAAGGTATCAAAATTTTGTAAAGGCTAATCAATACTTCAAGAGAAGAAGGGCTCTTTCCTCTGAAGAAAGAGAAAGGGAGGATAAGGAAGCCAAGGAAAGGGAAGAAAAAGAAAGAGCTGCTAAAGCTCAAGATGCTGTTGCTCCCAAGCCTTACAAAAGGATCAAGGTGAGATTTGATAATGTAACTCCCTCACCTCCTTCATCACCTGAAAAGCAACCTTCTCCACCTATCTCCCAACCTCTACCAACCTTACAGCAACTTTCATTACCCTCTGAACCTTTCATACCATTTGAACCCTCATCACCTACACTCATCATACCATCAGACAACCTGTTGTCTGAACCCCCTGCACCTCAAGAAAACCAGGTTCTTGAACCCACATCTTCACCATCCAAACTCCTCTCACCTATGTACATACAGCTATCTGATAGCTCATATCTTCACCTTCATCACCTTCCTCACCATCATCATCTCCACCTCACACACCTTTACCTCCTTCACCACCCTCATCTGTTCATCAATTCAACCTTTCAGCTGAGATTGCAGCCTTATGCAAGAGACTGACAAGAACCTCCTTTGGCTCTTGTCCCTTTGCCAAAATTCCAGCATCTGTCTGAAGAGCTGCATTACTTTTAGAACAGCCCCTGCTGTCTCACTTCATCAGGGTCTCTCTAAGAAAACTGTGTCTGATGAAAGGGCTTTATATTCCAACAATGCTGATGGTTGGAGAAGATAAGGAAGGGTGTTGTCCCTCCTAAACATACTTGGGATCTTATCAATCCATTCTCTGAAGACTCCTGGAAGCTGAATAATGAAGATTGGCTAATGGTAAGAATGCTGAACACGGAAGCTGAATTGTTCAAAGGGATTTGGCTAGAGGAGTTGGAATGATAGGCTACAGGCCTCCTAGAACCAGTTCAATCAGGCCTTCAACCAAAATCTTAGTGAAGCCTGATAGAATTGTTCCTAGGTATCCCCTCAAGAAGGTCAAGATGAAAAATTGAAGGGTACTAAGGTATATTCTGTATCAGCACCCCTGTCTGAAGTCATGACTGCTTCAGAATGGGAAGGTCTTCCTGAGTTTATTATGTCAGAAGGAGGCGGCTTGAATCACCTGCTGGAAAACTTGATGTGGGAATCTTACTGGAAGATCAGAGAAGCTGCTGGGTCTTCTTCTGGGTGTAGTGATCCTGATGCTGAATCTGCAATGGGTGTTGGGACACTTCACAAATGTTCAGTACCATTTCTTAAGAGATCACTTTCCCCCACAGGCAGATTTATTCAACCAAGCTTGGGTGCTTCTGAAGTATGTTGGGACCTTTTTCTGTCCAGTCTACAATCCTTCAGAATATGGCTTACAGCCTGGATTTGGAGTTTTGAGATTTGTTTGTCCCTACCTTCAGCTCATCCTAGTTGAGTCTGAACCTGACCTGTTTGAAGAAAACCAGAAGCTGAAATCCAAGGTCAAGGCCCTTGAGAAGAGATGTGAAGAATCTGAGAGGAGATGTGAAGTCTCAGAAAAGAAAGCACAAAAGGTTATTCAGAATCAGCAAGAAATTCTTCATGAGCAACAGCTAATAAGAAGTGGTCAACAAGAGTTGAAGTCTTCTATTGAAGCTGCAATAGACAAGGCCAAGGAAGAACTGATCTCCTTTCTGTCTGAAGCCCTGCTGAAGAAGAAGGACTAATTTATTCCCATTGTCTTATGTTCATATTTCTGTTTCAAGTGCTGATTGTCTGTTTAATCCTTACATCATTTTAATACAATCAGTGTTTTTTATTCCATCTCATGTGTTCATACTTGTTTTATTGATCCTTGCCTCTGATACTTGTTTTTACTCTATCTGTAGTTCATACTCCTGTTTGTTTTATTGATCTATTACTGTTTTTGCTCTATAATTCCCTTTTGATTGATGACAAAAGGGGAGTATTAAATCTAACAAAATCTGGAGTGATTACAGGATTCAGGGGGAGTACATGAAATAGTCCAAAGCTGTGCTGTCTGAACTTCTGAGGAAAATCATATATTTGTCCCAGGGGGAGCTAAATCTTAATCTCTCAATTTTGCATAATTTAAGTTAAATTTGTCATCATTAAAAAGGGGAGAATGTTGAGTCTCAAAAATATCATAAAGAGGTTTATGATGTTTTAAAGACTGAAATTTCTCTAAGTTTTAATGATCAACAAATTCAACTTAAGTTGTTTCTCATAAGATACGATTGTCTAAATTGTTTATCTATGATTTTCAGCAAGAAGCCTACTATATAAGACTAAGTGTTGGATTCGTCTGAAGAAGCTGATGCTTGTCTGAAGATGATCAACCCGTCTGAAGCATCAAAGCCGTCTGAAAGCTTTTGATGATGTGGCATCTCTTGTCTGAAGCTGTGACAATCCATGTACCTCTGCACGTTTTTCACGCATGTTCTCTGCTACAAACAGCTGACACCTGTGCAATGCAATTCAAGCACGTTCTCTGTCACAACGTATCCTCTGCTACGCAGCTATTGCAGCAGCAACAAAGAGCACCTTTTTGGCAGGAGCAAACCTTGTAAAAATGTCAGAAATTGTCAGGGAATATCAGAATATGTCAGAGAATATTCTGTACTGCAGCAGCTGTCTCACAACGGCTAGCATTGATTTCACAAACCTAAGAGTCTTAAATGATTCAAATCATTTGGTTATAAATACCCCCTCATTTGAAGACCAACAGAGAGAGAGCAACATAGCAAAAGAACAGAAACTCTGCAAGTTTTTCGCTGCAACACTCTGATAGAATTTATCATCTTTGTACACACAAATTTCTATTCTGAGCATACCTCAGTAATTTCTGTACAATCTGTAGCTGTTTAAGTCTCAAAACTGATATAGTTTGTGAGCTTAAGCATTTCTCTCATTTGTATTTGCTTTTGAGCCTGGAGAGGCTTGTCTGAAAAAAAATACTTGTGTTGTTGAGCCTGAAGAGGCTTGTCTGAAAAAGAATACTTGGTTGTAGAGCCTGAAGAGGCTTGATAGAAAAGAATACTTGTAATCTTGCAAGATTAAGAGAAAATCCAAGTGCTAGTTGGCATTGGGACTGGACGTAGCTCACAAGTGGTAGTGAGTGAACCAGGATAAATTCTGTGGCTAAGTTTCTCTTCCCTTATCTTTGTCATTTCGGTTTTTAAACTAATTAAGGGGACTGAATATTTTATTTAATATTTTAAAAAGAAGAAACTTCGTTTAGAACCATCTTAAAGCAGTCTGAAACCAACTTCAGACAGCTAACTAAAAACTTCAGACAACCTTCTAGTAACCTGTCTGAAAATCTGTTTTTGTAAATCTGTTTTCGAAAAGCTTCTTAAAATATTTAGAAACACTATTCAACCCCCCCTTCTAGTGTTTCCCCGTGTTCCTACAGCAACTTCCAGAGAGTCTGCGCTTCACCTGCACTATAGCTCAGGGTGAAGCGCAGGTAGCGTCCCGCAGCTCCAACTTTCTCTTTTTAATCTTGATCTCTCCCTGAGACTAGTTTTAGCAGATTTGTCTTTCCTTGTTTCCGTTTATCTGATGATATTTTTTGTATTTATTGTGCAATCCTTGATTTATTTGGGAAGTTTGTCTGCAGAATCCTTGATTGATTGGCATTGATCTCCTCATTAATGATCTCAAATCTTCTTTAAATCTTCATTAAATATCTTCAATCAATCTCCAATCTTGCAGATATCTTCCTTATTTGATGTTATCTATCTTTCAAATGAAATCTTTTGCAATATCCTGCAAAAATCAGCAATATTTCTATCAAAATAGCATCAAATTCAAATCTAAGATTAATAAATACAATTTCTCTAATATTTAATAAAAAGGGATTAAACTAGGGCAAAATTACCAATTAATCCCTGATAAGTGAACTGAAAAGTGCTCTAATTTATCAACTAATTTTCACTTATCAAATCCCCCCAATTTAACTTCTTGTTTGTCCTCAAGCAAAAGACCTCTTTGCAATCAAAAAAATCAATTCTATTCCCAGTGTATTCCTAATAATTAAAAACAAATTCAAGGAACTAACCCTCAACTCTTTCCTATGTAGCAGTCACTTTCCAATCATAAGAAAAACTTATAATCAGGGGATGTTACCACATATCAATCAGAATAGAAATACAAACATCAATTAAACTTTCTCAATAATAACAATTAAAGCAGTAAGTGATAAACCAAGGAAATCTCGCATTCTCACGGGTAAGTGTTTCCCTCAATCTTTGTCACCACCGTTGAACAACTAGAATTGATAGTCATTTCCAAAATCTGAACCTGCAAGCAGTTAATATGGATCAAAAGGTCTTTATTAGGTTGTAATGAGGCTGGGCTATCAAGAAATCATGGTTTTTCTGGATATTCAAGAACACTTTGAATAGAGAGCATCTTGTGATTGTGCTTGGGACTTCTCTCAATTCACCTGGTCATTCTTGAATGGTCACCCTTTTTCAGCTTGACCTCATTGTTTGAAGAAATTCTCCCCCCAACTTATTCAATTCCACACTTTTGTGCAGATTTTTTTTTTGACATAAGAATAACATAAAACTTTATTTGTGGGGGAGGATCCTTCTTTTGTGATTTCTTGTGCCTTCTCTTGAGTCTCTTGTGACCAACCTCTTGTCCCATGTTGTTGTGGTGCACCTTGCTCTCTATCCCAAGTGTTAAGAGACAGGTGATATTCAATGAATATGGTTAGGGTGCATCAAAGGAAATATTCAAGCTCAAATGGGCAATCAATAATTGGAAATATTAAAACAGGGTTGGCTATTTGGCACTGAGCACAATATTATAATCACAAAATATGCCTTTGTCACTTCCATATCTCTTCAAGCAAGCACAAATTTAGAAACTCAAGCAATAACAGTTGACAAGCAGCGGTGAATGAAAGCTCTCAATATAAGTGTTTTGGATCTCAGCTCACCGGTTATGGCTAAAATTCCTTGATAAAGCACTTAATGGATTTAATTAACTATTATGATAGGTTCTCTTGAGAAGTACCATAATCCTAACTGATTATGGAATTAATCACAAGACCCTATCATCTTTCCTAATCTGGTTAGTTAAACTACTTAATTAAAGAAAAATTGAAAAAGTTACCTTGATTCCTAATTTCCTAAGGTCCTAAAAATTTTAAAAATTCTAAAAAATTTTGAAAAATATGAAATACAAAACAAAAAATCCTAATTAATAGAAAAAATAATAGAAAATAAAAGAAAAACTAAAAGAAAGAAAACACCAGTATCAATCTTCATCCTCTGTATCTTGTGAGTTCTTGTCCTACTACTGCTTCCATCCCCCCTGAGAAAAATAGGTCTGTCCCCAGGCCACTGCAAGAATATCCGGAACTCTTCAAGCAGCAAGCCCGGGTATAGGTCTAGTAATCCTGCTTGGTTTGGGGTCAACTAGTCTTTATACTTTGCAGCAGTCTGTGCAATTCATGAAGAACATGGAAGCCTATCATTGCATAATTCAAAGAATTGATACTTCACAATCAGAAGATCAGTGCACTTGGTAATGGCTTCCTAAAAATAAATCATACTCATTTGTTTTGCAAGTATTCAATCAATCCATGGAAAGTGAAAGTTCAAGATTTTTGAAAGAAACAGAGTATAACACTTTCAAATTTAATAACTCACAAAACAAAGTGCATTTCAATTCAGCAAATTGTTCTTCATGTTTCACACAGCTAAAACCACATTCAAGATAGTAATTATCAACAATATTCATAATCCTAAGGTTGCTACCCTAAAGTGCAAATCATAGAGATAGAGTAAATGAAGATTTCAATTGGTAAAAAAAATAAAAAATAAAACTAAAAGTTTCAAAATTGATGGAAGTTTGTGAGTGGAAAGAGTTAAAAGAAAAGTTGAGGAAGTAGTACATGAGAAAATAAAAGATTTTTAAAATTTCGTATCCTGCGCTTCACCCTGCGCTACAGCACGAGTGAAGCGCATAATACAGTGACTAAAATTGCATTTCTGCGCTTTACTTGCGCTACAGCGCAGGTTGAAGCGTAGAAAACAGAATGCAATTTTGCAATTTTCAGTCACGTTTTCTGCTACTTCCTATTTTTATTCCATGCATTCCTTTTAAATTTATACCCCCAATTTAACAATCTCCTAATTACATAGGTAATTCCTAAAACTAAAAATTAACAAAAAGAAAAATAAAAATGAACACAAAACTCACAAACACTGGGTTGCCTCCCAGGAAGCGCTTGTTTAACGTCATTTAGCTCGACGCCTGGTTATGTAACCTTTTTATGGTGGCCTCAAGTGGAGGATGATGTTTGACTCCATACCAGTTCTACCTTTGAGTTCCCATCCTCCATGCCAATCTGTGCCTCTTCCTTCATTGTCACTGTCCTCTTCAATATCTGATGTTGATCTCTTTCTCCTTTTGAGCTTGAACTCCCAAGTTGTCTCAGGGTGTTTTACCCTTATCCTAGGCTTCCTCAGAAATTCGGAGCCTGGCAATTTTGTTTGAGTTTTGGAAATAGCATCAATTTGTTGTAATTTGGGGATACCTCTGTCAATATGAAACACAAGACTTTCATCTTTTGAGCTCAGTTTATATTTTCCCTGATCAACATCAATAATCATCTTGGCAGCTTTCATGAAAGGTCTTCCTAAAATTAGGGGGACATCAGTATCCTCCTCCTCTGTCTCTGCAATGTAGAAGTCTACAACATATGCAAATTTATCCACTTTGATTTGAATATCTTCTATTATCCCATAAGGGCATTGAGCGGATTTATCTGCAAGAAGCAACTTCACCCTTGCAGGCTTGACCTTCACATTACTCAACTTGTTAAAATACGATAGCGGCATCAAATTGATGCTCGCTCCAAGATCCAATAAAGCTTGAGTAGGAGGTAGATTACTAATAGAGATAGGTATAGTAAACTTACCTGGGTCAAATGACTTACTTGTGATATAGACTTTTTCTTCATGATATTCTTCCTCTGGTGCTGCTTTTTCTTCATCTTTCTGAACAATCTCCTTGGATGTGTCATCCTGGGGCGGTTGTTCTTCATGGATGATTGCACTACATCCTGCTTCCAGTTCTATAGTCTCTTCAGGGATCTTCCTCTTCTTGGCCAACACTTCTTTCATGAATTTTGCATAAGTTGGCATTTGTTCCATGGCTTCCATTAGAGGGATATTGATCTGCAGTTTCTTCATGACATCCAGAAAGCTGAAAAATTCCCTGTCACGACTCTTTTTGGTGGGAATCTTAGGGTAGGGTAGCTCTCGGTGATAAAGCTTTGGTGAAGGTCTTTTCTTTACTTCTTAATTTAACCTGGTGCTCTGGTTCATCTCTCTCTTTGTCAACCTCTTGTTCCTTTCTTCCTAGGACCTCATTTTCTGTTGTCAAGTTGTCACCAATACCTTTTCCTATTTCTTTGCCTCTTCTAGTGGATATTGACTTGAAGAACTCTTGTTGTTCATTGAACTCCCTTCCGATCTTCTCCACTTGCTTTGCTAGATGCATGAATGTTTCTTGCATTGTTTTCTGATTGGCTGTCATATCTTGTGTGAGCCTGTTGAGCTTTTCTTCAATCCTAGAGTGAATATCAGGCACTGTGGTGCTGCTCCCTTGGTTCTGATTTTGGTCATGGCTCCTTCTGCTGTCTAAGAAACAAACTTGTTCCATCCGGAATTCAGGGTAAGCACAATGCCCATTGGGATGATTTTCTTTACAAAAGTCGCATACCAAGCTTGAAGTCACTTCCGCGGCAGCTTGTGTCACTTGTTGTTGTTGGAGGATCATTTGCACTTGTTTGCTTAACTTCTCCATTTGTTGCTCAAGGAATTTGACATTATCTTGAAGAAGTTCTTCTTTTTGAATGTCATGTCCCCAACATGGATCTTGTTGACTGCGCAGAGCACAGTTGTCAATGACTGTAAGTGTCTTTTCTATGTTCACTAATAGAATTGTTCCTCCTGCTGCGGCATCTAGGAAGGGTTTGTACTTTGGCTTGAGTCCATTGCAAAAAGTTTTGATTTGTATAGCATCATCAAAGCCATGATTAGGGCACTTATGCAACAAGGATTTGTATCTCTCCCATGCTTCATATAAGGGTTCATTTGCTTCTTGCTTGAATGAGAAGATGTCTTTTTGGGCTTGAAAGTAACGTGGTAGGGGAAAGAATTTTCCCAAAAATTTCTCTTCTACCATGTTCCAATTATTCAGACTTTGACTAGGTTGTGACTTCAACCACTCCTTAGCTTCCCTGTAAGAGAAAAGGAAAACAAACGTAAGTGAGTAACCTCTTTGTCTTTTTCCTCGAAACCCATAGTTTCAACTAAATCAAAAAATGTAGACAGGTGGTCATTTGGATCTTCGTGTTCTAATCCTGCAAACTGATGAGCTTGAACACGCTGGATACGTGAGGCTTTTAATTCCAAGGAATTTGGGTAAGTTGGGAGGACAATACGTAGCCCTTGATGCCTCATATAGTCCCCCAAGATTCTTTTTGGTTGAGTGTCCTCCATATTTTTCATTGACTTCACTTGGGGTGGTTGAACAGAGAATGTTGAAATTGTCTCCTTGAGCTCTGCTCCTTTTTCTGTTACTTGTCTTCTCAAGAGAAATAAGATGCTCAAACAAAGAGAAAAACAGAATAACAAAGAATAATATATATATATTTTTTTTTATAATAATAAATATTTTTTTATAATAATTAATAATAATAAATATTTGTTTTTTTAAATAATAATAAATAATAATAATATTAATTAAAATAGAATAATTAAAAATAACTTATTTTTGTTTTCTTCTCGACTTTTCCTTTGTCTCCTTTCCTTGTTTCTACTTTTGTTCTTCCCTGATGTCCTTCCTATTTCTGCTTCAAGTTGTAATTGATCTGGGGACACCTGGCCTCTCAAAAACATAAACAAGAAACTAAAAAAAGGTAAGTGTGGAAGAAAAATTAAAAGAAATAGAAAAACTATAAATTTCCTAATAATACAAATTTCTTAACTTATGGAGAGTCTTGAATTTGTCTCCTTTGCCCTTTTTCTCTCTCTATTTGGTCACTTCTCTCAATTGTTAGAACCACAAGCAACACTAGAAAGGGGGTTGAATAGTGTTGTGAAAATTTTTACCGTTTTAAAAACATTTTAAAAATTTTTACCCTAAAGTGAAATGGTTATAATCAGAGTTCAACACTGAAATTGCGGAATATAAGAAGGACAAAGAGAGAGACTAAGAGAAGCTGACTAAATCAAAACTTGTTTGAACTTTTTGATTAAATGAATTAGATATTCAAATGCATATCAAGATACCTTCTGAAAGGTATTACAAAGAATCTTTTCAGAACAGTTTCTGAGTAACTTCAGATGATTGATCATCGTCTGAAATGTACTTCTAACTTCAGAACTGAAACTGTTTCTGATTCACTTCAGAGAGTTACTTCGACCGTTCGTCAAAGTATATTCTTTGTAATACTTCAAATGATATAAGATTAACTCAATGAGTTACTATCTTGAAAAACATAGTTTCTTGAAATTGTTGAATTAAGATTATTATGAAAAAATACTTTTCAATCCCCTACACAAATATAAAGCTGTAAATAAAGGAGTTTAAGGGATAGAAAACTTAGCCACAAAATTTATCTTGGTTCACCCACAAATCTGTGAGCTACATCCAGTCCCAGGGAAAACCACCACTGGATTTTCCACTATCTGAACACAGATACAAGTATTCTTTCACACAAGCCTCGTCAGGTTCAACCATAAGTATTCCTTTGTTTTCAACTGCCTCTCCAGGCAACATATGCAGTATTATTTTACAGACAAGCCTCTCCAGGCTCAACAGCAAGTATTCTTTCTTCCACCAAGCCTCTCCAGGCTCTCAGACACATATAGTGTTTACAAACAGAACTAAGTTTAAGTTTCCATGAAACATAAACTTAATCTCTTCCTGTACTAGGGGTTAACTGAGTACTACTCATGATACAATGGATAATTCTAAGTACAAGGTTAAGAAAGTGATACAAGTGTATAAGTTTAGGTACAATCCTGTCTCTGACATGAGGAATAACATCCTCTGAGAATCGGCTGAGAAGATATTGAATTTAACCTTCAGCCTATTCTCTAACCATTGGCTTCCTTGGGTTACATTCTCACCCTTTTTGAATGGAATAACCAAGGTGTAATTTGAGATACATGGGCAACTTGGTTCATCTACAGGCTTGTCTACTTGCAAGCTTTAATCTCACATCTCTACCATGCTCTCTCCGGCTGGCAAGAAATGCCAACATCTTCAAATTCAGTCTTGAGGCAATTTATATGTTCTGATAAAATATAGCCGTTGAAGATGGTTGATAATACCGTTGAGATGTTGATGATGTGGCTCATATAGCCGTTGTGTAAAATCTTCTCAGACGGTTGCTTCTTCTTAAGCAAAATAAGTGTTCAGACGATCCTGTTCTGACACTTCTATGTATGAGCTCCTTTGAGACATTTTCTTGATATTTTTCTGTTAATTCTCTCTCTTGATGTTCTTCTGATTTCATTCAGTCTTCATCAGCTTTCTTCAGATATCCTTTGGAGTGTACATGTGAAAGTATCCGTTGGATTTTTTTCTTTGCTTAATTTGTATATGCTCGTTCACTTGCTCCTGACACCGTTTCTTCTTTCTACTTTAAGTAAGGTGTCTTGTCCAAAGGATAATAGTTGTTCTTTCTGTTTCCTCTTTGAATAAAGACATATGATATTATATTCATTGAATCATATAGTCTTAGCTTCTTGTATTGATTTCTTCTATGTTGAAATCTGTTCCAGGCATTCAGAGAGTTTATGTGTTCAGATGATTGATTTCGTTAATCTTCACATATACTCAGATGCTTGCTTTTTCTCATTGTGATTTCATCAGCTTCAACATGTGCTTATCTTATATAATTGCTTCAAACTTATTTTAATTTTCTAGCTTGAGATGCTTTCAATGAGCTTCTTTCTTTTGATAAGATGTTTCTTCTTTGCTTCAGACGGTTACAACTTATTTTTCTTTGCATCTTCTTCTTCTTCTTCTTCTGAGATTTAGATGAATAAAGATGTTGAATTTTGTGAACTTAATTCAAGCATCTTTCTTATTGCTTTTACTCAGTCTTCTGATATATTCTGGGCAGCAGCAGGTGCAGGTGCAGTAGGTTTACGCACGCAAATCCTTTTGTTGCAGGTGCAGCAGACGTTGCAGAAAGTCATTGCAGAGTTTCCTTATTTGTGCAAGACTTTGGTCGAGGTAGAAAAGCATGTCTAACCTTTGTTGTCAAATAAGTGCAGTCTATTTGGTGGAGTGTGCTTTATGCTCGGCAATGTCTTCAAGAGATCAATTCCTGATTCTGTTTGTAGACTGTTTCAGATTATCCTCTTATCTTCAGATGATTACTGCTCTTCAGATTTAGTTAAGTCTTCAGACGATACAAACGCTTCAGATAGATGAGCTTTCTTATTTCCTCTCTTCAAATTGTATTCTTCAGATGATATATAAGTCTTCAGATGCACAGGCATTCTTCAGACGATCTGACGTCTTCAGATGTATATGCATTCTTCAGATGATAAGAAAGCTTCAGATAGACGAGCATTCTTCAGACTATGAAAATGCTTCAGATAGACGCGCATTCTTCATACTATGAAAATGCTTCAGATAGACGAGCATTCTTCAGACTCTTTGTTGTACTCTTTTTCTTTTCAGATTTTGTGCTACTCTTTTCCTTCTCTTCAGACGATAGTCAAGTCTTCAGATCAGACAGTTGAAACTTTACTTTGGTCTTTAGTTCTTCAGATGATAATTGAGTCTTCTCTTCTCTTCTCTTCAGATTTTGTGTTTCTTCATCTTCTGATTTTCCTTCGTTCTTCTTCTGATTTGTTCTTCTTCTGATTTGATATTCCAACCTGAAACACAATTAACAAACCGATACCTTTCTCAGTAGAATCTGCTTATATAACCTTATTTGTTAATCATTAAAACATAAGGATACTAAGTCTTGATTCAAGCTTGAATGCTCAAACTGATTTATAGACTTCACATCAATTGCTCTTGAGATATCTGTCTTTCAAAAAAACACTATTCAAGAAGCTCAAACAAATGTTAGCTCAGGAAAGAGGATCAAAATAATAAATTTTTTTTTTTATTATTATTATTATTATTATTTTAATAATTAATTAATTAAATTTTTTTTATATAAAAAAAACAAAAATAATATTTATTAAATATTTTTTAAAAGAAAATAATTAAAATAAAATAATAAAGTATAATAATAAAGTATAACTTTCCTAAATAATAAAATTTCCTAAAATAATAAAAATAATAAACAAAAGAAATCCTAAGATAGATATCCTTAATAAATAGACCTCCAAGGTTTACACAAATTAAAAATCGTTCCCCAGCAACGGCGCCAAAAATACTTGATGGGTTTCTGGCAAGCGAACCACAAATCCAGCAGTATAATAGTAAGAAAGAGTATCATATCCATAGGGAACGGTTAATTTACGTAGACTGTGATCTATTTATCAAGGGAAAGCAATGGTTTAGAGAGTATTGTTTGCGGAATTGTAAATAACAAAGTAATAATCAATGGAATAGAAAGGAAGAGTTAGAGACACTTTACTTGGATTAGGATTCGACTTCATATCATCTCACCCTTTGTGCATGTAAAAACTATCTATTATTTTAGGTTTACTCTATAATATCCTAGACAAACTTTATTGCTAAGACCCCGAGTTACCAGCGGCCTCACACACTCAAAGATAATCCATGCGGGCTCTCCCAGGCGACAGACTTACCCTCGACTTATTTTACTCTTTTTTAGTCCGTTTGTAAAAGAACTAGTTGATAAACGAGGCCTAATGTTGTAGACGCACATTCGCTCCAGTATTGTCACTGCCATTACTCATCAGGACACACCTATGTTCGGTCCTGGATTCACAATCAACTAACTCTTTGCTATCGGTTTATCAATACCAAGCTTAATGGTCAGATGCCCTTCATTATGGTACTCACACTACCCAACAATCATTAGTAAACACCCCTCTTCAGTCAATGGTTAACCGAGTATTCTTATTCAATCAGAGAATGAGTTTCTTCAGAATCCGCTCCCCCATTCTCGGTCCTAATCAAAACTAACTTAGTTAAGACTAGCCTATAATTCCAAGCGCAAGCGCGGAAATTAGGAATTAAGTATAGAATAAGATTACCAATATTATAGACAGAGAGCACAGAAATAATAATATAGAGTTTATATACACTTGGGGATAGAATCAATTACATCCAATTCTAATGGAGAGTTAACTACACAAGGTAGCCATACAAACCATCGAAGATGCTATCACCATCTTCAATCCTTGTGAAGCGCTCCTCCTCTCCTACTCTCAACTTAGTTCTGGTACATTATCACTGAAATATAGACTGGATTACAATGATCGTGCACACTGGGATTGGTGCAAGAGGTTCCTATTTATAGACTAAGGAAAGACACAACAATTTGGGGAGAAATCTATCTAAAAATGGCAACAGGGACCAAAACAACGTAACCTGCGCTTCAGGCTGCGCTACAGCGCAGGATGAGGCGCAACTTCCAGAGAGTCTGCGCTTCGCCTACGCTATAGCGCTGGGTGAAGCGCAGGGTAGCGTCTTGCAGCTCCAACTTTCTCTTTTTAATCTTGATCTCTCCCCGAGACTGGTTTTAGCAGATTTGTCTTTCCTTATTTCCCTTTATCTGATGATATTTTTGTATATATTGTGCAATCTTTGATTTATTTGGGAAGCTTGTCTGCAGAATCCTTGATTGATTAGCAGTGATCTCCTTATTAATGATCTCAAATCTTCTTTAAATCTTCATTAAATATCTTCAATCAATCTCCAATCTTGCAGATATCTTCCTTATTTGATGCTATCTATCTTTCAAATGAATCTTTTGCAATATCCTGCAAAAATCAGCAATATTTCTATCAAAATAGCATCAAATTCAAATCTAAGATTAATAAATACAATTTCTCTAATATTTAATAAAAAGGGATTAAACTAGGGCAAAATTACCAATTAATCCTTAATAAGTGAACTGAAAAGTGCTCTAATTTATCAACTAATTTTCACTTATTAGGGACATATTCACTTCCTCCTTCAGCCTAGGTAAAGAGACAAGTATCACCTCTTCACATCTTTCAAACTTCCTTTATCTTCCTCACGAAAAGAAGATTTGAAATGAAGAAATGAGAGGAATTGGAAGTGTCACAAAAGATATAGAGGGGTCTCAGTTGATGAAGATATTAAAAGGGATATTAGGAGATACTGTCTTGTGAATAAAAGGTTTTGGCTATAACGTTCGACCTAAAGGCCAAAGGAACTTAGAAACATTTTTCAACATTTGCCATTACGTCGATCTAAATCGAATAAAGTTACTCGAAACTTAGATAGAACGTAATAGCCAATGCTAAAAACCTTTCTAGCATGAAATATAGAAAGAAGTTCGAATAAAAGATTCGAATGTAGAGAGAAGAAGAGAAAGGTTAAAATGAAGTGTAGGTGAAAATGAAAGAAAGGAGGCTATTTATATAAAAAGGTCATAAAGACATATCATTAATGCCTGAATAAAAAATCAGTAAAAAATTAGTCAGCAAGTAACAGTGAAAAATGACACAAGATATACCAACGTGAGGCTGACACGTGGCATATAAGGAAAATGTACAATACATTATTTCAAATGCACTGTGTAGTCCAAAAACAAGAAATTTTAGACTTAGAATTCTTTCTAAGGTTTAAAGTTACAAAGATTCGAACTTGAGGCAGCAAGAATGCCTAAAAAGCTTCAAGCATAACTTAGTCATTTTCAGCTGACAAATTTCGAATAACAGTGATAGAATCATTGAAGAATTCAAAATTCTACATGACCATAATGACTGAGAATTTTGAAACAGACTTGTAAACATTTTGTCTGATAATTTCGAATTCATACTTAGACTTTTTGGTTGAAGAATTTGAATCCAGACTCAATCAAATTATCTGGAGATTTCGAAGTGAAGACTTAACCAAATTTGCTGAAGATTTCAATGTCAGACCCTTCCACAATTTCTAAAGATTTCGAGTCAGGAGAAAGGAAAAAAGCTATGAAGATTTTGAATGAAAGCTTAGATAAATCATATGAAGATTTCGAGTCATAATTCAAACAAAAGAAAGGCACGTGGAAGATATCTAGTGGAGACAGGACACGTGTGTGGTCTTAGATTAGGCAGTTAAGATTCTGTAAAACGTGTCATTTGTAAATTAGTTGACTGTTAGGGTCAAAAGTCTATAAATAGGGCAAAGTCATAAGTCCTAGGGACGGATTTTTCTCTATTCTACATACTTAAGACAAACACTCGAAAAAAGCATATTGTCTATCATATTTACGACTACTTGCTCATCCGAGTCTTACTCGAAAAGTATGTCAGTTTGAAGATTCATCAACTTCTTAATACAATCTTCTTTTCAATTTATTTTCAATTTTCTTTCTTCATTTTATTTTACAGCAATTTATTTTTTCTTTGAATTCTACTTTTACTTCTTAAAAGCATTACAATCCACCATGAGGACTTGATTCCAGTCCCAGATTGTTCATAGGAATCTTTAACTTTGATTTGACTAAAAATCACCACAAACAAATTGGCACGCCTAGTGGGACTTTCTTCCATTTCTTAGAATAAGAAATTTGCAATATCCTGGTGCATGCGATTGAGAAGTGCTGGAGTCATAGCAGGAACAATGGTCAATAACAACAACAACTCTAGGAATGCCAGAAATGGCAATGATAACAACACAGAGAATTTTAGAAGTCCTAGAAATGCTTCTGTTAATAATGAAGTGAATAATGACCAGAATGGTAATGCTAGTACCAATAGAAATCAAACAAATAATGAAACAATTCCCCAAGTTTCTAACCCAATGGTTAGTCAAGTAGGAGGAATCCCAGTATCCCTTCTTGTTACTCAGGATCTGGGACCAAGTTATCAGAATCCACCATATGGGATGCCATATGGATTTCTGACTAATATGGGTACTTCCCCATCAACATTCTCAAATGTTGTAACAACATCAGCCCCTTTGGGAAGAGGCACTGTTTCTAGGTTAAACACCAATTCTGTAGGAATGCCTTTACAAAACTTTGGGGGGAATCCTTCAACATCCATTACCAATATAGCCTTGAATTCAATTAGGCAACAAATGGATGAAAGTAATCATGAAATGGTCAACATGCTTGCCCAGCAAATGACCACAGTGGTCAATCCTTTAATTGAATCCATGAATTTGAATTACAATGTTCTTGCAAGACATATGGCAAGAATTGCAGATGTTTTTGGGGCTACAGAGGACCCCATTGTTATTCAAATTATCAATATATGGAGACAAACCCAGAATCCTCGAAATGAGGAAATACCAAACCTAGGAAACCGAATCCTGAACCAAAATGGTGAAAATAAAAACCAAAATCAACAACAGATTCTAAATCAGGATGCTGGTCGGTGATGATGGTTAATAGAAATCAGAATGCTGATCTTTTACTCAATAGGATTCGGCAAAATAATTTAGGAGGGCAACAAAACATTGCCAATCTAGTTGAACAAGCTTTAAATCGACATGGTTTTAATGTTGGATATGCCAATCAACCCTATTTCGAATCATCTTTTCCTGATTTTATTTTAGAAACTGAACTTCCAAGGGGATGGAAAGTTCCCAAATTTTCTAAATTTGCTGGTGAAACTGGTGAATCAACTGTTGAGCATGTTGCTCGATATTTGATCGAATCTGGTAATCTTACAAACAATGAGTATTTGAAAATGAAATACTTTCTTAGTTCTTTGACAAAAAATGCTTTCACATGGTTTACAACACTTCCCCCAAATTCTATTCATACATGGAATCAACTTGAAAGAAACTTTCACGAACAATTCTTTCGAGGAGAAACCAAAGTTAGTCTTATGGATTTAGTTAATGTTAAAAGACAAAATCATGAATCCATATATGACTATCTGAATAGATTCAGGTTAATGAAGGCAAGATGTTTCATGCAAATACCTAAGCATGAACTAGTGAAAATTGCTGCTGGAGGTTTAGACTATTCTATTCGAAAGAAATTAGTCAATCAACAGTTAAGAGATATGGCTCAATTGGCAGATAAGGTTCGACAAATTAAACAACTTACTTCAGAAAAAGAGAAACTTAAGAAACCTTTTCGAAGAGATAAGATTGCTTATGTTAAAATGTTAGAAAATGAGGAGGATAGTGATATAGAGGATTATGAAGAAAGTGAAATTAATGTTGCTGAGTTAAAACCAGGTCCTCCTTATACTTGTGTTTCTTTAAAGCCTTATGAATCAAAAGACAATAGGAAAAATGTTAAGAAACCAAATTATAGTTTTGATATCACAAAGGTTGATCAAATTTTTTATATTCTCCTTAAAGATAAGCAAATTATTCTAAGTGAAGATCATAAAATTCCTTCCCCTGAACAAATAAAGGGTCGAAAATATTGTAAGCTTCACAATGCTTTTGGCCATTGGACTAACTATTGTGTCCGTTTCAGAGATCTTATACAAAACGAAATTAAAGAAGGTCGATTGAAATTCGAAGAGAAACCAAAAATGGCAATGAAGGTTGACTCTGACCCTTTTGGTGCCAATGTGAATTTTTGTGGAACCACTTGAAGTCCTCATGATGGGTTTCGAAAGAGTGGGGATCAATGATCCTATTGAAGGGATCATTGAACAGTTCGAGAATGAAGTTACTCCTATCTATCCCGAAGCAGGGGAAACCTTGGTTGATTTCTTGACTGAGAAAAAAAGAAAGCAATCAAGAAATAATGTTGTGTCCTCGATGCAGTGCTATCTTCGATAAGTCTGCTACCAAGGCTTTCGAAGAGCCTGAAAGGAAGAAATTTCATAATAGAAAGGCTCAGAATTCTGTTGGGCCTCATGGGAATTTCAGAAGAAGTTTTTTGCCAAAAGCAAATATTCCAAACAACCAATGGGTTGGAAGTTTCCAACATCTAAGGCCAAACCAATACTTTGGGTGGAAGCCAAATGTTTATCAGAGAAATTTCCAAAATCCAAACCAAGTTCAAAACGGAAGTTATGGGAAACCTCATTTCAATGGGAAATTTAGTTGAGATACTCCAATGACTAAAACCCAATGGAGAAGGTATCAAAGAATTCAGAAAGCTGAGAAGAATGTTCCGTTTCAACCTAAGAAACAATCTTGTCCTTCGAATTTTGTACAAATTGTATAAAAAGAAGTAGGTCCATCAACTTATGCCCAAGTCATTCAGAATGGGAAACAAGTTGATGAGAAGCAAATACCCCCGGTCGAAGAGGCTAACAGTAACATGGTTACTGATAGTTTCGAATTAGGATTTCTAGATGATCTTGAAGCTATATGTGGGGTAGTATCAATACTTCCTGCAAAGTTTTCTCAACAAACTTTGGAGGAACAAGAAGAAGAAGAGGACTTCGAGGATTCTAGATTCCATTATGGATTAGGACCTTCGAAAATTAGTTATGTGACTTGGGCAGAACCTAAGTCAAATTCTGCAACTTTTTATCCTCCAGATGATTTCATGAAAAATCATTTGAAACCACTCTTTGTGAGTGGAAGAGTGAATGGCTATTTCGTCAACCGAATGTTAGTTGATGGAGGAGAAACCATAAATTTAATTCTTAAAAGTTCACTAAAGAAACTTGGGAAAACACAAGAAGATTTACTTCCATAACATTTTGATTATATATTTTAATGGGAATACTTTGAAATCAGAGGGAATGATTTCCCTTGATATTGAAGTTGGTGATGTAATTCGACCCACAGTTTTTATTGTGGTTCCTTCTAAAGCAAACTACAATATGTTGCTTGGAAGAGAATGGATACATGAAATAGGTGTTGTACCTTCAACTCTATATCAGAAACTTTTCTTATGGAATGAAGAAGGTGATTTAAGAGAAGTTGAAGCTTGTTTCACCCAAGTAAAGGCTAACACTGGAGTAGTCGAATTTTTGGGTAATGTAGCACCTCTTCGAATTGAAGACATTTCGACAAAAGAAGAAGGTATGTATCCAATTTATGTAAGACTCAATCCTGAGTTTGGTTTTTTTTTATTAAATTTGAGGCCAAGTATGAAACGGCCTATGAAGAAATTAATGAATGATTTCTTCGAGCTTTCTAGCTCGAATTTCGGTCTATTTGGCCAAAACTAAGTTAGAAACGGACTTCGAGGTTGAGAACCAATAGATAATATGGCCCCACTGGCCAAAGATACCTTAGGTTTGGCTTCAAGATCCAATGAAGTAAGTTTATTTCGAGATGAATATCAATTATCAAATCTCAAAGAAGTAGTAGCCTATATCCCTGAACGAGAGGAAGGTAAGTTAGATTGCATCTATGATGATACTCCTCTTGGATTCGAAAAGAGAAATGATTCGAAAGGTTTTAGCATGAAAGCTCAAGATCCTTTGGAGGAAATTAACTTAGGAGAAAAAGGTACACATAAACCTACTTACATTTCGAAATTACTTGATCCTGAATTTCGAACTAAGTTAATTGAACTTTTGAAAGAATTTAAAGATTGTTTTGCATGGGAATATGAAGAGATGCCTGGTATAGAAAGGAGCTTGGTCGAACATCAACTTCCTTTGTTCCCTGGAAGAAGACCAATTAAGCAACATCCTCGAAGGTTTTCTCCTGAGGTTGTTTCGAAGATAAAAGAAGAAATTGAAAGGCTACTGAAGGCCAAATTTATTCTAATAGCCAGGTATGTAGATTGGATTTTGAATGTAGTTCCTGTTATAAAGAAAAATGGGAAACTTAGAAAGTGTATAGATTTTCGAAATCTGAAGATGCAACACACAAAGATGAATATCCAATGGCTATGGCTGACATGCTAATCGATTCTACTGCTGGAAACGAAATGTTAAGTATGTTGGGTGGGTATTCTGGATACAATCAAATTTATATAGCAGAAGATGATGTTTCGAAAACTGCATTTCGATGTTCTGGTGCTTTGGGTACTTATGAATGGGTAGTCATGTCTTTTGGTTTCAAAAATGCTGGTGCAACTTATCAAAGGGCGATGAATACTATATTTCATGATTTGATTGGAGATTTTATGCAATTTTATATTGATGATGTTGTAGTAAAATCAAAAGTTAAGCAAGATCATTTAGCTAATTTGAGAAAAGCATTCGAAAGAATGAGAAAGTTTGGTCTAAAAATGAATCCAATCAAATGTGCTTTTGGTGTTTTGGCAGGAGAATTATTAGGCGTCTTAGTTCATAAGAAAGGGATTGAAGTTGATCGAAACAAGGCTCAAGCCATATTCGATACTAAATACCTTCAAACAAGAAATAATTACAATCTCTTTTAGGTAAGATAAACATCTTGAGAAGGTTTATTTCGAATCTTTCAGGAAAAACTAAATCTTCTCTACCTTGTTAAGGTTGAAGAAGGAAGAAGAGTTTATCTGGGAACCTAAGCATCAAGAGGCTTTCGAGGATATCAAGAATTACTTGGCAAATCCTCCAGTAATGGCTCCTCTTGTTCGAGGAAAACCTCTCAAGTTATATGTATCTGCATCAAATGAAACGATTGCAACTATGCTAGCTCAGGAAGATGAAGATGGATTCGAAAGAGCAATCTATTATATGAGTAGAGTATTGAATGATGCAGAAACTAGATATTGTAACATAGAAAAATTATTTTTATCCTTGTACTTTGCTTGTACAAAGTTGAAATACTACATAAAACCATTCGAGGTTATTATATTCTCCCATTCTGATATAATAAAACATATGTTATTGAAACCTATCTTGCATAGTAGAGTGGGAAAATGGGCTTTGGCCTTAGCTGAATATTCATTAACTTATCAACTGAAGTAAAATGGTTTGATCACAAGAAGGGGGGTTGAATTGTGATCTCTTTAAAATTCTGCAAGTTTATCTTTTAATAAAAGTCTGCTCAAGATTAGTTCTTGGCTCTTTATTAGAAGATGTATCTTCAAAACTATACTTGTTAGAATAATGCTTATTATGCAGAAAGTAGGATTCCTTTGATGGAACCAATTTAGTTAACACTTACTTAGGTATTAGGTAGTTTTAAAACTTTGTATGCTCATGCAGTAATTAAGAGTTGAGAGAAAGAAGATGACACAAGGATTTATACTGGTTCACCTTTTCCAACCAAAGGCTACCTCCAGTCCCTACCTCCAGTAGGATTTTCTCACTAACAATCTCAATTACAACCTTGGGTACACACTACCACTAGTATTCTTTTCCCACAGCCTCTTCAGGCTTCACACAAACACAACACACACTGCAATAACAGTTCCTGTCTTACTGCAGAACCTTCTGCAGAAGCACAGGATCAGAAATCGGCAGAACTTGCTTCTGCAGACTTCACACTAACAAAGGCTTGCACTCAAGCCTTTACAAACTCACACAGACTCACTACAGAGCCTTGACAACCTCTCAAACACTTTACAGAACCTGTCCCAAGTGATTTTACAATTCAGTAATCACTTGGACCTTGCAGAAGCATAGTACAGCAAAGGTAAAGTGTAAAAATGAACAAAGCTCACTAGATTACAATCAGAACAGTATTAGCAGCTTCTAGTGAGCAGAACTCCCCCTCAATGAGATATTCAAGCTGATGAAAGAAAATCTGAGGAGAGAGAAAATGTGTTCCAGAAGCAGGAAGTATTGAGTCAGAATTCTATTGTGCTTCTGGAGGGAGAGGTGTGTCTCATTGTGAAGAGAACACCTCCTTTTATAGGTGAGGAGCCTTGTAGCCGTTGGGGATCAGTCCAAATGGTCCAGCTGTGCCTTTTGACAAGTCCCTTTCAGGTACAGCTGTTAAAGCTGCCAAGTGCAACTGGCTGTTTGACCAGCTTCATGCTTCTGCAGAACCATGCTTCTGCAGACAGCATACTGGTTCTTCTCTTCACCTATGCTTCTGATCAATGTTGAGGAGGATCTCTGGATGAATTCAAGTGTAAATAGACTTGTTTAACTTAGCTGATTCATTAGATGAAGTAATTACAGATCCTGCCATTGATCTATGCTTCTGCAGAATTCTGCTGCAACTGTTGCTTCTGCAGAATTCTGCTTCTGATGAGCTGTGAATGCTTCTGATGGGGTGCAGCTGTAATGTTATGCTTCTGTGATATATTTGAAGCCTTTTTTCTGAGTTGTACTTGCAGCTAATGATTTCTCTTCTTTTAAGTGAATCTCCCTTCTAATATGCTTTCATTTGAAGTTCTTCTTAGAAGCTTCTTTCATGCTTCTGGAGATTCAGAGAAGTGCTTGACAGCTTCTGATTTTTATGATTCATCATTCCTTTAAATTGTATTACTCCTTATTAGTCCAGAAGTAATGAATCATGCTTCTCAACCTTTTCTTTATATGATGGTTCCTGCTTCTTCAAAGTAAGACCTGTTGCTTCTGAATACACACTCAAATGAAATGATTAGTCTCCTTTGAAATCAGAATTGTGCTAAGTTCCATTTGATTTAGTTGTCATAATTAAAACCACTTTGAGGGGATATTTGAACCTTACAATCTCCCCCCTTTTTGATGATGACAACCTTATCAAATTTTGCTTAGATAATTCTGATTTTTATACCAAACTCCCCCTGAATTTTGGCACTTCATTACAGATAGCATATCAGAGTTACAGTTTGAAATAATTTGCAGCAGAAACAAAGATAATTAGTATTCAGCAAGCATACAATTAACAGATGGCATAAATAGGCAGCAAAAGACATCTCATTGTCATTAATCATTCATCAAAATTACATCAAAGGGATAATGATCATTAACAGATGTCAGTCTAAACAAAATAGAAAATAACTCCCAAAAATATAATTCAGCCACAGCTGATGAAGCCTTAACTTCCTAACTCTTTTAATTAAGCCTTAACTTTCCTAACTCTTTCTCCCCCTTTGTCATCAATCAAAAAAATCCTTATGGAAATGCAAGGAGAGAAACAAAATCATCATCTATCACTTAGAAGGGGATGAGTGATCTGATGATGATGAGGTAGAAGGCTGGAGCAGGTTCTGGGGAGGCTGAAATTGAGTGAAAGGCATGGGAGGCACTTGTGGTGCAATGGCAGGAAGAAAGAAAGTTATTCACCCAGAATTGATGTTGAGTAAACCTCTCAATCATCTCATTGACTGTATTTTGCAGGGTGTTTACATTGGAGAAAAGCTTTTTCATGTCAGACTTGACTTTCTGGATGTTCCTTTCCACAGATCTTGAAGAAGAAGCAGCAGGTGGAACTTCTGTAGAAGCAGCAGCAATATCTGGCATAGCAGACTCTTTAGCAGGTGCTTCTGGGGGCTTCTCACTGCTTAGTTGTTGCATGAAAGTATCCATGGATGACAAACGAGAGGTTATAACAGGAATACTTTCCAATATTGGTGCAGCAGCAGGTATCCCTGAATCCAGGATTGGAGAAGCAAGGAACTGATTTACCATGTCAAGTCCAAAAGTGCCCATTGAAGGAGTGGATACAGTTTGCTTTGCTTCTTCAGATGCTGGCTTCTTTTCTGTGGGTGCTTTTTCAGGAGGGGACGTCTGCATGGGAGAGGGAATTGGTTCTGGAGAAGCACACTGTGGAGAATGAGGAGAGTAAGGAGAACCTTGAGCAAGATGAGCCAATGTATCAATAGCCATGTCTTCTGCAGAAGCAGTGCTCACTCCTTGTGATTCTGCTTCCTTCTCAGCTTCTGCAGAAATCGTTTTAGGCTGAGAAACAGCTTCTTCATCCATCAAAGGATCTAAGGAGAGGGAGGTTGAGGATGAAGATTTATCAGATGATTGTGGCTCAGGGGATTGTGCTGGTTCAGGAGAAAGAGAGGATTCCTTCAAGGATTTAGTTGATGGTTCTCCAGAAGCATCAACAGGAATATCTTTTCTCTTTCTGGAGAAAGTCAGGAGCTTCTTCTTCTTAGTTCTAGGCACATAACTTCTTTCTTCTTCTTCATCTGACTCACTGGGGCTGGAATAGTCTTGGGAATACTGAAGCTTGATGAGCATTCTTTGGACATTCATCTTGCCAAAGAAGCTGCAGTGATCAGTGGAAACTTCATCTTCTAAAGAGATGTTGTTCTGCTGAAAGAGCCTGGTCAGAAGCATGCCATAAGGTAGGCTAGCATATGCTCTTTGGGGATTAGCAGAAGCAATCATGCTTCTGAGGATGAGATAAGGTAAGGAAAAGAGTTTCCCAGTGAGCAAGTGATAGATGACCAGCAAATCTAGATCAGTGACCTTTTCTAGGGTTCCAACTCTAGGAAGAATAGAGTAGCAGCAAAGTTTGTGAAACAGCCTGCAGATGGGATTGAGTTTACTTGATTGAGGCTGAGAGGAGGAACTTGCAAACACCTTCTTCTTCACTTCTTCCTTGGATATCTTTGCAGCAGCAAACCAGTCATCATACAGGTGTGGATGATCATTCTCACATCCCAAAGCTTCTGCTATGGTGTCAACAGTGACCACCATGGTTGATCCTTTCATATCTACAACAAGTGAGTTCCCATCACTGTTGTATTTGCTTGCAGAAGCATAAAAGGCCTTTACAAGCCTGTCATAAACAGGTTCCTTCATCAGTAAGTAATCCCCCCAATCCTGCTTCTGGACAAAGTGTCCAAGATCCCATCCACACTTTTTAATTTCTTTCAGCAGAAACATCTTTCCTGGAATGACAGCCTTCCATTCCCACTTTTCATTAAAGATCTTCAGCAGCTCCTCATCTCCAAAGAGGTCATGGTTGGAGTCTTAAGTGGTTTCAGAAGGATCATTTTCTTCTTCTGAAAATATTCTCTTCCCTTTATCTTGTGAAGAAGCAGTTGTTTGAGAAGGAGAGGCAGCTGTAGGAGAAGGAGGGGCAGGTGTTTCAGAAGGAGGTTCAGCTATAGGAGGGTCAATTTCTATGGGTTTATTGGGGTCATTTCCTATAGTTTTGAAGTTTGCCTTGTTTCTTTCAGACCTACGAACATATACTACAGAGGGGGTTGGCTTAGATTTTGGAGTAGAAGAAGGTCTTGAAGATGAAGGCTTAGGTTCAGCAGCTACTGGTTCATCAGCCATTGGTTGAGGTTCAGCTTCTTGGGGTTCTACTTGGGGTAGAGATTCACAGGGAACAACAGCATGTTCTTTTTGGTGGCTTGAAGCTGAGGGATCATCAGAAACAGGGGGTTGCTCTGTTTCTGGATTTCGGGGGTCAGAAGAAGGGGGGTCCTTCATAGAGTACAATCTCATTCCCTAAGACAATGAAATCTTCTTCTTCTTGATTGAGTGGAGAGCCAGGATTCTTTACAGCAGCGTGCTTGATTCTCATTTTCAGGTTTTGAGATGAAACAGAGACAAGGATGAGGCAAGGAATAGAGATCGTGAGGGAGAGTGAAGGAGCAGAGAGTAAGCTGAAAATGGTTCTTTCAGCTGAGAGATTGCTTAAGTATCAAAGCCCCTAACTAGCCGTTGCTATGAGAGAGAGGACGAGGAAGAAAGAGGAAAGCATGCGCAGCTTTCTAGGGGTTGGTTAGTGACCAACGGTCACTAGTTTTAAATTCCCTAAATGATCATTAAATGATCTATTTTCTCTCAGCTAGGGACAAAAGGTCATTTTCCCTTATTCCTTTTGTAGCTCTTAAAAAAGCTATGAGCTTTGCCTTTGACTTTGCCTAGGAGAACAATAAGCTGAGCATTGACAGGGACTTTTCCTAGTATCAGTGATGTGACTAAGCTAGGTTTGTTAGTCAACAGTCACTGTTGTATTGTTTCTCTATCAGGCAAGTGCGCAGAAGCATCTTTGCCATTTTCCTTGAAGAAGGAAATTTGCAGAAGCTAGACTAATGTCTTCTGCAGAAGCACATTACTTAATTTTATGCAGTAGGGTGGTTTTTTCAGAATCTACTTGATGCTTCTGCAACTAATTTATTTCTGCAGAAGGATTCATTTTCTGATAAGCTTCTGCAGAAGCAAACATACTAGTTTCTCTATGCCATTATGTAGATTGGTGCTTCTGCAACTGATGGTGCTTCTAAGGCATATACAGCAATCAATATATTCACAGAATTAATACACACCTTAATTATCAAGACATTTCATATTAATTTTGTTTCTTAGAAACACAAATCTCTCTTCCACAAGAGGTTTAGTGAATATATCAACAATTTGGAGTTCAGTTTCAATGAATTTCAATTCAATGTCATGCTTCTGGACATGATCTCTAATGAAGTGATGTTTAATGTCAATGTGCTTAGATCTAGAATGCTGAATAGGATTTTTAGACAAGTTAATTGCACTTGTATTATCACAGAAAATGGGGATATTTGTGTACCTTAGACTGTAGTCCTCCATCTGGTGCTTAATCCACAGCATTTGAGAGCAGCAGCTTGCAGCTGATATGTATTCTGCTTCTGTAGTGGATAAAGCTATTGTGGGCTGCTTCTTGCAAGACCAAGAGATCAATGATTTTCCAAGAAATTGGCAGCTTCCACTAGTACTTTTTCTGTCCAATTTGTCTCCAGCATAATCAGCATCACAATAACCTGTGAGCTCAAAATCTGTGCCTTTCTTGTACCATAATCCAAGACTTGTATTTCCAGCAAGATATCTAAGAATTCTTTTCACAGCTGCAACATGTGATTCTCTGGGACAAGATTGAAATCTTGCACATAGACTTACAGAGTAAAGAATGTCAGGTCTACTAGCAGTTAAGTATAGCAGGGATCCTATCATCCCTCTGTATTCTTTTTCATAACATGTTTCCCATTTTCATCTAAGTTTAATACAGCAGAAGGATGCATAGGTGTTTCCCATGGGTTTTGAACCTTCCATTTATATCTCTTAAGGAGATCTCTAGTATATTTTTCTTGATTTATGAAAATGCCATGCTTCTCTTGTTTGATTTGAAGTCCTAGAAAGAACTTCAATTCACCCATGAGGCTCATTTCAAATTCACCTTTCATAAGATCAGAAAATTCTTCACACATTTTTAAATTTGTAGATCCAAATATAATATCATCTACATAGATTTGAACTATTAGAAGGTCCTTCTTGAAAGTTTTTTTAAAAAGAGTGGTGTCAATTTGTCCTCTTGAAAACTGATTTTGCAATAGAAAAGTGCTTAGTCTTTCATACCATGCTCTAGGAGCTTGCTTCAAACCATATAGTGCTTTAGTTAGTTTGAAAACATGGTTAGGATATTTTTTGCTTTCAAAACCAGGAGGTTGATGTACATATACCTCCTCATTTATATAACCATTTAGAAAGGCACTTTTCACATCCATTTGGTAAAGATTGAAATTTTTGAATGCAGCAAAAGCAAGAAGGATTCTAATAGCTTCTAATCTGGCTACTGGTGCAAAAGTTTCATCAAAATCAATACCTTCTTGTTGATTGTAGCCTTGAGCTACTAATCTTGCTTTGTTTCTAATTACTTTACCTTCTTCATTCAGTTTGTTTCTGAATACCCATTTAGTGCCAATTAAGGTATGATTCTTTGGCATAGGTACCAGTGTCCAGACCTTGTTTTTCTCAAACTGGTCTAGTTCCTCTTTCATGGCTTCAACCCATGATTCTTCAACAAGTGCTTCTTGAACATTTTTTGGTTCAACATGAGAAAGAAATGCAGTGTCATTTGATCCTGACAGTTGTCTTCTTGTTCTAACCCCTTCCTCAACATTTCCAATTACTTGGTCATGAGGATGATAGGTCACAGATCTCCAGTTTCTGGGCAGATTCTGTTTCTGACTATCAGGATCTCTTCCAGAAGCATCAACTGCTTCTGCAGCTTCTGCAGATTCTGCATTCTTTTCTGTAGAACTGTGATTCTCAGAAGAAATTTTCTTTGGCTGATGTTCATCATCAGAATCTTGCTTATCACATGCTTGAGAAGGAGAGTTAGCATCATTAAAAACAATATGCATGCTTTCTTCTATTGTTTGATTTTTTATATTGTAGATTCTGTATGCTTTGGAAGAAGTGGAATATCCAAGAAATATTCCCTTTTCAGATTTAGCATCAAACTTCTCTAGGTTATCCTTGATGTTTAATATATAACATTCACTTCCAAAGATATGAAAATAAGCAATATTAGGTTTTCTACCTTTCCAAAGTTCATATGGTGTTTTATTTAGGATGCTTCTGATAGAGACCCTGTTAAGTATATAGCATGCAGTAGATACAGCTTCTCCCCAGAAGTATTTTTGAATGCCACTATCACTTAACATGGTTCTTGCCATTTCTTGGAGGGTTCTATTCTTCCTTTCTACAACTCCATTTTGTTGTGGAGTTCTAGGACAGGAGAAGTTATGGGAAATTCCATTTTCATCAAAATAGTTTTTGAAAAGATAGTTCTCAAATTCCCCCCATGGTCACTTCTTACAGAAGCAACCTTTTGATTTCTTTCATTTTGAACTTTCTTTAGAAGATCTTGAAAGATTCAAAAGATTCATCCTTGGTTACTAAAATAATACCCATGTGAATCTAGAGTAATCATCTACAATTACAAGTCCATATTTCTTTCCCCCCAGACTAGGTGTTTTGGTAGGACCAAAAAGATCAATGTGCAGCAATTCTAAGGTTCTTTGAGTAGTTACTATGTTTTTAGGGTGAAAACTAGATTTGGTATGTTTTCCTTTCACACATGCTTCACACATTTTATCTTTGTCAAATTTCAGTTTTGGTAGTCCTCTTACTAGTTCTAGCTTAGATACTTTAGAGATGGACTTCATATTTAAATGTCCTACTTTTCTATGCCAAATCCATTTATCATTTTCAAAAGAAGCAAGGCATGTTTGCTGTGGAAGCTCTTCTAGACTTATGCTATATAGGTTCTTGCTTCTGATGCCTGAGAATAATACCCTTTTTGTAGATGATTCTCTAATTTCACAGAATGTAGGTTGAAACATAACTTCATAGCCACTGTCACATAACTGACTAATGCTAAGAAGATTATGTTTTAACCCTTTCACATAATATACATTATTAATTTGGGTAGAACCTTGCATACCTATCTTTCCAATACCTTTGATTTGAGCTTTGTTGTTGTCTCCAAAAGTTACTGTTCCTCCTTCCATCATGTGGAGTTGAGTGAATTTGCTTTTGTTTCCAGTCATGTGTCTGGAGCAGCCACTGTCCAAGAACCATAGCTCTTTCTTCTTGGATCCTTTTGCTTGTACCTACATCAGAAGATAGTAAGGATTTAGGTACCCAAATTTTCTTGGGTCCTTTGATGTTAGATACCTTTCTTCTGGTACTCCTTTTTCTTTTGTAACAAATTTGGTCATAATGTCCAAATTTGTTACACCAAGAGCAATAAGGAGGTTTCCTTTTGGCTGGAACAAAAACTGTTTTATGTGTGTTTTATTTTATCAAACTTGAATCCTAATCCTCTTTTATCAGTGGTTTCCCTACTGTTTCCTATTAATTGATTCAAGTTATGAGTGCTATTAACAACTTGCATAAATCATTTTGAAGTTCATCAATTTTCTTCTGCAGAAGCATGTTTCTTCTTTCTGCAGACTTGCAGATTTTTCAGCTTCTGCAAAGTTGATTCTTACTTTCTTTACTTGTTCAGATAATTCAAAATGAGATTGTTGTAGAAACTGATTAGTTCTATTTAACCTATTATTGTCTTCTCTGAGAGCTTCATTTTCTTCTTTGGTTTTAACTAATTGTTCTTTAAGAACAGCACATTTTTGTGCAAGTGTGTGAGTCTGACAGCAAATTTTCAAATGCATCTTCAAGTTCTTTATATGCAGAAAGAGTATAAGTGATTACCTCTTCTTCTTCTGCTTCTCCAGCCATAAAACATAGCTGTGCAGTTTCAGCTTCATCATCTTCTTCTGTGGAGCTTTCAGAATCATCCCATGTAGCCATCATGGCCTTTTTCTTCTGAAATGGCCTTGACTCCTTCAGCTGTGGACATTCTGCTTTGATATGTCCTGGTTTGTTGCATTCATAGCAAATTATAGGACTCTTGCTGCTTTCTCCTCTAGGTCCTTCTTTCTTGAAGTTGAAGAACTTTTTGCCTTTCCCTTTTCTTCTAATTAACCTTTGTATCCTCTTTGATATAAAGGCTAATTCATCATCATTTTCAGAAGATGATGATTCTGCTTCTGAGGGTTTTTTCTTCTGTAGAAGCACTCCTTCTGGATGTGCTTGCTTTTAGAGCTATTGTTTTATCCTTTCTTGGTAGCTCATCCATTAGTTCCTGTTCATGAACTTTCAAAGATCCAAGAAGCTCATCTAGCTTTAGCACAGCTAGATCTTTTGCTTCCTGGATAGCTGTAACTTTTGGTCTCCATATTCTTGGAGACTTCTTAATATCTTTCTCACATGTTCTTGGTTAGAAATAGCTTTTTCCAAGAGATTTTAAATTATTTATAATAATAGTAAATCTACTGAACATTTCATCTATAGATTCATGTTCTATCATGTTAAACATTTCATATTGGTGAATTAAAATATTTATTTTGGATTCTTTAACTTGATCTGTTCCTTCATGAGCAATTCTCAAGTATCCCATATTTCTTTTGCTGTGTTACAGCCAGCAACCTTATCATATTCACCCCTGCTTAATGCCACAAAAGAAGAAAGAATTTAGCTTTAGAGTTTAGAAGATACCTTTGTTTGTCATCTTGTGTCCATTCTTCTCTAGGCTTGGTTTTGGTGCTTCTTCTACAACATCAAAGTCACCATCTGTAAGAGGTCATAGAACTCTGGTTCTTCTTCACAGTTGGAATAAAGTTGCCATTTTCTATGATATCCCATAGATCAATATCTTGGGATTCCATAAACAATTTCATTCTGTCCTTCCAATAGTAGTAGTCCTTTCCATTGAAGGCTGGTGGTCTGTTTGTTGATGATCCTTCTGGAATGAACATTGCAGCTCATGGTTTGCCATCCCTTGATCTTTTTCCTCTCTCACTGTTAAGTGAGTTCAACCCAAGAGGCAAGCTCTGGTACCAATTGAAGTAAAATGGTTTGATCCACAAGAAGGGGGGTTGAATTGTGATCTCTTTAAAATTCTGCAAGTTTATCTTTTAATAAAAGTCTACTCAAGATTAGTTCTTGGCTCTTTATTAGAAGATGTATCTTCAAAACTATACTTGTTAGAATAATGCTTATTATGCAGAAAGTAGGATTCCTTTGATGGAACCAATTTAGTTAACACTTACTTAGGTATTAGGTAGTTTTAAAAACTTTGTATGCTCATGCAGTAATTAAGAGTTGAGAGAAAGAAGATGACACAAAGGATTTATACTGGTTCACCTTTTCCAACCAAAGGCTACCTCCAGTCCCTACCTCCAGTAGGATTTTCTCACTAACAATCTCAATTACAACCTTGAGTACACACTACCACTAGTATTCTTTTCCCACAGCCTCTTCAGGCTTCACACAAAACACAACACACACTGCAATAACAGTTCCTGTCTTATGCAGGAACCTTCTGCAGAAGCACAGGATCAGAAATCGGCAGAACTTGCTTCTGCAGACTTCACACTAACAAAGGCTTGCACTCAAGCCTTTACCAAACTCACACAGACTCACTACAGAGCCTTGACAACCTCTCAAACACTTTACAGAACCTGTCCCAAGTGATTTTACAACTCAGTAATCACTTGGACCTTGCAGAAGCATAGTACAACAAAGGTAAAGTGTACAAAATGAACAAAGCTCACTAGATTACAATCAGAACAGTATTAGCAGCTTCTAGTGAGCAGAACTCCCCCTCAATGAGATATTCAAGCTGATGAAAGAAAATCTGAGGAGAGAGAAAATGTGTCCAGAAGCAGGAAGTATTGAGTCAGAATTCTATTGTGCTTCTGGAGGGAGAGGTGTGTCTCATTGTGCAGCGAACACCTCCTTTTATAGGTGAGGAGCCTTGTAGCCGTTGGGGATCAGTCCAAATGGTCCAGCTGTGCCTTTTGACAAGTCCCTTTCAGGTACAGCTGTTAAAGCTGCCAAGTGCAGCTGGCTGTTTGACCAGCTTCATGCTTCTGCAGAACCATGCTTCTGCAGACAGCATACTGGTTCTTCTCTTCACCTATGCTTCTGATCAATGTTGAGGAGGATCTCTGGATGAATTCAAGTGTAAATAGACTTGTTTAACTTAGCTGATTCATCAGATGAAGAAATTACAGATCCTGCCATTGATCTATGCTTCTGCAGAATTCTACTGCAACTGTTGCTTCTGCAGAATTCTGCTTCTGATGAGCTGTGAATGCTTCTGATGGGCTGCAGCTGTAATGCTATGCTTCTGTGATATATTTGAAGCCTTTTTCTGAGTTGTACTTGCAGCTAATGATTTCTCTTCTTTTAAGTGAATCTCCCTTCTAATATGCTTTCATTTGAAGTTCTTCTTAGAAGCTTCTTTCATGCTTCTGGAGATTCAGAGAAGTGCTTGACAGCTTCTGATTTTTATGATTCATCATTCCTTTAAATTGTATTACTCCTTATTAGTCCAGAAGTAATGAATCATGCTTCTCAACCTTTTCTTTATATGATGGTTCCTGCTTCTTCAAAGTAAGACCTGTTGCTTCTGAATACACACTCAAATGAAATGATTAGTCTCCTTTGAAATCAGAATTGTGCTAAGTTCCATTTGATTTAGTTGTCATAATTAAAACCACTTTGAGGGGATATTTGAACCTTACATCAGCCACTTAAAGCAATTAAAGGTCAGGTTGTTGCTGACTTTTGGAAAATCATTCGAACTTAGAATTCGAAGAAATAGATTATGTGGGAATTAAACCTTGGGAACTTTACTTTGATGGTTCGAAACATGTAGGAGGTTTAGGATTTCGTGTGTTAATAATTTCACCGAATAAAATTCCCACTAGATTGATGATTGAAGTAAAATATTCTTTGTCAAATAATGAGATAGAATATGAAGCTTTGATCACATGTCTCGAAATGTTGTTATCTTTAGGTGCTAAAAATGTTATAATTCGAGGAGATTCTCAATTGGTTATAAAACAATTAAATAGAGAATATAAATGTATAAATGAAAGATTGGTTAAGTATTTTGCTCAAGCAGCAAGGCTATATATGAATTCGATGAAGTGATTATTCATCATATCCCTCGAATTGAGAATGAGAAAGCTAATCGTTTAGCTCAAATAGTATCAGGTTATAAAATTTTGAGTAAAAAGTTACAGAACTTGATTCAAATAAAAGAACAACTTCACTCAAAAACTCAGATATGCTATATTGGACATGATCTAGATTCGAAAGATTGGAGGAAAGAAATTTTCGACTATTTAGAAAATCCAAGTGGCCAAGTAGATATAAGTTGAAGTATAAAGCACTTCAATACACAATTCTATGAGAAGAATTATATAAGAAATCGGTAGACGGAAATCTTCTTCGATGTATTGGAGAAAAAGAAGCTTATTTAGCTTTAGAAGAAGTTCATGATGGACTTTGTGGAGCTCATCAATCAGGAGAAAAAATGAGATGGGTTCTAAATAGACAAAGGCGATATTGGCCTACGATATTAAAAGATTGTCTGAATTATGCTAAGTCCTGCGAGGAATGCCAAAAACATGCTAACATTCAGCATGTTCTAGCAAGTGAATTGCATTTGATTATAAAGCCATGGCCATTTCGAGGATTCTCCTACAGACATTTGATTTCAATCCCCAATTATGGTCCTGACTAATAAGGAAACAAATTCAGTATCTCTTGTTAGACAGTTGTCACCTTCCAAATTTCAGATCAATAATCAGAATCAAGTGATGGCTCCAATCCTCAATCAGAACAAGATAAAGATGCATTCAAATTTTTCAGAAGCAGTAATCAAAACAATAAGTGATAAATCAACGAATTTCTCTCATTCTCACGGGTAAGTGTTTCCCTCAAATTTTTCACTGCAGTTGAACAACTAAAATTGATAGTTGTATCCAGTTAATAATCATGCACATGGTCAACATGGATCAAAAGGTCTTTCTTAGGTTGTAATGAGGTTGGGCTATCAAGAATTCATGGTTTTTCTAGATAATTCAAAATATATAACTTTTAGAAAAGAGAGCATATCTACAATCTAAACCAGTGTTCTAGGTTTCTCTTAATTCACCATGTCATTCTTGACTTTGAGCATTCATATCTTTCTTGACTTTGATCATTTATACATAATCGGCCTCTTTTTGGTAATTCACTCCCTTTTATTTGAACTTTAAATGTAAACATACACTTTTTTTCATAGGGAATGAATTACAATACTCAGTGTGCCCTTTCTGTTGAAATTTCAATTCTGCCAACTCAAACCCATTCTTATTGAATAAATTGTACCTATGCTCTCTATCCTTAAGTGTGTAGGGACAAGATATAATCATTGATAAAGCTGGGGTGCATCAAGAAAATAAGAATTCAAGCTCAAATGGGCTATCAAAAATAGGAAAAAATTATTCACAGGTTGGCTACTTGGCATTTAGCAATTTACATATAATTACAAGATGCCTTGATCATTTCCATGTTTTTCATGTGCAAAATAAAATCCAGAAACTCAAGCAATAGCAGTTGACAAGCAACGATGAAAACTCTCAAAGTGTTTAGTCTCACAACTCACTGGCTTATGGCTATTTTCCTTGATAAAATCACTATTGAATTCAATTAACTACCTTGATACATTTTCCTGAACAATATCCTAATCCTAACTTATTATTAATTCAATCACTAAATTCCTTTTTCTCTCCTAGTTCAGTTAGTTAAGCTGCCTAGTTTTGAGATTTGAAATTAGATTCATTAAATCCTTATTTCCTAAATCCTAAAAAAATGAAATACAAAATAAAAATCCTAATTATTAAATAACAAGAAAAATAATCCTAAAAATCCATACTGCATAGGAATAATGTCTCAGTAATATGTCATATACAATACAAATCAAATGAAAAGAAATGAAATAAAAGAAAAATAAAAGAAAAACAAGAAATGAGAAAAGAAAAAGAAAAAGAAAAACATCGAAACCAATCCTCATCCTCCATGTCCTGGATGTCCTCGTCCTGTTCATCTCCATCACCAACTGCTACCCCTCCTCCTCCCGGAATAATAGGCTTGTCCCCAAGCCACTGCAAATAAGTCTGAAACTGGTCTGGTAGCATGCCTGGGTAGGGGTCCGGTCTAGTCTGGTACAAGTAATCCTGGAGGTGAACTAATCCTCTATAGATGGTGGAGTTCTGATGAAACAGATGCTCCACCCAAAAGGGATAAGGTAAATCAGCTGGTAGTGGTTGTTGCTGCTGTGGTGGTTGCTCTGGCTCTGGAGGTGGGTCCAACTCCTCTTGTGGTATGCGGTTGGCCTTAATGTATCCCTTGGTCATAGGGGTCTTGGTAGGAGCCGTGGGATGAACAACAATCCCCTGAGATCGGCACAAAGCCGTGATAAGCACAGGGAATCCTAAACTGATCCTAGAGCGTGCACTGCGACGCTCCACAACTATCACTGTCTGAGATATCTTGTGAGATATCACCCTGGCGATGTCAATATCCTTACCAGTCAGAACACAATAGATGTAATGTGCCATCTCAATGATAATGTCTGACACATGGTTGGTTGGCTTGATGTTAGCCAACACTAGGACTGCCCACATCCTAGAAATGCTCCTCAAGTCCTTCATAAAAATCCTGGAAGCCTGCCTTTAGGCGTTGACATCATACGTACGTCCTGGTAAACACAAGTACTCGACTGCGCTTCTGTCGAGATCATCATTACCATATATGCCAATATCATGTAACAACTGGTGATATTGGCAGATCATGTGATCCCGATCATCAGGACCAGCGAGACCTAGAAAATCATTGATCGCATCGCGATTGAAGGTCACCCATCGGCCCCTCACATAAGATCACCTCTCAAATCGACGTCCAGGCTTGCTTATGGCGTTGGCGTAGAATTCCCGGACCAGCTCCGGGCCAAAATATCTGTCAGGCTCAGCTACCTGCCTCCAACGCCTCCTGATGATCTCATTGTTGAAGTCCTCAAACTCCCCAGGTTGGAGTGAAAGTGGCCGCTCCTTGATGAAATTATAGTTCAAGAGGGAACTGTGTGCCTCAGCAACTCTGTAACTCCTGAACTTCATTGGATCATAGCTGGGAACATCTCGTTCCCTCTTTCCTCCTTTGCCTCTCCTGGAACTGGAGGCACCGATAGTGTTGGTGATCTTTGTGCGAGCCATCTGCACAAATTTAATATAACTAGGATTAATCCAATGTATGTGAACATAAATATGCAATGTATGCATGATTCATGAAAGCATTTTTTATGGAAACAAAATTAACTCTAAAGCAGAGCAATCATTTATCATGCATTAGCAAGCTCAATCAACAAGATTTTTCTCAATCAAACAGGATTGTGCATTGATTCAGGAAAAATTAATTCAAACCCCATGAAATGGTTAGTGTAGTATAGCACTAACACTTTCAATCAAAACAACTTATAAGAATCAATGAATATGCCAACAATCACCAATTTGCTTGATCAATCACAACCACCATTTTACCAAATGCCAAACTAACAATAATCTCAAGAGCATGCAAAACTATAAGCTAAGTGAACAATTAAAGCATGTCCCTTGATGGAACCAATAAACTTAGAACAGGGCATTCAATTGGTAAATGGTATTAAGCTAAGCTAACAAATATATTCAGACATAAAGCAATGCAAAATTATTCATGCAATGGTTAGTGAGGAATTTTTAAACAAAATTAGAGCATCAATGTCACTAACCAAAATAACTTGCAAAACTCACTAAGCATATTAAAAATCAGCCATTGTACCACTTAACCACAACCAGCATATTACACAAAGGCTTCATTGACAGTTAATCCTAAAACATGTGATCCTAAGAGCCTAAGTTTACTACCCTAAGGTTCTATCAAGTCAAACAAAAAAAAGAGTAAACAAAGATTTTAATTGGTAAAAACAACTCAAAAACAAGAAAACATACTTGTGAACTCTAAAGATTCAAGATCGATGGAGGTTTGTGAGTAGAAAATGTGAAAGGAAAGCTTGGAAAACTCAGAGCAACGATACCAAGGAAAAACAGGGGAGGAAGAAATGAGTAACTTCCCCTGTTTTCAGTTGAATTTAAGCAAAAGTGTGTACCTGCACTCCACCTGCACTCAGCGCAAGTGGAGCGCAGGTTTAAAAATTTTAAACCCGTTCCGCTGCACTTCACCTGCGCTCAGCGCAGGTGAAGCACAGAAAATAGAGACAAGAAAACAGAGTGAAATTTTGCATTTTTTATCATGTTTTTTTGTTACTTCCAACTGATTAACAATTTTATTTTGTTTTTCCACAAACTTATTCCAACAATTCTTGAATTCTCCTAAATCCTACTTCAATTAAAAATCCTAACTAACAAACAAAAATCATGCATAACAAAATAAAAAACAATTCAATTTTTTTAAAATTTAAAAACACACTGGGTTGCCTCCCCGGAAGCGCTCGTTTTACGTCATATAGCTTGACGCCTTTTTTACTAAAGGAGGTTTCATCTGGAAGGTGGTGGTGGAATCTGATGTTCCACTGGCTGATATCCATCCTCCATACCACCCTTTTGTTTTGTCATCAGCTTCTTCACTTTCTTCATCATCAGATGATGTTGATCTTTTTCTTTTCTTGAAACGGAATTCCACCATGGATTCCCACAGGTGCTTTTTCCTTCTTATAGGCTTCCTCTGAAGATTTTTTAGGACTTTCTTCTCCTGATACTTTGGAACATTGTTGCAGTCAGTTCCTCTTCTTTTTACTCCTTGCAGTTGTGGTTCAAAATGAGTACAATAGATCCCATCAGTAGGACCTAATTCCAATCTATCTGGTGGTTCAAATTATTGGTAAATTCCTCTGTCCAGATGGAAGACAATACTCTCATTTTGAGAGCTAAGTTTGAATCTTCCTTTATCAACATCAATTACCATCTTGGCAACTTTCATAAAAGGTATGCCTAGAATTAAGGGGACATCAGTATCCTGCTTCATATCCATCACCACAAAATCCATTGAAAACATAAACTTATCTATTCTTAAAGGCAAATCTTCAATTATCCCATAAGGATATGTTGTGGATTTGTTTACAAGTAGTAAAGCTACATTTACAGGTTTGACCTTTAAATCACCCAATCTTCTGAACAATGATAAAGGCATCAGATTGATGCTAGCTCCAAGATCTAGCAACGCCTTTGTGACTGGTAAAGTACCAATAGTGACTGGTACAGTGAATCTACCTGGATCTAATGACTTCTCTGGTTTGTAGATCCCATCTGACTTTTCTACCTTCTCATCAACTTCCTATTGATCTGTATTTGATTGGACACATGTTTCCACAATATCCTCTTCTAGAAGCTCCTCTTCAGATGTTAAGTCGCCCTCCAAATCACTTCCCTCTGATGTGTTACTGTTTGTACTAACTGCATTGCATTGCTCCTTGGGATTTGTTTGGGCGTTAGCAGTAAATTGTCCTTTATTGTGTTCTGCTATATCCTTTGCTAACTGGCCAACTTGTGTCTCTACAAGCCTGAGGGTTGCATCTGTATTCTTCTTATAGGCTTCAAAAGACTGTACAAGGGCATCAAGTTTCTCATCCATCTTTGACAACCTGTCATTCACTGGATTGTAGCTTTGTTGTTGTTGCCGCTGATAGGGAGTCTGCCTATTAGAATTCCCTGCATCTTGTCTCCACCCAGAATTATTCTAACTATTTCTCCAACCTTGTGAGTAATTGTTTGAATATTGGTTGTTGGAGAAATTTCCTGACCTCCCTTGATTGCCTATATAGTTGACTTGTTCTTCCTGGATGTCTTGATAAGAGCAATGACCATTAGGATGGTCTCCTCCACAAAAATCACAAGTTAATTGTTGGGATGGGCTTAGATGAGACTGCACTGCTTGCAACTGTTGAGGGAGCTTAGTCATCTGCTTGGTAATAGCCTCAAATTGTTGGGAAAGGAGCTTGTTTTGAGCTAAAAGTGCATCGTAGAGTTTAACTCTAGCATCCCCTTCTTCTGAACTAGTTGCCTCCCTTGCTGAGCTTGCTGATCATTTAGTGCAAAAGTGTCAATTATTCTGGTAGCATGTTCTGCATCCACTGACATAATTGTGCCTCCTACTGCAGCATCTATAATCATTTTTGTGTCAGGTCTAAGTTCATTGCAGAAGATCTTCAGTTGTGCAATATCCTCCAAACCGTGGTTGGGACACTTTCTCAGCAAAGATTTGAATCGCTCCCAGGCTTCACATAATGGTTCATCTGCTCCCTGCCTGAATGTGGAGATATCTTACTTGGCCTTGATATAGCGAGATGGTGGGAAGAATCTGTTCAAGAACTTTTCTTCCACAACGCTCCAACTAGTCAGACTTTGATTGGGATGTGACTTCAGCCATTCCTTAGCTTTACCTATCAAAGAAAAAGGGAATAAATGTAAGTAAACAGATTCAAGCTCACCTTCATCAAAACCCATGGTTCCAATCAATTCATAAAAATGGAAAGATGAGTATGTGGATCTTCATGATCCAATCCTGTGATTTGATGGGCGCTAATTAGACTCAGGAATGCTGGCTTCATCTCCAAAGATTTTGCAGTATTGGGTACGGCTATGCTTGAGAAATAGTGTGGCCCTTGTTGCATGACATAGTCGCCTAATACTCTTCTTTGTGGGATTGGTTGTCCTTCTTCAACTATCTCTTCACTCTTTACTTCACTGGAGAGAGTGTTGAAATTGTCTCCTTGATTTCTTCTTTGTCTTCTCCTTCTGTTTCTACTCATGTTCCTTCTAGATGTCCTTTCTATCTCAGGATCAAATATCAATTGATTTTGAGACACCTGTCCTCGCAAGAGCATAAATCAAGAAGCTCAAACAAAGGTTAGATTGGAAGAGAGGAACAAAATAATAAAAAATAAAAATAAAATAAATTTTCCTAAAAATTAAAATTAAAAATCCTAAAAATAAAAATAAAAGAAAACAAATAAAAGAAATAAAAATTAAAATTCCTAAAAGAAAAAGAAAAATAAAAATAAAAGAAAAATAAAAAATATTCACAACTTGATAAGATAGACCTCCCGAGAATTTAAATTAAGACACTGTTCCCCGGCAATGGCGCTAAAAATACTTGTTGAGATCTTGGCAAGCGTTCCAATATAACAACAGTATAATACTCCCTCCGGTCCTATTTATAAGAACCTTTTAACTACTTCACATGGATTAAGAAAGTTGGTTAATTTAATTGATTGCAATAAATTTGTCATGAGTGTGTATCATATTTATTAAACTATCCTTGAATTTATTGAGACCTATTATCTTTCTCTTTCTATTTAACTACTCAATTGTGTCATACCCTCTCTACTAATTAATTACTCACCTACCTCCACTAATGGGGTATTTTTGTCAAATAATAATTAATGCATGGAACAATCTGAAAAAGTTCTTATAAAAAGGACCAAGGCCAACCTTCAAAAAGGTTCTTATAAATAAGACCGGAGGGAGTGGTAAGAGAGAGGTTGTCGTATCCACAGGCAACGATACAAAATAAATTTTAGTGATCACACTTATCAAGTAAGGGCAGATTTGAATGTTTGTTTGTGAAGATTGCAATAGTAAATAAAAGAAAAGATGAGAGAGAGAGAGAGAAAATAGGGATTATGGTTGAGCAAATTAAGGAAATTAGGATTGAACTTCGTCTATCGCACCCCTCTTGTATTTGGAAACCAATGAAATCTAGGAATTTATAATTATAAATATTGAAGCCCAAATAAAATTCATTCATAAAGATCCCTCAAATATGAAATTCTTAGAATCAACTCCCTAAACACCAATTCCTTGGTTGCTTAACAAATTGACCTAACATTAAGATCAGTTGTTAATAGTTATCAATAAATTGAACCCTATTCCAAGGCATTCAACCTATCGAGTATTTTTACCCAAATCAGAATTCAAGAGCCCTATTCCTAGGCACTCAGGAAATCGCTCCGGATTTCACAAAACCGCTTCCCAGCGCGCCCCATAAAATCATATCATAACTCCGTTACAAAGATGGAAGCTAAGCATTAAGAATAGAATAAAAATACCAATATTATAAAAATAGAGATTCATAGATAACAAAGAGAATCCAAAATACAATTGGGGATTGAATCGACTACATTCAATCCTAAGGGAAAGTTTAGCTACTCATGGTAGCCATTACAAACCAACTAGAAAGACTGTCACACTTTTCTCCAGCTCTCAATCTACTCAACGACTTCGTACGTCTCTGTCTGTCGTCTCAATCCCTAAAAGTGCCTTTATAAACTGTTCTAATTGGCTTTTGAGACTCTGATTACAGCCCAATAAAAATTAGGTTACGTTTCATGCGCTCAGCGCAAGTGGAGCGCAGGAAACAGAACTGGAACATCATTTCTGCGCTAGAGACAGCTTTTAATTTTTCCTGAATTGTCCTCTTTTGAAGCTTGTTCCATGATGTTTTCTACCAAAATAGCATCAAATCCAAATTTGACTTAAATAGATACAATAATTGCATTTTAAGCCAATAAGGGATAAATTGGGGTATAAATTCAGCATTTGTCGTCAATAAGTGTTGTAATTATACAAGAATTTTACGTAAATTTAACACTTATCAGATGTTATTTGGTAAGGATAATAATTTTGAGCTCACAAGGTTATCTTACAGTACATGAATAATTTAATGACATATGTGGCCCAAGTGGGAGATTGTTAGATATTTATCTAATATGTAGGCCTACATATATCATTAATTATGTGTTATAAGTTATCTAAAGAATAATCCCATTTGGAGTGATCTTATAAGGATTAATTTTTGGGATTAATGACATCTCATTAAGTATGGGCTTTGTAATGTGTAGATACCAAAAGTCTTATTTCTATTTTTATGATGGTCCAAAATAAAAATAAGAAAACTACAAAGGATACAACCCTTCATGAAAGGGCATGTTCCTATTATATAAGGTTATGGTCCCCAAGTTATATGTACAGTTTTCTTTTCTGACATCCCATCATTAGAAAAGAGGAACTCTTTATTCTAGAGAGTAATTGTACATATAAGACTTGGAAGATCAAACCTACAAGTTTATACATCAAGCTTACTAATGGCACCTGGTACACTTCCGTCATTCATTTATCTTATTTATTTTCTTGATGATTTGACATAAAATTTCTCTAATTATGATGGTTATCATCTTAAGTTTCTCCATTAAATATCTAACAATGGGTTGTTGAGGGAAAATTGACAACTTATGGGTTGTCGAGGGAAAAGGGAGAAGGTAGAAAAAAATCTCAGGGAGAAGGGAGAAGAATGAGGCCGAATTTCTAATGGCTTTTGGGACCCAATTCGGATATCTAGAAATGGTCCAGTTATTTCCCATCTTTGCTTTGCGGATGACCTTGTTTTGTTTGCTAAATCTAACCTAGAAACAGTTGAGATCATTCAAACTTGTCTGGATATTTTTTGTAATAGCTTTGGCCAGAGGGTGAACAATGAGAAAACCGTATTTACTTCTCTAAGAATGTGCCTCCAACCACTCGCAATGAGATCTCTAATTTTCTTGGGTTTAAATTAACTCTAGAATTAGGGGAGTATTTAGGAGTGCATGCTATCCACTCTAGAGTATCCAGAAGACATTATCACTATGTCAAGGATAGGGCTACTCAACGTTTAAACACTTGGAAAGCTAGGATGTTGTCTTATGTTGGTCGCCTAACACTGACAAAATCTGTGTTACAAGCTCTGCCAACCTATGTGTTGCAAACTACTCTCCTTCTGAAAAGCATTTGTTCTGATCTGGACAAGTTATGTAGAAAATTTATTTGGTCTTCCTCTTCCCAGGATTGTAGACCTCACCTTGTTTGCTTGGAATAGATCTATTTGCCAAAAGATGTTGGAGGGCTTGGACTCGGAATGGCTCATCAGGTGAATGTTGCTTCAATGATGAAAATTTGTTGGTGTTAATTAAGACAAACTCAGTCCGTAAGAGTTTTAATGAAATCAAACCATCAAAAGTGAGAAAGTAAAGAAGTATATCTAAGATGTTATGTTTTACTAACTGTGTGCTCAAGTGGTTGAGCTCTATAGATCCATACACAGCAGGATAATTTTCTATTGAATAAGGGCAAGCTGAGACGCTGAATCAAGCTGCATCTAAAGAATAAATACTTAAGATTCAAAAAGAAGAACAAAGCTAAAGAGTATAAGAATCAAAATCATAAGATCAAAAGTTGAAAAATGCTCACACACTGAGATAAGGCCAAAGACTACAAGAGCTAAAGATGTAAGATAGAGACTGGGACTGAGACACACAGCTAAGCCGATACTAAGATGACCAAGTAAAAAACTGAGTTTGGAAAGCAAGACTCAGACTAAGACTAAACTACACACAAGACTCTGAGAGTCATATATGAAGATAATACTAAGCCAAAGACTGAGACTCGGACAGAGACTCAGCTTCAAACTCATGCTCCAGAAGTTAAGAGAAAAGTCAACACTAGTACACTACAACTGCTATAAAGCATCAGAGCAGACCTGAGCTCGTGTCAGAAAAGTGGAAAGCATTCTCTCTCTCTCTCTCTCTTGTAACAGATAGTCTCATTTGATATTAAAGATGGAACCCAAGTCAAAGCAATGTGTGAGACACTACTGAATATTCTTTGACTTATCTGTCTCAACTAAATCTCAAGTCAAGCTCAACTCAATCTCAACTTATCTTGTAACTCTTAGAAAGGGAAACACCTAGCTGAGCTCACTGTATACTCGTACCTTGTACGTAGTTGATAAGTGTTAAAATTACGTAAAATTTCTATATAATTCCAACACTTATTGATGAAAAAATGCTAAATTTATAACCCGATTTACCCCTTTTTAGCTTAAATTGCAATTCTTGTATTTATTTGAGTCAAATTTGAATTTGATGCTATTTTGATAAAAAAATCTACTGATTTTTGCAGATAAGAAGCAAAGTTTCAAATAAAGCATCAAGAGAGCAGCAAACAAGGATAGGAATAGCACAAAGCAAGCTTCAAAAGAGGAAATTCAGGAAAAACAGTTGTTGTTTCCTGCGCTCCACTTGCGCTGAGTGCAGGCAGAGCGCAGGTATGACGTTCTAGATACTGTTTCCTATGCTTCACCTGCGTTGAGCGCAGGCAGAGCGCATGAACGTAACCTAATTTTTAATGGGCCTCAAGCAGAGTCTCAAAAGCCCGTCAGAATAGTTTATAAAGGAGATTTTGGGATTGAGAGAGTCATTCAGAGAGTTACATATTTTTGAGTAGATAGGAGTTAGGAGAAAAGTGTGACAGTCTCTGGAGTGGAATGGCTACCATGTGTAGCTAAACCTTTCTTTAGGATTGAACGTAAGTCGATTCAATCCCCAATTGTATTTTGGAATTTATGTTATTTGGGAATCCCTATTTTTATAATATTGGTATTTTTATTATGTTCTTAATGTTTAGCTTCCGTCTTTGTACCGGAGTTATGATATGATTTTATAGGGCGCGTTGGGAAGCGGTTTTGTGAAATCAGGAGCGAGTTCCTGAGTGCCTAGGAATAGGGCTCTTGAATTCTGATTTGGGTAAAAATACTCGATAGGTTGAATGCCTAGGGATAGGGTTCAATTTATGGATAGCTATTAATGACTGATCTTAAGGCTAGAACAATTTGTTAAGCAGCCAGGGAATTGGTGTTTAGGGAGTTGATTCTAAGAATTTCATAGTTGAGGAATCTTTATGAATGAAATTTATTTGGGCTTCAATATTTATAATTATAAATTCCTAGATATCATTGATTTCCAAAATACAAGAGGGGTGCGATAGACGAAGTTCAATCCTAGTTTCTCTTTATTTTCTCAATCTTATCTTTATCTCTTGGTTTCATATTTTATTTTATTTTATAATCTTATCGTAATCTTTATTTAATTTTCATAATTATCCTATTTCCACTAAATCTTTCTTAAATATTTCTTTTTGATTTAATTTTTATTGCATTATTTCCTTAATTATCACAATAATAAATTCCATAGTTTCTATTTATATACTCAATTAGATTGAATATTAAGAATTTATTTTGTACCGTTCCCTGTGGATACGACAACCATTTCTCTTACTATTATACTGTTGTGATATTGGTACGCTTGCGAAGATCTCAACAGTAGTTTAAGCTACTTAAACATCATCTCTACTGATAAGTGAAAAATAGTTGATAAATTAGTTTATATTTTATTTCACTTATCAAGGACAAATGATAATTTTACCCTATTTTTATCCCTTTTTATTTAATATTTAATAATTTATATTTATTAATCCTAGTTTAGAATTTGATGCTATTTTAATGGATTTATTACTGATTTTTGCAGGATTCTTGCAAGGATTTAATTCAGAAATTAAATGGCATTAAATGAGGAGGATTTATGCAAGATTGTAGATTGATTGAAGATAATTAATTGAAGATTTGAAGCAGATTTGAATCATTAATGAGGAGATCAGAACCAATCAATCAAAGATATTGCAGACAAGTTTCCCAAATAAACAAGGATTGCACAATAAATATAAAGATATCAGAAAATAAAGGGAAACAAGGAAAGGCAAACGCGTGAAAACCAGTCTCGGGGAGAGATCAAGAAATAAAAGAGGAAAGTTGAAGCTGCAGGACGCTAGCTACGCTTCACCCCGCGCTATAGCGCAGGTGAAGCGCAACTCTCTGGAACCTATGCTACAGCCTGCGCTGTAGCGCAGCTTGAAGCGCAGAACACACAGATTGCTTCCCAGTTGCCGTTTTTAAGAGGATCTCTTCCCAAATTTGCTTTGTCTTTCCTAATCTATAAATAGGAACCTCTTGCGTCAGTTCAAGTGAGTTAGCGAGTTAGACAGTCATTGTAATTCAGTGATTATGTATCAAAGCTAAGTTTAGAGTAGGAGAGGAGGAGCGCTTTCATGAGGATTGAAGATGGTGACAGCGTCTTCGATGGTTTGTATGGCTACTTCATGTAGTTAACTCTCCAGTAGGATTGGATGTAATTGATTCTATCCTTGAGTGTATATAAATTCTATATTATTATTTATGATCTCCCTATCTATAATGGTGGTAGTCTTATTCTGTGCTTATTCCTAATTCCCACGCTTGCGTCTGGAGTTATAGGCTAATCTTAACTAAAGTAGTTTTGATTAGGAACGAGAATGGGGGAGCGGATTCTGAAGAAACTCATTCTCTGATTGAATAAGAATACTCGGTTACTACTTTGGGACGAAAAGGGGTGTTTACTAATGAGTGAGGGGTAGTGTGAGTACTCTAAGTGAAGGGGCATCCGACCATTAGGACTTAGTAATCGATGGCAAAGAGTTAGGGGGTTGTGAATCCAGGATCTGAACATAGGCGTGTCGTAATGAGTATAAGGTAGTGACAATACTGGAGCGAAGGCGCGTCTATAGCACTAGGCCTCGTTTATCAACTAATTCTTTACAAACTGAATAAAAGAGAGCAAAATAAGCCGAGGTAAATCTGTCACCTAGGAGAGCCCGCACAATTTATCCTTGAGTGTTAAGGCCGCTGGCGAGGGGTCTTAGCAATAAAGTTTGTCTACATGTTTTATAGAGTAAACCTAAAATAATAGATAGTCTTTATATGCACAATGGGTGTGATGAGATGAAATCCAATCCTGATCCAAGTAAAGTGTCTCTAACTCTACCTTTCTAATTCCAATTAATTATCTACTCTCTTTATAATTCCACAATTATACTCTCTAAACTATGCTTTCTCTTGATAAATACGATTTCGTTCTGCGTAAATTGTCGTTCCCTGTGGAGACGATAACTTACTTATTATTATACTGCTGGATTTGTGGTTCGCTTGCCAGAAACCCATCATCTACTCCATCAACCCTTGTAATAGTCTCAACTAAGTTAGGAGGAGCCTAGACTCAGGGTAAGTAGTGTAAGAGCCTGAAGAGGCAAAGTAAAGAATACTTGGATCTCAGCCAATTTAGGAGGTGCCTAAGCTTGTGAGGGTGAGCCTGACGAGGCAGAAAGAATACTTGTAATTGACAAGGTTGTCATAGTGGAAATCTCACAAGGTTGTTAGGACTGGATGTAGCCCAATGAGTGGATGAACCAGGTGAACTTTGTACATCTCTTCTCTCTACCTTGCTCACTTATAATTGTTTTACAATTTACTGAAGCTAAGTTAAAGTCATTTAATAGGCTGAACTGTACTTATTCTTAACTATAAATAAAATTATCAAAGCTAAACTTTAAATCTTTCTATTACTTATAATCTAAGCTTCACTAATTTGTCCTTGCCAATTCAAATCTGAGACTCCAAGCTGTTGAGCTTGAGAACTGAGCTCAGTTTGGTCTTAAGTTTTTCATGAATCAATTTTACAAGTCTATATTCAAGCCCCCTTCTAGAGACATTCATCCAACTTCAGTTGGTAAAAGAGCTCGGTCTCTTGGGGTTGAGGACACCTACGTGTGAAGAGGACAAGATCCATGGCTGGACCAAGAACAAGTCTCTTTATTCCTAAAGGAGCATCCACCAACAGGCCTCCTGCCTTTGATGGATCAAATTATTATTACCGGAAGGACAGGATGAGACTTTTCATTGAGTTTCAACACGCTGACCTCTGGGAGATCATTGAGGTAGGTCCTTATATGCCTTATATTACTGATGAACTTGGTTTGAAAACAGCTAAGCCTAGGGAAACTTGGACTGAAGTTGAGAAGAGAAAATACGTTCTCAACTCAAGAGCTAAATATCTACTCACCTGAGCACTAAGCCAGAGTGAGTATGACAAAGTAGTTGGCTGTGTATTAGCCAAGGAAATATGGGATGCACTTGAGACTGAGCATGAAGAAACAAACCAAGTAAAAGAGGCTAAGATCAACATATTGGTAAGACAATATGAACTTTTCAAAATGAATGAAGACGAAGGAATTGAGGACATGGTGAGACGTTTCACACTCACCACAAATGACCTCAAGTCATTAGGAAAAACTTACTTAAATCAAGATTTGCTAAGAAAGATTCTCATAAGCTTATCTAAGCCTTGGAGGCCCAAAGTCACTGCCATACAAGAAGCCAAGGATCTGAGCATGCTCAGACTGGATGAACTATTTGGCTCACTCAAAGTACACGAGCAAGAGCTAATGGAAGAAGATCTCATCACATGGCCAAAAACCATTGCCCTAAAAGCTTCATCCCGTAACTCCAAAGGTAAGAAGGTAAGCTCATCCCATCAAATTTCACTAAAATCTTCTCATGACACAGATAGTGAAGAATGTGAAGAAGATGATGATGAGACTGAGATGGATGATGAGATAGCCTTTATCTCACGAAGAATCATACAAATGTGGAAGTCTAGAGGAAGTGGAAAAAGAAGATTTCCCTCTAGAAGAGGTGAGCTTAAGTCTGACAAAAAAGGAAAAATCATATGCTTCGAATGTAACAAGCTAGGCCACATCAAAGTTGAGTGTCCTCAACTAAGAAAAGAGACAAAGAAGAGTCCCAAAAAGAAAGCAATGATGGCTACCTGGGATGACACAGAGGAAGAAGAAAGCCAAGATGATGGGTCAGCCAATTTGTGTTTGATGGACGATGGTGATGAAGTTGGCTGGATGTCTCTACAAGGGGAGTTGAATAGAGACTTTTAAATTTTTTATCCCTGAAAAATTCTTAAGATCAAACTGAGACTTGTACTCAAGTTTACTAACTTGGATGCTCAATGTAGTCAGTCAAGAGGTTAGTGTAACTCATAATTATAACCAATACGTGAGTGAGAGTCTTAAATGAGATTCAATGTCTTAGTTGAGTTTTACGTATTTAGAAGTGCAAATAAAAAAGAGAGATAGGGAGAAGAAATGCACATTGATTTATCTTGGTTCACCCACTCCTTGGGTTACGTCCAGTCCTCACAACGTGTGAGATTTTCACTATGACAAGCTTGTCAAATACAAGTATTCTTGCTGCCTCTTCAGGCTCACCTTCTCACCAAGCTTAGGCTCTCCTAACTTGACTAAGATTCAATTATTCTTCACTTAGCCTCTTCAAGCTCGTACAGCTCACATTGAGACTAGGCTTCCTCTTATCTCAGTTGAGAATCTTTACAGAAGTAGAAAGATGATAATGATCTAGCTTACAACGTACAAGGTACGGATATACAGTGAGATTAGCTAGAGGTATTCTCTCTCTCGGAGTTACAAGTAAAGGATAACAATAATGTGAAAGAGAATATGTGAGACTACTAGAGATGCACTCAAGTGTAACTAAATCTGAGTTGAGATAAACTTGAGACTGAGCTAAGATGTAGTTGAGATGCAGAGATCTGGAAGTATTCAATGTAGTTTGTCTCTTAGTCATGCTTTGGACTTGCTTTTTAATTCAAACACAAACTAGCCATTGTTGCCCGTTAATAGTCGTTGTAGGAGAGAGATTGCCTTTTGCTGACACTATTCTGCTGCGTTCAGGCCTGCTCTGGTTGTTGCAGTGTGCACAATGAACCGTGTCTCTCACGCTGAGTCTGAGTCTTAGGTTTCGTTTTAGGCTAATCGTGCATCTGAGTTCCCTATCTCTCTATCTTGGGCTTGTGTCTGAATCTTAGTCTCTGTCTGAGTCTTACTTTTTGTCTAAGTCTCAGTCTCTACCTTGTGTTGGCATCTAAGTCTCATCTTCTTGGCTCTTGGTCATGTTTCTGGGCTTGATAAATTTTTATATTTTTGACTTGCTTTGGAACTCCAACTTTGTATTCTTCAAAGGCTGATTTTTAGATTTGCATTTGTCTTAGCATCTTAACTTGCCTTATCAGATGAGGAAATTATCCTATAGCACAAGAGACTAATATCTGCAACCACTTGAACACACAGTCAGTAGACACAAGACATCTCATATGCTCATCTTTTTGTACATTAACTTTTGATGGTTTGGTTTCATTAAAACACTTACGAGTGAGTTTTTCTTAACAGGTGACTCCTCAGATGAAGAGGTATATGAGTCTGACTCTGATCTTTCTTTTAATGAGCCTAAGTTAGTCTTTGAGAACCTTTCTTATGATTCAAATCTTCTGGCTTCAAAAGTTCTTTATTAAAATCTGAGCTCAACACAGCTTTGGGAAAGATCAAATTTCTTGAAAAAGAAAATGAAGATTTGAATCACAAAAATGTCAGTCTCATGTTGTCTCACATGAAACTGTTTGAATGTATCAAAGCCCAGACTCAAGATCAAGCTGAGCCGGAATCAAAGAACTATTTTGAAGAAAATAAAAAACTTAAATGTCAAAATAGGATTCTCATAGATGATCTAGCTAAATTTGTAAAAGGCACAAAAAAACTTGAGAGATTGATTGGATCTCAAAAAGGAATTTTTGACAAGGCTGGATTAGGCTATGACAAGCCTACCAATGAGGTTTGGTATAAAAATTTCTTTATTCTAGCAAAGAAGCTTAAAGAAAGATGTTCATGTTGTAGTAAGTTTGGCTATAAGACCTCAGATTGCTACACGAGACAAGTAGCAGTTAAGAGAAATGTATCTAAACATATAGGACCCAAATACAAGTGGGTACCTAAAGCAAAATCTCAATGTGTTGCAGACTTTCCTAGCAACAGCAAGAGCAAAGACTCTGTGGGTGTTGGACAGTGGGTGCTCAAGGCACATGACAGGAGACAAAAGCAAGTTCTCAACACTTGAAGAGAAAGCCTCTTGAGTTGTCTCATTTGGATACAACGGTAAAGCTTAGATTAAGGGAATAGGTAAAATTTGTAAGACAAACTCAACTCAGATTGAGAATGTATAATTTGTTGAAGGTTTAAAACACAATCTTCTTAGTATAAGTCAATCATGTGATAATGGTTATCATGTTAATTTCCAACCTACTTTTTGTGAGATCATAGACTCTAAGACTGGGAAAACAATTTTCTCTAGAAACGAAGCAAAAAATCTTTACTCACTCTCACTTGAGAATCTATCTGATCTCACCTGTCTCGTGTCTCATGACAATGAGAAATGGCTTAGGCATAAGAGAGTTGGAAATATTAACATGAGAACCATAGGTTAACTTGCAAGTCAGTCTCTTGTCAGGGGATTACCTAAGATTAGGTTTGACAAAGATATGGTTTGTGAGTCATGCATAAGAAGTAAACATACTAAGGCTAGCTTCAAACCTAAGACTCATGTAAGTACCACCAGACCTCTTGAAATGCTCCATATTGATTTATTTGAACCTACTAAGATTGTCAGTCTTAGTGGTAAAAAATATGGATTTGTAATAGTGGATGACTTTTCAAGATTTACTTGGGTTCTATTCCTATCTCAGAAATATGAATCTTATGAGAACTTCAAAATATTTTGTAAAAAGGTCCAATCTGAGAAAGGATATGGAATTGGTATTCTAAGAAGTGACCATGGAGGAGAATTTGAGAATGCAAAATTCAAGAACTTCTTTGATAAAAATGGCATAACTCACAACTTCTCATGTCCAAGAACACCCCAACAAAATGGTGTAGTTGAAAGGAATAATAGAACTTTCCAAGAAATGGCAAGGACCTTATTATGTGACTCTGGAGTTGAGAAATATTTTTGGGCAGAGACTGTGAATACCTCTTGCTACATTATCAACAGAGTTACCATAAGGAAGATCCTTAATAAAACTCCATATGAATTATGGAAAGGGAGAAAGCCTTCTATTTCTTACTTTCATGTGTTTGGATGTGATTACTACATTCTTAACACAAAAGATTTGTTGGGAAAATTTGATACAAAGTCTGATAAAGGAATTTTTCTTGGATACTCACTCACATCTAAAGCTTACCGTGTTTATAATTTGAAAACTAAAACTATTGAAGAGTCTATACATGTAGCGTTCAATGAGATACATGAAGGGAATCAAGCATGTGGTCAGGGTGCAGCGGAAATAAATGGATTCCCTCCCTTGTTATGATTGTTTTGCGAAAACACGAATCAAGCCATAAAAGGGTATAAAACAAAAGGTCGTACCTTATTAGGATTATGAACGAGGCAATAGCAGCCACGTCTCTAGATGTGTCCACGCCAATAGTCGAACTAGGAAACCCTCCTCAACTCTGCTAGTAGTGTTTTTGGAGAGTAAAAGCGATTTCTCATGTGTATAGGGTAGTGTATCTCATGCTCTATTTATAGAGTGGTGGCTAGGGTTTTACCCCCTCACTTACTCAACTCTATCACATATGGGCCTGGCCCATTAGGTTATAATTCTAATAAAATTAAATTAGAATTATTATCCTTTCCTAGTGACATGTTGTATGCATGTGACCCAATAGGCTTTTAATATTTGCTTATGATATTAAATAAAAAAATTCTTTTATATTTAATATCATAAATAGTGAGCGGTATCTAGCAATACATCACTATCCAAATATTGAGATTATCAATAACTTTGATAAATCCTATTTTATGATAATAATTTATATGATCAGTCCCTTTGTCCAAATATCTAATTGAACACAAGGGCATGGATTGTGTTAACCTTGTATAGTTCAATTTATGTTTTCTTGATCCCCAAGTAGACTGTACAGAAAATAAACATCTCATGTTTATCCTCCTGAGCATGGCCATGCATTTTGTTGTCTCACTTTATCAAGAGGCCTACAGATATAACTTATGTTACATAGGAGAGACAAATCCCATCTAGGGCACTCACATTCCACCACATAATTTATTATATTTCCAAATACCAACTTTATGATCACCCTGTTACAGGAAACGTTTCATGATAATTAAAACATATAATTCCTTAGTAGGAATCGTAGTGATTTCAGGTCGAAGGACTTCATATAACATTTATCAATTTAAGAAACGTTCATGACACTTATGTAACAATCCATGCAACGTTCTTAAGGTGGGTCTGTCCAGCACACCATTACTCATAATGTGTACCTATGTGAGCACATGATATCTCATATCCATGAACCGTGAGATTTTGTCATCAATGAACTCACATACTAGTCTAAATGCATCTTTTTCCTAAGATGATACTTGACTAGGGACTATTTTAAGAATAGTTCTTCATAAGATCTCACAATCAAGTCATCTACTTGATATCTTATGAAGTTTAAGTTTACTATTCTAAGGACAATAATTATATTCTAAAAGAATTAATAAAGGAATTGCCTTTATAAAATGATAATATGATACAAGTGATAGATGTTCAAAAACATATAGGTCTCTAGTGCATACACTAACAATCTCTCACTTGCACTAGAGCCATTCAGACATAACTCTAATGTCTAATAATCTAGTGTTCCCTTCATGCTTCTGCTGCACAAGGGGTTTTGTCAATGGGTCTGTAACATTGTCATTTGTATGCACCTTGCATATCTCCACATCTCCCCTATCAATGATTTCTCGGATGAGATGGAAACGTCTAAGTATATGTTTGGATCGTTGATGAGACCTGGGTTCCTTGGCTTGTGCAATAGCCCCATTGTTATCACAATAAAGACTTATAGGATCCACAATGGTAGGAACTACTCCAAGTTCAATAATGAACTTCCTGATCCATACGGCCTCTTTCGCAGCATTTGAGGCCGCAATATACTCAGCTTCTGTGGTAGAATCAGTGTTTGTTTCCTGCTTTGAACTCTTCCAGCTCACAACGCCACCATTCAAACAAAACACATAACCTGATTGCGATCTTGAATCGTCTTTGTCGGTTTGGAAGCTAGCATCAGTGTAACCCTTTACAAGTAGCTCTTCCTCACCTCCATATATCAAGAATGAATCATTTGTTCTTCTTAAGTACTTAAGGATGTTCTTGACTGCTGTCCAGTGACCTTCACCGGGATCAGACTGGTATTTTCTAGTCATGCTTAAAGCATATGATATGTTTGGTCGAGTACATAACATGGCATACATGATAGACCCTATAGCGGATGCATGAGGAATCTTACTCATTCGATCTCTCTCTTCTTTACTAGAAGGAGATTGAGCCTTAGATAGGCTTATACCATGTGACATAGGCAAAAATCCCTTCTTAGAATCTTGCATGTTAAACCGTTTTAACACTTTTTCTATGTATGTACTTTGACTTAGGCCAAGTAATCTTCGAGATCTATCTCTATAGATCCTGATACCTAACACATAGGTCGCTTCGCCCAAATCTTTCATAGAAAAACAATTTCCTAACCAAGTCTTTACAGACTGAAGGGTTGGAATGTCATTTCCTATGAGGAGTATGTCATCTACATACAAAACCAAAAAAACCATTATGCTGTCACTAACCATTTTGTAAACACAAGGTTCATCTTCATTTTTTATGAAGCCAAACTGTTTAACAGCCTCATCAAAACGAAGATTCCAGCTTGTAGAAGCTTGTTTTAATCCATAAATGGATCGTTGCAACTTACATACCTTTCCAACATTTCCAAGTATAACAAAACCTTCAGGTTGTGTCATATACACATCTTCAAGAAGACTTCCATTTAGGAAGGCTGTCTTGACATCCATTTTCCAGATTTCATAATCATGGTAAGCTGCAATAGCAAGCAAGATCCGAACAGCTAGGTCGTTTCCCAGTCTATATCTCATATGGTGTCTTTATAACAGCCTTAGATGGAACACGGTTTAGTGTGAAATCTGCTGTTAACAAAGCATGACCCCAAAAGGAGTCAGGGAGATCAGAATGACTCATCATGGATCGAACCATATCTAATAGAGTTCGATTTCTCCTTTCAGAAGCTCCATTCCATTGAGGTGTTCCAAGAGGAGTGAGTTGAGATACTATCCCACACTCTTTTAGATAGTCATCAAATTGTTGGCTCAAGTATTCTCCACATCGATCGGATAGAAGTGTTTTAATAGTCTTGAAAGTTGGTTTTGTACTTCATTCTTAAATTCCTTGAACTTTTCAAAGGATTCAGATTTTTGTTTCATTAGATACACAAATCCATGTCTACTGAAATCATCAGTAAAAGTGGTGAAGTATTGAAAACCTCCTCTAGCCATTGTGCCCATGGGCCCACATATATCACTATGTATGAGACTAAGAAGATCACTGGCCCTTTCACCTTTTCCAGTGAATGGGGTTTTGGTCATCTTCCCTAATAGACAAGATTCACATGTCTCAATTGATTCAAAATCAAAAGAGTCTAAATAGCCATCTTGATGGAATTTAGATATGTGTTTCTCGTTTATGTGGCCTAAGCGACAATGCCAAAGGTAAGTTGGGTTCAAATCATTTGTTTTGACCCTTTTAGAATTTATGTTATAGATAGGTATTTTGAAGTCAAGAACACACAATCTATTGTTTAATTTTGCACAACCATAAAACATATCATTTAAATAAATTGAACAACTATTGTTCTTTATTACAAATGAAAAACCATTCTTGTCTAAACAAGAAACAGAAATAATATTCCTACTAATGGCTGGCACAAAATAACAATTATCTAATTCAATAACTAGCCCAGTTGGCAAAGTTAAATATTAAGTTCCTACGGCTAAAGCAACAACTCTTGCTCCATTTCCGACTCGCAGGTCGACTTTGCCTTAAGCCAATGGTCTACTCCTTTTTAGACCCTGCATATTCATACAAATGTGAGATCCACATCCAGTATCTAATACCCAAGATGTAGAAGCAGACAAATTGACTTCTATAACATAAATACCTGAAGCGGAAGTCTCACTTCCCTTCTTGATCTCCTCCAGGTACTTTGAACAGTTTCTCTTCCAATGTCCTGATTGGCCACAGTGGAAACATTTTCCTTCCTTAGTTATCCTGCCAGTAGGCTTCAAAGCAGAGGTACTAGGCTTGTTTTTGCCTTTGTCCTTTGATTTGAAATAGGGCTTCTTGAACTTCTTCTTGCCTTTGCCTTTTCCAGGTTGGACCATCAATATGGCCTTCATTTTACCTTTATTAATGTTTTGCTCAGCTGTTCTCAACATGCTTAGCAATTCTGGCAATGGTTTGTCAAATTCATTCATGTTGTAGTTCATGATGAATTGACTATAGCTGTCCGGCAACGATTGCAAGACAAGATCAGTGGCCAACTCTTGGCCTAATGGGAATCCAAGCCTTTCTAGGTTTTCAATGTACCCAATCATTTTGAGTACATGAGCACCAACAGGACTTCCTTCTGCCAGTCTACATTGATAAAGTGCCTTTGAGACTTCAAACCATTCATGCCTAGCTTGGCCTTGATAAAGTCTCTTTAAATGTATGATCATATCGTATGCCTCCATGTTCTCATTCCATTTTTGGAGTTCAGCATTCATGGTAGCAAACATAAGGCAACCTACATCGAGAGCATCATCCAGATGCTTCTTAAAAGCATCTTTGTCAGCTTTCGAAGCAGTTGCATTGGGTGTTTCAGGAACGGGCTCTTCCAGGACATACAACTTCTTTTCATGCCTAAGGACAATCCTTAGGTTTCTGTACCAGTCTAGAAAGTTAGTTCCAGACAGTTTGTCCTTCTCAAGGACAAATCTCAGTGATAGGTTACTTGTTGTGTTCGTTGCCATGGTTATCTATTAATAGAAAATTATGCAAATAAGTACTCCCTCCGGTCCTATTTATAAGAACCTTTTAACTATATCACACGGATTAAGGAAGTTGGTTAATTTAGTTGATTGCAATAAATTTATCAAGAATATGCATGATATTTCCTAAACTACCCTTGAATTTATTGAGAGCCATTATCTTTCTCTTTCCACTTAACTACTCAATTGTGTCATATTCTCTCTACTAATTAATTACGCACCTACCTCCACTAATGGGGTATTTTTGTCAAAAAATAATTAATGCATAGGACAATCTGAAAAGGTTCTTATAAAAAGGACCAAGACTCACCCTAAAAAAGTTCTTATAAATAGGACCGGAGGGAGTATCATATAACAAACATATTCAACAAGGTCTTTAATCAAATATGCCTCCCACTATTTTGATTCAAAATAAGTACCCTCTATATAAAATCAGAAAATCCCATCACTAAATTTTCTAGTGGGCCAAGATCCATATTTCACCTAATTTTAAGTCAGCTTTAGCTGATCGCTTAAGAAAAGGTTATTTAGGTAGGAACACACTTCCAATTGCATCCCATACAACTCTTGGACAGTCAGGTGAATAACTGTTATTCTAATTCATCTTATGAATTAATGCCTAACTTAGTGCCTCTAGATTTTTCAATCCTATTGAATATACCTAGTTAAGTCAAAACCCAATGTTTGACAGTTGGATATTACTTTTTATCCCATCGCGCCTCACTAAAATAGATAAAGGTACCCTGCTTTAGCAGACCCACACTTTAATCGATTCTAGCCTTGACGAGTGCCATACATTGGAAGGAAAATCATGACTTCATATTTTCTTTGAGGGATTTGATCGTTTTAATTTTACTCCTTTGTTAAACCATTTAATAAAAACATACAAGCATGCATCTCATACAAATAAATGATATGGTTATGGCCTCCTATAATTCCAAAACAAAATTACATCACATATAATCTTGAAGTCTCCATCCACATGTCTCTGAAGGGAATCAAGCATGTGGTCAGGGTGCAGCGGAAATAAATGGATTCCCTCCCTTGTTATAATCGTTTTGCGAAAACACGAATCAAGGCCAAAAGGTATTGAAACGAAAGGTCGTACCTTATTAGGATTATAAACGAGGCAAGTGTAGTCGCGTCTCTATTGGTATCCACGCCAACAGCCGAACTAGGATTCTCTCCTCAGCTCTGCTAGTAGCCTCAGAAAGTAAGAAGCGATTGCTCATGTATGTCAGGGTAGTGCATCTTATGCTCTATTTATAGAGTGGTGGCTAGGGTTTTACCCCCTCACTCACTTAACCCTCACACTTATGGGTCTGGCCCATTATGTAATAATTCTAATTAAATTAAATTAGAATTATTATCATTTCCTAGTGGCATGTTGTATGTGTGTGACCCAATAGGATTTTAATATTTGGTTACAATATTAAAATAAAAGCATTTTATTTTTAATATCATAAATAGTGAGCGATATCTAGCAACACATCACTATCCAAATAGACTGTACAGAAAATAAATACCTCATATTTATCCTCCTGAGCATGGCCATGCATTTTGCAGTCTCACTTTATCAAGAGGCCTAAGATATAACTCCTGTTACATAGGAGGGACAAATCTCATCTAGGGCACTCACATTCCTCCACATAATTTATTATATGTCCAAAAATAAACTTTATGATTACCCTGTTACAGGTAACGTTTGATGATAATTAAAACATATAATTCCTTATATAGGAATCGTACTGATTTCAGGTCGAAGGACTTCGTATAACATTTATTAATTGAGTAAACTAGTAAATCGGTCCCTGACTTTATGAGGACCATGCAGTTTCGTCCCTGACTTTGCTAAAATAGCACTTTAGTCAGTACTTTGTTAAAAACATATGCACTTTAGTCCTTATTTCACTAAAAACCATGCATTTTAGTCTTTCACTTTATTAATAAACATGCACTTTAGGGACTAAAATGCATGTATTTTTTACAAGTTCGGACTAAAGTGCTATTTTAGCAAAGTCAGGGACTAAACTGCATGGTCCCCGCAAAGTCAGGGACCGATTTGCTAGTTTACTCGTTATTAATTTAAGAAACGTTCATGACATTTATGTAACAATCCATGCAACGTTCTTAAGGTGGGTTTGTCCAGTACACTATTACTCTTAATGTGTACCTATGTGAGCACATGATATCTCATATCCATGATCCGTGAGATGTTATCATCAATGAACTCACATACTAGTCTAAATGCATCTTTGTCCTAAGATGATACTTGACTAGGGACTATTTAAGAATAATTCTTCATAAGATCTCACGACCAAGTCATCTACTTGATTCCTTATGAAGTTTAAGCTCACTATTCTAAGGACAATAATTATATTCTAAAAGAATAAGTTTGCCTTTATAAAATAACATGATACAAGTGATGGATACTCATAAATATATAAGTCTCTAGTGCATATTCCTAACAGTCTCCACATGCTCCATTGACTCCATGTCTTCCCAGATATATTACATAATAAGAAGAAACCTTGTTTAACATACGAGGGGATAGAGATTAGAAGAGAATTACAAGAGGAATTTCAAGAGGTAAGGCACGACACGCAGGTCGTATTTAAATTTAAAACAACTAAGGCCATAACCAATTATCATGTAAACTCAACATCCATTGATTGTAAAACGATCGATATAATAAGATATATATATTAAGCGAGGTTTGATTACGCGCATACGAAATAACACACTACGCAGTGTATCACAGGGGTGCGGGGCAGCGCCCCGACTCAAAAAATTAGATTTGATAAACACTCAACCAATCATCAATAAGTGTCTCGCATCAAATGAATACTTCATGAACCAATTGAAGGGAATCAAGCATGTGGTAAGGGTGCAGCGGAAATAAATGGATTCCCTCCCTTGTTATGATCGTTTTGCGAAAACACGAATCAAGGCATAAAAGGGTATAAAACAAAAGGTCGTACCTTTTTAGGATTATGAACGAGGCAATAGCAGCCACGTCTCTAGAGGTGTCCACACCAACAACCTGTGAAGTCTATAAATCAGTTTGAGCATTCAAACTTGAATCAAGACTTAGTATCCTTAGGTTTTAATAATTAACAAATAAGATTATATAAGCAGATTCTACTGAGAAAGGTATCGGTTTGTTAATTGTGTTTCAGGTTGGAATATTCATCTGAAGTAAGAATCAAAAGAAGATCAGATCAGAAGAAGAAAATTAGATCAGAAGAAGAAGATCAAATCAGAAGAAGAAGATCAGATCAGAAGAAAAGAACAAATGGAGGATCTGAAAAGAAGAAATCTACAAGAAAAGCAAAGCACTGAATCTGAAAAGATGAGAAGATCTATCTATCTGAAATGTATTCATTGTCTGAAGACCTGAAGACCAAAGTAAAGTTTCAACTGTCTGAAGACCTGAAGACCAAAGTAAAGTTTCAACTGTCTGAAGACCTGAAGACTTGAACACAAGAATGAAGACTTGACTATCGTCTGAAGAGAAGGAAAAGAGTAGCACAAAATCTGAAGAGAAGAAGAGTACAACACAGAGTCTGAAGAATGCTCGTCTATCTGAAGCATTTTCATCGTCTGAAGAATGCTTGTCTATTTGAAGCATTTTCATCGTCTGAAGAATGCTCGTCTATCTGAAGCATTTTCAACGTCTGAAGAATGCGTGTACATCTGAAGACGTCAGATCGTCTGAAGAATGCCTGTGCATCTAAAGACGTATATATCATATGAAGATATGAAGTTGATCTGAAGCATTCTGTGTATCTAAAGAATGAATGTGTCAGAATCAAAGTTTGACCTATTAAAGAAATTGCTAAGTGTAAAGCACACTCTACCAAACAGACTACACTTATTTCAGAACAAAGGCTAGACATGTTTTTCTACCTCGACCAAAGTCTTGCACAAATAAGGAAACTCTGCAATGACTTTCTGCAACGCCTGCTGCACCTGCAACAAAAGGATTTGTGTGCGCAGACCTACTGCACCTGCCGCTGCCCAGAATATATCAGAAGACTGAGTAAAAGCAATAAGAAAGATGTTTGAATTAAGTTCACAAAATTCAACATCTTTATTCATCTAAATCTCAGAAGAAGAAGAAGATGCAAAGAAGAATAAAGCTGTAACCGTCTGAAGAAAAGAAGAAACATCTTATCAGAAGAAAGGAGCTTATTGAAAGCATCTCAAGCTGGAGAATTGAAATAAGCTTGAAGCAATTATATGAGATAAGCACATGTTGAAGCTGATGAAATCACAATGAGACAAAAGCAAACATTTGAATGTATGTGAAGAGTGAAGAAATCAATCATCTGAACATATAAACTCTCTAAATGCATGAAACAGATTTCAACATAGAAGAATTCAATACAAAAGCTAAGACTATATGATTCAACGACTATAATATCATATGTCTTTATTCAAAGAGGAAACAGCAACAACAACTATTGGACAAGACACCTCACTCAAAGAAGAAAGAAGAAACGGTGTCAGGAGCAAATGAAAAAGGAGCATATACAAATTAAGCAAAGGGAAAAATTCAACGGATACTTTCACATATACACCCAAAAGGAAATCTGAAGAAAGCTGATGAAAGCTGAAGGAAATCAGAAGAACATCAAGAGAGAGAATTAACAGAAAAATATCAAGAAAAATCTCTCAAAGGAGCTCATATATAGAAGTGTCAGAACAGGATCGTCTGAACACTTATTTTGCTTAAGAAGAAGAAACCGTTTGAGAAGCTTTTACACAACGGCTATATGAGCCACATCATCAACATCTCAACGGTATTATCAATCATCTTCAACGGCTATAATTCATCAGAACATATAAATAGCCTCAAGAAAAACTTTGAAGGTGAGAGAGCATGGTAAATATGTGAGATTGGAAGCTTGCAGGTTGGCAAGCCTGTAGACCAACCAAGTCGGCCATGTATCTCAAGTTAAACCTTGGTTATTCCATTCAAAAAAGGGTGAGAATGTAACCCAAGGAAGCCAATGGTTAGAGAATAGGCTGAAGGTTAAATTCAATATCTTCTCAGCCAATTCTCAGAGGATGTTATTCCTCATGTCAGAGACAGGATTGTACCTAAACTTATACACTTGTATCACTGTCTTAACCTTCTACTTAGATTTATTCATTGTATCCTGAGTAGTACTCAGTTAACCTCTAGAACAGGAACAAATTAAGTTTATGTTTCGTGGAAACTTAAACTTAGTTTGTAAACACTTTATGTGTCTGAGAGCCTGAAGAGGCTTGGCGGAAGAAAGAATACTTATTGAGCCTGTAGAGGCTTGTCTGTAAAAGAATACTACACTGAGTTGCCTTGAGAGGCAGTTGATAACGAAATACTCGTGGTAGAGCCTGAAGAGGCTTGATAAAAAAGAATACTTGTATCTGTGGATTCAGATAGTGGAAAATCCAGTGGTGGTTTGCCCTGGGACTGGATGTAGCTCACGAGTTTGTGGGTGAACCAGGATAAGTTTTGTGGCTAAGTTTTCTATCCCTTAAACTCCTTTATTTACAGCTTTATATTTGTGTAGGGGATTGAAAAGTATTTTTCATAATAAACTTAACACTACAATTTCAATAAACTATGTTTTTCAAGATAATAACTCATTCAGTTAATCTTATATCATTTGAAGTATTACAAAGAATATACTTTGAAGAACGGTCAAAATAATTCTCTGAAGTGAATCTGAAACAGTTTCAGTTCTGAAGTTAGAAGTACATTTCAAACGATGATCAATCATCTGAAGCTACTCAGAAACTGTTCTGAAAAGATTCTTTGTAATATCTTTCAGAAGGTATCTTGAGATGCATCTGAATATCTAAATTAATTTAATCAAAAGTTCAAACAAGTTTTTGATTTAGTCATCTTTTCTTAGTCTCTCTGTTTGTCCTTCTTATATTCCGCAATTTTCGTTTTGAACTCTGATTATAACCATTTCACTTTAATTTGTTTTTAATGAGTTAGAAATATTTGCTTAAGATTTCCAAAATGGTAAAAATTTTCACAACACTATTCAACCCCCCTTCTAGTGTTGCCTGTGGTTCTAACACAACCGAACTAGGAAACCCTCCTCAACTCTGCTAGTAGTGTTTTTGGAGAGTAAAAGCGATTTCTCATGTGTATAGGGTAATGCATCTCATGCTCTATTTATAGAGTGGTGGCTAGGGTTTTACCCCTCACTTACTCATCCCTATCACATATGGGTCTGACCCATTAGGTTATAATTCTAATTAAATTAAATTAGAATTATTATCCTTTCCTAGTGGCATGTTGTATGCGTGTGACCCAATAGGCTTTTAATATTTGGTTATGATATTAAATAAAAAAATTCTTTTATATTTAATATCATAAAAAGTGACCGGTATCTAGCAATACATCACTATCCAAATATTGAGATTATCAATAACTTTGATAAATCCTATTTTATGATAATAATTTATATGATTTGTCCATTTGTCCAAATATCTAATTGAACATAAGGGCATGGATTGTGTCAACCTTGTATAGTTCAATTTATGTTTTCTTGATCCCCAAGTAGACTGTACAAAAAATAAACATCTCATGTTTATCCTCCTGTCATGGCCATACATTTTACAGTCTCACTTTATCAAGAGGCCTACAGATATAACTCCTGTTACACAGGAGGGACAAATCCCATCTAGGGCACTCACATTCCACCACATAATTTATTATATGTCCAAATACCAACTTTATGATCACCCTGTTACAGGAAACATTTGATGATAATTAAAACATATAATTTCTTATGTAGGAATCGTAGTGATTTCAGGTCGAAGGACTTCATATAACATTTATCAATTTAAGAAATGTTCATGACACTTATGTAACAATCCATGCAACGTTCTTAAGGTGGATCTGTCCAGCACACCATTACTCTTAATGTGTACCTATGTGAGCACATGATATCTCAAATCAATGATCCGTGAGATTTTATCATCAATGAACTCACATACTAGTTTAAATGCATCTTTGTCCTAAGGTGATACTTGACTAGGGACTATTTTAAGAATAGTTCTTCATAAGATCTCACGATCAAGTAATCCACTTGATATCTTATAAAGTTTAAGTTTACTATTCTAAGGACAATAATTATATTCTAAAAGAATTAATAAATGAATTTCCTTTATAAAATGATAATATGATACAAGTGATGGATATTCAAAAACATATAGGTCTCTAGTGCATACACTAACAATACAGGGAATCCCACAAAAGAGACTGGAAGAAGAAATGGAAGAGATGATGGGTGACTTAAGAATCTCAAGCAAAGAGGCTAAAGAAAAGGAAAGACTCACCTTGGATCAAAAGGATATAAGGTCACCTCAGACTAAGGTCAGAAGGGTATCTCAGACTGAGCTCAATAGGCAACCTCAAATTGAGACGGATGACCACTCCTTAATTAATTTATAATTTTTTAAATTACTTATTATATATGTAATAATAGGTAAAAAGAAATTGGAAGGTTTTTGTCACTAAAATTAAAAATATATAATAATAGATAAAAAGAAATTAAGAATAACAAGGGAAATGTATTGAAATATAAAGGGTAGTGATGGAAGAAAATTAAATAAGCTACAAGCTAGGTGAACGAACTAGCATGTAGCTTATAAGCTAGAAACTCCTAAAATAAGCTACTTTGATGTACCTTACCAAACACTTTTGTGTTGGTCAAACTAGTTTATAAGTTAGTGGCTAGCTTATTGGCCTTGTCAAACACACTCTTCACCTAGTTTCTAGCCTCTAGCTTGTAGCTTATTTAATTTTCTTCCATCATTATCCCTTATATTTTAATACATTTCTCTTATTATCTTTAATTTCTTTTCACCTATTATTACTTATTTTCAATTTTAGTGACAAAAACCTTTCAATTTCTTTTTACCTATTATTACCTATATAATAAGTAATATAAAAAATTACGAATTAATTAAATTGTTTTTTTTCACTATTTTATGAAATTTTTTTTATATTATGCTATTTATTTTATCAATTTCACTATTTATTTTAATTTTAATTAAATATTTTATCACTTTAATAAGACTTTAATTATTCTTTAAAAAATCTAAAATTATAATTACATAATAATATATCTTTGTCTATAAAACACAAATAGAATTTATATAATAAAATTTATGTAGTTATGTCCTTTTATGTCATTTTATATTTACCAACTAGCTTATCAGCTAGTTCTACCAAACACTTCTAATTCAATAAGCTAGCTTATCAGCTCAGAGCTTATAAGCTAAGAACTTATCGGCTAGTTTTGTCAAACTCACTCAAAGTAGCTTGTAGCTTATACGTTAGAAACTCCAAAAATAAACGGTGAATTCTACGGTGAGGTATTATGATAGGTGTCTCACCGTGTACCTGTGAGAAAACAAGAATCTCGTTGGAATATTCCGTTTTAAAGAAGTTTCCAAATTTGCAACAGTACTCCTCTAGTTTTGGTAAAATTAGATAAGTGACCCCAATTATTTCCAGTCGCCTCTACCTGTTCGCAAGCCACCGCACAGAGCCACCTTTGTCTGATTGCGAACCACCGCGTCTGCGACCCAGCCGCTTCTGTTCTGACTACACAACGCCACCTTTCACCATCGCACAGAGCCGCCTTTCATTACCCACAAAATCAGAAAATCCTCCATTAACAAATAGAATATCAGTACAAACCCAATAAAATCCTCCATTCACAATTAAAATCAGTATAAGAATGAATTAAAGAGAAACGATGCGCCTCTGCCACAAAATTCACAAATCCTTCCTGAGGCTTCACCGCCGCGACAGCGCCGCCGCGCGCGTCTCTAGCAGCTGCACGTCCAGCCCCCACAATCACCCAAACGGAGCATAAGGTAAATTGTTAAAGGATACAAGCTGGTGGCGAACATGGACAAGAAAAAGCCATCATACATGCAAGTAGTGTGGTTTACATATCAAATCGGGATAAAGGTCGATGCTCCTAAGACAATGAACACAGAAAGATTAAGACTAACCACTTGAAATTGACGCTGGCGAAGGGGAAACCCTAGAACGAAACGTGTCATATCCGAGAATCGGAGTTATTGCCAACGAGTTCCTCTTCACTAACAAATGAGCTCTTCATCCGTAGGGGAGTGTTCAGAACTGTGGCGGCCACATAACCGTACCCCTTCCCTTCACGAGCCCCTGTCAGGCGCGGCCAGCGCCGCTCACCATCACCACCGCCGCGGCCATCCTCCACGTAGATTCCTCATGCCACCGTACCAATCAGGTAGTTTTGCATCAGGGAGGAATTGGAAGTAGGAGCAAGTGAGATTGAGGAATCGTGTGCGAAAAAGAGATTTGGGGATTAGGGTTTTTTTCAAGAACAGAGAAATGAAAACGAGAGACTGGACTTTGGAGGGTGCAAATGTTTAATTGTTATAGACTTCGAGATCAACTTCTTTAAAACGGAATATTCCAGCGAGATTCTCGTTTTCTCACATGTACACGTTGAGACACCTATCACAATACCTCAGCGTAGAATTCGCCAAAATAAACTATTTTAAAGTACCTTACCAAACACTTTTGTGTTGGTCAAACTAGCCTATAAGCTAGTAGCTAATTTATTGACCTTGCCAAACACACTCTAATACTAGTTAAACTTAAAAGGATTTATAAAATGACCCCCCGTCCCGGACGGTTTATCATAGAAACTTATTTCCTCACGGTGAACATGTCCCATTCCCATCAACCTCACCTTACAACACCTAATTTTTAAGCTCGTGTTATTGATTGAGCGCGATGGCGATGCTAGTCATTTGAGAAGATGAAATGTATGTGAAAAACAAAAGATATTTGTAAGTAACAATTCTCTTAAGAAAACTGTATATATTGAACCGGCCCAACTTGTAATCATTAAATAACTTCTTCAATCCGACTTATTTTGAACTTACTGTTTTTTATTTTCTTTATAGTTTTCCTTTGATCTTTTTCCCCATCTACTTCTAAATCAAATCTGTCTTCTTAACAACATTCCTCAATTACCATCGAACATGATTACTGTCTTTTGGTCATACAAAAATTAACTAAAAAAAGCTTTTAATGCCAACGGCAACGAGCACATGATTGAGAAAATATTATGAAAACTGTCCTAGACTGAAAATCCAAATTACAAGCGTCAAATTCAATCACAAAAGAGAAAAGAGTATTACCAAAATTTCCATTACATTGGATGACAGGATGGTGGACAGAGAAACCATCTCAAACCATTCCAAAAATCGGTATGTAGTCAGTGTGAGGACAGTACGACTTAGATTTCCAAATATCACTTGTGCTCAACTAAAGCACCCTCCATAATGCGCGACCATTACAATTATGAATTGGAGATGAAGAAGGTGAAGTAACACACCACTCATACCAAACCTGTTTCAGATTTCATGTAGGAATCCAAATCAATAACATGAAATGCTAACAAGGATACAAGGATGAAGGGATATAGGATAAATGCAGCAAATGATACGGCACAAAACCAACCTTTGTAGAATCAATACAGCGCCAGAAATGAACTTCCAGGGTAGAACCAGGATCCACACAGATTGGTGTCTTTAATGGAAAAAACATGGGAAACCTGCATATAAAATTAAACAAAATGTAAGGTTGAGGAACGGAGTTGAATCCACTTTGATTTAAGATTTCATAAACTTCATCGTTGTTTATTGCTTTATTTTCCTTTTAAAAAGAATTTTATTCACAGTGAAAAGATAGGGAGAGAGAGTGTGTCAACAAAAGAATGGAATAGGAAGAAATATTCATACGTCGTAATACAGGGTGGAACATGAAAAAAATAAATAACAATCCCTTAATTGAACACAAACATTTAATAAATCATCTGGTTATGCCTTTGTCTCTATTTCTGGTTGAATTTGATTTGCATCATTCTTGTAAATGTTTAAAATTGAAATGGCATTATGTCTGTCTAATATCAGAGGGAGTAGTATCTTTTCCCCCCTATAAATGTCTTGTCTTTCAAATGCAATGCTTCTATCAAATTTAATTAAAACATCTTTTACTAAAATTTAATAAGTATCAAAACTAAAAAGTTTCTTAGGGAAATTTATTTGCATGTTCCCGACCACACAAAGTTTAATTTGTGTCATGTATTGTGGTGTAATTGAGGGGACTGAGACTTGAGAAGTCAAGGCCTTATTTAGCTGTGATTTGGTGAGTATGGTTGGATAGAAATGACAGATCTTTCAAGGATAAATTTTTGCCCTTACAGCTTTTATGCGATAAAGTGATCTCATGAGCTTCTATTTGGAGCTCTACTAGCTGCTACTATTTTGTTGGCTGATACACAGAGATTGACAAGCATTGTTTACTTATCATATTTATTTTGATTTTTTGTATGTTGTGGTTTCTTTAAGGAGAATATCCTTATCCTTTGATAATGTACTTTCTCTTTAGTTATGCTAATAAAAATTCCTCTTTTATGCCAAAAGAGTAAACTAAAAAGCAAGGGGAAACAATGATCAATACCAAGAGATCACATTTGGCGTCGCTATTGCCGGTTCGATTCCAAGACACACATCCTTATAAAGAATTGCATCAAAATAGCCAGCAAATCCTATAATCAAAGTGCACAAAAGATGGATAGCAAAATAATAAGCATGGCTTAGGAGATGGGAGTTTTCCACAAAAACTGCTAAATTTTACAGATGACATAGAGAAGCAGATAGAAATAATCTGGAAGGCTATAAGAAAAACACTCAGTGGTATGCAATATTAAGGTCCTAAAACTACGATCTATGAAAGCCAATGCCCCCAATACAGAAGAGTGCATTGCATGTCCATTGAATAATCCAGTATATTTCTTTCACATATCAGATATCTCTTCTCATCTGAAATCTAACTGGACAGACAATCAGCAAAGGCATTCTACATAATCAATATATCATACATAGCATTAACAAAAGGTTAATCAAAAGATAAAATTCAAGGAAACAAAACACTTCAAATATATATTCCATGCTCCTGCCCCTTCTACACTATTTTCATTTTGAAACAACCCAGGTAAAATACCTCAATCTTAAAAGCATTAAGCACAGAATCACTTACCTTCCCACTCAATCTTTTAAATCCAACTTTAAATATGCTTCTATCAAATTTATTGGCAACAATTTAAATATACTTCTTGAGAATATGAAATTTATTTAGTTCGCACTATCTTATGCCATTTTCAGGAGTTTTTAAGTGAAGGGGAAGGCATGAGAAGGGAAGTAACAATGGGTAGAGTATTTTCCCTGTTTGAAATTTAAGGAAATATGGGGAACTCTCTTCTACTTGTTTGGGAGGTCCCCTCTTCACACTTCCCTGCCCTGTCCTGTCATTCCAAATCATCCAAACGAGGGTTTGTGTAACTTCTCGTCTTTAACTCCCATCCAAACACAGAAAAAGTGTTTAAAGGTTATAATGGCATTAAATATGAACTAGAGAAAGTAGCGTTTTGCCAAAGTAAGGACAACTGAAAACAAGTTCTAAGGATACATTTGTTCCAATAATATCTAGTGATATTTTTTAAAAGTTTGAACCAAACATGAGAATGTGATATTTCCAAGTTAATTTTTCTGAGAATAACTTTACAAAACTCAAAACCACGCCCTAAGGCTTTCAGAGATCTCAACAATGCACAACCATGAGTAAATATAATTCATTTTTCACTAACAGCATCGCAGCCTTTGATTTAGATGTGCACATAAAATAAGTAAAGAATGGAGATTAAAATTGCATGATATTCAGAGTAAAATCAAAAGCCTAGGATTAATCATTTTTATGACCACTTGATAGGAGTAGAAAGACCCTAAATACCATGAACCATTGCTGAGCCAGTGTCATTAGGTATCACAAATTGCAACTTCTTATACCGCTGGTTGCTTGCCTTTTCAAAGCGTTTTGGATGAGTAAAGGTAAAAACCTGAGCAAGTCAAATCGAAGCCAAACAAATGACGCAGAAACTATTTAATCTCAACTTTCTGAGGCATGAAAATAAGTTCTAATTAAATTTAAACATAAGTATTACAAAAGCATAAAGTTTAAATACATAAATCAGAACAGTGGATAGATTGAAGGAAGAGCAAGGATAGCAAACAGAATGAGAAGTTGCTCACCTGCTGAGATGGAGCAAGCTGGGCTACATTGTGCAATTTCACAATACATGCAGTATCTGAGTGTAAAATATCTTTACGTATCTTAATCTGAAATATAACCACAAGCAAGTGGATGAAGTTCTAAATTTATAAGGTAAATTTGATACGAGGAGAACAAGAGGCATACATCTTTATACAACTTTGAAGCCGTCAATGGTTGGAGAAAACTTGTGTACCTGAAAGTTGCTCTAATAATTAAACTATTAAATATGCTGCAAACTCTTCTAGAACCTACACGATAGCTAAATAGTTGGCTTCCATTGAAAAATCTAGAAAGCCATTAGCTAGATGTCCTGTAGAATTTTTTAGAGATTTATTCATCTACAAATGGAGAGCTCTCTAGATGTAATCATTAGATAATTCTGGAAAAGTGGAAGGCATAACATGAACTGGAGTGAACAAGTCAATAATATGACAATCAATCTATGTAGTCTTGTATACTATCTCATAATAAAACTCCACATTCTCTGAGCTTCCAGCTTTTACCTTTCTCCTTTTAGTCTTTCACTAACCATACACACACACAAATATCTTTCGAAGAATAATGGGTGCTACAAATGCAAAAATTGCTTGGAGTTCTACAGTGATAAGGTACACAGTATCAAACTTCAAAAACTAAGGCTTGAGTTTGAATTAATTAAAATTAAGAGTCTGAGACTGTATAAGACTACTATTCAAAGATAAAAGAAATATTGGTATGAGAATTGTTGAGAAAATTCCAATCTCTATTCACCATAAGTATGATGCAATCATGAACAGAATTGAGAAAGCCTAATACATGTCTACTTAATCAATAACAAAACTAATTTGCTCTGTAGAAGCATATGAGCAAAGATTGAGTATGCATGATGAAGATACAGTTGAAAATGCCTTTCAATTAAAGCTCAAATTACAGTCTTAGAATAAAAGACATGGAGGAAACAAAAATGGAGGATTCTTGAAATAAAGAGAACTCAAGAAATTTCTGTGAAGATGATAGCTGGATTCAAAGAAGACATGATGAAGATATTCAAGATGACCAACCTTGGCTTTTAATGCATTATTTCCTAACATAGAGGTAAGTTAAGAAAATGAAGGGACATTCATCTCCCCTAAAGAAATACATTAAGCACTACTCAAGAATTTCAAGATAAATGATTGCAAGTCAATTACTGCTCCACTTGTAATAAATGAGAAGTTGCAAGAGGACAATGGAGACCCAAAAGTCAATGCATCATGTTATAGGAGCTTGACTAAGAGCTTATTGTATCTTACAGCTACACGGGTAGACATGATGTATGCTACAAGTCTCTAATAAAAGTTTAATTCCCTTTGGAGCAACTAGAAGAATTTTAAGATGTTTACAAGGCACTTGGGAGTTTGGTATATGGTATAAAACCATGTCCAACTCAAGGTTGCATGGCTACACCGATAGTGATTGGGCAAGTTCAATAGAAGATATGAAGAATATATCAGGCTACGCATTCTCACTTGGATCAAGAGTATTCTCATGAGCGTCTAAGAAGCAAGCAATAGTTGCACAATCAATAATAGAAGAGTAAACTAGCAAATTGGTCCCTGACTTTTTTAGGGTCATGCAGTTTAGTCCCTAAGAAACAAAAAAAACCCAATATAGTCCCTGACTTCTTGCTTTTTCTTTCACTATAGTCAAAATGTGTGTTTCCCGTTAATTTTTTTATGATGTGTCACGTTTCGTGACACTATATCATACTATTTGGCATCGGGGCACAAAAATAACGTCATTGGAGTTGAGACCTTCCAATGAAAAAGGGGGAGAAGAGAGAAAAAGGGAAAATAGGGAAGCACACAACGGTTGGAGTTGAAGCATTTAAAGCTATAAATTTGACAAAACCACATCGATTTTGTGCCATAGTGGACACTATAGTGACAAACAGTGAGACAGAGTATCATTAAATGTGACATATCGTAAAAAAATTAACGGGAAGCACACGATTGAACTATAGTGAAAGAAAAAACAAGAAGTCAGGGACTATATTGGGGTTTTCTATTTCTTAGGGACTAAACTGCATGACCCTAAAAAAGTCAGGGACCAATTTGCTAGTTTACTCAATAATAGAAACAAAGTATGTGGCAGTAGCAAAATCAACAAGTCAAGCTATATGGCTGAGAAGGATATTTGGAGGGTGGGAGAACAACAAATTGAGCCTACCATAATCTACTACAATAACATATTGGCAATTGCAATGACAAAGAATCCAGCGCATCTGAACAGAACAAAGCATATAGCATTAGCAGAGGTGAATAAAGAAATATAACTCGATTACTCGAATGCTGCAAGACTGAAGATCAAGTTATAGTTATGTTCACAATAGTCCTACCAAGAGCAAGGTTTGAGGAACTGCGAGTGCGAATAAGTTAGGAAAATTTGCTTCAAGAAGGAGTGTTAAATATGCTGCAAACTTTTTAGAACCTACACAAAAGCTAAATAGTTGGCTTCCTTTGAAATATCTAGAAAGCAAAAAGCTAGAAATATCCTATAGAATTTTCTAGAGATTCATTCATCTACCATAATAGAGAACTCTATGAAATAATAGTTAGAAATTTTCTGTAAAAGTAGAATGCAATGCATACAAGTCAATAAACAGGACATAACATGTATGTGAGTGAACAACTGCGTAATATGTCAACCAATCTATGTAGTAAATACTATACCAAATAAATACTATCTAACAATAAAACTCCACTTACTCTCAACTTCCAGCTTTTGCTTTTCTCCTTTCAGTAATCACACACATAACTATACCAAAGAAATACTATCCAAACATTTAGCAAAACTATTAAACTAACATAAACATTAACGTTCAGCTGGCTGAGCTCCCATATTTGATAAATCCAACTACTTCTAATTACATGAAGCAATGGCTCCTAGAAACATTTAGTCTAACAAACGGAAGTGAAACTACATGGTAAAATCCAACATTCCTGATGCCATCTATCCAAAGTTGATGAAGGTAAAAAATATTGTTAGCCATCTATCCAAATTCTACATTCCTGTTGTTGATTCTATACTTCGAAAATCCATGTCAGTGCAATATATAGAATATAATCAAAGGGTACTCCAATATTATTTAAAATGGTTCATCCGTTACCCTTATTCTCAGGTTTTTAACAAACTGAATGACTTAAAAAGCCAGTGAGAGAAATGAAGAGTAATGGAATTTATAAAGTGTTCACATAAAATAATTCTTCTAGGAGAAGGCTCGGTTGTTATTGTGTTATTGTTGTCAGATAAAATAATTCCCAAAATGTTTCATTGAGCAAAATATCCAGAATTTCATATGCAGACTCTCTAAACCATGTAACTCATACACACTAGTCATTCATCTTGAATTAGGGGGACCTAACAAAAGCTGGAGGATATTTATATTAAAAAACCAAAGAAGAAAAAACTAATCAAAATTTAGAAAACCCTATAACATATAAATAAAAAACATGTGGAGTGAAAGGAATTTACGTACGAAGATGGTATTGAAATTCCATTTTTCTTTAGAAACCTTTGGGCTCCATCAAGGATTTCGGGAGATAGCTCATCGTCACCAAAAGAACCTAGCAAATCACTAACCTAAATTCAAGACAACAGCAATCAGACACGACAGTATAAAGAAGAAAAGTTAAGCAAGTGATTATGTATGAATGTTCAAAAATACCAATATGTCAGCTTTTTCGGGGGCATCCCAGTAACGCACATCACTTGAGACTATGGTAACAGTACTAACCCATCCATTTCTCATAACTAATTCCTGTTCCAACGAATAAAACATCATGCCTATATTATTCAAAAGATTGAATCCTGTTTTGAAAAATAAGGGGGAAGAAAAGCTAATCAATTTATACAACCACTTAAACAAACAACTGCTTAAACGACAAAAATGTCATCTTCTACTAAAAATGCCCTACTCTAAACAATGTCAGGAAAGTGCCAATAGTTCCATTCACAAAATTTGGACTATCCTATCACAAAAATATTCCAATAAAAATGTTGCAATGATCAAACTTAAATAGAAAAACTATATCTTCTTCTAGTTCTAGAATACAACCCATCCACCCCTATGCTTTATATTTGAATCTGTATTCTCGAATATCATAAAGCCAACTCATACTTTTTTTCTCACAACAACACGTGTTTTCCTCATATTATTCAACTATTTTAGTTTCTATTTTAAATAAAAATAAGCAGCATTAAAATTAATCCATACTTCAATTTTTCTTCAATCAATCAAGATTAAATAAAATAAAATATTTATAAATAATTATTAAATTAATTTTCTATCAATTATATTAAATATATACAGACAGAGATGTTAAAAAATGTGTTAAGAAGAAATGCATCATGAAAAATCTGTGGCAATGGGAGTGGGACACGTTCAAGAAATTAAAAAAATTTAACTTGTATTGAGGGTGGAGAGATAATACTATATAGAAGATAACACCTACATGTTACTTCTATTATAAACGTTAGAACAAGATCTACAACTAACATTAAGTGCAAAAGCTGTATTTGGATTCTTTTCCACTGCATAAACCCTTAGCTTCCGCCCAGTTTTTTGTGAGGCCTACATATGAAGATTATAAAAGTCATTCCAAAGGTGTATTGGGATATTACCCAAATCCACATTTGTTCCACAAGATCCCACCTCTAATGATGCCTGCACAAGAGGCCCACGCCCTGCACCAACAACCACCAATACCTATACACAGCATCCAGAGTGGTGCACGTTGCTAAAATATAGGGGGGGAAAAACATAACTCAAGAAACAAATTTTACCGTGGTAGCCACAGCAGCTGTCTCTTCACTAGGAATCCTTTCCAGCAATGCTAGACAAATGGCTCTTTCATACTAGCATAAAGAAAGCTAATGATTAGTTAATAACCACAGAAGAAGCCATGGCTTCTCATTTGTTCATCTATTTTTTGACCAATAACATGTTTCTAATCCATAAATTCAAAACCTTTCTGTATCTACAGAACAGGACAGGCCACATCATAAACGTCAAACAAAGCAAATCAGAGAAAAAACGAATGAACGAACGAACAAACAAGCAAACAGACGACAAAGATAGAGAAATGATACATGCAGTTGAGAATTCCTCACACATATTACCATACCTCACTGTATTTCACAGCGTCTTTCTCAAGACTCTCATAGCTCAAAGCCAATGAATAATCCTTAAGAGGCTGCACATATTGTAAAATTTCAAACCAATAATTTAAAAAATGTGTAGGACAAGCGAGAACATTTTGCAATGAAAATAAAATGTACATATATCGTATTATTACTGATGTGGGTATCAGATTTGAGTACATTAAAAATTATTACTGTAACCTTCGCATCAAAGTGGTAAATAGTTTTTTACATAGACATATGATATTTGTACATCAAAGATATACAAAAACTTAGAGAAAGAGAGAGAATTGTGGGATGAGATATGTGATGCAATAGAAAAAAGAGAGAAAAAGTGTGTTGTATGAGTTATTGTAGGTATTTGTTGTATGAATAAGATTTCTCCTTTACATATATCGAACAAGAAATTTTTTTAAATTGCTCAATTTTTATGTAAAGAGTATTACACTGAATTCACCATAATATAAAAGGAGAGTAATTTAATCACACATGTTAAGTTATTAAATTTAAAATATTAATGTAGTAAAGCTTAATATGTTTTAAAGTTTTTCAAATTTATTTTAAATCTAACTTGAGAATCATATTCCTTGTAAAGTTGGACTTGTTCTTGAATTCAAGCGTTTTCACTGAAAATCAATAATTTTCTTCTCTGAAAATCTACAAAAACAAAGTACAGCAAAGCAGGACGAAGAATACTTACTTGAATAGCTGAGTGTAAGAAATCCCTGATACCAAACTGGCATAAAATACTTGTTAAGAGGAAGACAATAGCAGATAATGCTAGGCATTTCTATTAGACATGTGGGAAGATTGATACCTCAAAAAGTTCTTTCTCAGAAAGAGGATCCTTTCGTTTGTATAGATTACCAATATGGTCTAGATATGGCTGTAAAGGATGTCGTTGAGGATCTAAAGTAAATGAAAAAATTAAGAGAGTAAAAAAACTGAAGATTCATGACTCAGAATATACATGCAGTGCAGGCACACCAAATCACAACTTTCAGAGTACATGGATTCAGGAACAGGCAATTATAATTAAAAATATAATTCAAAACACAAGGCTGAAATTATCAGTGAAATTTCAGTGGCATATATTACTAGGTATGGAAATTTCAAGAAATACCATCTGAAATTACAAGAAAATAAAAATATTACAAGAATAGAAACTCACCTGTAATGGAATGAAAATCAGAAGTATCTTGTTCTTCTAATTTTTTGGCAGATATAATGATCTAGACACGTTTAAAAAAACTCAGTATGTTTAGAATGGAGGAAAAGCTAATTGAGTCGATCTAAATCTTATTCATTATAATCCATTGGATAAATAAGATACTACAATTGAAAGATTGAACAGTTTGTGTACTGTGGAATTAAATAATAAAGAAATTTTATTTGCATTCACAAACTTTTTTGATATGGAGAAGAAAGAAAGAGGGAGGGATGGAGAGAGAAAAATGAACGGTGGTGACAAGAGTTCAGAGTTTGCAAGAAGTTTTTCTGAGAATAACATTACTGTAATATATAATTTATTGCTCACCTCATTTCCCCATCCAACACTTAATATTAACTCAATATTACAAGGTCACAAGATATAGATAATTTGGATTTTTACCTGTATAGAATAGTCAAAGAAATCAGTAATTAACTTCTGATGACGCTTGGAGAGGTACTTAGTAGTAATCCGAGCACGACTCTTAGTTAAAAACAACTAGCAAAAATTCAGTCAAAACCATTAGGGGTTAGACAAGAATAAGCAGCAGCATACTTTTAAACCTGGAGCAATGGCAAGATGTACTTACATCTGAATCTAATATAGCAGCAGCGACAGGCTCCCCATACCAACGTTTTTGTGAGTTCTCTGGAGGCAGGACTCTCCTAATAACAAGAACAATGTTCATGCTTGAAGAAATGAATAAAAAAATTGGAGCACTATTGAAAATTTTGATCAAAGAAATTTGACCAATAAAAGTCAAGGAACAAAATGCAAGATAAGGTAGAAAGTGTAATGGATCAACAGTAAAAGCTCCAAACTTTGGACTCCAAAGTAATCACTCACAAAATATCTAGGACGATTGACAATTGACTATGATGATCACAGTGCAGACGAAACGAATTCCATGTTTCCCAAGAATCAACCTGCAAACCAGGATTTAGAAAGGGGACTGAAAACAAACGAGAGATCATAGATTTTCTTGTCTTTTAAATCTTATATCTTCATAATCCAAGAGTCTACACCTCAATAATTTGATATAATATATATGAAAATCAACATAATAAACAGATGAACACCAAATGAATCTTCAATGTCACGCCTTGTTGAATATCAGATCACAAACTCACTGTTCAATAGTTTGAAGCAGTGAGGGTTATTTCATTCAGAAGACTGTAGTTTCATGAATAATATAAGATAATTTTGAAAATAGCAAGTTCATATTTGAGAAGAAATGTGCATGTACAAACATGTGTGAAAAGAAGAAGAATTTGGTTACTATCTATGAGTCCACCCCAGCTATGCAGAATCAATAACAAGACCTTCATTGCTTGATTTTAGCACTCTTACTCACCGTACTATTGGATTTTGGTTGAGAGTCATCATCAGACATTCCAAATGGAATCCTAAGCCACAGCTTTATTGCAAAGTTACAGACATAGAAAGAAATATAAGAATGTTGAATTGACATTCATGAAGGACGAGGAATCAGTAATAAAACTTGGACTTAGAGTGGCACCTGCATGTCTTCTAGGCCCTGTAAGATTTGACTGACACACCTAGCATAGTTAACACAGGAATTTCCCTTAGGAGTTGGAAGAAGGCAAGCCTGTAGTACAATAACAAAAAAAAGTTAGAGAAACCTTATGCTGCTCACAGTAAACAAAGGATTGCTTTTTGTTGGTGACTACATGCTAAAGTATAACATAATATCATTAAATGCAGTTTATTAACAAACATGAAGCAACCTTATGTATAAAACCAAATAGCATCCTCTGGTCCAATTAATAAACTTGGTAACTCTTATGGGACTTCAACATGGACATGAGGTGGCAAAGTCTACTACAGCAATATATGTACCTTAACTACAATGTCGAAACACAAAAGATAAGCCCAAGTACTATAAGAGTGTGGTTGACTCCCTTGAACATATTGATCTTTAAAGTTCAATGTGATTGGATGGGGATAATTCAGGAATTATCAAGTGAAAAGAATATGTATTCACAATAATTTGGTAACTTATACCCAAAATAAATTTCCTAACATCAAGGTCCTAATCAAACAACTCCAGAAATCTAATGCTTTTCTGCCAAGGAAATTTAAGATCAAGCATTCATAACTCAAGCAAAATAAGCAGTGGTTTCAAACTGAACCAATAAATGTGTAAAATTACTCATTCTAGTGAGCAATTAAAACCAATCTATTGCTTGTTTGAGAAAACCTGTAAAGAGAGATAAGAGGCCCAATCTATTGCTTGTTTGAGAAGAGCTTCAGAATCCTTCCGAAATAATTCATCTTTTGAATCCAAGTCTATCCATGAACTAACTTCTCCTGAATAAATTTAAATGAATAAAATGAGAAGCTTGACATAGTTGTGAATCCAGCAAGATTATAAAAAAAGAATAGGATATTCACAAACACATATGAAGCACAAAATATTAGGCTCATCATGTGGTTAAAAAATTCATCATCTATGAAGCACTTACAATAATAAGAAACTTAAATGCTTTCATATAAAAAAAAATACAGGTTCAAATACAAGCAAAAAGGTGTCCATTATAATGTAACAAGAACATTTCAAGATAGAAGGAAATTAATCAGTTTGACATTTTTGTGCTGTAGATTTATTATTAGAGATGTTGTCTACAAGCATTCCCAGCATCCATCATTTCAATACAAAATTTGATAGACGCGTCTAGTTCGGAAGGAAATCTGTTAACGTATCTTATCTACAAGCTAATACAAATCACCCTTACAAATATAAGAGAAATAAGCTAACACGCAATAAACTAACACATCAAGAAAAGTAAAATAATAAGGGATGAAACTAGAAAAGGAGTGACAATTTTTAATTATGAGAACTTCCAAATTCGTAAAAAAAATTAGAAAACGAAAACAGCTAATCATAAGAATAATAGGTAACCCATACCCACGACATATTCAGACCATTGTTGTCCGCTTACGTTCAAGTCTGACCCACCATATGGTAGAAGCTGCAGTTCTAGGCTATCAATACCATCCTTTTTCGATTGGCTTTCCCTATGACCAGGATGCAACTGAATCGAACCATAAAACCAAAAACAAGAAAAAATTTGACAATGTTGTTTTCCAGTTATGAAAAATTTCACCAGTTGAAAACGAGACTGTAAAAGATTCAAATTCCCAATTCATTTCAGTCTATACTACTGTTATCGTTTCAGAGTTCAATGCCTCTAAATCCTTGAGATTGAAATGTAAAGTGCATATTCTACGACGATTCTCTTAAGTAAAACTTGAACTTCTTGCATGCATTGCTGCTTGATGGAACGGCCATTTCTTATTGAATATGAAGAAAAATAAACTGGAAAAACGAACCAGAGGAGTAACCACAAAATCGAAGCCTCCAACATCGATATATGACGTGATTAGCTTTTTCGTGTTGAAGGAGAAGAGCGTATCTACACCACATAACCGCGATTTGTTAGTATCCCCTTCTTTATCTCCGAGAGGCATTTTCTCAAACCTTCACTTGCAGTGTCAGTTATAAGAACTCAGAAAGGAGAAGAACAGAGAAGAAAGATTGAGAGAACAGAGTGAGAGAATCAGAGAGAGAAAGAGAAAGAGTTGTGATTGCAAAACAGCGAAACAGGTCCTCAGAGTACAACCATTTATACAATTTGTTTAACGAACTCCTAACAGAACTTGTTAACTGAACTAAACAACTTGTTGAATCAAGCGGTAAAGCCGAAAGAAACATTTCAGCTTGAGCTTGTAGACTAACGGTTACTCGGTTACAGTTACAACTTACCGCCTGAATTGGTTACGGGTTCTAAACTCTTTTATCTTCCATTCCAGCTTAGCTTATAGTTTCTTCTAAGAGTAGTGGTATCTATCACTTGCCAAATGCTGCTTCACCTTCAACCCTCCTAGTTTAGCGCTATTCAACTTCTTCTATTTTAACTATTCTTATTCATATTTGAGTTTTTTTTCTTTTTTTTTTTGAAACAAATTTAGAATTAGGGAAAGTTTGGGAACTCAAAGAGTCAGAGACAAACTTACATTTATCTCAGACAAATTTACATGAGATATTGTATTTGTACAGCAAGCTAACCTGCAACAATCTACAACAATTACGTGTCACACTTTCTTCCGTTTAAAACAATAGAAAAAAAAAGATCATATCACTTGCTGTTAAAAAGAAAAGCAATCATTGTCAATTGCAAAAAAGCAGGCTCCAACTTGTTTAAATAAAGTAAAATAAAGGTAACAATATTGAAATTAAAAAATTCGAAATTCCTCCCATTTATGTGTATGAAATTGTGTGGATGTTGTTCGCATTCTTTCTTCCCTGTACTCTTCTCTCCCACTTTTCCTTAATTAACTTGCAGCCTATGAAGCACCGATTCCGACACGAACACCGGACACGACACGGACACAGACACCGGGACACGGGTGATGTCGAAAATGTAGGACACCGGGACACCGCTTAGATATATTAAAAATTAAGATTTGTTCATTCATCTTCTCAAGACAAAGTTGTTAGAACTGAAATGTTTTTTACTTTTTTAACCAGTTTAGTTTTATTTTACAAAAGTATAATACAATAGTGTTGGTAAGGTGTCCGAGCAGTGTTTGAGCTATGTCCAAGCCACAAAAAAAAAAAATTTATTCTAATACCTACAGATTGGTGTCTGACGCGTGTCGTACGAGTGTCCGACACTGACACGTGTCGGACACCCGGACACGTTACTAAAGAGGTGTCTGTGCTTCATAGCTTGGAGCCCCTTGTCTCCATTGTTTGCATTCTTCATGCTCCATACTTTTTAACCAAGTTATCAATTATGTATAACTTATAAACATATAATTTGTAACCAGATGAGATGAAGTTTATAATTTGTTCAGATTCAATTTATAACCAAATAAAGAATGATTCTTAAATTCCTCATGCTCAAATTTTAAGCAAGTAAAGCAGAGTTTATAACTTGTAAGCATGCGGTTTGTAACTAACCGATATAAAGTTTATAACTTGTTAGCAATTAGTTTATGAGTTTAATTAGTATGCACTGACATTGTGAAAGAGTTTTACATTAACGTTTAATCATGATTCTTCATTTATATGACCTTTAAAATATTAATTACTAAAGTCAACAAACTTACCATAAATCAAGGGTTGTGATTAACTGTCAGTGTAAAACTTTTTATACCGTTAGTGCACAATCCTTTTTCTCTTAGTTTATAACCAACTGAGATACACAGTACACGCGCGCGAGTAGGCTCTAAGTGTTTCTCTTTTTTTTAACATTATTTCAATTTTTTATTTTTTTAAATAATAAACATGATGGTAAAAGTATTTTTTTCATTTGTACTTTTATTTAAAAGCTAGCTGCATTTATTTAAATAAGTTGCAGTTTGCTTTTTCTGCAACTGATAATGGTTGCTTTTCTTTTTAACACCATTTGACAAGATCGTTTTTTTCTATTGTTTTAAATGGAAATAAGTGTGAGGCGAGGCTTGTTGTAGATTTTTATAGGTTAAGTTATAGTACGAATACAATATCTCAATTTACATTTGGGTAAATGTTCACGTCCCGCAAACACTGTGCCACGTAAATGTACCGCACTGTTTCCGTTTTATCCTTTTCTTCCCTTTATTTGAGTCCCCATTTTTTTTAATAATTTTTATTTTATTATTATAATTAGTTTTAGTTATTTATCTCATTAAATGGAAATGTAGGTCAAGAAATAAAATAAATGATCACATAAAATTTGTATTAATCATTTATGGTAACACGAGATTAATTACGTGTCCCAAAATGGTGAACATATTAAAAGACAAGGTTAATGGTGTGTTTATAGTTAACAGAATAGGATTTTTGGTTAATTGCAACTCATATTAACACGGGGTTAATTATATGGCAAAAAACTGTGAACATATTTGTAAATGAGGTTAATGGTGTATACATTAGTGGTTAACAGAGTCCATATTTGGTTAATAGAATTTATGAGATTAATTGTGTGCACAGAAATGGTGAATGCAGTAGTATGTTTGGTTAATAAATTAAAAAACAAATAAAAACTATTTTTTTTGAAAAAAAAAAGTTAAAAAATGGGGAAAGACAAACCGCACACGGTACGGTACAATTGCACGGCACACTGTATGCGTAGGTCTATCATTCATTACTCTTTACATTTATCTCACCAAAAAAGTGTTACTCCCTTCGGACTTGAATATAAACAAAAAAGTCTCACATTTTGTGGACTACTACCTCCGGACTTGAATATAAGCAAAAATAACTAAATTCACACTTATTAAGAAAATTGGTTAAACTCATTATTGGTTTCATGTAAAAAATACCTACATTGCCTAAATCACCCTACATTCAATTTTATTAAAAATTGTTTCAAGTGGACATACTCTCTTTCTATTGGCACATGATTCATTAAATAGAGTGGTTGGAAAGTAAAGTCAAAGGACATTTTGGGTTTGTCTCATTAAATAGGGTAAAAGTAGTTAAGATTTGCTTATATTTTAGTCCACAAAATGTGAGACTTTTTTGCTTATATTCAAGTCCGGATGGAGTAAAATAATTAATAAAATGAATTGGCTTTATAAGAATAAAATGAATTGGCTTTATAAGAATAAAATGATACAAGTGATGAATGTTCAAATAAAACATATAACTCTCTAGTGCATACACTAACACACTCATCTTCTTTTCCAACTTTTTTTTTCTTTTCATCTCTCTTTTAATTACTTTCCTATCATATTATCTATCATATCTCCTACTTTCTCTTTTATCTTTTTTTATTTTTGGCTTAATTACACTTTCAGTCTCTCTAGTTTGGACCATGAGCAAATTTTAGTCCCATAAGTTTTTTTTTAGCAAATTAAGTCCCTCAATTTTTAAAATTAATCAAATTTGACTTCTCATTCAATTATATTCTCCTTAAAGCACGCAAATTCTCATTTTAAGTAAAAAATTTGTAAGTTTATCATATATTTGACATATGAAATAATTTTAAAAATTCAAAAGTAATAAATTTAAAATAAAATTGACAAAAATTGAAGGGTGTTGTAGGTTGTAGAATTAAGGTTTTAGAATAGCAAAAATATGGGATTTTTATTTTTAAGTGAAATTTGATTCTTTTCATTGGTCAATTTTTTATTTAAAAAGAATTAAAACGAATTAATCAATTTAATTTGTGAGTGAAGATAGAATAGAAATTGAGAATTTGAAGAATTTGATGATAAGATAATTGATTGGCGTCTAATTTGTATACTTTTGAAAGTATATGGACTTCATTTGCTTAAAAAAACTTGACAAATCAAAATTACACGGTGCAATTCCTTCCATTTATCACAAATTTAAGCCTTTATTTTTAGTGGTAGATCCACTGATCCACATCATGCATGTGTGTGCTTATCATTTTCCTGCTTATTAATGTGTTAATTTGATCACCTTGGGAAATTAATTAACTATGTTAGGATGGAGAATTTTAGAATTTTTAGAATTGTGAAATTAATTATGAGTTATGGTTTAAAAATGAGGTAAGTATAAAAGGAATTATAAATAAAAACCTAAAAAGATAAACATTACAGGAAATTTTCTCTCAAAATTTTTCCTATTTATTATAAAAAATTTTCTATTTGTCATTCGAAATTCCTTCCATTTATCACAATTTTTTTTCCTTTTTATCATTTTAAACTCTTTCTTTTATTATCCTAACACCTGAAATCTAATAATTTAAAATTAATCTATCTTTTTTTTGTGTAAACCATAGGTGTCCCCTAATACCAGGGGCAATCCTATTCGGGACTTAGTCACATTTAAGGCTCTTCACCTCTCTCGAAAAATGTGTTTAGTGGAGATCGAACCCGACAACTCTTGCCACAATCTCAGCCTGCGTTGCCAATTTAGTCACAACTCTTTGGTAAAATTAATCTATCTAAACTCATGATAAAGTTGACCAAAGGTTAAAATTATCGTAAAATACTAAAATATATTTTGACATATTTTACCCCTCTAAAATAAACGAATTTTGGTTTTGATTCTCATGAGATTTTTTTTTATTTACCTTCTTGTAAAATTATAAATTTTGAAAACTTCTTTACCAATAAAGTAGTAAGACAAAAAAATTGCCACGTATTGCATGGTAATTTTTTGGATTGCCAATGATATTTTCTAACAAAAATACAAAAGAAAACAGATTTTGAATTTTTTTAATAAATCTGAACCAAATTAATTTCTTTCTAATTGAAAGTATACTAGGCTCTTCAAATGTGTGGCCTCCTTTTTCTCAAAATATTCCTGCAGAAGATAGATGGCGATGGTTTTAATTTTAAAACCACATCCAGAACCTTCAAGAAGCAAAAGGAAGATTGAAAGGAATCTATTTGATCTGGGAAGAAAAGAGGAGAATGGAAGGCTAGGAGCAAAAGACAGCTCTAGTGGATACATAGTCAAATGTAAACCAAACAATAATATTTCTGTATCACTGTGGTTTTTTTTAGCGTCCCTTTTATTTTTTGTTTTTTTTTTCACTTTTTATAGTTTTTATTTTTATTTTATTATTATTATTTTTATTTTTATTTATTTATCTCATTAAATAAGAATATAGATTAAGAAATATAATAAATAATTATATGGAATTTGTGCTAACCATTACTGTTAACACGAGGTTAATTATGTGTCCAGAAACAGTGAACATATATATTTTTAAATGAGGTTAATGGTGTATCCATTGGCGGTTAACATAATATGATATTTGGTTAATTGAATTTGTGAGGTTAATTGCATATCCATTAGCGGTTAATGAAATAGTAAATTTGGTAATTGCATTAACATGAACAATGATCACATGAAATTTATGTTAACCCTTCGTGAAATATAATATCATAAACATGATGTTAATTGTGTGTCCATTAGGGGTTAATGAAATAATAAATTTGGTTATTTGGATAAGAATGAAACAGTGATTGTTAACACGAGATTAATTGTGTGTCCAGAAACGGGGAATGAAATAGTATATTTGGTTACTAGCATTAAAATATAATAATGTTGATAAGAAACTCATGTCAATCTTTAAAAAAAATACACATTTATTGTATTTCTTAATCTATATTTTTATTTAATGAGACAAATAAATAGAAATAAAAATAATAATAAAATAAAAAACTATTAAAAATAAATAAAAAAAAGTAAAAAACCAACACCGCAAACGCAAACTACCATTGTTTGTGGTAAGAATATCATGATTCCTAAACCAAATTACACCGGCTCTATTGACTCAAATAATAATTCACTCACCAACGGGCTGGTTCAAGTGGTACATGTTTGACTCCTCTTAAGCAAGGTCTCGAGTTCGAGTCTCGTGGATGGAAAAAATCTCCGCTGGAAGAGCTAGTCCCACCATGATGTGGATGTTCCCTATGACACCCTCCTACCCCAAATTCTTATACATTCAGCAATTAGGAATATTTAGGAAAGTAACGGACCGCATTGGGTAAAAAGGTTCACATTCTCTCATTAAAACATCATTTGTTTCAAAGTCAACTCAATTAAAATAGAATTAAAATCAAAGGTTTCCAAAGTAAATAAAACATCAATATCTCCAAGGTTAACATCAAAATATCCCTCTTGGCCATGTAAGACACTTAAAACAGTTTTCATAATCTCTTCTTAATAATATAAAATAAAACCCCTATTACTAAGCCCTGATGTCACAAGTATCAGAGCGACACCCCTTCAATTCAATACTCGGCATCTGATGTGCCATCATCATCGCCTGTAAATAAACCACAGAGAAAACGGTGAGGAAAAAAATATTAACTCATACATGCACATAGAAGGCTACCCTATCCTCACCCACATATAATCATCATCATCATCATCAAATCATATCATACTCATATCATCTCATACTCTTATTAGCAAATATATTATCTCATCATCAGTTTATAAGTCACACTCGCAAATCACCAAGAATACACATTCTCCACACACAACACATAATACTCATATCATCATATCATATTTCAACTTCATCATAAATGCAGGTTTACTCTATCATCATGTACACCAAACCTCATCCCAAGGATCATGACTCGGAACTCCGCACAATGGGTGCACCTCATCAATCTCCCTAGTTGTTACCGATGATGGCCCTACCGTTAATCACCACACAGGCCGATAGGTTGCACAACACCCCTCTCTTGGGCTCGTGCAGAGACATCCGCCCTGCAATGATGGCCCTACCGTTAATCACCACACAGGCCGATAGGTTGCACCCCCTCAATGGGCTCGTGCAAGAATGTCCCCCATCATGGTCTCTGCATCCCCTCAATGGGCCCGTGCAGTTCACCTCCTGAGTTGCACCCTACCGTTAATCACCACACAGGCCGATAGGTTGCACAACACCCCTCTCTTGGGCTCGTGCATCTCAGGTACCACACTTCATATGCTCAACACATAATCATCATCATAACACACCTCATATGCTCAATACATCAATATCATCATCATCATAACATAGCTCATATGCTCAATGCATCAATATCATCATCATCACAACATAGCTCATATGCTCAATACATCAATATCATCATCATCATCACACATCTCATACCTCATGCACTCAATACATCAATAAATCATCATCATACATTATATTATTATAAACATCTAACACCACAGGAGATATTCATATCGTCATACTCACACCACAATCAATACTTTATAAACATCCACTTAAATCTCTTAATTTAATAAGCAATGTGTATAAACAACATCAACAAACACAAGGATCACAAAATTCACTCAGGTAATCGATTACAAGCCTCCTGTAATCGATTACCAGCCAATCACCTCTCTGGTAATCGATTACAGGCCCCCTGTAATCGATTACCTGCAAGCAAAATCCCTGGTAATCGATTACAAGCCCTCTGTAATCGATTACTAGCAAACCAACTCTCTGGTAATCGATTACAGACACCCTATAATCGATTACCAGCAAGCCAAACTCACTCCCCTGCTGCCCAGAACACTCTGTAATCGATTACAGACCTCTGTAATCGATTACCCGCGACACGAGATGACAGTTCTTGCGATTTTTACCCCTTTTAAACCCTTTTATTCAACCTTTAATCAATCCTTAGCGTTAATACATCAATCATACACGTTTATACCGAACAAAATCAACAAGAACATCAATCTTTACACAGATTTTCACAGTTATTTCATCATAATCCCCAATCGTTAACCCCTTATTTATCTTTTTTCGCTATTCTCGCTACCCTTCTTCAATTCAATCAAGATTTATCAAGATTAACACATTCATTCACCAAAACAACAGATTTTCATCATACAACATGTATTGCACATATCAAATTCGAATTTAAAACCTTAGAGGGTCTTATGATCGCCCTCACTACCCAAGCACTCCCACATGCACATATAAGCAGCACCATTTCCCCCACCGTACCTTGAAAGTGAAGGAAGAACAACAAAGATTGGCTCTTTCTTTATGATCACTCTGCAGCAACCTCCTCGTGAGACGTCGTTTCTCTCCTCCTTAACTTTTCGCTCTCTGACGATTTTTCAAATAAGGATTAGGGTGGATTGGTAACCTCTCCTTACTTAAATGCCTAATAGGGTTGGGCCCACTCTCAACCCACTTATCCTCTTTTAAATTAGGAATAACATTATTAATAAAACTACTAATACTACTAATACTATTATTTATTTATTTCCCTAATTTTATTAATTTTATTTTATTTAATAAAATTTAGGATGTTACATTCCCGGCTTGAACAGGATTGCCTCCCATGGAGGATACCTGTGGTTAAACAAAAAAATAATAATAATTCACTCAAATATTTTCCCTGATATGTTCTGAATTATCGTTTACGTTAGAGCATTGATTCACGTCTCGCAAACAGTGTATCCCGCGTCCCGCACTGGTATCGCTGTTTTTAGGTTCTGTCTTTTAGCGCACCCTTTTTTTAATAGTTTTTTATTTTATTTTTTTTAATAGTTTTTTTTATTTTGTTATCATACACCATTAATCTCATTTAAAAATATGTTCATCGTTTCTCGACACATAATTAACCTCGTGTTAACAAGAATGGTTAACACAAATTCAATGTGTCATTTATTTTATTTCTTAATTTATAATTAATGAGATAAATAAATAAAATGAATATAATAATAAAATAAAAATTAAATAAAAACCCAAAAAGGGGGGCACTTAACCAAATATCCTATTCTCTTCACTGCCAATGGATACACCAATAACCTCATTTAAAAATATGTTCACCGTTTCTGGACACATAATTAACCTTGTGTGGGTGTGCGGAGAAAAAAATTGCTTGGGTGGCATGAGAGGACGTGTGTAGGGAGAAGAGGTATGGGGTCTGGTTATTCATGATTTGGGTGCTTTTAACTCTCTTCTCGGGAAATGGCGATGGGAGGTTTTTAGTTGAAAATGAGAGGTTATGGCATAGGGTCTTAACTTCTATTTATGGCGAGAGGTTAGTTTGTGCCATGAGTAGTGTACGTCCTAAGGGGTCTAGGTGGTGGTCTGATGTGTGGTCGGTTGAAAATGGTTCTGTTTCTATGGATTGGTTCTCAAGAGGGTGTGTTAAGAAAGTGGGGAATGGGAAAGATCCACTTTTTGGGAGGGATGTGTGGTGTGGTTCAAATGCATTATGTAATCGGTATGCTAGATTATTTTCTATCGCCAGTAATAGGGATGTAACTTTAGCTGACATGTTGGTAAGGTTTGATGGGAGCTTGTGTTGGAATTGGAGTTGGCGTAGGGAGTTCTTTCATTGGGAGAATCTTCAACTATTGGAATTGTTAGTGGAACTGCAATTCGTGTGATTATTTGATAATCGTTTTGATTGTTGGCGATGGAAGCATGATTCTTCAGGTGTTTATTCTGTGAAATCAACATATAAGATCATTATGAATGGGTCAATTTATGTTGAACTTCCTATGTTTAAGTTCCTTTGGTCCAAGTTAGTTCCATCTAAAATTTCTGGTTTTGTTTAGAAAGTCATTTTAGATAGAATTCCAATAAAGCAGAATTTAATTAAAAGAAAGGTGCTCTAACATGATGCTGCTGCTTGTACTTGATGTGGTCAATCTGTGGAATCAACATCTCATTTATTTTTTGAATGTTATTATGCATATAGGGTCTGGATGTTATGCTTGAATTGGTTTAGGTTTTCTTCTGCTATGCATAGCAATTGTTTGACTAATTTTGCTCTTTTTGTGGGGTTGTCTAACTGTTCTGGAAAGAATAGGTTAAGATGGTCATCTATTTGGCTGGTAATATTATAGTCACTTTGGTTAGCAAGAAATGAGTATATTTTTTCTAATATTTCTGTGGATCCTGAGGATGTATTAGAAGTAATTAAATTAAGTTGGATCAAGGCAAAGGACTCTTCATTCTCATTTCCTTTCACATTGTGGTTCTTGAATCCTTCTAACTGTTTAAATTTTTCTACAACATGAGGAGTTTGTTCTGATTGGGGTTCCTGGATGGTGGTGCGGTTTTTTTGTATCAACATTATGTTCGGCTACTGTTATTTTTGGAGTGTCATTTTTTTTTTTGGAATCTTCCTGTCTTGGCTTTCATTGAAGTGCATTGGGTATGCTATGGTCAACCACTTGAGTGCATTTGGTTTTCTTTTCTACATTCAGAATCCTAAAACGTGGAGCCTCTTTGTTTCCATTTAGATCGTTTTGCTGCTACCATTATTTTGATCAACTATTTATCTTGTTTATACTGCTGGTTCGGGTAACAGAAATGATGTTTTGGGATGTCTTTTAATTGGTTAATTTCATGTATTGGGTCCCCTACCTTTAGGCTTGTTTTCTTAGGTGGTCCCGCCTTTATTTTTGTTTCTCCTTTTAGTTATTGGTTTCACTTTGTTTGTGGATTAGAGTATCACTTATACTCCATTTTAATATAACTTTTTTGTTTAACAAAAAGAAAACCTTGTGTTAACATGAATGGTTAACACAAGTTCAATGTGATCATTTCTTATATTTCTTAATTTATATTTTTATTAAAAGAGATAAATAAATAAAAAATGAATATAATAATAAAAAGAATTAAATAAAAACCCAAAAAAGGGACACTTAACCAAATATCTTATTCTGTTAACCGTTAATAGATACACAATTAACCTCATTTAAAAATATGTTCACCGTTTCTGGACATATAATTAAGCTCGTGTTAACAAGAATGGTTAACACAAATTCAATGTGATCATTAATTGTATTTCTTAATCTACATTTTTATTTAATAAGATAAATAAATAAAAAAGAATATAACTAGAGCTGTCAATGTGAGCCAACCCGGCTCACCCGGGTTGGCTCACCACGGGTTAAGCTAAAAGTGAGCCGAGCCGGGTTGGCTCACTTTTCTGGTGAGCTGAAGAAATACCAACCCGGCTCGACCCACCGCGGGTTGGTGGGTTAAGCGGGCTGACTCACCTAACTTTAAAATTATAAAAATAATAAAAAAATAATAAAAAAGGTAAAAAATAATTAGAAAAAAATATAAAATTATAAAAATGGCTTAAAAAATATAAAAATTAAATACAAATTAAAAAGTGAGTTAACCCACCTCAACCCGGCTCGAACCCACCTTGGCTCGCGAATTAAGTGGGTTGACCCACTTTTGACCCGCGAAAATATGAGCCTACATTTTACCAACCCAACCCACCGGTGAGCCGGGTTGGGCCGGGTAGGCTCACCGAGCTCAACTCAAATTGACAGCTCTAAATATAACTAAAATAAAATTAAATAAAAACCCAAAAAAAGGGCACTTAAACAAATATCATATTCAAGTAACCGCCAATAAATACACCATTAATCTTATTTAAAAATATATTAACAGGAATGGTTAACACAAATTCAATATGATCATTTATTGTATTTCTTAATCTATATTTTTATTCAATAAAATAATTAAATAAAAATAAATATTAAAGAAAACCCCAAAAAAAGACACACTAAAGGACAAACCCGCAAAACAATGGGATTTTTGTGGTACCAACGGTTCATTGGACGCGAAACATTTCCCTTTACGTTAAGTTAGGGCATGTTTCGTTTGCCTTTTCATTTCTGTTTTCATTTCCTATTTTCCTTATGTTTCCTGTTTTCTAAAATTTTAGAAAGGAAAAACGGGAAATGCTTGAAACAGAAATTTTTTGTTTTCAGCATTTCCCGTTTTTCCTTTGTAAAATTTCATAAAACAAAGAAAAAAATAGAAACAGGAAATGAAAATGCAACCCAAACTGGTTTCTTCTACCAAAGAGTTGTGACGCAGACTGAGATTGTGGGAAGAGCTCTTGGGTTCGATCCCCACTAAACACATTCTTCGGAGGGATGAAGAGCCTTAGCTGTGACTAAGCCCCGAATAGGACTGCCCCTGATAATAGGGGATACCTATGGTTTATACAAAAAAACGGTTTCTTCCTTTCATTTTCTCCTTTTGTTACACTGGGTGTGGTGTTCCTTCCTTCTTTGTTCCTTTGACATTATTCAATCGCGATTTATGCACACCTTACAGTACACACCACATTTGTACTGCACTTAGAGCTGGGTAACGGGCCGGCCCGCTTAAGCCCGCGGGCAAACGGGCTTAACCATTTAAGCCCGCATGTTAAATGGTCCTGTTTTTTTGTTGTCCGCGTAAACCCGCGGGTTAGCGGACCAACCCGCTTAAGTACTTAAACATTATTTTAATTCAAAAAAATTGTTTTAATGAAAAAAATTCTAGAAAAAAGCATAAATTTTAGTTTCTTGTTATAAATTACAAATCAATATTTATAAATTAATTTACTTGAATTCTTAAATCATAGATTATAAATTTAAATACTAAAATCACCACCATTAACAATAATCCAAATCCATATGTAAACCACTGCATAACTCAAATAGATAAAATGTATAGCTGATAAAAAAAAACAATCCCAATTTAGGGCCTGATATTCTAGCAGTGAAAGAAACCAAACCAAATCAAGATAATAGTTGAAAATGAAAAATTTCTCCCCACTAGCTTTTACCTCACCTCGCACACACACACTCTTAGAATTATAGGTTATTTAGAAAAGAAAGAAAGAAAGAAGAGGGGAAAGAAAAAGGGGGGTGCCGCCGCTGAGAGAAGAAGAGGAAGAAAGGACGAAAGAGGAAGAGAGGGAGAATGGCGCGGCTGCTTCTCAGGGGGTCTTCCCAGAGGGAGAGGACGCAGCTCCTGGCCACGGTGGCTGGAAACTGCACGCGCAGGCGGTGGTTGTTGGTCGCGCCCAGTGATGGTTTCATGATTGAGGAAGGTGACGGTGGCTGCAGGGAGGGAGACGAGACGCTGTGACACCCTTCTACCTCATACTCTTATGTGTTTAATAAATTGACGTTTAGAAAAGGGAAAGCCCTACGATAGGTAAAAAGGTTCACAATCGTCCTTTATTAGTTCTCATAGTTCGAAAACGACTTAATAAAATAAATAAAACTTTCGAATATAACTCAAATATAAAGCAGCGGAATCTCCGATACATAAACTACTAATAGCCTACTGCCATACAAGGCATCCAAAAAGCTCATAAACAAAATACTCCTAATCTAGAAACATATAAAACTCCCCAAATACGCCCTGAGGTCACATCTATCAGAGCATACCCTTTTAATCATAATCGACACCAGTAGTGTCCTCATCAACACCTGTAAAAATATATCCACAGAATACTGTGAGGAAAAGGAGTACTACTTATACATACACATAGAGAATACCCATCCTCACCCACAACATCAATACATCACACCATCAATACATCAATCCCCAATAACTAATATTCATCTAAGACTCAACATATAGTTAATCATCTATATCAACATGTATATATGTCACACATTCACCCAAACTCATCATCATAGCATCTTTCATATATCATCATATTCAATACCATTATAACATCATTTATATAACATCACACTCATTATCATCATACATCATTCATCTATCATCACACTCATTCTCATCATTACATCATGCATATAGCATCATACTCATTATCATCATACATCATGCATCTATCATCATATTCATTATAATCAATTACATCATTCATCTATCATCATACTCATTCTCATCATTACATCATGCATATAGCATCATACTCATTATCATCATACATCATGCATCTATCATCATATTCATTATCATCAATTACATCATTCATCTATCATCATCTGCCCAAAGATCCTGACTTGAAACTCCACACAATGGGTGCACCTCGTCAGTCCCTCTAGTTAGTACCAAGACAGTCTATCGGTGTTACCATTCACTATCCGATAGGTTGTACCCCCTCTATGGGCCCGCACAACGAAATTCGACCCTAGGTTGTACCCCCCTCTATGGGACCGTACAATCACTCCTAGGTTGCACCCCCTCTATGGGCCCGAGCATTGAACGCCCCATCTTGATCCCCTGAGTTGTACCCCCTCTATGGGCCCACACAACTCAGTTCGCCTCTCGAATTGTACCCCTCTATGGGCCCGCACAATTCAGGTCTCATCACATGTGCTCATGGCACCTCTCCCAAGTTGTACCCCCTCTATAGGCCCGCACAACTTAGGTAACATCATCATCAAAAAGGTGATATACACCATCATCATAACTCATCATTATTATCATGCATCATCATGCTCATCAATAGACATCATCATCATAAGTGATATACACTCTCATCATTAACATCATCATCATGCATCAATACACTCATCATCAAACATCATCATAAAGTGATATACACTTATCATCATCATCATGCATCAATATGCTCATCATCAAACATCATTATAAGTGGTATACACTATTAACATCAATCATCATCATTATACATCATCATAATCGTCACAGACATCATTAAACATCATTAATCATCAATATCAAACACTCAGGATCTCAAAATCCACTCTGGTAATCGATTACCAACCTCTGGTAATCGATTACCCACAAAAAAGCTCTCTGGTAATCGACTACAGCACCCCTGTAATCGATTACCCACAGACAGACTCTCTGGTAATCGATTACAGCACCCCTGTAATCGATTACCCGCCATCAAAAGGTACTTCTGGGTTGCCCAGAACACTCTGGTAATCGATTACCCGCGACACAGATCGCAGATTTCACGATTTCAAACATCTCTAATCTCATCCAATCAATCCCTAATCAATCTTTTTCGTCTAAACATCATTCATACTCATTAATAACATCCAATACTCAGTAAATCATCAATCAATTGCAGATTATATCATTAATTCATCAAAATCCCCAATTTCTCAATCCCTAATCATCCCCCTTTCATAAATCTCAATACCATCATTAATCTCATCCCTTACCCATCAATTTACATAATATCAATCATCAATCAACAGATTATATTATCATTCCAAGTCATACATTCATCAATTCGAAATTATACTCTTAGGTTACTACCAAACATCCCTACATGCATATACAGGCAATACCCCCTCCCCCACCATACCTTAAGCGAAGCTTTGATCACAGCGATGGAGTCCTTTCTTGGGTCTTGACTTTCACTCCTCAGCAGCTCTCTCCTGAGACTCTGGTTCTCCCCTCCTTAGCCTTTCGCTTACTGGCGAATGATACGAATAAGGATTAGGGTGCTCCGCTACCCCTCCTTACAGAATAACTAATTGGGCTTGGGCCCATTCTCACCCCCTTATTCTATTTTTCATTAAAATTACCTTTACGAAATAAAACTAATAATAATAATAACAATACTCCTTTTATTTATTCCCATTAAATTAATTATTTTTTTAATTAATCCATTTCATTTAATTAATATTTATTCTAAAATTAGGATGTTACAACTCTCCCCTCCTGAAAAGAAAATTCGTCCTCGAATTTTACCTGAAGCAAATAGCTTTGGATAAGACTCCTTTATCTTCTCTTCAAGTTCCCAAGTGGCACTCTCGGGTGTAGGTCCTCCCTAGATCACCTTAACTAAAGGAATCTCTTTACCTCGAAGTTGTTTCACCCTCCGATCCTCAACTCTCACCGGCATGGCTTCCACTGTTAGGTTTTCCTTAACCTCAAGATGATCCGACTCAATCACATGCGAAGGATTGTGAACGTATTTCCGGAGTTGAGAAACGTGGAAAACGTTATGAAGATTAGACAGATGTGGAGGTAAAGCGATTTGGTAGGCAACATTGCCGACTCTTTTAAGAATTTGGTAAGGACCAATAAATCGAGGTGTAAGCTTTCTAGACTTTAATGCCCTACCAACCCCAGTCCATGGAGTGACTTTCAGGAATACATGGTCCCCTTCTTTGAATTCTAACTCCTTCCTCCTCTTATCCGCATAGCTCTTATGCCTACTTTGGGCTGTCCTCATCCTCTCCTGGATTATCCTAACCTTATCTGTGGTCTGTTGCACTATCTCAGGTCCTAAAGCAAGACTCTCACCCGGCTCACACCAACACAAAGGGGTTTTACACCTCCTACCATATAATGCTTCATAGGGCGCCATACCTATGCTAGAGTGAAAGCTATTGTTATAGGTGAACTCTATCAAAGGTAAAAAGCTATCCCAACTACCCCCTTGGTCTAACACACAGGCTCTAAGCAAATCCTCTAAGGATTGGATGGTTCTCTCGGTCTGACCATCAGTCTGAGGGTGATAAGCTGAGCTAAGCCTAAGCTGGGTCCCCAATGCCTGCTGTAAACTCTCCCAAAATCTAGAGGTAAACCTGGGATCTCTATCTGAGATTATACTAGATGGTATGCCATGCAACCTCACAATCTCACCAATGTACAACTGAGCCAACTTCTCTAGGGAATACTTAATATTGATGGGAAGGAAATGGGCACTCTTAGTTAACCTATCGACAATAACCCAAATTGAGTCATGTCCCTTCACCGTCTTAGGCAAGGCAACTACAAAATCCATGGATATACTATCCCACTTCCACTCAGGTATACTTAAGGGTTGGAGCAATCCTTAAGGTTTTTGGTGCTCTACCTTAGCCTTTTGGCACACTAAACAAGCACTCACAAACTCCTCTATGTCCCTCTTCATCCTAGGCCACCAAAACAGTTTCTTTAAATCCTGATACATCTTAGTTGATCCTGGGTGGAAACTAAGCTTACTTATATGCCCTTCTTCTAGTACTAACCTCTTAATGCTAGGTTCACTAGGCACACACACTCTATCCCCAAATCTCACTACCCCATCGGTACGAATCACAAACTCTCCACCACTACCTCCTTCTATAGCCTCTCGCCTACTAACCAAAAAGGGATCCTCTAACTGGGCCTTACTAATATCCTTCAGCAAATCATTACTTACCCTGGTCATTCCTAACTTCACACTAGAGGATGTTACTTCACAAGCCAAACTTAGATCTCTAAACTAGGTTAAAAGATCCATCTCTCTAATCATCAAGGAACTAACATGGATAGACTTCCTACTCAAGGCATCAGCCACTACATTGGCCTTACCGGGATGGTAACTTAACTCAAAATCATAATCCTTAAGAAACTCTAACCACCTCCTTTGCCTCATGTTCAGCTTTTTCTGGTCAAACAGGTATCTAAGGCTCTTATGGTCACTAAAAACCTCAAATCGGGCACCATACAGGTAATGTCTCCAAATCTTCAACACAAACACTACGGCTGCTAACTCTAGGTCATGGGTAAGGTAGTTTCTCTCATGGATTTTCAATTGCCTAGAAGCATAGGCTACTACTTTACCCTCTTGCATCAACACCCCACCTAAACCCATCTTAGAAGCATCACAGTATACTACGAAAGGTTTACTAAGGTCAGGCAACACTAACACTGGTGCACTAGTCAACTTCTCCTTAAGGGTTTGGAAACTAGTCTCGCACTTACTATTCCACACATAGGCAACTCCCTTCCTAGTCAACTCGGTCAAAGGAAAGGAAGAAACAGGCAGTTTAAGTTTAGACACACAGGCATGCGATATGAAGGAATGAGTCGCACCAGAATCAAATAAAATCACTAAAGGATTACCAGAAATGAAACCCATACCTTGGATCAAGTCCTCGGATTGAGCAACTTCAGTACCACTCAAGGCAAAGACCCCTCATGTAGCCTTAGGTTTACTGGCGCTCCCATTGGCATCCCCGCTTGCCGTCACTGTTCCTTGTGTCTTTTGAGGACAATCACGAGCGATGTGTCCCTTCTGCTGGCATGTGTAGCAGGTGATCTCTCTGTCTCCGCATTGGTTTGCTCGATGACCCTCCTTTCCACACTTGAAACATGTAATAGGAGTGGTAGAACCAACACTCCCACCCTTTGCTGCTGGAGCATAACTCTTCTTTTGTACTGTGCCTTCACTGCCACCTCCAATCTTGAGGTTTCCTGTTGCTCTGGAATGTGGTTTGCCCTTACTAGTTGCTTGGAACTTGTTCTGACTTCTCAAAGGCCCTCCACTCTTATAATGTGCTGTCTTGGCCCGGTTGTCTTCATCATAGATCCTACACTTGTTCACCAGCTCGTGAAAACGCGTGATCCCTTGATAGTTGAACATTTGCTTAATCTCGGGACGAAGGCCGCTGAGAAACTTGACACACTTGGCTTCTTCATTGGCTGCTCCCTCATATGTCGGGCAGAATCGTGCTAGAGCTTCAAATCTTGATGCGTAGTCTGCCACGGTGCCGTCCCCTTGCTTTAGATCTAGGAACTCTCTGTTTCTTGTTGCGCACATCATGTGGAAAGTACTTCTCCAGGAATAACCTTTTGAAGTTGTCCCAACTCAAGGCGGTGCCCTCATCAATCATCCTTTGGCAGGTGCTCTGCCACCAGAAACCAGCATCTCCAGATAACATGAAGGTTGCTAAGGTCACCTTCTGAGGCATAGGGCAGTCCGTAGCTCTGAAGATCTTCTCAATCTCATAAATCCAGTCAGCCGCTCCATCCGGGTCATAACCTCCTCGGAACGTAGGTGGATGGTTCCTCTGGAACCGTGCAAGCCAGTCCGTCTCGTGGTGTTGGTTAAGGTTGCCAACAGCCTGTGCCATGGCCATCAAGGCATCGACCATTGCTCGATCGTTTCTACCCCCAGCCATTACTCTTTCTGTATTTAAGAAAGGGTAAGCACACATACTAAGTAAAGCAGAAAAGCAAGGAAATCAAACAACAATCAACCAAGCAGACAATCCACTCAAGCAACCAATCAATTATTCAACCAATCAATTACTCAAATCAATCAGATTAGCACATCAAAAGCATAGTAAACTCATAACTCAAGGCCGGTGAACCGACCTGCTCTGATACCAACTAATGTGACACCCTTCTACCCCATACTCTTATGTGTTTAATAAATTGACGTTTAGAAAAGGGAAAGCCATACGATAGGTAAAAAGGTTCACAATCGTCCTTTATTAGTTCTCATAGTTCGAAAATGACTTAATAAAAGAAATAAAACTTTCGAATATAACTCAAATATAAAGCAGTGGAATCTCCGATACATAAACTACTAATAGCCTACTGCCATACAAGGCATCCAAAAAGCTCATAAACAAAATACTCCTAATCTAGAAACATATAAAACTCCCCAAATACGCCCTGAGGTCACATCTATCAGAGCATACCCTTTTAATCATAATCGACACCAGTCGTGTCCTCATCAACACCTGTAAAAATATATCCACAGAATACTGTGAGGAAAAGGAGTACTACTTATACATACACATAGAGAATACCCATCCTCACCCACAACATCAATACATCACACAATCAATACATCAATCCCCAATAACTAACATTCATCTAAGACTCAACATATAGTTAATCATCTATATCAACATGTATATATGTCACACATTCACCCAAACTCATCATCATAGCATCTTTCATATATCATCATATTCAATACCATTATAACATCATTTATATAACATCACACTCATTATCATCATACATCATTCATCTATCATCATACTCATTCTCATCATTACATCATGCATATAGCATCATACTCATTATCATCATACATCATGCATCTATCATCATATTCATTATCATCAATTACATCATTCATCTATCATCATACTCATTCTCATTATTACATCATGCATATAGCATCATACTCATTATCATCATACATCATGCATCTATCATTATATTCATTATCATCAATTACATCATTCATCTATCATCATCTGCCCAAAGATCCTGACTTGGAACTCCACACAATGGGTGCACCTCGTCAGTCCCTCTAGTTAGTACCAAGACAGTCTATCGGTGTTACCATACACTATCCGATAGGTTGTACCCCCTGTATGGGCCCGCACAACGACATTCGACCCTAGGTTGTATCCCCTCTATGGGCCCGTACAATCACTCCTAGGTTGCACCCCCTCTATGGGCCCGTACAATCACTCCTAGGTTGCACCCCCTCTATGGGCCCGTGCACCGAACGCCCCATCTTGATCCTCTGAGTTGTACCCCCTCTATGGGCCCGCACAACTCAGTTCGCCTCTCGAATTGTACCCCCTCTATGGGCCCGCACAATTCAGGTCTCATCACATGTGCTCATGGCACCTCTCCCAAGTTGTACCCCCTCTATGAGCCCGCACAACTTAGGTAACATCATCATAAAAAAGCTGATATACACCATCATCATAACTCATCATTATTATCATGCATCATCATGCTCATCAATAGACATCATCATCATAAGTGATATACACTCTCATCATTAACATCATCGTCATGCATCAATACACTCATCATCAAACATCATCATAAAGTGATATACACTTATCATCATCATCATGCATCAATATGCTCATCATCAAACATCATTATAAGTGGTATACACTATTAACATCAATCATCATCATTATACATCATCATAATCATCACATACATCATTAAACATCATTAATCATCAATATCAAACACTCAGGATCTCAAAATCCACTCTGGTAATCGATTACCAACCTATGGTAATCAATTACCCACAGAAAAGCTCTCTGGTAATCGATTATAGTACCCCTGTAATCGATTACCCACAGACAGACTCTCTGGTAATCGATTACAGCACCCCTGTAATCGATTACCCGCCATCAAAAGGTACTTCTGGGTTGCCCAGAACACTCTGGTAATCGATTACCGCACCTGGTAATCGATTACCCGCGGCGCAGATCGCAGATTTCACGATTTCAAACATCTCTAATCTCATCCAATCAATCCCTAATCATTCTTTTTCGTCTAAACATCATTCATACTCATTAATAACGTCCAATACTCAGTAAATCATCAATCAATTGCAGATTATATCATCAATTCATCAAAATCCCCAATTTATCAATCCCTAATCATCCCCCTTTCATAGTTCTCAGTACCATCATTAATCTTATCCCTTACTCATCAATTTACATAATATCAATCATCAATCAACAGATTATATTATCATTCCAAGTCATACACTCATCAATTCGAAATTATACTCTTAGGTTACTACCCAAACATCCCTACATGCATATACAGGCAATACCCTCTCCCCCACCGTACCTTAAGCGAAGCTTTGATCACAGCGATGGAGTCCTTTCTTGGGTCTTGACTTTCACTCCTCAGCAGCTCTCTCCTGAGACTCTGGTTCTCCCCTCCTTAGCCTTTCGCTTACTGACGAATGATACGAATAAGGATTAGGGTGCTCTGTTACCCCTCCTTACAGAATAACTAATTGGGCTTGGGCCCATTCTCACCCCCTTATTCTATTTTTCATTAAAATTACCTTTACGAAATAAAACTAATAATAATAATAATAATAATAATAATAATAATAATAATACTCCTATTATTTATTCCCATTAAATTAATAATTTATTTAATTAATCCATTTCATTTAATTAATATTTATTCTAAAATTAGGATGTTACAGACGCGGCGGAGCTCTGGTAGCTGGACGCGGAGGTGGTTGGAGGCACGACTGCGGCAAGGGAACAACTGACGGCGAGCGGCTGAACAGCGAGCAGCTGAATGGCGAGAACGACGCGAGGGTGAACGGCGTGACGACGACGGTGCTGGAGCCTCAACGGCGCGACGACGAGGGGCTGGCGGCAGCAGCAACTTAGAATGAGAAAGGGGAAGGAAGTGTGATACAAGAGAATGGAAATGAAAGATTAGGGTTAGGGGTCTCTTTTACTTACGGGTCTCTCATTTTGTCTCTTTTTTTTATGTTTTAAAATTTTAGTTTTGCAAAAAAAAAATCTGGAATTGTAAAAAAAAAAATGTAGTCCGCGGGTTTGTGGGGAAACCCATTTAAGCCCACGGGTTAAATGGTTAAACCCATTTAGCCCGCATCTTAAATGGGCCTATATTTTTGTGGTCCAGGTCCGCATGCGGTTCATTTTTTCGGACCGGTCCGCGGGCCCAGGCCCATATACCCAGCTCTAACCGCACTCATTTTTTTCTTTTCGCACCTCCATTTTTCCTTTTCACACCCCCTTTTCTATATTCTTTTCTTTAAACACTTTTTTTTACCCTTTTTTACTACAATTTTTTTTATATTTTATTATTATTATTATTTTCATTTTTATTTATTTATCTCATTAAATAAAAATATAGATCAAGAAAATATAATTAAATGATCATATAAAAATTATGTTAGTTAACCTCATTTACAAATATATTCACCGTTTCTGTTAAATTAACCAAATATCTAACTCTGTTAACCAAATATCTCACTCTGTTAACCACCAATGTATACACCATTAACCTCATTTACAAATGTGCACACAATTAATCTCACAAATTCAATTAACCAAATATCTCACTCGATTAACCACCAATGTATACACCATTAACCTCATTTACAAATATATTCACCGTTTCTGTGTACACAATTAACCTCGCAAATTCAATTAACCAAATATCTCACTCTGTTAACCAAATATCCCACTCTGATAACCACCAATGTATGCACCATTAACCTCATTTACAAATATATTCACCGTTTCTGTGCACACAATTAACATCACAAATTCAATTAACCAAATATCTTACTCTGTTAACCACCAATGTATACACCATTAACCTCATTTACAAATATATTCTCCGTTTCTGTGCACACAATTAACCTCACAAATTCAATTAACCAAATATCTCATTTTGTTAACCAAATATCCACTCTATTAACCACCAATGTATACACCATTAACCTCATTTACAAATATATTCACCGTTTCTGTGCACACAATTAACATCACAAATTCAATTAACCAAATATATCACTCTGTTAACCACCAATGTATACACCATTAACCTCATTTACAAATATATTCACCGTTTCTGGCCACATAATTAACCCCGTGTTAACAGGAGTTGCAATAAACCAATAATCCTACTCTGTTAACCACAAACGGAAACACTATTAACCTCATTTTTTAACATATTCACCGTTTCGAGACACATAATTAACCTCGTGTTAATTAACATACTCCCTCCGGACTCGAATATAAGCAACAAAAAATCCACTTGTGGTGGTCTAAAATATAAGAAAATTTCACTAACTTTACCTTATTAAATGATGTTGGACTAAAATATCCTTTATTTAAATTCAGATTGTATTTTCCAATGACCCTATTTAATGAACCATGTAGAGAGAGTGTCTCCACTTGGAACAAGTTTCAATAAAATTGGAGTCTCTTATGAAGGGCAATTTAGATAATACAATTCATTTTTAGATGACATCAAGAAAATTTAATGAGGTTAACTAACATTTCTTAATTAGCGTGAGTCAGTTTTTTTTGCTTATATTCGAGTCTAGAGTAGTAATTTTTATATGATCATTTAATTGTATTTTCTTAATCTATATTTTTATTTAATAAGATAAATAAATAAAAATAAATATAATAATAAAATAAAAAGATAAAAATTATTTTTTTAATAAAAATGATAAAAAAACAGTTTTTAAAAAAAGAATTTAGAAAAGAGGGGTGTAAAAAAGGAAAAGGGGGTGCGAAAAGCAAAAAGTGAGTGTGGTGCAAGTGTGGTGTGTATTGTAAGCGGTCCGCGAAACATTATCGGACATCATTTTCTCTTTGTCTCTCTGGTGTTGTTTATGATGACTGACTTCTTTACGCGTTTCAGCACAGAGACGCAGAGATTGTGTTGATCTTCCACAAGTGTAAATGCCACCCTTATGTTTATCCATTCATCATCCTCAAAGTTCTCAGTTTCATTATGAAACAACATTGACTACGGTGAATTTTTAGATATCTTGGTTCCCAAGGTGAGACTTTCTCGTTGACTCTGTCACTACACTTGTATCACTCTGGTTGTTTTGCATGAGTGGAAGTGACCGTCACTAAGAACAGCATCTTAACCTATACCAAACATGTTTGCTCTCTATTACTATAAAAGGTTAAAGTTTTTTTGTTTGAATTTTGTGTTGTTTCTCTGCTGATCGATTCTCTTGCTAGAAAAGTCATATGCTAGTCCATATACATTTGATTTTACAGAGTATGTTACTTTTTAATTTCACATCTTCCTTGGATTGCACGTTTTACTTGGTTAACAAGCCTGTTCTTTACCATTTAGTTTATCAGAACGCTGCTCGTGTTTGTTAACTACTCTTAAAACCTCGGAAATATGTATATGTGATGTAATACAGATACAGTTAATAATTGTGACAAATTCTTTGTATAAATCATATTTGTCATCTAATTTCACATGAATTTTCTTAGATTTTATTTGAACACGAATAAGACTTCATAGTCATACAACTTACTAAAGTGATTCTGAAATCAGCCTTTTCCTCACGCAGCATCCCAGATTGCCAGGGGAATGAGGTTGTAGTAATGAGGTGGGATCTCTTTGAGTGCTGCTTCACTAACTGTTCTTCTGACACAATTCCAATTCCAAAGCGCAGTGAGTTGAAGTGGCGAATCTTCCCCTATAGGCAACTTACAAAAGCCACAAATAATTTTGATGAATGCCATATTCTTGAAAGGAGAGGCTTGGCCATAGTATATTATGGTAAGAGACTAGGCAATAGCCTTTTATATGAATAATTATATTTTTCTTTCTTATGATTATTTACTCTGTTCAGGAAAACTTGAGAATGGTCGTGAGATTGCAATCCAGCGCTTTAAGGAAGACAAGCGCCACATATTACAACGGTTCATTGATGAAACTATTATCCTAAATTACATGCCCCACCAAAACCTTGTGTCTATTTACGGGTGTTCCACTCATCACAAGGAATCCCTTCTAGTACATGAATACCTATCCAATGGAACTCTTGCTGCTCATCTTCAAGGCACAATAGCAGAAAGCAGAACATGGTATTGGCTTACCCGATTGAATATTGCCATTGATATTGCAAATGCATTGGACTATCTTCACTATAATGGCATCATACACCGTGATGTAAAGTCCAGAAATATTCTCCTTGATATGAACTTTGGTGCTAAAGTTGCTAACTTCCATTTATCATGGAAGCTTCCGGAGGGAGTTTCTGTTGATAACACCCATGTTACAAGTGATATAATAGGAACATGTGGTTATATAGACCCAGATTATGTGTCAAAAGGCTTCCTTAATGTAAAAAATGATGTTTATAGTTTTGGGGTTGTGTTGTGTGAGCTTATGTCATCAAAGCTTGCAGAATATTGGGTTCAGAGTGAAGAGAATAGTCTTGCTACCCTTTTCAGCACAAAAGTTGAAAACCAAGCTTTGTTGGAGCTTTTAGATCCCAGACTCAACTTTCAATCAGACATTAAGATGACACAGATGATTACTGCTACAGCTGAGCTCGCATCTAGGTGCTTGCAATGTCCACTAGAATTAAGGCCAAGCATGGAACAGGTGCTAGAGACTCTCAATGGCATAAAGCAAGGGAAATATGAAACAAGCCCGATGAAAGGTACAAGACCATCCATCTTTTGTCCCATTTACTCTCTCATGGATTTCTACCTTTTAAGTCAGGATTATTCATGTCTTATTGTAATGCATATATCTCAGCTTTCAAGATCTTCCACCATGCTGAACTTGAAGAAGCTACTAACCATTTTAACACTTGCCTTGGAAAGGGAGGGTTCGGCACGGTCTACTACGGTAAGAGACTAAAGCACCTTTGTGCATATTTTAAAGAACACAATGATAATTGCACACCTTATTGTTGTTGGAAAATGTACATTAGTTTCATAGATGTATTGAAATAAAATTAAAAAGTCAGGATCCCATATGAAACAGGTGTATATATTTGTTCTGATGGTGTGCCATTGTGCTTAGGAAAACTTCAAGATGGGCGAGAGGTTGCAATAAAACGTTTCCATGAGGAGACAGACAAAACCATTAAGCAATTCATGAAAGAAATTGAGATCTTATGTCTCTTGAAACATCAAAATCTGGTTTCACTCTATGGTTGCAGTTCTCGTCATAGCATCAAACACATGCTAGTGTACGAGTACATCTCCAATGACACTCTCTCTAAGCATCTTCATGAATCTTCTTGTGGTAAACTATCATGGCCTACTAGATTAAATATCACCATTGAAATTGCAACTGCTTTGTTATATCTCCATGACTCAGGGATCATCCACCGTGACATAAAAGGGAGCAACATTCTGTTGGATGAAAATTTTACTGTTAAAGTAGCAGATTTTGGACTCTCACGGTTTCTTCCGGATTATGTTACTCATGTTTCAACTATGCCAGTAGGAACTCGTGCTTACATAGATCCAGACTATTATGAATCTGGAAGGGTCAGTGACAAAAGTGATGTCTATAGCTTTGGGGTGGTCTTGTTTGAGCTCATATCATCCAAACCCCCAAGTTTAATGGAAGGCACAGAGCGCGTTACTCTTGCCCAATTTGCAATGAGTAAAATCTTAAACAAGGCATTGGAGGAGCTAGTGGATCCATGTCTTGGGTTTGATTCTGACAAAAATATAATGGAAATGATAACAGCGGTGGCAGAGTTAGCATTTCAGTGCGTGCAGTGCCCCAAGGAACTCAGGCCATCCATGAAACAGGTGTTAGAGACCTTAGAGGGCATAAGGAAAGGGAAATGGGGATTCAATCAGATAACATAGTCATGAGTATTTTTTTTAAAAAAAAAACTAAAACTCTTTGTCCTTAAGTTTTAAATTAAGATTGGCTCTTTATGTTGTGTCTAGTGTTTATTTGGACGTCTTTCTCCTTGATTTAATTTTTTAGTTTTTGGTTCTTCTTGACTTGGTTATGTTGTATCTTTATCTGATGAGTGATGATATTGATTATGGTGAAATTGACTCTTAACATCATGACCAGGTTTGTCAAGAGTGACTCCAAATATTCACTGCATAAATAGTAGGTAAAATAATATGACTATCATCATAAGTACAATGCATGTAGTAAAAACTAAATATGTCCCCTAGCTTCCAACTGTCTGGCAGAGGTGATAATTTTACCCGATCTTTTGATTTGTCATGTAGTTGCTTCAATTTCATAGATGGCATAATATTAGCGAATAATAAAGGTCAGAATCATAGGGAAAAATAATAAATCTCTTATTTAAACTCTACATAATGTGTTCACAATTAAACCTCTAATTAATTTCAATAACTGACACCACTATGCTCCTTTTTGTTAGAAAAACTAGGGTTCATAGAATTTGAGAGTAGGAGAGAAAACTCAGAAAGATTTGAAACTAACTTTCAGATTTTTAATGAATGAATTATAAAATACACAGAGAAGCTATTTATACAGAAGAGTCCTGAGCAAGCTAACCAGAACTGATTCAGTTAGGTGCGGCACCTAACTGAATAACTAACTAAGAGTTACTTAAGCTAACAATACCCATCTTACAACATGAAAATACTCAACTTACAATCCACAGAAAGCAATACACAATAGCTTAGTCTATATCACTAACATTCCCTCCTCAAACTCAAGGTGGTTTGCGTAGAGTGGCTTTGTCAAAAACCCTGAGAAGCTTAAATCGCAAAGGGGAGAGAGCCTTGGTAACGATGTCAGCAGACTGATAATCACTAGGGACATAAGAGACTACGTCTACAAGGCTTTTATCAAAACCTTTTCACGAACAAAAAAGATGTCTAACTCCCTGTGCTTGGTGCGAGCATGAAGAACAGGGTTATGAGATAGAGAAACAATACTCAAATTGTCACAATATAGTGTAGGTGTCTTGAATGGAACTTTGAGTCCGGTAAGGAGAGACTCAAAATATAATATTTCTGCTGAGGTAGAGGCCAAACTTCTGTACTCAGCTTTAGTACTTGATCTAGCAACAAGAGTTTACTTTTTGGGCCACCCAGAGATAAGATTAGGACCTAAAAGATGCAGGAAACTGAAGTAGACTTTCTGTCATCCTTATCAGATGCTCAAACTACATCTGAAAAAGAAATAATAGAGAGAGGAGACGTTGTAGCAGACTACAAGAGAAGTCCATGGTATAGAGTGTCGTTAAGGTACCGAAGGATCCTTTTGACTGCCTTCCAATCTCTTATAAAGGTTGAGACATGAATTAGCACACCTTATTGACAGAGAAGCCGATTTTTGGTCTAGTGATAGTTGCATATTGTAAAGCCCCCACAACTGACCTATAGAGAGAAGGATCTAAAACATAGTCAGCACCAAATTCGGTCAGTTTCAGATTAGCAACCATAGGAGTAGAAATCCCTTTAGCTTCCATCATGTTAACTTTAGTAAGAAGATCCTTAATGTACTTGGTTTGAGACCAGAAGTAGTGAACCATTGGTCAGATGTTGCACTTCAATACCCAGAAAGTAATCAAGAACTCCAAGCTCCTTGAGTGCAAACTCAGAGTTGAGAGACTTAAATAATGAGCCGCTGAAGGTAGAGAAGAGAATTTCCTGTAATTATGATATCATCAACATAAACCAAGATATAGATACAATAGTTAGAGGTGTGATAGATGAACAAGGAAGGATCACACTTGCTGGATATAAAACCAAGTTTGAGTAAGGCAGAAGCAAGTCTTTCAAACCAGGCCCTTGGTGTCTAGTTAAGACCATAAAGAGTTTTGTGAAGCCTGCAAACAAGGCTACTGGCTTAGGCTTCAAAAGCCAGAGGGTTAAGCTATGTATACCTCTTACTCCAAAATTCCATTAAGAAAGGCATTATTAACATCTATTTGTTGAAGGGGCCAGGCTTTTAATACAGCCAAAGTGAGAACTGTGTGAACAGTGACAAGTTTAACTACTAGAGAAAAGGTCTCTGTATAGTCAAACCCAGGTTGCTAATGAAAGCCTTTGGCAACTAGCCTGGCTTTGTATTTGTTAATAGATCCATCAGGATTTTCCTTAACCCTAAACGCCCATTTACAACCAATGGCCTGGCGATGAGAAGGAAGAGGAACTAAAGATCAAGTGCCATTCTGAATTAAAGCATCATATTCAACTTTCATAATTTCATACTACTTGGGATCCTTTAAATCCTTTTTGTGAGTAGATGGTTCTAAATGAGTCAGAAGCAAAGTAGGATTAAGCCTTGGCTTAACTACTACTGCTTTGGCTCTAGTGATCATAAGGGTGAATATTGGATGGATGAGTGAGAGGTTGAGGAGCTGGAGAGGCTGGTTGAGTTATAGGTTGAGGGGATGGTACAATACTGTACAGGTGCTGGAAAAGAAGAATAGATGTTGTGGGTGTAGAGGATGGTTGTGCAAAGGATTGAGAAACTGTAAGGTGGTCTGGAAATGAGGAAACAAGTGTTGTAGGTGCCATTGGGTTAGGTGTGGAGAGTGAACCTGGTAAAGTGTAAGGTGCAGAGAAGCTATTTATATAGAAGTGTTCTGATCTTTATTACTTTTCATTGAATGAATTATAAGATACACAGAGAAGCTATTTATATAGAAGAGTTCTGAGCAAGCTAGCCAGAACTAATTTGGTTAGGTCGCACCTAACTGAATAACTAACTAAGAGTTACTTAAGCTAACAGTACCCGGCTTACAACAACAGAATACTCAGCTTACAATCAACAGAAAGCAATACACAGTGACTATGTCTATATCACTAACACTTTTTCTTAATATTACCGAAGTTCTTTTGTCTATTGTTGGCCATTAACAGCTGCCTTCACTACACAAAAAAATACAAAGAATTCAAAGTTTTAACTGATACAAACTATCTCCAAACTTGTCCCACCAGACTTTCCAATTGGTTAGCAGTGAAATTTTGTTCATAGTGTTATTCAAAATTTCAATCTAGGACTTGGATAGAACCGTCTAGTGTATTCTTAAGTTTGATGGGTTTACAATGTCAACTCAAACTGAAAAAAGGTGAAGAACAAGTAGAAGGGGAAGTAGATTCAAAGTAAACAAAAATTGAAAGCAATAAAGATCAAAAACCAAAAGAACAATAAGAATACTGAAATTTAAAAGTGGTGGAATTTGCATACTCAATAATCACATATTTTCCATTCGTCAATGAGACGTATTAGGCTCAATTGAGATATTTGAGTAATTGAAACCTAATGCTTGTTACAATTATAAAACATATATTTATATTCATATCCTAACGGCTAACACCTTCTGACTTGTATCAGAAACTACACAACTTCCTACTAAAAAATTGTCACTTGTAATAGTAACAAGATATTTGACACGTATCCAAAACAATTGGAACTAGCTTCTCTCGAACTAATCTTCGAATACTCCAAATATTATATCCCTGTTCGATCCTATACTTCAGATTTAATCTTTGAATCCTTTCTAAAAGACTTGAATTTATGAAAGGCTCAAATTTCTAACGGTGAAATGATTCAACAACATCAAACCACACTTTCGATTTGACTCAAACTCAAACACTTCAACTTTTCTTCTACTCACACTTCCTTTAAACCTTTTCTAAAGAACTTATGTTAATCGTAGTGAGCTAAAAAAATATTCAAAAGAATTCATGTGTCCAGTGTTTGTTGTAGATAACCCCAATTGCCTGAATCTATAAACATTCAAAAAGGAAAAATGATTGATGTCATCATCAGACAGCACTGAAATAAAATTGTTCTAATTTCAAGGAATAAAACAGATATTCATTGATAAGGAACCTTTTTATAAACAGCTAAATGTTACTGCAATACTGCTTAAGTACTGTAGCAACCCGAGCACAATAAGCGTCCACAGAGAACAACCATTTAAAATATTTACATTCATATTTCATTGAATTGTTCAACATCATTTAAAGGAAATTACAGAAGTACCTATCCACCATATTATTTCTACTTTCAGCAGCAGACTCTCAGGCACTTCCATTCACTCTTACATCAGCTTCATAAGCATCAGATGAAGCTTTACCAAATTCACCCTTATCACCTTCTTCTTCTTCAAAAAAATCCTCCCGAGCATTGTCAGCTAACATAAGGGTGATCAACCAAAGAAGAGACGAATCAAGGGATAAAAAGGCACCACCTCCGAGGAGACCAGTTTTAGCTGTAGGGCATTCATAGTTGAGATCACGGTGTACATTGTGTGTCAGGTGAATTTGTTCAGTAATTGTTGGCCATAACAGCATGGTTGCAGCTAATCCAGTAGTAAACCTAAAGTAAATATACCATTTTAAGAAGGAAAAATCATTCATCACAAATGAGAAAAATAGAGATAAGCAATTAATACGGCAGCAATATGAATGGAAAATTGGAAACCATATACTGGTGGGCTCCTATAGAAGGCAGCCTTTCGTATGTAGACTCCTGGAGTACAAAGTAGTTCCTAGAATCAAGTGTACCTAATTATGTATTTATGGTCGGCAGTACAATTTTTAGCAAAGATTTTATTTTATAGTTGTTTGCTACCAACAGTTCGTTTGTTACCATTTTATCGTGTGCACAAAGTAGACACATTCTACTTGCAGCAACACAAAAATGTTTGTATTATCAATTTTTCAATGATCGAATGCAGGGCCATTTTTAAAAGCAAAATTAAGTATTTTACATGGTACATTGAATGAATCAAAATAATCAAAATAGGCAGAAAAAATCATAGAGCAACTATCTATGGCATTTGGAAGAAGCATAGTGGAGAAGGAATCACAATAAATTGGAATAGCTACAGCCTTTCATAGTGGAGAATAGGATCCAGAGTTTTAGTACTGGTTATATAAATTGGAATAGCTACAGCCTTTCATATTGGAGAATAGAATCCAGAATGTTAATCTCACTCACAAGAATCAGCTCCTGAGATAATCAGGATCTGTCTTTGAATCTTCCATTTCCACAAACAAGGTAAAAGAATGATTTAAAAATACTGCATATAATGATTTAATACCTGAAAATTTAATCATAAGAATTGGGAAACAAAAGGTTAGGACACAGTACTTACAATGCAATGTTGAAGAATGCAGTGAAAGTAGTGTGTTTGAACAGAACCCCTTGCGGAACAGACTTTCCTTTGTAAGGATAAAACAGAGACAGATACCCAGCAACAGTGGATGCAACAAGAAATGCTACAGAAAGATACCCCAATGCAACTGTTGGATCAGCTGGGTACTTGCAAGTGACAGAAACACCATCTGCACCAGGTACTGGTGTTCCAGCTGCAGGCTATAACAACGAAAATATTTTTATGTCTGTGTAAGCACATATATTAGTGAAATCAATATTAGCTATCAATACAGAACATCAGGTAATAGAATCACCAACACGCTTAAAAAATCATATTGAACCTATTAAAGAACAATCACCATTTATATGATGGACACAAGAAATAGACAGATGTAATATATTGCATTCATTACATTATGTATATGAAATTCTCTGTCTACAATTCTTATTCTAAATGCACTTGAGAATCTAGGCATTGTTGTGTCCATCTCCACCTATATAATTATTTTCCAGTATACCCTTATAATTTCCCCTTTCATGGGGAAAAGTTCATATTACTTACCAATTTTCAGATACAAAACTCATCCTTCAAATACAAATCACATGGGTGTTTGGCTCATTTACCTTCTTGTTTTCAGCAACAACCCCCAAAATGAAAGACACCACGCCAAACACTGACACAATCAGAGACATTTGTTTCACCGTGGCCACCATGGTGCCCTGCAAGAGGTGAATTCAAATAAATAAGTATGAAAATTAAAAAAAAAAAACTGAACAGAGGAATAAACGGTTCAAGCAACAAACAGAAAATGGAATTGAAAATTACGTACCTGATTAGTGTAGAACGAGAGGGAGGGAGAAAGGAGGTGGTTATGGAGATCTCTGAATCAATTGAAGATCCCTCTCTCGATGTTGTTCCTCTTCCTCGCTTGCTTCTCTCTCTCCTGGTCTCCCTAGTTTCGTTGGAGGAGCACGGGCTTAAATGGACGATCTAAGGAGCGAGGGATTCGGGTGTGTTAGCCTTGTTTGGATGGTAGCAATGACCGCTGATTCCGCAACAGACCAATAAGTCAACATGTCTTAAATTCTGATTGCAATGTTTAATGCCAAAGATTTGATATAAAAAAAAAGAAAAAAAAAACAAAATCACGCATTTGGAAGTGAATTGCGGTTAAATTCACCCATTTATTTATTTTCTTTCCCTTTTATAATTTTTTTTTTCAAACACAATACAGCTGTTTTTTTTTAAGGTAATACAGCTGTTGATTAAGAATCATTTACTATTATTAATTTATTATAACTCTTATACTAGAGACAATATCCGTCCGTTGCACGGATATATTTTTATTCTTTTAATCATATTGTTAAACCATAAAAGGCATAAATTTCAAAAGTTATATAAAAATTAATTTAAATTAAATAAGTGAGGTATATAATATATAAAATATATCTAACATGATCATATTGAGGAAGTCAATTAAAAACTTCATTGCACATTACAATTTTAGTGTATTTTATCTCTCATTCTACTCAATAATAAGAATTCTCAATTTTTTGTTTTATGTTGCTTCTCATAATTTTAATTTTATTTTATTATCCAATTTCCTAAATAAGTATAACAAGGAGTTTTGTTCTATTGCACTTTTCTAATGTAGGATTGATGTTACTCAGTAGGAATGACAATTGAGCCCAAGCCCCATGGGTACCCGCAAAAATTTCCCGCAATGGACAGGGTAAAAACATGTAAAGCGGATATGGGCACGGGTACGGGCAAAAGCCCGCATTTTCCCATGGGGATGGGCGCGGGTATGGGCACTTTGATGCCCAGCCCGCCCCATACCCGCATTCATATATATAATTATTTAATAAAAATTACCTTATATAATTATATATAGGGATATATTAATTTTATTAAAATATCTAATATATTTATGCATATTTTTAAAATTGATATTTATAATATATTGTAAATTAAAAATATATTTTATAACTATCTATTTGTGTTTTTTTTTACTTTATAATATATGACTAATTAGTGTTAATAATCATTTTTTACAGATCTTGAAGAATTCTAACACATGATATCAAAGTTTATAAAATAGTGTGACGTGAAAATATATTGTAATATTTAATAAAATTTTTGAACTTTAGATCATTTGTTGTGTTTTAGAACATTAACATATTATATTTCAATGTAACTAAATTGTTATATCACTGATATTTAAAAATTATGTTTGGATGATCTTCGAGTAATTTTTTCAATTGAGATATTTTCTTAAATTAATAATTTTTTAGTAAGTTATTAATTTTTTATTTAATAAAAGTGCGGGTACCTGGCGCGGGTACGGGCATATAGGTGCCCAGCGGGTATGGGGACGGGCACTAAAGTTACTGTCCACGCGGGTACGAGTTTTCTTTTAAAACGCGGGTACGGGGACGATCACTATGTGCCAACAATATTTTAGAAATCTAGTAACATTAAGGAATTTAAAAATTAAGATGCATAAGCTTTTGTATTTAAATGTTATAAGTTGTCAATAATATGGTCTGTGGAGGATAGTATAGTAAGAAATGTATAATTACCATTTTCAATGGACATCGTTGTCCTTAAATAAATTAAAATATACAAATATATAAATTTAACATAATAAATTATTCAATTGTAAAAATGCATATATATGATGTATAATACTTTAAAGTGTAAAAAAAAATTGAGGATGGGTGTCATTTATAAATGTAAGCATGTTTCTTGTCGGTTAATAAATTGGGAAGATGAAACACACATATTATTATATATTAACTTATGTCTTTAATATATGATTTTTGGAATATTAATCAATTATTTTTATCTTTATATATAAAAGTAAAGTAGTGAAATCATCCTTTGAAATATAAAAGAAAGATAGAAGAGTAAATTTCTTTCTAAAAAGTTTCCAAAAATAGTAAGTCACTTTCCCATGTAAAATTGTTAACATGCATTAGTAATCATCAATATTTAGTTATAATAATTATATTAGTGAAAATATCACTACAATTATTAACTTATAATAATAATAATAATAATAATAATAATTTATCCTCTTATTTACTTGAAAAGCCTACAACTTTTGCTAATTTTTATCTTATAAAAATAAATAATTTAATTTATTTGGGAAATTATAAATATTAATACAGAAAAATAGATAAACATTTAGCTTTTAAAAATAAATAAATATATGTATTCATTTATTATAAAAACATTTTAGTATATTTTATGAAATATATAAGAAGAAGAAAAATATAATATGAAATTTAAAAATTCTAAAGCACTTATAAAAAACAAAATCCTTTACAATTTCAATAATAGTAATTATTTAATTTTGGTTATTATATCATAATTAAAGCCTTTTTATATTTTTAATATTAAATTTATCTAAAAAAAATTGCAAAATTTGCTAAATTATTGTAACAAAAAATCTTTTGCTAAATTATAGTCAAATGATAGAAATCCTTTATTTGACGTTGATTAATTGTTTCCCATTATTCTTTTCAATTTTCAATGACAATAAAATAAAAATACGGGTCAAATATTTAAGTTACAGGTTAAAATTTACAAGAAAATTCTTCATAATAATTAATTTATAGAGTAAAATCAAATCAAACGGGAATGCAACTTTACAAGAAAACTTACTAAAATTTAGTTATGGGGTGAAAGTAAATCACACATGATTAAAAATTTTAAATAAAAATAAATTAATATTTAATTTACTCATAGAATGGTATTAAAATAAAGTATAAATATTAAAATTTGTGTTCATCATATATTATATGAAAATTTATTATTATTCAAGTGAATGTAAGAAAATATCATACGGAAATGAATATTTGATATGAAAGCTCATAAATATTAAAATTAAAAGTATACTTTTTTGGTAAGTGGGAAGAGAAATTAAAAATACACTTTAATTGAACTTTTTAATATAAATTTGACTTGATTGTATTTGTTACTTTTATTTTGTTATTTTTTAGTTGTAAAAATATATTAAAAAATAATTCATAAATTTTAAAATTGAATTTTGTATTTATCCATAGATTTTTTTAATAATTCTTAAAATATTTGTTTAAATACCACGTATGAATAGATCTTTATAATAAGTTTATTAATATTTAATTGTTAATTTAGTATATAGATTACAAGAGGTAGATATAATTTGTTTGACCATGAAAATTTTTCACAAATTATATATTTTAATATTAAATTTTAAATTATGGGGGTAAATAGACTTATAACACATAGAAATAATTTTTTATGAGAAAAATACAATAATATCTAAATACCTATATTTTTTAAGCAAGATTCTTATTAAGAGACAATGTTAGAGAAAAAAAAATTATCCTAAGAATATTAAACTTTGTGTTGATTATATTCACTTAAAATTTTATTACCATTTTAATTATAAAGTAAAAATTATCACCTAGGATTAATTTTAAATTTTATGGGTAAATAGACTTATAACACATAGAAATAATTTTTTAAGAAAAACACATTAATATCTAAATCATAATAGTACATTTGTATTGAGACATAGTAATTTAAGAGTACAAGTATAACATACGGGGATGACCATTCTTTATGAAAATAATGGTATTAACTTATAATAATTAAGATAAATACCTATGTTTTTTAAGCAAGATTCTTATTAAGAAACAATGTTAGAGGAATTTTTTTATCCTAAGAATATTAAACTTTGTGTTGATTATATTTACTTAAAATTTTATTACCATTTTAATTATAAAGTAAAAAATAGCACCTAGGATTAAACATTATACATAAAAAGTCATTAATATCTAAATTAAAAGCATGCATTAATTTAATATTTTAGTATAAATAATTATCAATTGTAAATATTTTACTTATACTTTGTTGTGTTTAGATGTAAAAATATTAAAAAAAACACTAATTAATAAAAATCAATAACTTTTTAAAATGGAATTGTGTTTATATCTTTAAATTTTTATATATCATAGGAGAATAGATCTTTAAATTTTCAGTTTATTCGTATTTATTTGTTATATTAATTAATATATAGATTACAATAAGTAAAATAATTCACCTTAATTAAGAAAAAATATTAAAAAGAAATTGTTTACTTTTTGTGTATATTTATTTAATCAATATGTAATCAATATTGTAAGTACTTATGACATATTTCATACGTGTTATTACATTATTTTTTTACCGTGACTTATTTTATAATTTCTATTTTCATACTATTTCTTATCATATTTCATGCTCATTTAATTTTTTTTTATGTTTTATTTTACAATCGTGCTGATCATATTTTTTTTCATGTCTTTCAATATTTTGCATATGTTATTACATTATTTTTTAAATTATCATTTGATTATTTATATTTTGCCTCTCAAAACTAAATGCCCCGTGCAACTCACGGTCCACACACTAGTTTCAATTAAGAGAAAGATCAACCAATTGTTAAGGGGAAACAAAAACATGCATGTTATGATTAGTTTTACCTCCAGCGGAAAGAAAAAGAATAAGCATGAGGTAGAACAAAAAGAATAAGTTACTTATAATAATTGAAAAATAGTAGAAAATGTAATGTCAAATTTCTTAGACTATTAGGGAAATGATAGAGTCAAATATTAAATTTAGCTACGAAAACATGTAAAACTATGTATTATAAAACTTGTTCAGAAAAAAATAATATTGGGCTTGAAATTTTAAGTGAAATCACTATATGAAAAATTATAATCAGTCACGGAAAGAAGTGTCTTGAATAACCTGAAAAAAAAATGTGGAAAGGTCATAAAGAATATTAGTATATGTCTTTCATTGATTGAACACATCTAGAGAAGACAGACTTTGGCAAGTAAATTCCGACATGCTTCAAAGATTGTCCTTGACTTTTATTGATGTCATTGCAAATGATACAACAATAGGGAATTACCTTATATGAAACTTAAAAGGAGTTCTATTATCCGAATGAGTCAATGACAGTCTTGGAATGAATACTTTGTGCCCCACATTTACTCCAGAAATGACCTTAGCTTCCAATACATAGGTACCTACACTGCGTAATAATGAGCCTAGTACCAGTGCAGAGACCACAACCTTAATCAATGTTTCTCAATAACATTACTGGTGCACCAATTTTCAACTTTAAGACATGATTTGGAAACCCAGATGAATTAATTGTATTGAAAAATTCTGGAGTGTGAATATCATCAAGAGTATTTAAATGAACACTCTCTATACACAGACTGTCAAAACTTAGATATGTTCTTTCTTCACCAGGTAGCAATGACAACATATATTCATTCAAATTGAACACAATATCTTTTGTTGGATCTAAAATAGCTCGATGTTGAAAGAATGATGCATCATGCATATTTTGTAATAATGAAGGATAAGTATTATCCACAATTGAAGGGATTTGGTCAACAATATCTGATATCAGTAAATCATTTGGGATTTGAATACTATGTTTATTTAAGTAGTCATGCGATGAACGGTGCACGCGATGAACGCCTCAAAACAATGCTTATTTAAGTAGTCATGCGATGAACGGTGCATGCAGAGTTCTAAGAATAAAAATAATATTTATTAATAGTACTTATGTCTAAATATGAAAAAAAAATTAATAATAAATGAAAATATTTTTTTATAGTGTATGAAGTTAAACATAACATCAAATGGGTAATAAATAATTAAACTACTAAGTATTATCAACTACAATGAGTAATTATATTTACCTCTTAATATATACATATATATATATGTTGGACTTAAGCTTAAAAGAATATTCAAATTCCTCAAGTCTCTCAAATTGATAGTAGTTTTGGTTTTGTTGTAGATGATAGGTGATTTATCTTTCAAGTGCATTTTGCAGTGTCAAACAAATTTCAATAGATGTGGCACTTGTATTGATTGTTTCAGACTGAGGCAATGTGTGTGTGTTGTGAATAATTGCTTCCTTGATTGGTTGATTGCTTAATCATGCAAGAATGAGTTCATGTTTATGTTTTCAAGTTTGATTAGCTTGGTAACTTAATTACTCAACTAAGTATTGATTTGCCTCTGGTTTAATCGATTACTTAAGTTGGTAATGAACTCCAAGTTGACTCAAAGCTGAAAACTGACTGAATTCATAATCATGACTAGTTTAATCGATTACCTGATAGCTGTAACCGATTACCTGATATAAAATAAAGGTTCTGAGAAACTTACGCTTTGGGATAATCGATTACCTTAGTAAGTAATCGATTACCACAACAACTGCAGAATTCTGGACGTTTTTCCAACTGTTCTAACAGATTCCTAACTAACTTTGGAAGTTTAAAACTGATAAAAAAAATGTCATGGAGATAATTTTTCGAAATCATAATCTAAAAACACAGAAAAATTAAGAAGAATGATTCAAGAAGATTAGAGAAACTCTATAGGAAACCTTGCAAAATTCCAGAATTCTCTGCATTCTCAAGAACTCTTTATGCATGATGATTAACAAATTTTGAAGAACAATCTTGTGCTTAATATGGAGTTTTACTCGCACAATCAGGTGCATTTGTTCTAAACTCAAACTCTTTAATGTTTGTATTGTTTTGAGAAATCTCATTGAATAGGGTTTCATAGAGATTTTGTGTGATATCTCAAGAACGGGGTGTTCTGTGAGATTGTTTGTGAAATCTTGTGACGGGGTGTCATAAGTAAGGTTGTTGTTCGAGTGGCGGGGTGTCACGGTTGAACAAGCTCTTGTGGGGTGCAAGAGTCAAACCTTTTGTTTGTTAGAAAGACGTTCTTTAGGATTGTATGTGCATGATGTGTGTATAATCAATTCTATAGTGAAAGCTGGTTTAGCGGTGTGCTAAATCAAACTGGATGTAGGCCCTTTTTGTTAGGAATATGCACTAGAGACTTATATATTTGTGAACATCCATCACTTGTATCATGTTATTTTATAAAGGAAATTTTATTTTTTTAGAATATAATTATTGTCCTTAGAATAGTAAGCTTAAACTTCATAAGGAATCAAGTAGATGACTTGATCGTGAGAGCTTATGAAGAACTATTCTTAAATAGTCCCTAGTCAATTATCATCTTAGGACAAAGATGCATATAGACTAGTATGTGAGTTCATTGATGATCACATCTCACAGATCATGGATATGAGATATCATGTGCTCACATAGATACACATTAAGAGTAATGGTGTACTGGACAGACCCACCTTAAGAACGTTGCATGGGTTGTTACATAAGTGTCATGAACGTTTCTTAAATTGATAAATGTTATATAAAGTCCTTTGACCTGAAATCACTACGATTCCTACATAAGGAATTATGTGTTTTGAATATCATCAAACATTGTCTGTAACAGAGTGATCATAAAGTTGGTATTTGGACATATAATAAATTATGTGGAGGAATGTGAGTGCCCTAGATGGGATTTGTCTCTCCTATGTAACATGAGTTATATCTGTAGGCCTCATGATAAAGTGAGACTGCAAAATGTATGGCCATGCTCAGGAGGATAAACATGAGATGTTTATTTTCTGTAAAGTCTACTTGGGGATCAAGAAAATATAAATTGAACTATACAAGGTTGACACAATCCATGCCCTTGTGTTCAATTAGATATTTGGACAAAGGGACAGAGCATAAAAATTATTATAATAAAATAGGATTTATCAAAGTTATTGATAATCTCAATATTTGGATAGTGATGTGTTGCTAGATACCGCTCACTATTTATGATATTAAATATAAAAAGGTTTTATTTTAATATTATAACCAAGTATTAAAATCCTATTGGGTCATACGCATACAACGTGCCACTAGGAAAGGATAATAATTCTAATTTAATTTAATTAGAATTATAACATAATGGGTCAGGCCAATAAGTGTGAGGGTTAAGTGAGTGAGGGGGTAAAACCCTACCCACCACTCTATAAATAGAGCATGAGATGCACTACCCCATATGTAACGCCGTAAATTCCAAATTCAAAACTTAGTCCGTTGGAAACTAAATTCTGAAAATTCAAAATTTAAAACGTACAATCCTGGATATCAAACCTCACATTTAAATAAGTATCCAACAACAACTTATACAAAATGTGATCAACTTAAACCTTAAATACATAATCAAAGTCCATAATATACATATCCATATACACATGGTCCAAAGATTATAAACTAACATCTCTAGTATAAACAAAATTATATACATATACAAGCTCTTATATATATGTACATCAGGCCCGAAGGCTACAAACTAAACAACTTTTATATACTGTCCAAAAGGAAATTATCTAAATACAACGTCTCCGGCTCTAAACTCATTTATTATCACCGGGAGGTACCTGCACACCTAAATTATCCACAAAACGCGTGGTGAGACTAATGCCTCAGTGAATATAACTAATCATACTCAGTGTACAGAAGCAAGCACTAATCAAAGTATATCAAATTTATAAACATCAATCATCATAATGCATTTACATTCCATATCATAACTAACATAATCTTAATCAATAAAATGCAACTCACTGCTATAATTAGCAGGCATGATGTTTTCACTTAAACTGGAGTTAGAACTGAGCTCAGACTACGGGAAACGTCTTTCCCGGGGACGTATCCCACCCATTACTGGACCGAAGTCAAGTTTTCACATAATTATTTAGTTTTCTTAACTCACAGCGCAAAGGCCGGCTTGAATTAACTCACGGTCGAAACGAGTAATCATGAATCGTTAGTTAAAACCAGAATTTCGAACATTTCGAGTGTTTTGAGACTTTCGTAAGTTTCGTAACTTCGAAATTCAATAGTTTTACAATCGATTCAAGCATAATCTAATCAATCTCATTGCAAACATCATAATTCCATTCAATTTAATCATATAGAAAGGGAAACAAGGGGTAGGGTTCATACATTGAGCATTTCGTAATATCGCTACTTTCGTAAATTTCGCTATCGTAAGGTTTTCAACAAAAATCACCGATCAAACTACTCAATCCTACATCACTATCAACAATCTAACTACAATATGCATATAGAAAGGGAATCAAGAAAGTAGGGTTCATACAATGGGGAGAAATCAAAATCAAGGAAAAAGTGAGAGTGTGTGAGTTATACTCACCAATTTCTTGAAATTCACAAGATAGATTGATGATTTGGATGATCCTTTGATGAATCCTAGCTTCAATTCTCCTTAATCACTTCAAAATTCCACTTTCTCTCTCTAGAAATTCTCTCTCTCTAGGGTTCGAAGGAAGAAGAACAACAAGTGAGTTTTCTGATTTTTGCATGTCCAAGTATTTATACTGGACAACCGGTAATCGATTACAGTAATGCTTTAATCGATTACCAGAGGTAAAAATTACACAAGAAAACGTTTATGGGAAACTGGTAATTGATTACAACATTTGGTAATCGATTACCTAAAAACTAGTTCTCTGGTAATCGATTACACCTGTGAGTAATCGATTACCTAAAAACTAGCTCTCTGGTAATCGATTACACCCTGTGAGTAATCGACTACCAGAACCCAATTTTCTCAAATTCACTAAGTTAAAGCATAAACTTGGTTTTAACCTATAATTTCACGATTTACCTTTCTTGATTTACTAATACATAATTCTCTTGTTTTGATACCTAATGAAATTATTGAAGCTCCTAATTTGCGGGATGTTACATTCTACCCCCCTTAAGCAATTTTGACCTCAAATTTGTTCAAGAAACAGAGTTTCAGAAACTACCTCAACTAAAAAGTTGCGGGAATTGACCCCGAATGACAACTTCCTTCTCCCATGTGGCCTCTTCTGGAGATTGACCTTCCCAATACACTTTCACCAATGGAATTGCCTTACTCCTTAGAGTCTTGACACTACTGTCAATAATCTGTGCAGGTCTAGAAGGAATAGTGAGATCTTCTCTTAATTGTATTGATTCAGAGCTAATGATATGAGATGGATCATGAACATATTTTCTTAACTGGGATACATGGAAAACATTATGTATCCTGGACAACTGAGGTGGTAAAGCTATCTTGTAAGCCAGAGGGCCAACCCTCTGCAGGATCTGAAATGGACCGATGAATCTAGGGTTGAGCTTTCTGTTTTTAATGGATCGTCCTATGCCCGTGACAGGAGTTACTTTAAAAAATACATGTTCCCCTTCCTCAAACTCTAAGTGCTTTCTTATTTCATCAGCATAACTCTTTTGACGACTTTGGGCAGTTACAAGTTTTTCCCTAATGACCCTGATCTTGTCTGAGGTTTCCTGAACTAATTCTGGGCCTAAAAGAGTTCTCTCACCTACCTCATACCAACATAAAGGAGACCTACATTTCCTACCATACAGTGCCTCAAAGGGTGCCATGCCTATACTGCTATGGAAACTGTTATTGTAGGCAAACTCAATAAGAGGTAGAAATCTATCACAATTACCTGACTCCTCTAAAACACAAGCCCTGAGCATATCCTCTAAGGTCTGGATGGTTCTTTCAGACTGACCGTCAGTCTGAGGGTGGTAAGTAGTGCTAAATCGAAGTTTGGTCCCGAAAGCCTGGTGAAGTGCATTCCAGAACCTGGAAGTGAATCTAGAACCCCTATCTGATATGATGTTAGAGGGAATACCATGAAGTCTGACAATCTCTCTAACATACAGATTGGCTAACTTGCTAAGGGGATAAGTGTTCTTAATTGGTAGAAAGTGGGCTGACTTAGTTAGTCGGTCCACAATCACCCAAATAGCATCAAATCCAGCTTGAACTCGAGGCAAACCTACCACAAAGTCCATAGCTACACTCTCCCACTTCCACTCAGGGATATCTAATGGTAAAAGGGTTCCAGATGGTTTCTGATGTTCTATTTTAACCTGTTGGCATACTAAGCACTTAGAAACATAATCAACTATGTCTCTTTTCATACCATCCCACCAAAACATCTTCTTCAGATCCTGATACATCTTGGTAGATCCAGGATGTACAGAAAACTTACTCCTATGAGCTTCCTCCAAAATTTGCTGCCTGAGGCTACCCCCCTTAGGGACACAGACTCTCCCTTGAAAGAGAATCATCCCATCTTCTGACTCTGAAAACCCTAACTGTTGTTTTCTCTCTTGAAGGCTTGAGTCCAAATTCTGAGCCTCCTTGATTAGAGCTTTCAGCTCACAGGTGATTTCAAGCCTATGAAGAATTACCCTATGTTCACCAACTGTAACACCTAGACTTAGGTTTCTGAACTCTTCCAACAAATTCAATTCATGAATCATCATTGAAGACACATGAAGGGATTTCCTACTGAGGGCATTAGCCACCACATTGGCCTTGCCAGGATGGTACTTCAATTCAAAATCATAATCATTGAGAAATTCAATCCATCTCCTCTGCCTCATATTGAGTTCCTTCTGATCAAAGAGATATTTCAAACTCTTATGATCACTAAAGACCTCAAATCTCACACCAAACAGGTAATGCCTCCAAATCTTGAGGGCAAAAACCACAACTGCTAACTCTAGGTCATGAGTAGGATAGTTCTCCTCATGTGGTTTCAACTGTCTAGATGCATAAGCCACTACTCTCCTATCCTGCATTAGAACACAACCTAAACCCTTCCTTGAAGCATCACAGTATACCTCAAAAGCTTTGGACAAATCCGGTAATGCCAATACTGGAGCGGTGGTAAACTTTTTCTTGAGCTCCAAGAAGCTACGCTCACAGATCTTATCCCACATAAAGGCTTGCCCTTTCCGAGTTAACCTTGTGAGAGGTAAGGATAGCTGGGAGAATCCCTTAATGAATCTCCGATAGTAGCCGACCAATCCTAGGAAACTCCTAATCTCAGTAATGGTATTAGGTCTTTCCCATTCAAGGACAACTTCTACCTTGCTAGGATCAACAGACACACCCTCACTGGTAATTACATGTCCTAAAAATTGAACTCTATCACTCAAAAACTCACACTTATCCGGGTTTGCAAACAACTTATTCGCTCTCAGAACTCCTAACACAATCCTAAGATGTCTCTCATGATCTTCTAGACTACGGGAGTAGATCAGAATATCATCAATGAACACAACAACAAACTGATCCAGATAGGGCCTAAAGATTCGATTTATGTAGTCCATGAATACAGCAGGAGCATTGGTTACTCCAAATGGCATCACCAAATACTCATAATGCCCATACCTAGTCCTGAAGGTTGTTTTAGGTATATCCTCCCCCTTAATCCTAATCTGATGGTAACCGGACCTTAAATCTATCTTAGAGAAAACTGAGGCTCCCCTAAGTTGATCTAAAAGGTCATCTATTCTAGGTAAAGGATATTTGTTCTTAATGGTAACCTTGTTCAACTGCCTATAGTCTACACACAGCCTCATACTCCCATTTTTCTTTTTCACTAAAAGTACTGGAGCTCCCCAAGGTGACACACTAGGCCTAATGAACCCTTTAGACATAAGATCTTCTAACTGGGCTTTAAGTTCACTAAGTTCTAGTGGGGACATTCTGTATGGTGCTTTAGAAATAGGTCCTGTACCTGATACTAAGTCTATGGCAAACTCTATTTCTAGGTCCGGAGGTAAGGTGGTTACTTCATTAGGGAAAACATCTTGAAACTCCCTAACTGTAGTTATACTGCTTAAATCTATCTTGGACTCTAGAGTTGAGGAAAGTAATAAAACAAAACACTCACTCCCATCACTAAGACATTCAGACACTTCAGTGACACTGGACAAAAGAATTGATGGTTTCTCCCTCGAAGGAGGAGGAAGGAGTGGAAAAACAACCTGTTTGTTAAAACAATCAAGCATGACTCTATTTGAAGACAACCAATTCATGCCAAGAATAACATCTATACCCCGTAAAGGCAAACAAACTAGGTCAACCTCGAAGGCCTTCCCTTGTATCACAATGGGGCACTGAAAACACACAAGGGAAGTAGAAATGGCCTCCTTGGCGGGAGTAACAACACTAAGAACATAAGGTAAAGATACAACATGCAAATTCAACTGTTTTACACAATCAAGAGAAATGAAAGAATGAGTAGCTCCTGAATCAAACAATACAATTAAGGTTCGATCTCCTAGGGTGCATATACCTCGCATCAGATTATCAGTAGAAGCTGCCACTTCCCCGCTCAGAGTGAAAACTCTTTCAGTGGTTTTGGGTTTTGGTAGATCCTTCCTCTTGGGACACTCATTCCTCATGTGACCAGGTTGCTTGCAAAAGAAACACACATTCTTCCCCGTCAAGCATTCTCCAGAGTGTTCCTTTCCACACTTGGGGCAAATAGGTACCCCTTGGCGTTGGGCCGGTCTAGTGGTCAAAGCTGAGGTGCCTTGCCACTTAGGCCTTGGGCCCTTGAATTGATTCGACCCCTCTATCTTCCGCTTTCCTTTAGTATCAGTAGGTGGTGTTGAACTGGTGGTTTTTCTAACATTCTTCTCCGCAATATAGCACTTATTTATCAATGTAGGGAAATCCTTAATCTCTAAAGTTCCAACCCGATCCAGTAATTCAGGTTGGAGGCCTCCTTCAAACTGATTACATCTCCATTCCTCATCAGCCACTGTCTGAAGATATCTGGAATACTTGGCTAACTCCTCAAACTTGGCCACATACTGGCCCACTGACATACTCCCTTGCTTTAGTTGTAAAAACTCTGCTTCCTTTTGCCTTCTGACCGTAGCAGGAAAATACTTATCCAAGACCAAAGTTTGAAAGACACCCCAAGTAATAGGAGCCTCCATCACAGTAGTCCTAGTACTAGCAGTCTTCCACCAATCCTCAGCTTCACCCCCTCAACATATAAATAACAAATCCCACCTTAGACTTATCCGCACATCTCATCACATCAAAGATTCTATTAAGGTCTCTCAGCCAATTGGATGCCACATCCGGGTCGTACACTCCATTGAACTGAGGAGGGTTGTGTTTCCGAAACTCTGCCAGCCCATGAACAAACGGATCCACCACAGGTGTATGAGGTGTCCCCGTTGTCCTTCGAGCCAACTCCTGAAGTAATGCGGCATTAGCAGCCGCCTGTTCCCGAGCTGCCTCAGATTGAATTCGATTGGCGTTCATTTGCTCTCCCATCATGTGTGTGAATGCTTGAAGAGCTGCTGCCACCGGGTCAGGTGGTGGATTCTGAGAAGATGAATTGGTTTTGAGACGAACCCTCCTGCCACTTGCCATAATTATCTACACATCATTAAGTAAACATCGAGGTGATCAGTCTCTCAATTCACAAAACAATGCATAAATCAGAATAACAAGTCACAAGAAAATCCTACTACCACAGTCCAATTGGATTGAACTTCTCTGATACCAAAATGTAACGCCGTAATTTCCAAATTCAAAACTTAGTCCGTTGGAAACTAAATTCTGAAAATTCAAAATTTAAAACGTACAATCCTGGATATCAAACCTCACATTTAAATAAGTATCCAACAACAACTTATACAAAATGTGATCAACTTAAACCTTAAATACATAATCAAAGTCCATAATATACATATCCATATACATATGGTCCAAAGATTATAAACTAACATCTCTAGTATAAACAAAATTATATACATATACAAGCTCTTATATATATGTACATCAGCCCCGAAGGCTACAAACTAAACAACTTTTATATACAGTCCAAAAGGAAATTATCTCAATACAATGTCTCCGGCTCTAAACTCATTTATTATCATCGGGAGGTACCTGCACACCTAAATTATCCACAAAACGCGTGGTGAGACTAATGCCTCAGTGAATATAACTAATCATACTCAGTGTACAGAAGCAAGCACTAATCAAAGTGTATCAAATTTATAAACATCAATCATCATAATGCATTTACATTCCATATCATAACTAACATAATCTTAATCAATAAAATGCAACTCACTGCTATAATTAGCAGGCATGATGTTTTCACTTAAACTGGAATTAGAACTGAGCTCAGACTACAGGAAACGTCTTTCCCGGGGACGTATCCCACCCATTACTGGACCGAAGTTAAGTTTTCACATAATTATTTAGTTTTCTTAACTCACAGCGCAAAGGCCGGATTGAATTAACTCACGGTCGAAACCAATAATCATGAATCGTTAGTTAAAACCAGAATTTCGAACATTTCGAGTGTTTTGTGACTTTCGTAAGTTTCGTAACTTCGAAATTCAATAGTTTTACAATCGATTCAAGCTAATCTAATCAATCTCATTGCAAACATCATAATTCCATTCAATTTAATCATATAGAAAGGGAAACAAGGGGTAGGGTTCATACATTGAGCATTTCGTAATCTCGCTACTTTCGTAAATTTCGCTATCCTAAGGTTTTCAACGAAAATCACCGATCAAACTACTCAATCTTACACCACTATCAACAATCTAACTACAATATGCATATGGAAAGGGAATCAAGAGAGTAGGGTTCAGACAATGGGGAGAAATCAAAATCAAGGAAAAAGTGAGAGTGTGTGAGTTATACTCACCAATTTCTTGAAATTCACAAGATAGATTGATGAGTTGGATGATCCTTTGATGAATCCTAGCTTCAATTCTCCTTAATCACTTCAAAATTCCACTTTCTCTTTCTAGAAACTCTCTCTCTCTAGGGTTCGAAGGAAGAAGAACAACAAGTGAGTTTTCTGATTTTTGCATGTCCAAGTATTTATACTGGACAGCTGGTAATCGATTACAGTAATGCTGTAATCGATTACCAGAGGTAAAAATTACACAAGAAAACGTTTCTGGGAAACTGGTAATCGATTACAACATTTGGTAATCGATTACCTAAAAACTAGTTCTCTGGTAATCGGTTACACCCTGTGAGTAATCGATTACCTAAAAACTAGCTCTCTGGTAATCGATTACACCCTGTGAGTAATCGATTACCAAAACCCAATTTTCTCAAATTCACTAAGTTAAAGCATAAACTTGGTTTTAACCTATAATTTCACGATTTACCTTTCTTGATTTACTAATACATAATTCTCTTGTTTTGATACCTAATGAAATTATTAAAGCTCCTAATTTGCGGGATATTACACCATATACACATGAGCAATCGCTTCTTACTTTTTAAGGCTACTAGCAGAGCTGAGGAAGGTTTCCTAGTCCGGCTGTTGGCGTGGATACCAATAGAGACGTGGCTACACTTGCCTCGTTTATAATCCTAATAAGGTACAACCTTTCGTTTCAATACCTTTTATGCCTTGATTAGTGTTTTCGCAAAACGATTATAACAAGGGATGGAATCCATTTATTTCCGCTGTACCCTGACCACATGCTTGATTCTCTTCAATTGGTATCAGAGCTTTGGTTTGCGATAAACACGTTTTAGGCTTTTAATCTTGTGAAGATTATGATTTTTTGTTGTTTTTCTGCTAAAAAATCGAAGCGCTGATATCTGCGCTTCAACCTGCGCTTGAGCGCAGGCTGGAGCGCAGATCTGCGCTTCAGATAGGCTTGAGCGCAGATCTGCGCTTCAGATAGGCTGGAGCACAGACTAGAGCGCAGGTTACGAATTTTGATTCTGATACTTGCGCTTCACCTGCGCTGTAGCGCAGACTGGAGCGCAGTTTACGTATTTTGTTTCCTTATTGATTGTTTTATGTGCGATGTATATATGTTTATATGTTCTAATGTTGGAGGGTCCCATGGAGCATGAAAGAGTTCATGTCTTGGGAGTCAAAGGGTTCAATTGTTGAAACCTTGTCTCGACTCAAATGTTGGCTGCGATAAACATGCCACTTATCAATTTGCTGACAAGAACGTATTCAAATGATACGAGGGACTTACTCGTTTATCGGTTCGTGAAGTATTCGTTTGATGCGAGACACTTATTGATGATTGGTTGAATGTTTATCAAATCTAATTTTTTGTGTCGGGGCGCTGCCCGTACGACACTGCGTAGTGTGTTATTTCGTATGCGCGTAATCAAACATCGCTTAATATATACATCTTATTATATCACTTGTTTTACAATCAATGAATGTTGAATTTGCATGATGATTGGTTATGGCCTTAGATTGTTTTATTTAAATACGACCTGTGTGTCGTGCCTTACCTCCTATATTTCTTTTGTAATTCTTTTCTCATCTCTATCCCCTCGTATGTTGAACGAGGTTTCTTCTTATTATGTAATGTAACCGGGAGGACATAAAGCATGGATTCAGTGGGGGATTTGGAGACCTCAAGATTATGTACAAGATTATATAGTTGATGTAATTTTGTAATTGTTTTAGGAGGCCATAACCATATCATGTGTTTGTATGAGATGCATGCATGTATGTTAAATGGTTTAACGACGAATAAAATTAAAGCGATCAAATCCCTCGAAGGGAATGTTAAGTTATGTTTTTCATTCAAATGAATAACACTCGTCAAGGCTAGAATGGATTAAGTGTGGGTCTGCCAAAGCAGGGTACATTTATCTATTTTAGTGAGGGGCGATTATGTTTTTGTTAAATGGTTTAACAAAGGAATGAAAAAATAAAGCGATCAAATCCCTCAATGCTTATTGTGCCTTCCAATAAATGACACTCGTCAAGACTAGAATCGATTAAGTGTGGGTCTGCCAAAGCAGAGTACATTTATCTATTCTAATGAGACACGATAGGATAAAAGTAATATCCGATTGTCAACCATTGGTCTTTGATTGGGTATATTCAATATGATTTAAAAAGCCTAGAGGCACTAATATTAAGTCATGTTTTGCCTTCCAATGTATGGCACTCGTCTAGGCTTGAATCGATTAAATGTGGGTCTGCCAAAGCAGGGTACATTTATCTATTTTAGTGAGGTGCGATGAAATAAATGTGGGTCTGCCAAAGCAGGGTACATTTATCTATTGTAAACCATTGGGTTTTGACTTAACTAGGTATATTCAATAGGATTGAAGAACCTAGAGGCACTAAGTTAGGCATTAATTCATAAGATGAATTAGAATAAGAGTTATTCACCTAACTATCCAAGAGTTGTATGAGATGCAATTGGAAAGCGTGTTCCTACCTAAATAACCTTTCTTAAGCGATCAGCCAAAGCTGACTTAAAATAAGGTGAAATATGGATCTTGGTCCACTAGAAAATCTAGTGATGGGATTTTTTGATTCTTTATATTGAGGGTACTTGTTTTGAATAAAAAGTAGTGGGGGGCATATTTAATTAAAGACCTTGTTAAATATGTTTGTTATATGATACTTACGTGCATAAATTTTAAATACAACAAAATCTTTTATTGCGATTTGTCCTTGGGAAGGACAAACTGTCTGGAATTAACTTTCTAGACTGGTATAGAGACCTAAGGATTTTCCTTAGGCATGAGAAAAGGCTGCATGTCCTGGAAGGGCCTATTCCTAAAACACCCGTTGCAAATGCTTCGAAAGCTGACAAGGATGCTTTTAGAAAGCATCTGGGTGTTGCTCTCGATGTAGGTTGCCTTATGCTTGCTACCATGAATGCTGAAAACAGTATGAGAACATGGAGGCGTATAATATGATTATACACTTAAAGAGACTTTATCAAGGACAAGCTAGGCTTGAAAGATTTGAAGTCTCAAAAGCACTTTATCAATGTAGACTGGAAAAAGGGACGCCCTATAGGTGCTCATGCACTCAAGATGATTGGATACATTGAAAACCTAGAAAGGCTTGGATTCCCATTAGGCCAAGAGTTGGCCACTGATCTTGTCCTGCAATCGTTGTTGGACAGCTATAGTCAATTCATCATGAACTATAACGTGAATGAATTTGACGAATCACTGCCAGAATTGCTAAGCATGTTGAGAACAACTTAGCAAAACATTAATAAAGGTAAAGGGAAGGCCATGTTGATGGTCCAACCTAGAAAAGGAAAGGGCAAGAAGAAGTTCAAGAAGCCCTATTTCAAACCAAAGGACAAAGGCAAGGATAAGCCTAGTACCTTTGTTTTCGAAGACTATGGGTGGGATAGTTAAGGAAGGAAAATGTTTCTACTGCGGCCAATCAGGACATTAGAGACTTTATAAAGTACCTAGAGGAGATCAAGAAGAAGGGAAGTGACACTTCCGCTTCAGGTATCTGTGTTATAGAAGTCAATTTACCTCTGTATCTTGGGTATTGGATACCGGATGAGGATCTCACATTTGTGTGAATGTGTAGGATCTAAAAGGAGCAGGTCATTGGCTAAAGGAGAAGTCGACCTACGTGTGGAAATGGAGCAAGAGTTGTTGCCTTAGCCGTAGGAACCTATTGTTTAACTTTGTCAACTAGACTAGTTATTGAACTGGATGATTGTTATTTTGTGAATATTAATTTCGTTTTCTTATTTTGACAAGAGTGATTTTTCTTTCATAATAAAGAACAATAGTTGTTCAATTTATTTGAATGATATATTTTATGGTTGTGCAAAGTTAAGATGCCTATCTATAACATAAATGCTAAGAGAGTCAAAACAAATGGTTTGAACCCGACTTATCTTTGGCATTGTTGCTTAGGCCACATAAATGAGAAATACATATCCAAACTCCACCAAGATGGTTATTTGGACTCATTTGATTTTGAATCAATTGAGACATGTGAATCTTATTTATTTGGGAAGATGACCAAAACCCCATTCACCAGAAAAGGTGAAAGGGTCGGTGATCTTCTTAGTCTCATACATAGAGATGTATGTGGACCTATGGGAACAATGGCTAGAGGAGGTTTTCAATACTTCATCACTTTTACTGATGATTTCAGTACATATGGATTTGTGTATCTGATGGAACACAAATCCGAATCCTTTGAAGAGTTCAACGAATTTAAGAATTAAGTATAAAACCAACTTGGCAAGACTATTAAAACACTTCAATGAGATCGAGGTGGAGAATATTCAAGCCAACAATTTGATGACTATCTAAGAGAGTGCAGGATAACATCTCAACTCACTCCTCCTGGAACACCTCAATGGAATGGAGTTTCAGAAAGGAGAAATCGAACTCTATTAGATATGGTTCGATCTATCTCCCCGACTCCTTTTGGAGTCATGCTTTGTTAATAGTAGCCTTCACACTAAACCGTGTTCCATCTGAGGCTAACATAAAGACACCATATGAGATATGGACTGGGAAACGACCTAGTATGTCTTTTGTGAAGATTTGGGGTTGTGAAGCTTATGTGGAAGTTCGAGTTTCAGATAAGTTAGGACCCAAATCAGATAACTGCTTATTTGTGGGATACCCAAAAGGAACTGAGGGTTACTACTTCCATAATCCTAGCAAAGTGTCGAAACCGGGATCCCGACGGGTCAGCGAACCAAAATAGGAAAAATTACTTTCAATGGAGTCGCCACCAAAGTTTATTTTAAGGGAAAACATTTGGAAAAACCCTTTAAAGAAAAAAATGATCTTCGAAACCAGATTTGGGTTCGGGAGTCATTTATGTGTAGGGAAGGTATTAGCACCCTACAACATCCGTCCTAAGACGGTTACCTCTAATTAATTGTGCAAAATTTGTTAACTTTGAAAAATATTAATTTTACCTCTTTGAAAATAAAATTTATTTTTGTTATTTTTTGCTTTTTTAATTTTTTTTTTGTATTTTTATAATAAATAACAAAGTTATAAAAAAGAATTGAATTATGGATTAAAAGGAAAAAAACATTTTTTATTTATTTGGGCTTGACGGGGTGTGGTTCCCGCTCCTACGTATCCCCGGGTGCAATAGAGAAATCAAAGCCACGTAGTTCTAAAAGTTTTTTATGGATCTTGAAAGAGAGATTTTTTAGAAAATGATTTTTTTTTATTTTGAAGAAAATAAGGTTAAGAGATTTTTAATTTGTAAAAGAAATTTATTTAAAGGAGTTCACAATGCACAAGCTTAGGATAGCCTTGCTATACAAAAAAATCCTTACGATACTCACAACACTTGAAGGGCAACAAAGTGCACAATCAATGTCATGGATCACTGCATGAACTTGGAATTGATACTTGATTAATTTACTTAAAAGAGAAATTTGAATTATGAAAAGAAATTAACATTTTTTTATTTTTTAGAAAATTAATTTTGAAAATATTTTAGATATACACATAAGAAGAAAAAAATGATTAATTGAGAAATATTAAAAAGAAATGATTAGCAATTTGATTAATTTAATTTTGAGAAAGAGAATTAGAAAAACATTTTAACTTTCAATTTTTTTTAAAGAAAGGATTTTAAAATTTTTGGCTTTTAATTGAAATAAAATTTGTTGAGAGAAATTAAAATGTAGCTGAAATTAAGGGTTGGGCCTCAGATTGCATCACTGGCCCAACAGGAAAAAATGAACACGATAATAAATAGACCTCAACTAAGTTTCATTGGCCCAGGTCCTACCAGAAAAAGGAAAAAAAAAAGAAAGAGATCTAATGGGCCAGCGAACGGGCTGGCCCAATCTACTACCTCAGAAATCAAAGGGGCATACCCCTGGAGGCACCACCCAGAAACACAAACTCATTCACATCCCTACATTTCTCTGCTAGGGTTTAAAAAAAAAGGGGTGAGGGATTATGAGAGGGGGGCGGTGATAACACACTGCTAGTAGCTTGGACCTGCAAGACCTACATTGGAGGAATTGCACCAACTTTTGGCATGAGCTTCAAGCAAGGAAGAGTTAGAGAAATTAGTGTCCTACAAATAAAGGGCCACAACCCTACAAAATAAAGGTCACTACCCTACAGAAGGACACCTTGACCTTGGATAGGACCCTTGTCCTATAGACCACCCTTAATTAGGACTTTCTTGTAATTTCTTTTATTCTTGTAATTTTCTTTTAATTCCTCCTTCTTGGGAGATATCTTTAGTGGGTTTATTGGTTAGTAGGTTGCCTTGCTATAAGGCTTAGGAGGTCATGGGTTCTATTCCCACATAGGATAGAAATTTGATTCATCTTGTATTTTCCTACATAGTTGGGCGCCTTTTTAGAGGTTTAATGGTTTAAGGCTTAGCTTGGCCATAAACCATTAAGGGCATGGGTTCAAATCCCACTTGGGATGGATTTGCACCCATCTTTTTATTTTTCCCCTTTATTTCCATGAGTAGGCCGCCCCCTTCCCCTCCCACTCCTATATAAAGGAGCCTTCTCTCTTGTATTTACAACTTTTGATGAATAGTAAAGGCATTATGCCAAATTTTCTCCTCTCTTGAGAGTTTAGTGAGGCTTGGTGGTTGTTGCTTAAACCATGGTGAGACTTAACTAATTCCCCCGGAATTAGTGGCGTCTGGCATTGGACTTATCTGCTGCAGGAGGATTCTTGCTTCAGTGGCGTCCCTCCCATTTCTTCCTCTCCACTTTTTCTTTCATTTTTCTCTCATTTTCTATCACTTTCTCACGTGAATATAGCTGCTGCCCAGCACCTATATTTCGTGATTTTATTACTTGATTGTGGTTCTAATTGGTTTGTTTTGCTCAATTCTAGATTCTGTGCAATTCCTGTCATCATTTGGTATCAAGAGCTTGATGGATTGAGCAATTTGGGGCTGTTTTTGGTGGCTGTTTGGGCGTGGTTGCTGCACCTCTTTTGTGCAGAATTTTGCTTCATTTTAGTGTAATTCAATCCCTCTTTTCATTGTAATTTGGACTTGGACTGTTTCCCGGGCCCGAGGTGCCTTTCTACTACTACTTTGTGCTTGTCTGCTTGATTGATTTGGGTGATAATCTTGCTAGTTGGGGGTTGTTTTGGGCCGCTAATTCCCACCCCCTAGGTGTTTGATAAATTGTCTCTTAATTGCTCATACTTGTTCTTGATTGATTTCTACATATAATTGCTATAAATTGCTTGTTTGTTGGTGAAGTGTGGTAAGAGGAGGCATTGTTGTCTTCATTTTTCCAAAGATCGTTCACCTACATTTTCTCCCTTCACCATTAATTGTTCATCCCCCATATTCATCTCTTTACTTTCCGCTTTTAATTTCCGCCATTTAATTTCCGCTTCTCCCATCCCTTTAATTTCAGCTCTCCCCTTTACATTCTGCTATTTACTTTTCAGTTCTCCCCATCCTTTTAATTTCCGCTTCCCCCTTTACTTTCAGTCATTTAAATTCAGTCCTCCCCATCCTTTTAATTTCCGCTTCCCCCTTTACTTTCTGCCATTTACATTTCTGTCCTCCCCATCCTTTTAATTTCAGTTTCCCCCTTTAATTTCTTGCCATTTATTTTGCACAATTTTCCTTTCTTTATTTTTCCATTTATGCGCATTTTTTGGCTCATGTTTTGTTCATATTCCACTCTTGTTATGTCTGTTTGATTGGCATTCTGATTGCAAATTTGGATTGACTGCTATCTCTACCTTGGACTTTCCCTGTTTGATTGTGCAAAACGCTCACCTATAGGATCTTTTTGGTTCATAGTGTTGGAAGAAGATCAACAAATCCTAATTGTTGATTTTCCTTCAAATTTAATTCCAAACTTAAAATTGAACCAAGCGCGTTTCTGTGACCACACTGGTCTTGTATAATCAACAAGGAAGTGCTAAGCAATTTTTTTGGCCATTTTTGAAATCAAGTTGCCATCACGTTTTAACAGTTTTTAGAAATCAGTTTATTCATTATTTTTGCTTTTCTGGGCCACTTGGACCAGTTTACTGTCAGAAAATTCCAAAAACATTACAGTAGGTTCAGTATATTTTCTTTTCATTGTGTACAAATTTCTGTAATTTTCTGTTGGGGAAAAAGCCAAAAAAAGAAAGAAAAGGCAAGAAAAATATAAAAAGTACGTACGTGCCAAAAATAGAAAAAGAGGTGTAAAAAGCAAAAAGGGTGCAAAAGAAGAAAAAAGACAAAAGACACCCAAAAAGAGTCAAAAATTCAAAAAAATTCAGAAAAATAGAAAATTCAAAACAAAGAAGTATCTCAACAATACAGTGACAGTTTTACTGTAATTTTTCTGTTTCATTTCCCTGTATACTGTAATTGAGTTGTATTTGCTGTTTTTCTTTAAAAACGACAATTTTGGCAACTCTTTTTTCAAAAATCACCAAAAAACAATTCTCTTTGCAATTTCTTCTGTCTTATCTGTTTTTGCTGTCTGCTCTTGTGTATAAGCTTGTTTGAGTGCCAGCTTTTCTTGTTTGTCATATCAATTCCTTGTTTTGTCTTAGGATTTTTCTATTTCTCTTCCGGTAGATCTTTTCTTTTGTTAGCGCGCTTCTATTTTGGGTAAGGGTTAAGACTTAGACTCAATCTGGTCTTTGCAACTTCAATCAACCTCCAACCGAGTAGAAGAGGCAAGAGAGTCTCATTATAGAAAAAGCCAAAAGAGTGACATACACGAGTGTTGCATTCCATTGAGTGTATACACTTAGTTGAGTGGAAAGGTCCATAAAGCTTTCAAATAAAATCAATTTAAGATGTCATATAGAATGTGGATAAAGGAGCTAGATGAAGATAGGAGAGAATTTAGAAGAGAAAAAGAAGTGAGAAGACACTCTTCTCATGATAAAATTGATGAAAGGTATAGGAAAGAAAGGAGAGAAATAAATAGGTATCATTTTGAAGATAAGGAAAGGAGTTATGATAACTCTAACCATGAAAGGAGAAGATATGAAGAAGAGAGAAAACTTAGGAGAAATTATGAGAGTGAAATTAGAAGAAAAGATTATGAAAAAGAGGAAAAGAAAAGAAGAGAAAATAGGAAAGTTACAAAAGATTCTTTTGAAGATAGAATTGGGAGAAGGTTAGAAAAATTTTCAAATAAAATCGAAGATAAAATTTTAAAATTCTTTTCAAAATCCTTAATTGAGATAGAAGAGATAAGAAAATTAGAAAAAGAAGAAGAAGAAGAAAGGTTGAAGAGAGAAGAAGAAAAGGAGATAAAAATAGTTCAAATGGATGAAAAGAAAGACGAAGAAAACTTAGGGAAGCAACCAATTCCATTAGATAAACAAGTAAATGCTAACCCTTTGTGTGAAAACATGAATAGGTTGATGGCAAGCACTTCTAGTGTTGCAAGGAGGACAACTCAAGCGATTGATAGGGAGTTTCCTAGACTAACTTTCTTTATGCATGAAATGCCTTCTTCTATGCACGATTATATGCCTCAAAGCATTACATGTTTGAATGAAATAAGAAATGTTGATGATGCTTTGAAATCTATTGCATGTTTAAAAGAGCCAACTAAGTTTAAGAGTACCATGAAACTTACTAGAGATGCATGTTTAGTTAATTCCTTTGATCAATTTAGATTGGATGATAACAAAGTTGGATTGAATATGCATGCACCTTTGGTTTGTGTTTATAAGTTGAATACACATTTTGGGCCTCAAATAATTATTTCATATAAAGATGTGTATTATGCTCTTGAACTAGTTAGTAAAAAGGATAAAAATTTGGATGAAGCTATCACATATGAGAAAACTTGTTTACATGATGATATGCTTCATAGTGTGCTTGTTCAAAGTGATTCTTTTAATGTTTCACCTTACATGAATACATATGATAATATGCAAAAGGTATCATATTACTTGAATAGGTGCACTAGAATGGATATGCCTCGTGAACAAACTTGCATGAATACATCATGGCATGAACATATACACTACCCTTTTTACAATCATACTCAAGATGCATGTGTTATGTTCAATAAAAATGTTAGAATGTTATTGAAACATATTAATACATTTATGCCACATAGTTTCACATGTGCATTCATTTGGAAGCATGTTGTGGAATATTTTGATGAAATAAACATTTCTTGTTGTGACAACCACTTCTTAAGCTTTCCTTATAATTACTTGTTCCTGTTACTTGTTAGGAAAGGCTTCAAGAGATTGGTCTTTGACCCTGGATCTTGCTCTATAGATTACATGGACAAGATGGTTCAATCTTCATTAAGGGAGTTTTCTAACCCTTATATCAAACACCTCTTGTTCATCTACTATGAATTTCTTTTGCTAATCTTTATGATTCCCAAGTATTTCTGTTATGAGCCTTCACTTTGCTTGCTTGGGAATAATATGGGTCTTCTTCTTGTTGTCTAGGCTCAAGGAAGATGTTCAACTTGAGGACCTCTAACTCTACTCTCCAAGGGCTAAGGGAAGTATCTTCTTACTTTCTTGTTGTCATCCATCCCCTTCTTCTAGCCAGTTCATTATTCTTATGGCTTCTTTTTGAATTTTCAGATTTGAGGTCAAATCCTTCTCAAGGGGGAGGGAATGATGACGCACTGCTAGAAGCTTGGACCTGCAAGACCTACATTGGAGGAATTGCACCAACTTTTGGCATGAGCTTCAAGCAAGGAAGAGTTAGAGAAATTAGTGTCCTACAAATAAAGGGTCACTACCCTACAAAATAAAGGTCACTACCCTACAGAAGGACACCTTGACCTTGGATAGGACCCTTGTCCTATAGACCACCCTTAATTAGGACTTTCTTGTAATTTCTTTTATTCTTGTAATTTTCTTTTAATTCCTCCTTCTTGGGAGATATCTTTAGTGGGTTTATTGGTTAGTAGGTTGCCTTGCTATAAGGATTAGGAGGTCATGGGTTCTATTCCCACATAGGATAGAAATTTGATTCATCTTGTATTTTCCTACATAGTTGGGCGCCTTTTTAGAGGTTTAATGGTTTAAGGCTTAGCTTGGCCATAAGCCATTAGGGGCATGGGTTCAAATCCCACTTGGGATGGATTTGCACCCATCTTTTTATTTTTCCCCTTTATTTCCATGAGTAGGCCGCCCCCTTCCCCTCCCACTCCTATATAAAGGAGCCTCCTCTCTTGTATTTACAACTTTTGATGAATAAAAAAGGCATTATGCCAAATTTTCTCCTCTCTTGAGAGTTGAGTGAGGCTTGGTGGTTGTTGCTTAAACCATGGTGAGACTTAACTAATTCCCTCGGAATTAGTGGCGTCTGGCATTGGACTTATCTGCTGCAGGAGGATTCTTGCTTCAGTGGCGTTCCTCCCATTTCTTCCTCTCCACTTTTTCTTTCATTTTTCTTTCATTTTTCTCTCATTTTCTATCACTTTCTCACGTGAATATAGCTGCTGCCCAGCACCTATATTTCATGATTTTATTGCTTGATTGTGGTTCTAATTGGTTTGTTTTGCTCAATTCTAGATCCTGTGCAATTCCTGTCATCAGGCGGCCACAGAGGGCGCCGTTGAAGACGGCGTCGCAGGGGAAGTGGCCGTGCTTAACGAAGGCGACGAGGCGGAGCATGGGAAGATGAGCAGCAACTGCCTCTTCTTCTGTTTATGGTGCCACGGCGGCGCAAAGGAGCCCTGGAGGCTGCGAACAGTGGCGGAGATCGTGAACAGCGGCGGAGGCCGCGAACAGCGGCGGAGGGAACGGGCCGCGGGCAGCGGCCGAGATGGAGGTGGATCTGCGCGTTTCTCCCGCGATGACGGTGGCGGAGGACGCCGTGGACGGCGGCTGTTGTTGAGAGGGGGGACTACATTTGTACTGGGTTTTCACTTTTGTTTTTCCTTTCCTTTATCTTATGCAACTGTATTTTCAATTGATTTGTCTTGATTCTGTCTGATTAAAATTATCTATAAAATGGACTTCTATATAGACTTCTATATGGACATTTTGTATTGGTTTACAGCTTATTTGATTTGCTTGTATCATTAAAAAAAGGACATTATTTATGCACAATACTGAACATAGTCTGTGAGTCAAATGTTTGAGAGAACTGTACCGGTTTACGTCAGCATGTATGATTTTTTATCTGTGCAGTGCCCCCTCTTTTTGATCTCTCTTTGTTTTTCCTTCTCAGACCTCTTCTTCCTTATCCTTCAGAATTTTTACCTCACTACCATGCTATTTGGAATTCTGTTTCTGAATTGAATTGGTTTTCAGATGATAAAAACCAACTCTATTTTTTCTGAAAGATTTTTTTTGAACCCCTTTCTCTGGTTGAAGTTCACACATATATAGCTAAAAGGGTATCACCTTTGTAACCCCCATCTTGCTATTATCCATTGAAAAACTTAGTGAACCTGTAGGCTGTTTTTTTGCCATAGGTCTGCACTTTCCAAATATGCAAACCTGCTTTTTTTTTTAGCCGTGCAAAACACCATCACACTCCACCGGCATTTTCTTTATATTTCTCAAAGTATGCCCCATCAAGAGTTTTCACAAAAAGTCTAACAATTTCTTTTTCATTCAGAGGGGGCTGAACCTGAGAAGCTTTCTCTCTCCACCTTTGAGCATACTCCCTAAATGTCTCCGTCTCGGCCTTCTTCATCCTCTGAAGCTCAAATCGGTCAGGGGAGATGTCAGTCACAAACTGGTACTGTTTGATAAATAATTCCGCCAGATTACGCCAACTCCTGATTTGCTTCTTAACAAGCTGTAAAAACCAAGTCAGGGAACCTGCAGTCAAGTTGTGCTGGAAACAATGAATCATCAGCTTTTCATTGTTGTAATGTGTAGCCATGCTTCTGGTGTACATGGTCAAGTGAATCAACGGGTCAGTTTTCCCCTCAAACTTTTCAAAGTCTGGAACTTTGAATTTCGCAGGAATCTCTATGTCGGGAAAAAGGTAAAAATCCTGCACATTCAGCTTCCCGTAAACATGTATTCCCTGCAATGCTCTCATCTTTTCTTCCAACATCTCCATTTTATCCATCATTTTGGCTTCTTCCTCCCTGACCTTCACCTCGGGGCCTGATGACTCGGTAACAATCACAACTTCATGGGGCTTTTCACCATTGGTTTTAATAGATGGACCCCCGCCATCGTTGTCATTGTCGTTCGAATTGTCGTTGACTACCTCCTTTTCAGGGATCATCGTCTTCAGTAATTCTAAAATTTGGCTAAAGCTCCCTTCCAACCTTTCCATTCTCTGCTCCATAGTAGGAGGGTTCTCATTTGTCACAGGGATCTCGACCATTGTTGAGTGGTGAGGAACTGTCTGGGAACGGGAATGGATTTGGATGGGGCTGCGTATGAACTTGTGCTTTGGCGCAATGGTGAAATCTGATAAAAGTTGGAAAGAGTTAATTCAAGGGAATGTTATTTCAAAATTGGAATTTTTTTTATTTTGCTTGAATTATATACAAAAGAGGACAAAGGACTTTCATTAGAATTTTATTTTCCTTGAAAAAAATGGAATGTTTATGTTCATGAATGACCACTACTGCTAAGAGTTGAGTAAACATGAACAATAAAGAATTAAAGAAAGAGGAAGAAGTATGCTCCTTATGTGTCCTAAATTAGGCAAACCCTTATGGAGAAGTATTCCTAAGGTCAAGACTCTAAGTTTGGTAGGCACTAGGCTTATTTACTGTGCACAATCTTCAAGGACGGGTCTAGACTTCTATAGGTCATGGCCCCTAGATTGCCCCTATCCAAAGGATAAAGACCCAGTCAAGTGAAATCAACCACAGAGACTAATTAAGCCACAAAATGGTGATCCACAGTACTAGTAACAATCTGAGTGAGAGATTCGATAAGTGTCAGGGAAGCCAAAGGCCCACATTGACAAAATCGAAACCCCTTCCTAGTCCTACAGGTATGGAAGGCTCGGGTATGGAGCCCAAAATAGTGTGTGAAGCAAGTGAATGTGAAAGTGTGTGCAAGGAGCATATAAACTTGTAATCTTAACAACTACCCTCTCATCTGCAAAGGAAAATAAACAACACAAATATATACAGAGATAAAGTCTTCTACCCTAAGGTTAATACAGAGTATATTTACATCTATCAAATATTGTAAATAAAAGCATTTAAAGAAGTATAAGAAAAAATATTTACAACGATATACACAAGACAAAAAAAGAGGTAAAAATAAATATTTTAAAAGTTAACAATTTTGCACAATTAATTATGACAGACTTGACTCTCAAACGTCCCCAGTGGAGTCGCCAGCTGTCGAAACTGCTAGCTGTCGAAACTGGGGTCCCGACGGGTCAGCGAACCAAAATAGGAAAAATTAGACTTTCAATGGAGTCTCCACCAAAGTTTATTTTAAGAGAAAACATTTGGAAAAACCCTTTAAAGAAAAACACGGTCTTCGAAACCAGATTTGGGTTCGGGAGTCATTTATGTGTAGGGAAGGTATTAGCACCCTACAACATCCGTCCTAAGACGGTTACCTCTAATTAATTGTGCAAAATTTGTTAACTTTGAAAAATATTAATTTTACCTCTTTGAAAATAAAATTTATTTTTGTTATTTTTTGCTTTTTTAATTTTTTTTGTATTTTTATAATAAATAACAAAGTTATAAAAAGAATTGAATTATGGATTAAAAGGAAAAAAACATTTTTTATTTATTTGGGCTTGACGTGGTGTGGTTCGCGCTCCTACGTATCCCCGGGTGCAATAGAGAAATCAAAGCCACGTAGTTCTAAAAGGTTTTTTTTGGATCTTGAAAGAGAGATTTTTTAGAAAATGATTTTTTTTTTATTTTGAAGAAAATAAGGTTAAGAGAGTTTTAATTTGTAAAAGAAATTTATTTAAAGGAGTTCACATTGCACAGGTTTAGGATAGCATTGCTATACAAAAAAATCCTTACGATACTCACAACACTTGAAGGGCAACAAAGTGCACAATCAATGTCATGGATCACTGCATGAACTTGGGATTGATACTTGATTAATTTACTTAAAAGAGAAATTTGAATTATGAAAAGAAATTAACATTTTTTTTTATTTTTTAGAAAATTAATTTTGAAAATATTTTAGATATACACATAAGAAGAAAAAAATGATTAATTGAGAAATATTAAAAAGAAATGATTAGCAATTTGATTAATTTAATTTTGAGAAAGAGAATTAGAAAAACATTTTAACTTTGAATTTTTTTTAAAGAAAGGATTTTAAAATTTTTGGCTTTTAATTGAAATAAAATTTGTTGAGAGAAATTAAAATGTAGCTGAAATTAAGGGTTGGGCCTCAGATTGCATCACTGGCCCAACAGGAAAAAAAGACCACGATAATAAATAGACCTCAACTAAGTTTCATTGGCCCAGGTCCTACCAGAAAAAGAAAAAAAAAGGAAGAGATCTAATGGGCCAGCGAACGGGCTGGCCCAATCTACTACCTCAGAAATCAAAGGGGCATACCCCTGGAGGCACCACCCAGAAACACAAACTCATTCACATCCCTACATTTCTCTGCTAGGGTTTAAAAAAAAGGGGGTGAGGGATTATGAGAGGGGGGCGGCCATAGAGGCCGCCGTTGAAGACGGCGTCGCAGGGGGAGTGGCCGTGCTTAACGACGGCGACGAGGCGGAGCATGGGAAGGTGAGCAGCAACTGCCTCTTCTTCTGTTTATGGCGCCACGGCGGCGCAAAGGAGCCCCGGAGGCTGCGAACAGCGGCGGAGGTCGCGAACAGCGGCGGAGGGAACGGGCCGCGCGCAGCGGCCGCGATGGAGGTGGATCTGCGCGTTTCTCGCGCGATGACGGTGGCAGAGGACGCCGTGGACAACGCCTGTTGTTGAGAAGTGGGGACTACATTCTGTACTGGGTTTTCACTTTTGTTTTTCCTTTCCTTTATCTTATGCAACTGTATTTTTCAATTGATTTGTCTTGATTTTGTCTGATTAAAATTATCTATAAAATGGACTTCTATATGGACATTTTGTATTGGTTTACAGCTTATTTGATTTGCTTGTATCATTAAAAAAAAGGACATTATTTATGCACAATACTGAACATAGTCTGTGAGTCAAATGTTTGAGAGAAGTGTACCGGTTTACTTCAGCGTGTATGATTTTTTATCGGTGCAGTGCCCCCTCTCTTTGATCGCTCTTTGTTTTTCCTTCTCAGACCTCTTCTTCCTTATCCTTCAAAATTTTTACCTCACTAGCATGCTGTTTGGAATTCTATTTCTGAATTGAATTGGTTTTCAGATGATAAAAACCAACTCTATTTTTTCTGAAATATTTTTTTTTAAACCCCTTTCTCTGGTTGAAGTTCACACACATATATAGCTAAAAGGGTATCACCTTTGTAACCCCCATCTTGCTATTATCCATTGAAAATCTTAGTGAACCTGTAGGCTGTTTTTTGCCATAGGTCTGCACTTTCCAAATATGCAAACCTGCTTTTTTTTAGCCGTGCAAAACACCATCACACTCCACCGCCATTTTCTTTATTTTTCTTTTTTATTTGTTGTTTTGTTTATTTGGCATGAAAAAAAGGCAGATGGGCTTGCTAAAAGCCTAGCCCAAGAGAAAGAAGAAAGAAAGAAAAAAAAGAGTAAAATAAAATTAAACCCAATAGATCTTAGGAACGGGAAAAAAAACAAAACCCAAGCTGGCCCAAATGCAATTTTTGAAAAGAAAGAAAAATAAAATCTTTTTCTTTAAAAGTTCAATTAACCGGTTAATTAATTAATCATCGAATAATTAATTAATTAACTAATTAATTATTTTATTTTTTTAGATTTTTATCAAGGTAAAAAAGACGTAATTAAATATAACAAATATATACGTGTATGGTAAAGGAAAGTTATAAAATAAAACTTCCGAACAAAAATGGGTGATGGCACAAAGGCAGAGTGGTTGTCACTAGGACTACTGTATTCTTAGAGAAGGAATCTGTCTCTAAGAAAATAAGTGGGAGGAAAGTAGAACTTGAAGAAGTTCAAGTACCACAGAGTAGCAATGAGCCAATAATGGAACAATAGCAGATACCACAAAGTGTTGTAGAACCACCTACTCAAGTAGCGCAAGACTTGCGTAGATTAGAGTACGTCACCAATCTAAGAGATATGGTTTCCTTGTGTCTCAGGAAGGGGATGTATTGCTAATGGATCAAGGTGAACCAGTGATCTACGAAAAAGCTCTTTTGAGTCCAGAATCTGAGAAATGGCTTGATGCCATGAGATCTGAAATGGATTCCATGTACACTAACAAGGTATGGACCTTGATTGAGCCACCCGAAGGGATAAAACCCATAGGGTGCAAGTGGGTTTTCAAAAGGAAACTGACATGGATGGTAATGTAAGTACCTTTAAAGCACGGATGGAGGCTAAAGGGTTTCACGCAAATTCATAGTGTAGACTATGATGAAACCTTTTTCCCCAGTTGCCATGCTTAAATCTGTTCGGATCTTGCTTGCTGTTGCAGTTTACCATGATTATGAAATTTGGCAAATGGGTATCAAGAGAACTTTCCTAAATGAAAGCCTTCTTGAAGATGTGTATATGACACAACCTCAAGTTTTTGCTATACCTAAAATACTGGAAAGGTATATAAGTTGCAACGATCCATTTATGGATTAAAGCAAGCTTCTAGAAGCTGGAATCTTCATTTTAATGAAGCTATAAAGTAGTATGGTTTCATTAAAAGTGAAGATGAACCTTGTGTCTACAAAAATGGTTAGTGACAATATAGTTGTTGTTCTGGTTTTGTATGTAGATGACATACTCTTCATAGGAAATGACATTCCTACCCTGCAGTCTGTAAAGACTTGGTTAGGAAATTGTTTTTCTATGAAAGATTTGGGCAAAGCGACCTATGCGTTAGGTATCACGATCTATAGAGATAGATCTCAAAGATTACTTGGCCTAAGTCAAAGTACATACATAGACAAAATGTTAAAACGGTTTAACATGCAAGATTCTAAGAAGGGATCTTTACCTATGTCACATGGTATAAGCCTATCTAGGGATCATTCTCCTTCCAGTGAAGAAGAGAGAGGTCGCATGAGTAAGATTCCTTATGCATCCGCTAAAGGGTCTATCATGTTTACCATGTTATGTACTCGACCAGAAATATCATATGCTTTAAACATGACTAGCAGATACCAGTCTGATCTTGGTGAAGGTCACTAGACAATAGTCAAGAACATCCTTAAGTACTTGAGAAAAATTGAGGATTCATTCTTGATATATGGAGGTGAGGAAGAGCTACTTGTAAAGGTTTACACTAATGCTAGCTTCCAAACCGACAAAGATGATTGAAGATTGCAATCAGGTTATGTGTTTTTGTTTGAATGGTGGCGCTGTGAGCTAGAAAAGTTCGAAGCAAGAAACAGTCGCTGTTACAAACCCATTAAACCCCTTGTGCAGCAGAAACATGAAGGGCACACTAGATCATTAGGCATAATAGTTATGTCTGAATGTCTCTTGTGCAAGTGGGAGATTGTTAGGAATATGCACTAGAGACTTATATATTTGTGAACATCCATCACTTGTATCATGTTATTTTATAAAGGCAAACTTATTCTTTTAGAATATAATTATTGTCCTTAGAATAGTAAGATTAAACTTCATAAGGAATCAAGTAGATGACTTGATCGTGAGAGCTTATGAAGAACTATTCTTAAATAGTCCCTAGTCAATTATCATCTTAGGACAAAGATGCATTTAGACTAGTATGTGAGTTCATTGATGATCACATCTCACAGATCATGGATATGAGATATCATGTGCTCACATAGGTACACATTAAGAGTAATGGTGTACTGGACAGACCCACCTTAAAAACGTTGCATGGGTTGTAACATAAGTGTCATGAATGTTGCTTAAATTGATAAATGTTATATAAAGTCCTTTGACCTGAAATCACTACGATTCCTACATAAGGAATTATGTGTTTTGAATATCATCAAACGTTGCCTGTAACAAGGTGATCATAAAGTTGGTATTTGGACATATAATAAATTATGTGGAGGAATATGAGTGCCCTAGATGGGATTTGTCCCTCCTATGTAACAGGAGTTATATCTGTAGGCCTCTTGATAAAGTGAGACTGCAAAATGCATGGCCATGCTCAGGAGGATAAATATTAAAAACCAAATATTAAAATCCTATTGGGTCACACACATACAACATGCCACTAGCAAAGGATAATAATTCTAATTTAATTTAATTAGAATTATAACATAATGGGCCAGGCCCATAAGTGTGAGGGTTAAGTGAGTGAGGGGGTAAAACCCTACCCACCACTCTATAAATAGAGCATGAGATGCACTACCCCATATACACATGAGCAATCGCTTCTTACTTTCTAAGGCTACTAGCAGAGCTGAGGAAGGTTTCCTAGTCCGGCTGTTGGCGTGGATACCAAAAGAGACGTGGCTACACTTGCCTCGTTTATAATCCTAATAAGGTACGACCTTTCGTTTCAATACCTTTTATGCCTTGATTCGTGTTTTCGCAAAACGATTATAACAAGGGAGAGAATCCATTTATTTCTGCTGCACCCTGACCACGTGCTTGATTCCCTTCACCTTTGTTGTGGCTGAACCAGTATAAACGAACGTGTCACAATTCTCTATCCCTACTCTATTGATTTGATATTTCTTGAAATATTCAAAATGATTCTTGTTCTGTAACTTTGCTGTAATTTTACTGGAAATTGAAAGGAAATTGATCTGCATATTGTGAGTGGAATTATAAGGAATTGATTAATCAATCTTAGTAATCAATTGCTTACAGTAACTGACTTGGTAATCAATTACTGACTGTAACCGGTAATCAATTACCACTGCAACTTTGCAATCCGCCGCATACTACAAATCACTTGTTAAATTGATTTTAAACTCTGATATATACATACTTGATATATTAATTTACTCATAGTTTTTGAAAAGGTAATTTGGAAGGAAAATTAAAAGGGGTAAAAAGGAATTTTGTATAATTGTTTTAAGAAGCAAAAAGTTTGTGAATCGATTCAACCCCCCTTCTAGATTCCCTCTAGGACCAACAATTGGCATCAGAGCTGGAATCTTGAGAGTTATTCAAGGTTTTAGCAAAGTGTTTGCAAAATGTCAGGGAATCAATTACCTTTCGCTGAAGGTGCTTTAATTAACAAAACACCTCTATTTTGTGGTGATAACTATCCCTTTTGGAAAGTTAGAATGAAATTTTTTATGGAGTCTGTTAATAGAGGCATCTGGCAAGCTGTGGTAACTGATTACAAGGTTCCTACTCAATTCATTAATAATTCAATTTCTAAAAAGCCTTTTGATTTGTGGAATCAAGATGAGAGTAAGCGTGTTGAAAATGATTCTACAGCTTTAAACACTATTCACTATGCTTTAAATAGTGATGAATTTTTCAGGATCTTAGTATGCAAAACAGCTAAAGAGGCTTGGGATCTTATTCAAGTAACTCATGAAGGAACACCTGAGGTCAGGATAGCTAGGAAGAACACACTTGTTCAAGAGTATGAGATGTTCAGAATGGTTCAAGGAGAGACCATCATGGATGTGCAGAAACGTCTAACTCACATTGTTAATCATCTAAAGGGTCTTGGAAAAGTTTCTGATGAAGAGGAGCTTAATGTGAAAATACTTAAGTCTCTTAACAGGAAGTTGCAGTCAACTGTAATAACAATTACTGAGTCCAAAAACTTGGCTGTCATGACAAGTGCAGAACTCTTTGGCAAATTGAGAGAGTATGAAATGGATATGATCAGGATGACGGAAGAGGAGCAGAAAGACAAGAAGGTTAAAGGATTGGCTCTAAAAATCAAGGAGCAGTCAAGTACTGATGAGAGAACTGATAATGAAGCCTCTGAACCAGAGAATCTAAATCCAATGGTTAAGGAGTTTAGAAAATTTCTGAAAAAGAAAAATGGCAAGAGCAAACCATTCCAAGGAAGAAAACAGTCGAGGAAGGTTGAATCCTCCTCACCCAAGTTCACTTGTTTCAAGTGTGGCAAGACTGGTCACATAAAGGCAGATTGTCCTACCTTATCAAAGAAGCAAAGCACTGATGAGCCTAAAACAAAATTTAGAAACAAAAGAAAGAAGGCTTACATTACTTGGGAAGACAACGCCTCAACTACCGTGAAAGCGAGCATGAAGCAAACCTCTGCCTCATGACAAAGACTGATTCAGAAAGTGAGGTAAGTGATTCTGACTGTTCTGTAGACACCAATTTTGATCAATTACAAGATGCTTTTATTGAACTGCATGATGAAGCTAAAAAGCTAAGTTTTTTCAATAATGTCTACAATAAGAAAATTAAGTGGTTTGAAGCTAGAGAAAAGACCTACAAAAGGAATTGGATGATTTGAAAGTTGAAAATGAAAATTTGAAAAACACTTCCTCTTGTAGCGTAGCTTCTACTTCTATTTGTAAAACTTGCTTATTGCTTGAAGCTAAAATTGCCTATCTTACAAAAGCATTATCTAGTTTTACAATGGGAAGGGCTAACCTTGATGTTCTTTTGGGTAGACAAAGATGCATAATAGATAAAGCAGGAATTGGTTATAATTGTGGTGAAAAACAAAAGTCAAACAATCATTTTGTGAAATTTAGAAAAGCTTCTTATAAACCATCTATTCTTGCAATTATTGTTTATATAAACGACATACCTCTTATAATTGCATGATTAAGAAATATGGAATTCCTAGTGGGAGGTACTTATGGATCCCAAAAGGAACATGTGGTGTTACTAATCCAAATGGACCCAAATCCATTTGGGTACCAAAATGAAATCCTATTTGTTTTGTAGGTGTGCCTAAAGGCAAGGCAATCACTATGGTACTTGGATAGTGGATGCTCTAGGCACATGACAGGAGACAAAAGCAAGTTTGTCTCACTACAAGCAAAAGAAGGAGGCTATCTTACCTATGGTGACAATAAGAAAGGTCGCATACTTGGCATTGGAAGTATTGGTAACAACTCTTCCATACTTATTGATGATGTGCTATTTGTTGATGGTCTAAAGTTTAATCTATTGAGCATTAGTCAATTGTTTGACAAAAAGTGTAAGATTTCCTTTGATCATGAATGTTGTACAATATGTAATGCATCTAAAAGCATAATGTTTGTTGGTAAAAGGATGAACAACATATATGTGGTTGACATAGAACATACTACCTCAAACATTGCATGTCTAACCTCAAGAGATGATTTATCATGGTTGTTGAGACACCCTTCTACCCCACACTCTTATACAATTAATAATTCGAAATATAGAAAGAATAGTATTCCACAACAGGTAAAGAGGTTCACATTTCTCATCGTTTAAAACATCATTTATTTCAAAGTCAACTAATTTAAAATAGAAATAGCAGTCAACGGTTTTCAAAATACTTAAGCAGCGAAATCTCAAGTATCAACATCAAAATATACTACTGGCCATGTAAGGAACTTAAAATAGTTTACAAAATCTTTTCCTAACTAGAAACATAAAGTAAAAGCCCCCAATAATATGCCCTGATGTCACATGTATCAGAGCGACACTCCCTTCAATCAATACTCGACACCAGTCGTGTCATCATCATCACCTGTAAAATTAACCACAGTGTAACGGTGAGGAAAAGAATACCACTCATACATACACATAGGAGGCTACCCTATCCTCACCCACATATAAATTATCATCAAGTAATCGCATACTCATATCATATTACATCTCTTTATCATTAAATAAATTACCTCACCATAGTTATATAAATCACACTTTACAAATTATCAAAGCACATTCTCGACACTCAACACATACTAATCATATCATCAATAATTCATCATATAACAAATCATCAATATCCTCATCATAATATATATAAATCACACATCATAATTCACCAAGAAAACACATTCTCTATTCTCAACACATAATACTCATTTCATCAATAATACTCATATCATCATAATTCTCATAACGTCATAATATAATTCGTCATCATCATTAAATACAATGTATATTCATCTATCATCGTGCACACCAAAACATCATCAACATCATCCCAAGGATCATGACTTGGAACTCCACACAATGGCGCACCTCGTCAATCCCCTTAGTTGTCACCGATGATGGCCCTACCGTTAAACACCACACAAACCGGTAAGTTGTACGTCGCCCCCCTCTGGGCTTGTATAGAGACATCCGCCCCACGTGTTAAGCCCTATCGTTGCACCCCTATTTAGGCCGGTAAGTTGCACCTCACCCCACTGTAGGTTTGTGCACGAATGTCCCCCACCATGGTTTCTGCACTCCGCCCCTATTTAGGCTTGTACAGTTCACCTCCCTGAGTTGCACTTCACCCCACTCTAGGCTTGTGCATCCCAAGTACCACATCTCTGCACCACCCTTTAATGGGTCCGCGCAGTTCAACTCCCTGAGTTGCACTTCACCCCCTCTTTGGGCTTGTGCATCTCAAGTACCCCATCTCATATGCTCACGGCATAGTCAACATCATGAAGTTAATACATCATTATCATCATCATCGTTACAAAATCATCATCAATCGTCATCACCATAAGTCATCATAAAAGTACAATCACCTCCCTGAGTTACACTCCACCCCTCATTGGGCTTGTGCATCTCAAGTACCACACCTCCCTAAGTTGCACTCCGCCCCTCTCTAGGCATGTGCATCTCAAGTACAACACCTCATATGCTCAATGCATAATCATCACCACACTACATCTCATATGCTCAATGCATAATCGTCATCATAACACAGCTTAGATGCTCAACGCATCATTACATCATCATTTTCACATAGCTCTTATGCTCAACGCATTAATATATCATCATCATCATTATAACACACATCATCAATCATCGTTATCATCACCATCTATCATCATCATCATCATTATCATCGTTTAAACATCATCATATAACATCATATTCATCATCATCATATAAGCATCATAATCATCATCATCATTATCATCATCACATAAGCATCATAATCATTATCATCATTATCATCATCACATAAGCATCATTAATCATCATCATCATAATCATCATACCCTTATTCCTCATATGTTCATTACATTAATATATTATCATCCCACACCACATACCTCATACACTCAATACATCAATACATCGTCATCATACATCTTAACAATATGGACATCTAACATCAAGGGAGATATTAATATTATCATACTCAAACCATAATCAATACTCTTTAATCATCCATTTAAATCTCTCAATTCTGCAAAATAACACTTATATTAAATACATATCAATCTCAATTTCATGTGTTAAGGAAAACCATGCTCACTCTGAAAAGAACTCATCACAATCACATCAAAAACAGAAATTCTGCGAGCTGCGCTTCAACCTGCAGCGCAGATTCCAGAGGGCCACGCTTCAACTTGCGCTGCAGCGCAAGTTGCAGCGCAGGTGACGCAGAACGTGACTATACTGCGTTTTGCCCCTTTTTCTCCCCTTCTTCGATCCCTACTCAATCCTCATTGTTTATACTTCGATCCAACACATTTTTATCAAACAAATTCAATGAAATAATCAATCTTTAATATGATTATACAGTTATTCAATCAAACCCCAAATCATCAAACCCTTATTTATCGCTTTCGCTATTTTTGCTATCCTCTTCAATCTCATTCAAGAACTTATCAAGATTCATAGAACAATTCAACAATCAACAAGTTTTCATCATCCATACTCAATATAAACATATATCAATTCGAATTCAAAGTCTTAAAACTACCCAAGCACCCTCCACATGCACATACAAGCAGCACCCTCTCCCCCACCGTACCTTGAAGGTGAAGATCAAACAACAAAGAAGACTTTTTCTTGGTTCTTGGTGATTACTCTCTAGCAACCTCCTCTTGAGATGTCGTTTCTCCCCTTCTTAGCGTTTCGCTCTCTGACGATTATACGAATAAGGATTAGGGTGATTTGAGAACCCCTCCTTAAATAAATACTTAATTGGGCTAGGCCCACCCTCAACCCACTCATCCTCTAACATTATTCATAATAAAATATTAATAATTCTATTATTTATTCTCCTTATCTTTTTTTATTTATTTATTTCACTACTTTTATTAATTTTATCTTATTTAATAAAATTTAGGATGTTACAGTTGTGGCATAGGAGAGTAGCACACATTAATCTTGAGCAACTGAATAGGCTTTCTTCTAAGAAACTAGTTAAAGGACTGATAAGTGTTAAATTAATGATAAATTTTTATATAATTACAACACTTATCAAGGGCAAAATGTTATATTTATACCACAATTTATCTCTTTTTAGTTTAAAATGCAGATCTTATGATATTCAAATTTGAATTTGATGCTATTTTGATAAGAAATCTGTTGATTTTGCAGATAAAAAGGAAAGTTTTAAATGGAGTAACAAGATAACAGCAAATAAAGATAAGATCAGCAAGAGATCAAGCTAAAAAAAGAGGGAAATCAGGAAAGCGCAACAAATAAGGATAAGATCAGCAAGAGATCAAGCTAAAAACGAGGAAATCAGGAAAGCAGAAAACGGAGATCTCCGCTCCATCTGCGCTGAGCGCAAGTGGAGCGCAGGAATAAAAATCAATTTTGTTTCCTGCGCTGAGCACAAGTTGGAGCGCATGAACACAGAACCCTAATTTCCAATGGGCCAAAGCAAGGTTTCAACGGGATTTCCAAAGTTCTATTTAAAGGACCTTTTGCAAAGATCAAAGGGAGGATACGGCGGAGCAGATCTGGAGCTAGAGAAGAGTGTGACAGTCTATCTATTGGTCTGTAATGGCTACCATGAGTAGCTAAACTCTCCCATAGGATTGAATGTAGTCGATTCAATCCCCAATTGTATTTTGGATCCTCTTTGTTATTTATGAATCCCTATTTTTATAACATTGGTGTTTTTATTCTGTTCTTAATGCTTAGCTTCCGCTTTTGTGCCGGAGTTATGATATGATTTTATGGGGCGCACTAGAAAGTGGTTTTATGAAATCAAGAGCGAGTTCTTGGGAGCCTAGGAATAGGGATCTTGAAATCTGATTGGTGAAAACACTCAAGTTGTCACTGTGGGAACCAAGATGACTTGATAGCTTTTACAATTGTTCTTCAACCGGGGCAATTTGTGACAGTGGGAACCTGCATGAATTGTTTCTGAGTATTTCATATTTGTGGGAACCTTTTATGAAATAATATTTATTTGTGCTTCAATATTATAATTACATATTCATAAATTTCATTGGGTTCCAAATACAAGAGGAGTGCGATAGATGAAGTTCAATCCTAGTTCCAGTAATTTGCTCAACCTCATCCCAATTTCTTATTCTTTCTTTTACTATTGCAATCTACACAACAAACATCTTCTCTCACTTGATAAGTGTGACCACTAGGATTTACATTGAACCGTTCCCTGTGGATACGACAACCCTTTTACTTACTATTATACTGCTGTGATTTTGGTACGCTTGCCAGAATTCCAACAAGGACTACCTAATTTTAAGTTCTCTAAGGAAGGATTGTGTGATGCATGTCAAAAGGGAAAACAGTCTAGGGCTACCTTTAAATCAATAAAAACTGTTTCTACCTCTAGACCCCTTGAGCTTTTGCATATGGATCTTTTTGGGCCTTCTAGAACTATAAGTATAGGTGGTAGTGTGTATGCCTTGGTGATTGTTGATGACTACTCTAGGTTTACGTGGATTGCATTTTTATCTGTTAAAAACAATGCCTTTAAAGCTTTTGTCAAAATTGCCAAAAGAATTCAAAATGAGAAAGAATTAAAAATAAAATCATTGAGAAGTGATCATGGAGGAGAAATTAAGAATGATGAATTTGAAAACTTTTGTGATGATAATGGAATATATCACAATTTTTCTACTCCTAGAACTCCTCAACAAAATGGGGTTGTGGAAATGAAAAATAGATCGTTAATTGAACTAGAAAGGACTATGCTCAATGAAAATGATTTACCTAAGTATTTTTGGGCTGATGCTGTAAATATTGCTTGCTATGTTCTTAATAGAATATTAATCCGTCCTTTTCTTAAAAAGACTCCATATGATCTTTTCAAAGGTAAGAAACCCAATATATCTCATTTGAAAGTCTTTGGTTGTAAATGCTTTATATTAAATAACAATAAAGACAATGTTGGAAAGTTTGATGCTAAAGCTGATGAAGAAGTGTTTTTAGGATATTCTGCAACAAGTAAGGCATATAGGGTCTTCAATAAGAAATCATTAAGTGTAGAAGAATCCATTCATGTTGTTTTTGTTGAGTCTCAAATATAATTTAAGTATTCAATTTAATTCAAGACTCATTACCCTTGGTTTTAATGTTTAACAAATTTGATTGCATAAGAAACAGATTCTACTAAGAAAGGTAGTTTGTCTTTGATGTTTCAGGAACTCTGAAAAGAACATATCTTCAAGTTGAAGCAACTACCTAAAGGATTGATCAACTTGCTGAAAGCAACTCTGAAATGAAGCATTTATTTGAAGATTGTTCAACCTGCTGAAGAACTAAAGCAGCTATCTAAAGAATTGATCAACTTGCTGAAAGTATGTGCGTACCGAATTTGAACCTGCTGATCACATACTCTCTAAATCATTATTTGATGACGTGACAACATGAGCTTACTGAGTTGAAGAACTCTCTGAAGTGTTTGGATCTACTGAAGAACTATCCAACCTTCTGAAGTGTTGCATCATCTGATGAACTTAAGAGACTTACTGAAGACGTTCAAAATTACATCGTCAAAGTCAGAAGACTTTCTGCACAAAGACTTAAAGGTCTCTAAACGTCTTCTACAAGCAACTACAAAGAGGCTATCTACAAAAGTTCTTTCTGCGCTCTCTGAATCATAGTACATGAAAAAGAACTTTTTATGCCTGCTGTGTGTCAGAACGGTACGGTTTATGCACACCTACTCTGTTCAAGTCAAAAGCTATCAAGAGCTACAAGCTATCTCTCAACGGTAACCAAGCGACCTTCAACGGTTACATTTCAATCTTCTATAAATAGCCTCAGGTAAGACTTTGAAGGGTGGGCGAAGCAAGATTTGGTGAAGCCCAAGAAAGGGTCGCCCAAGCTCAATAAAGAGATTATCAAGCCAACACCCAGGGTCGGCAAAAAGCTCAATTAAAAATCCATTATGCCAACCTTCTGAACCTGCTGATAAAAGATACAGAGAAGAACTTCATTTAAATATCCATACTCTTGTATCTCTCTATTTTTCCTTGTACTTAGAAGCTTCATCTTTGTATCCTGAGTATCATACTCAATTGTCTCTTTGTACAAGTTTCCTAAGGTTTAAGTTTCTCAGAAACTTAAACATTCATTGTAAACACTATAAAGTGTCTGAGAGCCTGGAGAGGCTTGGTGGGAGAAAGAATACTCGTTGAGCCTAGAGAGGCTGGTCTGTAAAAGAATACACGTTTGCACTTGGTTAAGTGTCTGAAAGCCTAGAGAGGCTTGGTGGAAGAAAGAATACTCGTTGGGCCAGGAGAGGCCAGGTGTGTAAAGAATACTCGTAATTTTGCGGGATTAGTGAAAATCTGGTGGTGTGTTGTTGAGTCTCAAAAATATCATAAAGAGGTTTATGATGTTTTAAAGACAGAAATATTCCCAAGTTTTAATGGTTAACAAATTTAACTTCAAATATTTATCATAGATACATACTTAACTCAATCTCTTATCTATGATTTCAGCAAGAGCCATCAAAAGCAAAATTAAAAAGACTAAGTGTTGAAACTGTCTGAAGAAGCAGAAGCTGTCTGAAGAAGTTCAACCCGTCTGATACATCAAGGCTGTCTGAAGTCTCTTGATGACATGGCATCTCTTGTCTGAAGTTGTGAAGACTCATCTGTACCTTTTTGTTTCACGTATGTTCTCTGCTACAACAGCTGGCACCCTGTATTGCATTTTAAGCACGTTCTCTGCCACAACACGTCCTCTGCTACGCAGCAATTGCAACAACAACAAAAAGCACCTTTTTGGCAGGAGCAAACCTTGTAACGTGTCAGAGAATGTCAGGATTGTCATGGAATATCAGAATATGTCAGAGAATATTCTATACTGCAGTAGGCTGTCTCACAACGGCTATCATGGTTTTCACAAGCAATGATTTTCTTCAAGGGGCAAATCATTTGGGTATAAATATCCCCAACCTTGAAGACCTCAGAGTGAGAAGAATTTGAAAAAGAACAAAAATTCTGCAAGTTTTTAGCTGCAACACTCTGATAGAATTTATCATCTTTGTACACACATATTGTATTATCCTGAGCATACCTCAGTAATCTTTGTACATCTGTAATTGTTTAAGTCTCAAAACTGATATAGTTTGTGAGCTTAAGCATTTTCTTTTCTCTGTATTTGTTGTTGAGCCTGGAGAGGCTTGTCTGACAAAGAATACTTGGTTGTTGAGCCTGGAGAGGCTTGTCTGAAAAAGAATGCTTGGTTGTAGAGCCTGAAGAGGCTTGACTGTAAAAGAATACTTGTAATCTTGAGAGATTAAGAGAAAATCCAATTGCTAGTTGGCATTGGGACTGGACGTAGCTCACAAGTGGTAGTGAGTGAACCAGGATAAATTCTGTGGCTAAGTCTTCTTACCCTTATCTCTTGTAAATTCAGTTTTAAACTAATAAAGGGGTCTGAGTAATTTATCTAATATTTTAAAAGGCAAAACATCTTTTAAAATCATTTTTACAAGCCGTCTGAAAAACTTCAGACAACCCTCCAAGAGCCTGTCTGAAACTTTGCTTTGAGAACCTGTTTGCGAAAAGCTTTCTAAAATATTCAGAAACACTATTCAACCCCCCTTCTAGTGTTTCCCTGTGTTCCTACAGTTGGTATCAGAGCTTAACTCAGGGTTGAAGCACCTAACAAGTGTTTGAGGACTGAAAGATCCATATGGAAGCTTCTAACAGCAACAGGCAATACATCATAGAAGGAGCCTCTATCACAAGACCCCCATCATTCAATGGAGAGGATTACCACTATTGGAGAGATAGAATGAAGCTGTTCATTGAGAGCACCAACATTGATGTTTGGGATGTGGTCACTAATGGAGACTATGTGCCTATGCAAAATGGTGTGCCTATACCTAAGACTGAATGGACCTTGGAGTAGAAGGCTAGAGTCCAGATGAATGCTAAAGCCAAACTCTATCTGATATGTTCCTTGAATAAATCAGAATATGAGAAGGTTCATGGATATACCTCTGCTAAGGAGATTTGGGATACTCTTGCAGCAACCCATGAAGGAACTGAGACTGTCAAGCAATCTAAAATAAGTATGCTCATACATCAGTATGAGATGTTCAAGATGGAAGAATCTGAAACCATTGACCAGATGTTTGGAAGGTTTCAGACCATAACCAATGGACTCAGGTCCTTAGGCAGAACTTATAATTCTGGAGATAACAGAAAAATTCTAAGGAGTTTGCCTAAGTCCTGGAGACCCAAAGTAACTGCCATTGAAGAGGCAAGAGATTTGAACTCTCTTAGAGTGGAAGAACTGTTGGGATCTCTCAAAGTCCATGAGCTTAAGCTTGGAGAAGATGACAACAAGAAGAAGTCTCTAGCTCTAAACTCTAAGGCCAAACAGTCTAGGCATGGCAACATCAAAGCTATGCAAGCTGAGGAAGTTTCAGAGGCAGATGAAGACTCTGAAAATAGCTCAGAAGATGATAATGATCTTGCTCTCCTAATCAGAAAGATCAAAAGAATGTTGCAGAATAGAAGAAAGTTCAGAAAGAATCAGCCCCCATCATCTAAATCAGGTAAGACAGGTAAAGAGTCTAACTCTGATAAAATAATTTGCTTTGAATGTAAGCAACCAGGGCATATGAAGGCTGATTGCCCAAGACTGAAGAAAAACAACTTCAAGAAGAAGAAATTTTTTAAAAAGAAGAAAGGTCTCATGGCAACATGGGAAGACCTTGATGAGACAACCTCAGAAGAGGAGGAAGATACTTCAGAAGAGGCAAATCTGTGTCTCATGGCCAGTCTACCATCTTTAGACAGCTCTGAAGCTGAGGTATTCCCTCTTACCTTACAAGAAATGTATGATGATCTGGTGGAAAGTTCCAAGGAACTTTTCCAAGAGTATAAGAATCTATCCAAAGCCCACACAGAAATGTGTAATAAGTATGAGGCACTTGAGATAGAACATATTATGCTCAAGGAAAAGGCTCTTGAAGCTGAAAACTGCAGTTCACAAGCTGTGTTTGAAGAAAATAAGAAACTTCAGAAGCAGGTTGAAGAACTGACAAAAGATCTAGCCAAATTTGTCAAAGGAACAAAAAACTTGCACATAATGCTTGGAAATCAAAGGCATTCTCTTGACAAAAGTGGACTAGGCTTTTGGGATTATAACATGTCTGAACCTCCTACTGTCTTAAATTTTTCTAAAGGCAAAAAGAAGGTTACTGGGTGTTCTCACTGTGATAAGCCTGGACACAATGTGACTTAGTGCAAACACAAGAGAAAAGCAAGACCCAAAGCTAACAAAACAGGACCCAAAAGAACATGGGTACCTAAGAACTTAATTTTTCCTATTGCAGATGTGTTTAACAGGACAAAGGAGACCCCAAAAATGGTACCTGGACAGTGGGTGCTCGCGACACATGACAGGAGAAAGGTCTTTGTTCCAAAACCTTAGACCTAAAGAAGGAGGAGTGGTCACCTTTGGTGGAAATCAACAAGGGAAGATCACTGGTATAGGGACTGTAGGTATAATTCCTTCATCGCTTATTAAGAATGTACTTCTCGTGGAAGGACTTCAACATAATTTACTGAGCATAACTCAATTATGTGATAGTGGTTATGTAGTATCCTTTACTAAGGAAGGATGCATGGTCAAAGACTCCTCTGATCAAACCCTTTTCACTGCTAAGAGACACAACAATGTGTACAAAATTGATCTAGAGGATCTAGCAAGTCAAAATGTAAAATGCTTCATTTCTGTTGAAGATGAAAAACAGATTTGGCATCAAAGACTTGGGCATGCCAGGTTGAGATTAATCTCAAGATTAGCAAAACACAACCTTGTTAAGGGACTGCCCAAGCTTTCATACAAATCTAACATTTTATGTGAAAGCTGTCTGAAAGGGAAACAAACAAGACACTCTTTCAAGAGTAAGGATGTTGTTTCAACCAGCAGACCACTAGAACTTTTACACATTGACTTGTTTGGTCCTATTAGAACAGAAAGTCTTAGTGGGAAAAAATATGGGTTGGTCATTGTTGATGACTATTCTAGATTTACATGGGTAACATTCCTTAGAAACAAGGATGAGACTTTTAAGAATTTCACAGTATTCTGTAAGAAGGTACAAAATGAAAAAGGATTCTGTATTTCTGTCATAATAAGTGATCATGGTGGAGAGTTTGAGAATGCAAACTTTCAAATGTTCTGTGATGAGAATGGGATCTCACACAATTTCTCTGTGGCTAGAACACCTCAACAAAATGGGGTTGTTGAGAGAAAGAACAGAAGTTTGCAAGAGATGGCAAGAACCATGCTCAACTCAAGCAGTTTACCAAGAACCTTCTGGGCAGAAGGCTGTTAGCACAACTTGTTACCTTCAAAACAGAATATTGGTAAGACCAATTCTGAAAAAGACTCCCTATGAATTTTGGAAAGGAAGGAAACCCAACATATCATATTTCCACACCTTTGGATGTGAGTGTTTTATACTTAACACCAAGGATGATCTTGGAAAGTTTGATGCAAAATCAGACAATGGATTTTTCATTGGATACTCTGAAACATCTAAAGCCTATAGAGTGTATAACTCTAGAACTTTAACTGTTGAAGAAACTATTCATGTAAAATTCAATGATAACAAAGAGACTGATAGGGAACTATCAGATCTAGAGGATGATTTTGCAGGAATGGAGCTAAATGATCACAGCAGTTTGAAGGATGAACAGCTGTCTGAAGTACCTACTGTTACTGAACCTCTTCAGACAAATGTTGAGTCTCAGACAGATTTGATACCTCCTCAAAGACAAGATTGGAGATACAAATAACATCATCCTAAAGAGCAAATCATTGGCAACACTTCAGAAGAAGTTAAGACAAGATCAAAATTCAAGAATCTGAATTCACTTGCTCTCCTGTCTGAAATTGAGCCAAAGAACATTGATGAAGCTCTGCATGATGAAGGGTGGATCCTAGCCATGCAAGAAGAGCTGAATCAATTTGCTAGGAGTGATGTCTGGACCCTTGTTCCTAAACCCCATGGGAAAACAATTATTGGAACCAAATGGGTGTTCAGAAACAAGCTGTCTGAAGAAGGCAAAGTAGTCAGAAACAAGGCAAGATTAGTGGCTCAAGGATACAACCAGCAAGAAGGTATTGACTTCACTGAAACCTTTGCTCCAGTGGCCAGGTTAGAAGCAATCAGAATTCTTTTATCTTATGCTGTAAATAATGGCATCAAGCTATATCAAATGGATGTTAAAAGTGCCTTTCTCAATGGTCTCATTGAAGAAGAAGTTTTTGTTAGACAACCCCCTGGTTTTGAAGATGTAGCTTTTCCTGAACATGTTTTTAAACTTAAGAAAGCTCTCTATGGTCTAAAACAAGCCCCAAGAGCTTGGTATGACAGATTGAGTAGTTTTCTTATAACCAATGGTTTTGAAAGAGGAAAAGTAGACACAACCCTTTTTAGAAAACAGTCTAACAAAGATCTTATACTTGTCCAGATATATGTTGATGACATTATCTTTGGTTCAACTGATTCTTCCTTGTGCAAAGAGTTTTCTAAGTTAATGCAATCTGAGTTTGAAATGAGTTTAATGGGTGAACTAAAATTTTTCTTAGGACTTCAGATTAAGCAAGATTCTGATTGTATATGGATCCGTCAAGAAAAATATACAAAAGAAATGCTTAAGAAGTTCAACTTAAGTGATTGTAAACCAATGACAACTCCAATGCACCCTTCTGCATCTTTAAATAAAGATGAGAATGAAGAACCCGTGAATCAAACTTTGTATAGAGGAATGATTGGTTCATTATTGTATCTAACAGCAAGCAGGCCTGACATTATGTTCAGTGTATGCCTCTATGCTAGATTCCAAATTGATCCAAGAATTACTCACTACAAAGCTGTAAAAAGAATTTTCAGATATCTTAAAGGTACTACTAATCTTGGTCTATGCTATAAGAAAAGTAAGGATTGCAAGCTAGTAGGATACTGTGATGCTGATTTTGCTGGAGACAAAGTTGAAAGAAAAAGCACCAGTGGTGGATGTCATTTCTTTGGAGAAAATATGATTAGCTGGTCAAGCAAAAGGCAAAGCACAATTGCATTATCTACAGCAGAAGCAAATACATCTCAGCAGCCAGTTGTTGTTCACAACTGCTATAGGGTGAAGTATCAGCTTGAAGATTTTAATATTTTCAATATCTGTTATACCTGTGTTGTGTGATAATACTAGTGCTATTAATCTATCTAAGAATCCCATTCAACATTCTAGGGCTAAGCATATAGAAATCAAACATCATTTTATTAGAGACTATGTTCAGAAAGGTGTTTTTGATAGTATTGATACAGAGCATCAATGGGCTGATATTCACAAAACCTCTAATTGAAGATAGATTTAAGTTCATCAGAGATAAATTGAACATTCATGCATTTTGATTGTGTATGAAAATTGATGTGTCTGAAATTTCAGCTTGTCTGAAACAAGTGACTTGTCTGAAATTTTGGGTCGTCTGAAATTTATATGGATGTCTGAAATCTATCACTTGTCTGAAATGAACAAATGACGTGGCAATAAGGGACGATTTAGTTTCATTTATTTTATCTCTTCCACTTCGCACGTTTCCCTATGACTGCGCAGCCAGTACGTGCCATAATTGCTTCAGAGGTCTATATATACAGAAGGTAGTGGGTCAGAATAGCTCTACCACCTTCTCTGCTCACAGAACCCCTGATTCTCTTCATCTTCAAGCAACCTTTCTCTCAAGTTTCTTTAAACCTTCAACAATGGCACCAAAGAAATCTGTTGGGGACAACATTGTGAAGACCAAGGGTGTTCATCTTGAGGATCTTGAAGCTCTGAGAATGGATTTATATCCAGAGTTCAATGCAGCTGGATGGACTCAGTATTTTAACAACAGAACAAAATGGCATGAACAGAGTGTGCTGGATTTCTGGGCTACAGCTAGAGGTATCCCTAATAGGGAAGGTTCCTACTCCAGCATCAGGGCTACGGTACGTGGTGTCCCTGTCTTTGTTGATGAAGCTATACTTGCTCACATTCTTGATGTTATAGTTGAAGGAGCTACCTTTTCTTCTGTTGGGAATCAAGAAATGGTGGACAGCAGAAATTCACTAAGTTTCTCTATGGCACTTCCAAACCAGAGAGCTTGGATGCCATACTTATGACAGACAAAGCTAGGGTTTTGCATGCTATTCTAGAGAACTCTGTAATCCCTAAGAAAAGTAGCAGAAATCATGTGTCTAAATTAGAAAGGTTCTGCCTCATACATCTTTTGCAGAAGAAAAAGGTCAACCTTCCCAACATCATCATGTATCATTTGCAGAAGCGTCTTAGAGACTCTGCTGGGAGCTTCCCTCACAACACCATCATCACTAAGGTGTTGCTGCACTTCAAAGTCCCCATTGAGAGACTTTTTGATCATCATTCACTACCTGTGTTTGGTGAATCAAACCTCAAGAGCATGAAAGTGAAGCCAACTCCAAAAACTCCTTCACCTACCATGAAGGAAAGCTTGTTTATGGAAAAAGCTCAGAGAAGAGATACAACCATGCAGATTTTGGAGAAGGAGCTCATGGGTGATATTAGAAGAGATGAGTTCAAGCTTTCCAAGCCCTCTCCTCAATCCAAGTTGAAAAAGCTTCCTGTAAGGAGCTCTGCTAAGGCAGCCTCTGCATCTGTGCAGACTTCAGGAGTCTGAACCTGTACGGAAACCTTCTCAAAGGTTGTCTGAAATTGTGGGTCAGCTGTCTGAACCTGTACAAACTCCACAGCCTACTTCTGAAATGGAAGGACAGGCTGGAGAAGCAGTGGCAACTGATGCAGTTGCAGCAGAACCCTTAGCTGCATGCCCATCTGATCCTGAACTTATTCAGGTGGCAGCTTTCGCTACTGCTTTAGAGCAAGAGGAGTTGGAGAAGAAAGAAGAGCAAGAAAGAACTGATAGAGCTCTTGCTATTGCATCTCAGTTGGCCTATGCCGAAGATGATATGGAGGAAACTAGGTCTGAAGTTTCAAGGAAAAGGAAGAGATTCAGTGGTAAACAGAGGAGAAGAACCAAGAGCAAGCTGCTTGAATCTGTCATTGAGCCTAGGATGACAAGGGGTACTGCATCTCAACTTGAGGAAGAAGATGAAGCAGGAAAGTACCAAAACTACATCAAGGCCCAAGAGTATTTCAAAAGAAGAAGGGCAGAAAAACAAGCTGAAAGAGAGAAGGCTGAAAAAGAGGCTAAGAAAAAGGAAACAGAAGTAACTGAGACACCAAAGTCTCCCTACAAAAGGATCAGAGTGAGGTTTGACAATGTTACACCCTCACCTCCATCATCACCAGAAAAGCAACCACCTGAACCTTCACCTCAACCTTCACCTCAATCTTCACCTAAACCTATCTCACCAGAAAAACAACCATCACCACCTTTACAAACAGAAACCATAGCATCTGAACCATTCATCTCTTCTGAACCCTCTGCACCATCACCAGTCATACCATCAGACAATCAGTTGTCTGATCCCCCCTCACCTCAAGAAAACCAATCTCTTGAACCATCACCATCACCATCAGTTCCCTCATCACCTAAAACTATCCAATCATCTGTACTCTCACTCCCTCAACCTCAACCATCAACTCTATCCCTTATACCCTTACCTTTATCATCCCCACCTCACACACCTTTACCACCTTCATCTCCTCCACCTTCTTTGCAAGAAGAGCTTTCCCTTGAAGAAGAGAAAAACCTTACAAATGTTCTTCAGTTGTCCTTTTCTTTCCATTGATCCTTGTCCATTGCCTAAGTTTGGCAACTTGTGTGAAGAGTTACATCACTTCAGATCAGCACCTGCTATTTCTCTACACCATGGTCTCATCAGAACAACTGTAGCTGAAGAGAGATCAACGTTTAATGCTGAATCAGGTGGCCTAGAGAAGATCAGGAAGGGTGTTGTCCCTCCTTCACATATATGGGAACCTATCAACCCATTTTCTGAAGAGTCATGGAGGCCGAGCAACGAAGAATGGTATCTTGTGAGACAGCTCAACACAGAGTCTGAACTGTTTCAGAGAGATCTGGAAAGGGGAGTTGGGATGATGGGCTATAGGCCCCCTAGAACATGTTCCATCAGGCCCTCAACCAAAATCTTGGTGAAGCCTGATAGAATTGTTCCTAGGTATCCCTTGAAGGAAGGCAAAGATGAAAAGTACAAAGGAGCTAAAGTCTACTCAGTATCAGCACCCCTGTCTGAAGCTATGACTACATCAGAGTGGGATGCTTTACCAGATTTTATCAACTCTCAGGGAGTAGGCTTGAACCACTTGTTGCAAGATTGGATGTGGGCTTCTTACTGGAAGATCAGAGAAGATGCTGGATCTTCTTCTGGATCATCTGGTCCAGATGTTGAATCAGAAGTGGGACCTGGAAAATCTACAAATGTCCAGTACCATTATCTGAAGGATTACTTTCCCCCACCTGCTGACTCCTTCAATAAAGACTGGGTTTTGGTGAAATTTGTTGGCACTTTATTTTGGCCAGTTTTTCAACCCTCTGTGTATGGTTTGAGACCAGGCTTTGGAGTTCTAAGATTCGTTTGCCCTTACATTCAAATCATTCTATTTGAATCTGAGCAAGACTTGACTGAGGAGAACTTCAAGCTGAAGTCCAAGGTCAGGGATCTTGAGAAGAAGTTTGCAGCACAAGAGGAAAAGTCCAAGCATCTGATTGCCACTCAAGAGCAGATTCTTCATGAACAACAGCTTATCAGATCTAGGCAACAAGAGCTAAAGTTATCAGTGGAAGCAGCCATAAACAAGGCCAAGGAAGAATTGATTTCTTTTCTGTCTGAAGCCTTGCTGCAGAAAAAGGATTAAGTTGTCTTGCCATTGTCTGATGTTTATTTTCATTTCTTTTGGAAAGTGACTGATTGTCAGTTTTATATATATATCCATGAAATACAATCAGTGTTTTATATCATATTTTGAGTGCATGCTCTTTGCTTTTTGATTATGTCTGATATATGTATTGCACTGTTACTGTTTTTGCTCTGATTTTCCCTTTTGATTGATGACAAAAGGGGGGTATTAAAACTAACAAAATCTGGAGTGATTACAAGACTCAAGGGGAGTATAGTCCACAAGCTCTAAGTTTTTTAAGTAACATTTACCTTGAACAGAATCTGTTAAGGGATATGTGTATCTCAGGGGGAGCTGTTTCTATCTCTTAATCTTATTACAGATTTGTATATTTTAAGAAAATTTGTCATCATTAAAAAGAGGGAGAATGTTGAGTCTCAAAAATATCATAAAGAGGTTTATGATGTTTTAAAGACAGAAATATTCCCAAGTTTTAATGGTTAACAAATTTAACTTAAAATATTTATCATAGATACATACTTAACTCAATCTCTTATCTATGATTTCAGCAAGAGCCATCAAAAGCAAAATTAAAAAGACTAAGTGCTGAAACTGTCTGAAGAAGCAGAAGCTGTCTGAAGAAGTTCAACCCGTCTGATACATCAAGGCTGTCTGAAGTCTCTTGATGACATGGCATCTCTTGTCTGAAGTTGTGAAGACTCATCTGTACCTTTTTGTTTCACGCACGTTCTCTGCTACAACAGCTGGCACCGTGTATTGCATTTTAAGCACGTTCTCTGCCACAACACGTCCTCTACTACACAGCAATTGCAACAGCAACAAAAAGCACCTTTTTGGCAGGAGCAAACCTTGTAACGTGTCATAGAATGTCAGGATTGTCAGGGAATATCAGAATATGTCAGAGAATATTCTGTACTGCAGCAGGCTGTCTCACAACGGCTATCATGGTTTTCACAAGCAATGATTTTCTTCAAGGGGCAAATCATTTGGGTATAAATATCCCCAACCTTGAAGACCTCAGAGTGAGAAGAATTTGAAAAAGAACAAAAACTCTGCAAGTTTTTAGCTGCAACACTCTGATAGAATTTATCATCTTTGTACACACATATTGTATTATCCTGAGCATACCTCAGTAATCTTTGTACATCTGTAATTGTTTAAGTCTCAAAACTGATATAGTTTGTGAGCTAAAGCATTTTCTTTTCTCTGTATTTGTTGTTGAGCCTGGAGAGGCTTGTCTGAAAAAGAATACTTGGTTGTTGAGCCTGGAGAGGCTTGTCTGAAAAAGAATACTTGGTTGTAGAGCCTGAAGAGGCTTGACTGTAAAAGAATACTTGTAATCTTGAGAGATTAAGAGAAAATCCAATTGCTAGTTGGCATTGGGACTGGATGTAGCTCACAAGTGGTAGTGAGTGAACCAGGATAAATTCTGTGGCTAAGTCTTCTTACCCTTATCTCTTGTAAATTCAGTTTTAAACTAATCAAGGTGTCTGAGTAATTTATCTAATATTTTAAAAGGCAAAACATCTTTTAAAATCATTTTTACAAGCCGTCTGAAAAACTTCAGACAGCCCTCCAAGAGCTTGTCTGAAACTTTGCTTTGAGAACCTGTTTGCGAAAAGCTTTCTAAAATATTCAGAAACACTATTCAACCCCCTTCTAGTGTTTCCCTGTGTTCCTACAGTGTTTTCTTGAGACTGGACATAGCTCATTGTGTTAGTGGGTGAACCAGGATAAATTTTCTGGCTGAGTTCTCTTTACCCTTAACTCTTTATATTCTGTTTAATCTAACCAAGGAGGGTTTTGAAAAGTGAGTTTATAATTTGGGCAGCAAAAATAACTATTTATTACGCAAATCATTTTAAAAGGCAATTTTACTAGACCTGCTGAAGTATTTCAGCAAGTCTCTGAAAACTAATTTTACAGCAAGTTGTTTGAACGCTGAAAATATCTTTGCTTGTTTAGAAAGCTTTTCCAAAAATCTGTAAAGATTATAAAAACACTATTCAACCCCCCTTTCTAGTGTTTCCTATGGTCCTAACAGTTGGTATCAGAGATCAACCTCGGGTTGAGCATCTAACAAGTGTTGAGGGAAGAAGATCCAGATGGAAACCTCTACAAGCTACGGTGCCTACATCTCTGAAGATTATTTCTACTGGAGAGAGCACATGAAGCTATTCATAGAAAGCAACAATCTTGATTTCTGGGATATTATCACTGAAGGAGATTACATTCCTATGAAGAATGGAGAGTCCATCCCAAATGCAAATTGGACCAGTGAGCAAAAATCAAATGTTGAGTCTCATCAAGAAGAATATACAGTTGAACAACAAGCTATTATTCATAGCCCCTATGGGTAACATATATATAAACTGTTGAATATATTTGGCTGAATTGTTTTTCTTGTCTGAACTTATATGCAATCTAATTCATGCATCATCTAAATTGAGTATGATCGTATCTGATACATGCATTTTCTAGTATATGACTTCTTGAAATGCTTGATATCTCTGTTATTTAATCTTGCCTGAGTTCTCTGATATATGATCTTGCTGATATATGAGTGCCTGCTGAATATTCTGAAATATTTGATTGATCTAATAGTTTAACTACCTGCTAAATTTATTGCTCTGGTATGCACTGATTTCTTCAAACTACTCTGTATACCCTTTTGATTGATGACAAAAGGGGGAGATATAAACTAAAAAAATCTGAAGTTTAAGTGTTTTCAGAAAGAAGATCTTATATGCAGGGGGAGCAATGTAATGTGATCAAGTATCTAATAAAGGGGGAGAATTTATTTAAACTTATATTTTAAATTCCCTTCAGATATTTGATAGTTTAGGCAAATTTGTCATCATTAAAAAGGGGGAGAATGTTGAGTCTCAAATATAATTTAAGTATTCAATTTAATTCAAGACTCATTACCCTTGGTTTTAATGTTTAAAAATTTTGATTGCATAAGAAACATATTCTACTAAGAAAGGTAGTTTGTCTTTGATGTTTCAGGAACTCTGAAAAGAACATATCTTCAAGTTGAATCAACTACCTAAAGGATTGATCAACTTGCTGAAAGCAACTCTGAAATGAAGCATCTATTTGAAGATTGATCAACCTGCTGAAGAACTGAAGAAACTATCTAAAGAACTGATCATCCTGCTGAAAGTATGTGCGTACCGAATTTGAACCTGCTGATCACATACTCTCTGAATCATTATTTGATGATGTGGCAACATAAGCTTACTAAGTTGAAGAACTCTCTGAAGTGTTTGGATCTACTGAAGAACTATCCAACCTTCTGAAGTGCTGCATCATCTTATGAACTTAAGAGACTTACTGAAGAGGTTCAAAATAACGTCGTCAAAGTCATAAGACTTTCTGCACAAAGACTTAAAGGTCTCTAAACGTCTTCTACAATCAACTACAAAGAGGCTATCTACAAAAGTTCTTTTTGCGCTCACTGAATCATAGTACATGAAAAAGAACTTTTTATGCCTGTTGTGTGTCAGAACAATACAGTTTCTGCACACCTACTCTGTTCAAGTCAAAAGCTATCAAGAGCTACAAGCTATCTCTCAACGGTAACCAAGCGACCTTCAACGGTTAAATTTCAAGCTTCTATAAATAGCCTCAAGTAAGACTTTGAAGGGTGGGCGAAGAAAGATTTGGTGAAGCCCAAGAAAGGGTCGCCCAAGCTCAATAAAGAGATTATCAAGCCAACACCCAGGGTCGGCAAAAAGCTCAATTAAAAATCCATTATGCAAACCTTCTGAACCTGCTGATCAAAGATACAGAGAAGAACTTCATTTAAATATCCATACTCTTGTATCTCTCTATTTTTCCTTGTACTTAGAAGCTTCATCTTTGTATCCTGATTATCATACTCAGTTGTCTCTTTGTACAAGTTTCCTAAGGTTTAAGTTTCTCAGAAACTTAAACAAACATTCATTGTAAACACAATAAAGTGTCTGAGAGCTTGGAGAGGCTTGGTGGGAGAAAGAATACTCATTGAGCCTGGAGAGGCTTGTCTGTAAAAGAATACTCGTTTACACTTGGTTAAGTGTCTGAGAGCCTAGAGAGGCTTGGTGGAAGAAAGAATACTCGTTGGGCCTGGAGAGGCCAGGTGTGCAAAGAATACTGCATGAGTTGCCTGGAGTGGCAGACGAAGACAAAGAATACTCGTTGGGCCAGGTGTGCAAAGAATACTCGTTGTAATCTTACGGGATTAGTGAAAATCCAGTGGTGTGTTTGTCCTGGGACTGGACGTAGCTCACTGTGTCAGTGGGTGAACCAGGATAAATTTTCTGGCCGAGTTCTCTCTACCCTTAACTCTTTATATTCTGCTTAATCTAACCAAGGAGGGTTCTGAAAAGTGAGTTTATAATTTGCGCAGCAAAAATAACTTTATTTATTACGCAAATCATTTTAAAAGGCAATTTTACTGGACCTGCTGAAGTATTTCAGCAAGTCTCTGAAAACTCATTTTACAGCAAGTTGTTTGAACGCTGAAAATATCTTTGCTTGTTTAGAAAGGTTTTCCGAAATTCTGTAAAGATTATAAAAACACTATTTAACCCCCCTTTCTAGTGTTTCCTGTGGCCCTAACAGTATTTGATGAAACTAACCCCTATAAAAAGGGAAACTCTCTACATGATGAAGAAGATGCAGGTACATTGAATACACCATTGAGTCACAATGAGAAGAGCATCAAAATCAAGCAAAATGATGATCCTAAAGAAGTACATGCTTTACCTAAAGAATGGAGGAAACCCAGGGATCTATCCTTGGATAACATCCTTGGAGATATTGAAAAGGGAGTTACCACTAGACATTCTATTAATTTGTATTGTGAAAATATGGCATTTGTCTCTCAAATTGAACCTTCATGTGTGGATGATGCTTTAAATGATGAGTATCGGTTGATGGCCATGCATAATGAATTAAATAAATTTAAAAGAAATGATGTTTGGGAACTAGTGCCTTATAACTCTAATATGAATGTCATAGGTACTGAGTGGGTATTTAGAAACAAACTTGATGAAACTAGATCAATTACTAGAAACAAGGCTAGATTGGTTGCTAAGGGATATAACCAGCAAGAGGGTATAGACTTTGGTGAAACATATCCTCCTGTTGCTAGACTAGAAGTTGTTAGGCTACTTCTTGCATTTGCATGTGTTAATGATTTTAAACTATACCAAATGGATGTAAAAAGTGCCTTTCTAAATGGTTTCATTGATGAAGAAGTGTTTGTTTCTCAACCTCCTGGTTTTGTTGATAACAAATTTCCTAACCATGTCTATAAGCTAAAGAAAGCCCTTTATGGACTTAAGCAAGCTCCAAGGCAATGGTATGAAAGGTTGAGTAAGTTTCTCTTATCTCGACACTTTGAAAGAGGAAAAGTAGACAAAACATTGTTTATTTTGAAAACCTCCAATGATATTTTACTTGTACAAGTGTATGTTGATGACATCATCTTTGGTTCATCTAACCACTCTCTTTGTGAGGACTTTGTCTCAAAAATGCTAGGGGAGTTTGATATGTCAATGATGGGGTAATTGAGCTTCTTCCTAGGATTTCAAGTGAAGCAAATGGAGAAGGGAATTTCCCTACATCAAACTAAGTACACTAAAGAGCTCATAAAGAAGTTTGACATGGAAAATTGCAAGAGTTCTAACATACCAATGGGATCAAACTGTTATTTAGATGTTGACCCACAAGGAAAATCTGTGTGCTGGGTATCAAGCAACACCTAAGGAATCACACTTGAATGCTGTCAAAAGGATTTTCAAGTATCTCAAGGAGACAATGGACGTTGGTCTTTGGTATCCTAAAGGTACAAATCCTATACTTGTTGGATATTCTGACTCTGATTTTGCAGGTTGAAAATTAGACAGGAGAAGTACAAGTGGAACATGTCATCTGTTTGGGAACAGTCTAGTGTCATGGCATAGTAAGAAACAAGCTTGTGTAGCACCATCCACGGCTGAGGCAGAATACATTGCAGCTGGGAGTTGTTGTGCGTAATCACTTTGCTCAAACAACAACTATATGAATTTGGAGTAAAGATGGATAGCATACCACTCTATTGTGACAACACTAGTGCAATTAGCTTGACGAAAAATCCTATCTTGCACTCAAGAACCAAACACATTGAGATCCGTCATCACTTTATAATAGACCACGTTGAAAAAGGAGATTACTTAGTACAATTTCTTTATACAGATTCTCAACTGGTAGATATATTCACTAAACCGCTACCAAGAGAAAGGTTTTACAAGCTAAGGAGAGAGCTTGGTATACTTAGTGAGTATGATCTAAACTAATCTATTTTATTCTGATTATTAAGTTAAAATATGTATGAATTTGTGTGTTTATGTTTGTGTTTGCACTACATGCATTAGAAGCATTGCATCATAAATTTTTTCATCAAAAGTGCATTAAAAATCAATTTTCATGCATATAGTCACTGGAATAATCGATTACCTATGCTGGGAATCGATAACCACAGGAAGCTCGAAATTCTGATGAAAATCAAGCTCACTGGGATAATCGATTACCATACTGAATTAATCGATTACTTAGAAGCAATGAGGCCTAGCAACAGTCTCTGGGATAATCGATTATCACATGTGTTAATCGATTACCCTAAGTTGAAGGGGAACTGCAGGATCGTAACTGTCACTGGGATAATCGATTACCCCTGTTAGGTAATCGATTACCTGCGTTACTGATGCATTAACGCCACTCAGATTGGCCAATAATGAAGCTTAAAAGCTTCCTTCTTCTCTCTGAAATGCCATTGTAGAGTCTCAAAATATTATTAAGGAAATTAATATTGTTTAAAGTGTCATCTTTCCTAAGTTTTAATGAATAACAAATTTGAGTTAAAAGGATTACTTTTTATAAGAACAAATTTCACTTGAAGGAAGTGTGTTTAAATGTTTCAGCAAACTTTGTAAAGAGCTACCCTCTGATATATGAAAACTCTCCAAAGTTGAACCTGCTGTTATGGGGAACTCTCCGAAGAACAAAGATCTGCTGAAGTTCATTCATCCTTCTGAAATGTTAAAATAATCATTTAAAGAAGAACTGTTGAAGACCTACAACGTAGCATTTGACTGAAGTCTAAAGGCTGCCTGCTCAAGACTTCAATGCACCCTTAACGTCTGAAGCAAGTTTGATTTATTTAGGGAAAGTTTTCAGGATCCCTTTAGGATGTCAGAATCTCTTAACCTTAAAAAGGCAACCTACTGTATGTGTCAAAGCAGTGTCACAAACTGCAACACCTGCAAAGTCTCAAATTCAAAGCTTTAAGGAAATTGTTTCACAACGTCTTAAATAGCATTAAATGCTATCTCTCAACGGTGAATGAGCACTCCTCAGCCGTTTTATTTCAAGACTCTATATATTGCTTCATGAAAGACTTTGAAGATGACGGCCAAGTTTAGAGAAGAATTTTATTGAGCCAAAACGCTGCAAAATTCAAGATGCAATTCTCTGATATTCTTTGTACTTAGAAAACCTTCATTGTATCCTGAGTTTATACTCAGTTATCCTTTGTACAAGATATTTTCTATGTTTAAGTTTCTCAAGAACTTAAACTTTATTTTCTGTAAACACTTTCAAGTGTCTGAGAGCCTGGAGAGGCTTGGTGGAACAAAGAATACTTGGGTTTGAGCCTGGAGAGGCTTGTCTGCAAAAGAATACTTGGGTTTGAGCCTGGAGAGGCTTGTTTGTAAAACAATACTTGGGTTTTTAGCCTAAAGAGGCTGTGGATAAAATAATACTTGTAACTGTGATCAGCTAGTAGAAATCCTTTGCTGGTTTGGCATTGGGACTGGACGTAGCTCACGGTGGATGTGAGTGAACCAGGATAAATCTCTTGGCTGAGTTTTCTTAACCCTTATCTCTTTATATTTGTTATTTGAACTAACAGAAGGGTTCTGAATAATTAGTTTTATAAGTTTGAACATAAAACAATCTCAAACTCTTTATAAAACAAGTTTTTAATACTGTGATTTGGACCTGCTGAAGCATTTCAGCAAGTCTCTGAAAACACTAGTTTTAGCAAGTTACTTAAAGTTTTTGTTAATCTTGGTTTGTGAAAAGGTTTCCTATTAAATTTGTTTGAAATTATAAAACACTATTCAACCCCCCTTCTAGTGTTTCCTGTGGTTTCTACAGTTGGTATCAAAGCTTAACCTCGGGTTAAGCATCTAACAAGTGCTGAGGGAAGAAGATCCAGACGGAAACCTCAACAAGCTACAGTGCCTACATCTATGAAGGAGCATCTGTAACTAGACCTCTTATCTTCAACATAAAGGATTATCTTTTCTGGAAAGAACATATGAAGTTGTTCATGGAAAGCTATAATCTAGATCTCTGGGATATAGTTGCTGATGGTGACTATGTTCCCATGAGGATTGGAGTACCCATTTCCAAAGTTGAGTGGTCCTATGAGTAAAATATTAAAGTTCAACTTAATGCTCAAGCTAGACTCTACTTAATTTATTCTCTGAACAAAACTGAGTATGATAAGGTTAAGGGATTTAAATCTGCAAAGGAAATATGGGATTGGCTAGCTTCATATGCTCTTATAGAAGATGAAGATTGCAAGCTTATAGAAGATCAAAATTCAGAGAGCGAAGGTGACTCGGTTGAAGAATCAACTATGTGCTTTATGGCAAATCAAATCATCATTGAAGATTCTGATCCTAAGGTAACATCCTTAACTCTTATTGATGAATATGATGATTTAGTTGATAGCACCAAGGAACTCTTCAGAAAGTATAAGAAGCTTTCAAATGCATATGTTATTGTATGCAACAAAAACAAGGATTTTGAAAAAGAAAATCTTATACTGAAAGAAGAGCTTCAGGTTCAAGAGAATAGCAATTTCAAAAATCTACTTTGAAGAAAAACAAAAGCTTCAAGGACAAATTTTTGAACTTACTAAAGAGCTAGCCAACTTTACTGAAGGAACAAATAATCTTAACAGATTATGGAAAACTCAAAAAAGGTTGAATAATAAAAGAGGCTTAGGTTTCTCTGAAAAACTATCACCCAAATCATCAAGTTCTGATCTGCCCAAAAAGGATAAGAAAAAGGTTGATGGGTGTCCTCATTGTGATAAACACAAATTATTTAAATCTAAATGCAATCAGGATGAGGAACCTGTACCTGTAACTGACCCTGGTGGACCCAAGAAAATATGGGTACCAAAAACTCTTATTATCTCTCTTGTAGATGTGCTAAGAAAATCAAAGAAAACTCTCAGAATCACTGCAGAAGAATGGATGAGAGGAACTCAAATGAAAAGAAAGTTTATGTTCCAAGAGCCTTCAATACAAGCTGCTGAAACAACAAAGGCATCATTGGAAACAATGTTGAGTCTTAGCAAATACACATTATCAACTCATATCACTAAGTATCCCTGCTGGAAACATAATTTAATATTGCAATCCTTGAATATATGTGAAAATTTGTGTGCATGCAATTATCTGAAATACACAATCTCTCTGAAATATATGTCTGCTGAAATTCATACTTGCTGAATTGTGTGAACTTTATGAACATATATACTTTCTGAAATTGTCACTTAATGACGTGGCATCCTGAGACGGTTGCCTTTTCACCTGTCTTCTGAAACTGCACGATTTCACGTCTCCCCAAGTTTGCGCAGCCTATAACTGCCATCATTAATGCTACCTGAGTCTATAAATACGTTAGTGGAAGCTATTCAACAGTTACACTCTCTTTGCTCTCTCCTGCTGTCATTTCTCTCTGCACCCTTTGAGCTTTTAGAATCTCCAAGTTAACATAATTTCTTCCAAGCTCCTTTCTGCTATTGCAATGGCGTCCAAGAAAGCTGGAGGAAAGACCGTCCCCTCAAGGAGTGTTAACTTCAAGAACCTTGCTGAGAACAGGTTCGACCTCACAGACTACTTCAAAAGTGTTGGGTGGCTACCTTTCTTTGAGGTGATTGACTATGGCTGGCATGAGGCCAGTGTCTATGAGTTTTGGAGGACTGTCGGAGAAGTAGAAGGTAATAGGAAGATGTATCTGAAGGCTACTGTGTTGGGCCATGAGATTATGGTGGACAACACTATGCTGGAGCAAGTTACTGGTATCAAGGGTGAATGAGCTATCTTCATGCCTGATTGGGAAGCTAAGAATGGTGGTGCTGGGAAATGCAACAAAATGCTCTTTGGAGAGGTAGACCCTTCAAACCCTAAGAGGACTGGTATGTTGGCCATCCCTAGGTTACTTTTGCTGTGTTGGGGTGCTGCATTATCCCCAAGGGAGGTGGTAAGGACCACATATCTGAGTTGAAGAGGTTCTGTGTCATTCACCTTCTCCAGAAGAAGAAGATAAAACTTCCATGGGTCATTCTCCATGGAATGTTTAGGAGGGCAAGGGACTCTGCTGCTAATTTTCCCCACAACACCTTGATAATGAAGATTCTGATGCATCACAAGGTGCCAGTGGAGAGACTATTTGACCACAAACGCCCAAGTTTCTTCAATGAAACAACTCTAAAACAAATGGATCTTTTGAAGAAACCTGTTGAAGGAGCTGCTGAGTCTAGGCAGAAGGCTCAAGTTGCTGCATTCCAGAAGCATATGCTACAAATTCTGGAAGAAGAACTTCAAGGTGATATCAGAAAGGAGGAGTTCAAACCTTCTGAGGTTACTCCTTAGAAAATTATTGCTAAGAGACCCAGAACTAAAGTCTCTCAAAAGATACTTACCCCCTGCTGATCTGGAAAGGGTAAGAGAGGTGGAAGCTGCTTATCAGAAAGCCACTCCATCAGAAAAAGTAGCTGAAGCATCTTCACAACAGGAACCTGAACCTGTTCAGAAGGTTCACAATGAACCTCCTGAAATTGTGGGTCAGGCCACTGATGTGCCTACTAAGGTTGCTAAGCCTACCTTGTCTTCCAAGGGATAGGCCATGATGGATGAGGCTGTAAGTGGAGGTTCTTCAGAACCACTCATTATTAAACCTCTTGCCTCTATGCATCCTGATCCTGAACTTCATAAAGTAGTGGAGTTAGTCACTCCTATTGATGAAGAGGAAGAGAGGAAGACAAAAGAACAAGAAGACAATGATAGAGCACTTGCTGAAGCTGCTCAAAAAGCTATGCTGGAAGATGAGGAGTATGAAAGAGGTGCTGGAAGAAAAAGGAAGAGACCTTCCAAGGCAAAAAGATCCAAACAAAGAAGGTGGTTGTCACCAGTTAAAGAAGTTGCTCCTGCTCCCGCTCCTGCTCAAATGATTACAAGGAGTAAGTCCATTCCAAAGGATGATGGTGAGGTATTCCAAGAAGCCTTGAAGCAAGTCAAAACACATTCTGTGTTAGACTTAAAGAAGGAAAGGATTGTTAAAAGAAATATAAAACCTTATTCTCCCTTTGTTATGTATGACTGGACCAAGAAAAAGATGTACCAAAGAAAGCTTCAAGAAGCTGCCTTGAAGCCTGTACTTGCTGAGAAACCTTATAAGAAATCCAAGGTACTCTTTGACAACTTGGATCCTGCTGATATGGAAGATTTGGTGAGTCCTACTGCTATACTAGTGAAGGTAGTAGAAGTCACTGAAAAGGAGTCTGATCCTGCTACTGCTGAAGTACCTGCAACTGTTCATGTTGAAGTTGCAAAAGATACAAAAACTACTGCTCCTACTAATGAAGAACCCATTAATGTCAATGAAGAATTCATTCAACCTGTTGCTGATGAGGTTGAAAAGGTTGCATCTACTGACAACAACAAAGTTGACCCTACTAATATTATTGATGATGAAGTTCCAAATGTTGTCATGGTTGCTGCACCTGCTGAAAGAGAAAAGGTTGCAGAATCTAATGCTGATGAGCAAATGAAGGATGTTCAGAATGTTGCTGTGATAAGTCCCATTCCTGCTGTTCCCTTGAGGATTGAACTTGCTGAAGATCATGATCCACCTTCTTCAAGTCCTCCATCCCCATCACCCTTTGATGCTTATATTTCTGATGAAAGGGTGCCTAGTCAATTGGCTCTAGCTCCCACTTTGTCCAGCTCTATTGACTAGGAATCCAGAGGAAGTTATGTTGACAAAGGCAATGGGAAGTTTGTTTGGGAAGGCAACCTCACTCCAAGGGAAAGGATGTGGAAACCAAAGACAAGGGACTACACTAGAGAGCCTACTTTTGACAGAGTAGCACCAACTCTAACCTTTGATGATATTTTGGAAGCTGTTGAAGTCCCACACAAATTCTTTGATACCCCTTACAATCTGAGGCATAGGGTTCCAAAGTTTCCTAATCTTTATGAGGAGCTACTATTTTTCAAGAACCATTTACCATTGCAGCCTCCCAGGAAAGCAAGTCTGCATGTAGATTCTGTTGAAGATGCAAGGATAAGGAGGATGGCCAAAGCTTCAGGGGGAGGGTCTGATCAAATAGAAAAGATTAGACAAGGTGTGGAACCTCCCAGGCACTACTGGAAAAAGATTGATGTGAATTCATCTGATGCAGCATTGATACCTGCTGATGATTGGATTCTCATCAGGAACTTACACATAGAAGCTGAGGTGTACTCAAAGTATGTTGCTGAAAAGGCTGGTTGTAGAGGATTCAAGCCTCCAACACATCTTACCATCAAGCCTTCAACAAAGATCTGTTGGCAACCAGACAGAGTTGTACCAATACTACCACTTGTTGAAGGACCAAAAGACAAGAAGAAGGAGCCAAAGTTCTATTGTGCCTATATGGATCACCCAGAACCTTTAACCCGAGAAGAATGGGAAAGACTCCCTAAAGATCTTGAAGCTTATAGGGGGTTTTGACCATACTTATAGAGACGGAATCTGGGATTCATACTGGTATGAAAGGGAAAAGGAGGGGTCCTGCTCAGGAACTAGATATGATTTTATTGATTGCATGACCAAGAGCACCATCTCAACTCAGGAAGTTTGTACCTGGTTTCCTGGAACTTTTCCTGGTTCCAAACGTGTGCTTGATGAATACAAGGAAGAAGACTAGGCCACAGTGGTATATACTCCTACTGTCTACACCTGGTTGGTTGCTAATCCTGTTGACTATGGTTTTCTTGTTGGATTTGTGGAGATCACTTTCCATTGGAAGCACGTGTACATCATTTACAAGGAAGCTGATCTTGCTTAAGTGCTTGCAATGAGAGAAGATGACATCAGAAGGTTGAGAAGGAGAAACAACAGACTGCAAAGAATGATGAGGCATCTGAATGCTGTTCCTCTTCGTCCCCAGAATGAAGTTGCCAAGCCAAAGCTTAAGAGGACCAACAACTTTTAATATGCCAAAATTTCAGAAAGCTTATATGATTACAAGTTTCTTTTGTTGAACCTTCTGAACTTTAAAATGATTATGATATATCTTCTTTGAGATTTGACTACGTGAATTTATAGTGCTTGTCTCGTATTTAATTTGTTGCGCACATAATCATGAAATGATTGAACAATTAATGCTGATAGTTGCTTTGTCTGATTGAATTTATTTCTTTACCTACCCCGTACTTATTAACTGCATTTATTTCTTCTATTCACTTCTGTCCACCCTTTTGATTGATGACAACAGAGGGAGTTAAAAAGAAAGTCCTCTAAAAAGAAAATAAGTTAAAAAGGAAGTATCTGAAAGTATCTGAAACTTGAAATCAAATGTATTTTGGAGATAAATCTCTGTTTCAAGGGAGCAAGGTATTCAGAACAAGTATCTGATTTAGAGGGAGTATATTCTAATCCTTACACTTTTATTTCCCTTCACATATTTGCTAAGTTTCTTTTTAAACAAATTTGTCATCATTAAAAAGGGGGAGAATGTTGAGTCTCAAAATATTATTAAGGAAATTAATAATGTTTAAAGTCTAATCAATCCTAAGTTTTAATGGATAAAAAATTTGAGTTAAAAGGATTACTTTTTATAAGAACAGTTTTCACTTGAAGGAAGTGTGTTTAAATGTTTCAGCAAACTTTGTAAAAAGCTACCCTCTGATATATGACAACTCTCCGAAGTTGAACCTGCTGTTATGGGGAACTCTCTGAAGAAAAAATATCTGTTGAAGTTCATTCATCCTTCTGAAGTGTTAAAATAATCATTTAAAGAAGAACTGTTGAAGACCTACAACGTAGCACATTTGACTGAAGTCTAAAGGCTGCCTGCTCAAGACTTCAATGCACCCTTAACGTCTGAAGCAAGTTTGATTTATTTAAGGAATGTTTTCAGGATCCCTTTATGATGTCAGAATCTCTTAACCTTAAAAGGGGAATTTGTTGTATGTGTCAGAGCAGTGTCACAGACTGCAACACCTGCAAAGTCTCAAAGTAAGAAGCTTTAAGGAGATTGTTTCACAACGTCTTAAATAGAATTAAATTCTATCTCTCAATGGTGAATAAGCACTCCTCAACAGTTTTATTTCAAGACTCTATATATTGCTTCATGAAAGACTTTGAAGATGACAACCAAGTTTAGAGAAGAATTTTATTGAGCCAAAACGCTGCAAAATTCGAGCTGCAATTCTCTAATATTCTTTGTACTTAGAAAACCTTCATTATATCCTGTGTTTATACTCAATTATCCTCTGTACAAGATATTTTCTCTGTTTAAGTTTCTCAAGAACTTAAACATTATTTTTTGTAAACACTTTCAACTGTCTGAGAGCTTGGAGAGGCTTGGTGGAACAAAGAATATTTGGGTTTGAGCCTGGAGAGGCTTGTCTGCAAAAGAATACTTGGGTTTGAGCCTGGGGAGGCCTGTCTGTAAAAAAATACTTGGGTTTTTATCCTGAAGAGGCTGTGGATAAAATAATAATTGTAACTGTGATCAGTTAGTAGAAATCCTTTGCTGGTTTGGCATTGGGACTGGACGTAGCTCATGATGGATGTGAGTGAACTAGGATAAATCTCTTGTCTGAGTTTTCTTAACCTTTATCTCTTTATATCTGTTATTTGAACTGACAGAAGGGTTTTGAATAATTAGTTTTATAAGTTTGAACATAAAACAATCTCAAACTCTTTATAAAACAAGTTTTTAATACTGTGATTTGGACCTTCTGAAGCATTTCAGCAAGTCTCTGAAAACACCAGTTTCAGCAAGTTACTTAAAGTTTTTGTTAAACTTGGTTTGTGAAAAGGTTTCCTATTAAATCTTTTTGAAATTATAAAACACTATTCAACCCCCCTTCTAGTGTTTCCTGTGGTTTCTACAACCATTCTTCTCTAAAACCCTAAAACGGTCACTGCTTAATAATCCCAAAATCTTCTCAAATCTTCCATCAATCTCTTCTCTTCTACCCAATTTCTCAACTCCAATGGCGGATTCAAGCGGAAACAAAGGAAAAAGAGTGAAACACGTCGTCTCTAGAGATAGATTTTGACCACCCAAGTTCACTCAGGTGAGAAAGGGGAATTCTTCCAAACGAAAAGCAGAGGGTTCCCAACCCAAAGTCTTGGACTACAATCATCCTTGGTTTTCAAACGAACAACAAGCAACAACTTACTTCAGTTCATTTGCTGTGAAAGAGTTAATCTCACCTAAGGTTTTTTCCTTCTCTTGGCTTGCTTATAATGGATTTTCTATTCAAAAGGACTTAGAATCTCAGGGTCTTAGTAAGTTTGTGCAATTAAAAGGAAAGTATTTCCCTAATCTAGTAAAAGTCTTTTATTCTAATCTCCACTATGGTGATGATGGGGATTTATATTCTGAAGTAAAAAGCACTAAAATTTTGTTGAATGAAGAAATTTTCAGACAAGTAGGAGGAGTATCTGCTGATGGAATAAGAATGAATCTTGAAGACTTTAATGAATTTGGAATTGAATATAACAAACTTGAACTATTTAAGTCAATGTTGGTAAATTCAAGTGAATGGGAAGAAGAACAAAATTTGAAGAGAAATGAAAAGAAAAAGTATGTTTTTAATGCTGGAGGAATGAAAGTAGATGATAGACTCCTACATTATACCTTGGCTTGGATTATTGCTGCTAGGGGGAGCAATCATGCTCAAATAAGTGATGAAGATATGATGATGATATGTGCTATAAAGAAAGGGATTAAGGTTAATTGGATGGAAATAATATGCAATACAATGATGAAAACAAGAAGGCTAATAGATTACAAATGTCCTTATGTTGTGTTTGTCTCTAGAATAATTGATCATTGCGGGATTGACACCAATTCCGAGTCTAGTGATAGAACTAGATAAGCACATGATGTTAAGGATAAAGCTCTGAAAATGATGAAATTGGTGAAAACGGAATCTGGTTGGCTTAATAAAGAAGAAGTTAATAATAAGGGTAACACTTCTGGGAATGTTAATGTTGTTGAAGAAACAGAAATTCCTGAGCCAAAGCCACCAATAGCCTTTGAGCAGGTGATTCTTAATAAACTCAATGAAATCTCAGACACTCAAAGGAGAAATCATCAAGAGCTAAAGGATAGCATTGAGGCAATATCTGAAAGGCTAGATGAAATGCAAGTTCCGTACCCTGAAGACTAGGACGAGCTTCTACCATTTGTTTTTCTCATTTCATTTTTTGTTTTGGTTTTTCTCATGTAGGATTCATTTCATATCATTTTGGTTCCTGGTCTGTAACTTTGAACAAATTTTTCTCTTTCTGGTGTTTACTTTATTTTGAACAATTTCCGTTTACAACTGCTGGATATATTTTGTGCTTATTGCTTATGGTTGTGAATGGTTATTCATGCTAAATGACCGGTAAAAAGGGGGAGAGATATAACTGAACAATGATTACTTCTCTAGAATTTTGATTTTTATTTTCCAAAAGGGGGGGAAGAAAAATGAATCAATCAATGAATATAAGGGGAAGAATTATAGTATAATGAATCAATGAATTGGAAGTTGTATGAATTGTATGAATAAATGTATGGGTATACATATTGATTATTTTTTGTGTATGGAATTGTATTGATACACAATATTGAATTGTCAACACATCTTGTTATAACTTGTCCTATATGCTATACAAGTATTTTCAAGATCTTTTTAGGATTGAAGTAATAGCATTGCCTGCGTGCTCATCTCGATTATCATTGAAAGCATTTGCATTGAAAGTGTTTGGCCCATCAAAACCAAAAAGGGGGAGATTGTTGGACTTAAGTTTCAAAGGATATTCGAATTCCTCAGGTCTCTCAAATTGATAGTAGTTTTGGTTTTGTTATAGATGATAGGTGATTTATCCTTCAAGTGCATTTTGCAGTGCCAAACAAATTTCAATCGATGTGGCACTTGTTTTGATTGTTTTAGACTAAGGCAATGTGTGTGTGTTGTAAATAATTGCTTCCTTGATTGGTTGATTGTTTGATCATGCAAGAATGAGTTCATGTTTATGTTTTCAAGTTTGATTAGCTTGGTAACTTAATTACTCAACTAAGTATTGATTTGCCTCTGGTTTAATCGATTACTTAAGTTGGTAATGAACTCCAAGTTGACTTAAAGTTGAAAACTGACTGAATTCATAATCAAGACTGGTTTAATCGATTACCTGATAGCTGTAATCGATTACCTGATATAAAATAAAGGTTCTGAGAAACTTACGCTTTGGGATAATCGATTACCTTAGTAAGTAATTGATTACCACAGAAACTGCAGAAATTCTGGACGTTTTTCCAACTGTTCTAACAGATTCCTAAGTAACTTTGGAAGTTTAAAACTAATAAAAAATGTTATGGAGATAATCTTTCGAAATCATAATCTGAAAAACACAGAAAAATTAAGAAGAATGATTCAAGAAGATTAGAGAAACTCTCCAATAAACCTTGCCAAATTTCAGAATTCTCTGCATTCTCAAGAACTCTTTATGCATGATGATTAGCAAATTTTGAAGAACAATCTTGTGCTTAATCTGGAGTTTTACTCACACAATTAGGTGCATTCGTTCTAAACTCAAACTCTTTAATGTTTGTATTGTTTTGAGAAATCTCATTGAATAGGGTTTTCATAGAGATTTTGTGTGATATCTCAAGAACGGGGTGTTCTGTGAGATTGTTTGTGAAATCTTGTGACGGGGTGTCATAAGTAAGGTTGTTGTTCAAGTGGCAGGGTGTCACGGTTGAACAAGCTCTTGTGGGGTGCAAGAGTCAAACCTTTTGTTTGTTAGAAAGACTTTCTTTAGGATTGTATGTGCATGGTGTGTGTATAATCAATTCTATAGTGAAAGCTGGTTTAGCGGTGTGCTAGATCAAACTGGATGTAGGCCCCTTTGTTGTGGTTGAACCAGTATAAATGAACGTGTCACAATTCTCTATCCCTACTCTATTGATTTGATAGTTTCTTGAAATATTCAGTATGATTCTTGTTCTGTAACTTTGCTGTAATTTTACTGGAAATTGAAAGGAAATTGATCTGCATATTGTGAGTGGAATTATAAGGAATTGAGTAATCAATCTTAGTAATCAATTTCTTACAGTAACTGACTTGGTAATCAATTACTGACTATAACTGGTAATCAATTACCATTGCAACTTTGCAATCCGCTGCATACTCCAAATCCCTTGCTAAATTGATTTTAAACTCTGATATATACATACTTGATATATTGATTTACTCATAGTTTTTGAAAAGGTAATTTGGAAGAAAAATTAAAAGGGGTAAAAAGGAATTTTGTATAATTGTTTTAAGAAGCAAAAAGTTTGTGAATCTATTCAACCCCCCTTCTAGATTCCCTTTGGGACCAACAATATTAATGAACTTTCACATAAAGATTTAACTCCCGTCTAAAAAAAGCCTAATCAATTCAATCATATGTCTTCTCCATGTCTAGCTTCCCAGCATTATTACTCAACTTATCATGAGTTGTGTTACTTCATCTATGTTTTGCCTATTGTGGAATGGGAATAGAATTTATTTCTTTTCTCCAATGAGAGGTCTTCGATAGGGTGACCCCCTCTCCCCATATCTGTTTGTTTTCTGTATGGAGAAACTGGGGTACATGATTGTTGAAGCTGTAGCGCGTGATCAGTGGCAACCATTGTGTTTGACAAAAAATGGGTCGAAGGTTTCCCACCTTTTCTTTGATGACGATTGCCTTTTGTTCATCAAGGCAACTAACTCTCATGTGTGGTTCATGAATTCCCTAGTGCGTGAATTTTGCAAGTCGTCTGGGCTCAAAATCAACCTTGATAAATTTAGGGTGTTTTGTCACACCTTAAATTTCAAAAGCAAGAATTTGATCCGTTGGAAACCAAATTCTTGACTTCGAATTTAGAATGTTTCATTTCAATATCGACCTGTTCCATAAATCATCCACAATCCCAACAAATCGAGATAATTTAAAGTAAACAATATATAAATTGGAGTCTTTTAAACTAAACAACATTCTACCCATTCACTTCGCATAACAGTCCATTTTACAACTAAGTTAGAATGACTTCTACAAGTCCTTACATACCAAGGATGCGAGCTACCCATAGAGTTTCTATTGAACCATTAGTACCAAAATATCTCATTACATACTCCTTTACATCATAATTCCAACTAAATACTAAACTACGTTACTTGAGTCATAAGAAAATAAATACATCATTTAACAATCTATTTACATAATTCACAAGCAACAAGAACACGTTCATCTTCTTCAACATCCAATAACCCCTCTCAAGGTTGTGCATTCCGAGTAGGAGGAGGCACCTGGACATCTATAATCCACATAACGCGTGGTGAGATAAAAATCTCAGTGAATAAATCTCTATGCATGTATGCAGGACAGTTATTCATGACAAGTAAGACATTCCATTCATAAATCATAACTTAACAAATGCATAAGGATGCTCTTGTATGCTTTGCCACTAGGCCATGTACACATCACATTACAGAGTTAGACTCGAGCTCGAACTACGGGGGATATTTCCCCCGGGGACGAATCCCACCCTCACATAGGCCGAAGCCCTCTTATTTGACCGAAGCCCTTGAATCTTTAAACTTAAATCGAACAACCAATTTAGACACTCGGAATTGATAAATATCGTAATCTCGTTGATTTCGACAATTTCGACACTTCGAACCTTTCGAAACCAAGGAGATTCGATGTCGAACGACAATCACAATGTATACTCATCAATTCCGGTATCCAAATCGATTTCCAATCCTTAGTTTATCATTCCGGAACAAGTTTAATCGAAAAGAACAGAGCGTTTCGAAGTTTCGAGAGTTTCGAAACTTTCGAGAATTTCGAAAGTTTCGAAACTAACGATCATCAAGAATCGATCCATTTTTAACCGATTAAAATCACTCCCATTGCTCAAACAATCATACACAATCACAAACAAACAATAATATCAAGTAAATTCAGAGAATTGGAAGAGAAGGAAGGGGGTTCATGGGTTGGAGACCAATTCCTAATTCTATCAATCAAGTGAGAATTACTCACCACAAAGTAGTAATTCAAGTAGTTTAGATGGAAGAAATGTAATTCCTAGCTTCGTCCCGACGTTTCTACTTCGTTCCGGCACTTCCTCTCTCTAGACCCGCTCTTTCTCTCTCTAAAATTAGGTTTTCTCTCAAAATTCTGATGAATTTCGCGTCCTGGGTATATATATTTTCGCTCAGTAATCGATTACCAAACCCTGGTAATCGATTACTGAAGGCAAAATTAGCCTAAGAACCCATTCTGGGAACCTGGTAATCGATTACCACCTTTGGTAATCGATTACTAAGAACCCAGGTTGCTGGTAATCGATTACAAGGGTTATGTAATCGATTACCAGGGGCCAGACCTTCTGGTAATCGATTACTTAGCTCCTGTAATCGATTACCATGATCCAAACTCTCTGGTAATCGATTACCAGCTCTCAGTAATCGATTACCAGTGGCCCAAACTCAAGGGTTTAGTTCAAAAAGAGTTACTTGACTTAACCTTACCCATCCCTACTCCTTTCACTTAGTCCCTAATGTTCAAACCACACAATTAACCTATAAATCTTACAATTAACCTATCAGAAAGTTGGGATGTTACATTCTACCCCCCTTAAAGAAATTTTGCCCCAAAATTTCACTAATACAAAGTATTAAATCTTACCACAATTCAAAGAGATTAGGGAAGTGATGCTTGACAACATCTTCTTTCTTCCAAGTAGCTTCATCTATAGATAAACCTTCCCAAACTACCTTAACCAAAGGAATGTTTCTATTCCTCAGAGTCTTGGCACTTCTGTCAATAATCTGAATTGGTTTGGCAGGTAAGGTGAGGTTGTCCTTCAATTGTATTGGTTCAGAAGACAAGACATGAGAATGATCAAATACATATTTTCTTAGTTTAGACACATGAAACACATTATGTACTTTGGAGAGGTAGGGTGGAAGAGCCAATTTGTATGCAAGAGGACCAATTCTTTGCAAGATTTGAAAGGGACCAATATATCTGGGACTCAACTTTTTAGATTTCACAGATTTCCCTAAGCCAATGACAGGAGTTATTTTCAGAAACACATGTTCCCCTTCCTCAAACTCTAGTTCTTTTCTTCTCTTATCAGCATAACTTTTCTGACGGCTCTGGGCGGTTACAAGTCTTTCCCTAATCATCCTAATCTTATCAGAAGTTTCCTAAACCAAATCTGGACCCAACAGAGCTTTCTCACCCACCTCATGCCAACAAACAGGGGACCTACACTTCCTACCATACAAGGCTTCATATGGAGCCATGCCTATACTACTGTGATAACTGTTATTGTAGGCAAACTCTACAAGTGGTAGGTACTTATCCCAACTGCCCGACTCTTCTAGTGAACAAGCCCTTAACATGTCTTCTAAGGTTTGGATGGTTCTCTCAGACTGACCGTCAGTCTGAGGATGGTAAGCGGTGCTAAACCTAAGTTTAGTCCCGAATGACTGGTGTAGTGCATTCTAGAACCTTGAAGTGAACCTGGGATCCCTATCAGAGATTATGCTAGAAGGAATACCATGTAACCTGACAATCTCTTTAACATACAACTTAGCTAACTTATTCAAGGAGAAGGTGTTCTTAACTGGAAGAAAATGGGCTGACTTAGTTAAACGGTCCACTATGACCCAAATGGTATCAAACCCTGCTTGGACTCGAGGTAAACCCACCACAAAGTCCATAGCTATGCTTTCCCATTTCCACTCAGGAATTTCCAAGGATAACAGAACTCCAGATGGTTTCTGATGTTCCACCTTCACTTGTTGACAAGTGAGGCACTTAGACACAAATTCAGCTATTTCTCTCTTCATACCTACCCACCAGAATCTTTTCCTCAAATCCTGATACATCTTGGTAGAACCAGGATGTATAGACATCTTACCCTTATGAACTTCCTCTAATACCTGCTGTTTAACTCTACTCCCCTTAGGGATACAAATTCTTCCCTGAAAAAGAATTAATCCCTCACCTGACCTGGAAAATCCTACTTGCCCCATCTTACCCTGAAGATCAAGATCCAAATCCTGAGCCTTCTTAATCAGAGTTTGAAACTCACTGGAAATTTCTAACCTGTACATCTGAATGCTACCTACCCCAAACTCCACACTTAAGTTCAAATCTATAAACTTCTCTAGGAGACTCATCTCTTGTATCATCAATGATGACACATGCAGGGATTTCCTGCTAAGAGCATCAGCCACTACATTGGCCTTACCTGGGTGGTATTTTAACTCAAAGTCAAAATCTTTCAAAAACTCCATCCATCTTCTTTGCCTCATGTTGAGTTCCTTTTGATCAAAGAGGTATTTCAAACTCTTATGATCACTAAATACCTCAAACCTTACACCAAACAGGTAATGCCTCCAAATTTTTAGGGCAAAAACTACAGCAGCTAATTCTAAGTCATGGGTAGGATAATTTTCCTCATGAGGCCTCAACTGCCTAGATGCATAAGCTACTACTCTCCTATCCTGCATTAAAACACCTCCTAGTCCCTTCCCAGAGGCATCACAAAATACCTCAAAGGTTCTAGACACATCAGGTAATGCTAACACCGGGGCACTGGTCAATCTATGTTTTAGTTCCAGAAAATTATGCTCACAATCACTATCCCACACAAAGGCTTGGTCCTTCCTAGTTAACTTGGTGAAGGGTAAGGCTAAGCGAGAGAAGCCCTTAATGAACCTCCTATAATAACCGGCTAACCCTAGAAAACTCCTAATCTCCGTAACAGTCCTAGGTCTTTCCCACTCAAGAACTGACTCTACCTTACTAGGGTCAACTGACACTCCCTCTCCAGAAATGACATGGCCTAGGAAATGGACTTTGTTTAGCCAAAACTCACATTTGTTTGGATTGGCAAACAATTTCCTTTCCCTTAAAACTTCTAACACCAACCTCAAGTGTTTTTCATGATCTTCCAAACTAGAAGAGTAGATTAAGATATCATCGATGAACACAACCACAAATTTATCTAGGAAAGGTCGGAAGATTCGATTCATGTAATCCATAAACACTGCTGGAGCATTAGTAACACCAAATGGCATTACTAAGTACTCGTAGTGTCCATATCTAGTTCGAAAAGCGGTCTTATGAATATCTTCCTTCCTTATCCTAATCTGATGATATCCTGATCTCAAATCTATTTTGGAAAATACAGAAGCACCTCTAAGTTGATCCAAAAGATCATCTATTCTAGGCAATGGGTATTTGTTTTTAATCGTAATCTTGTTCAACTGCCTAAAATCTACACATAACCTCATACTCCCATCCTTTTTCTTTACTAACAACACTGGAGCCCCCCAAGGAGAGACACTAGGCCTAATGAACCCTTTTCCTAACAATTCTTCTAATTGTTTCTTAAGTTCACTAAGTTCTAAGGGGGACATTCTATAGGGTGCCTTAGAAATGGGTCCTGAACCTGGCAACAAATCTATGGTGAACTCTACCTCTCTCTCAGGTGGTAAGGTTAGGATCTCATTAGGAAAAACATCCTGAAACTCCCGAACCGTAGCTACATTATTCAAATCAGATTTTGATTCTAAAGTTGAGGAAAGTAACAAAAGAAAACACTCACTCCCGTCATTGATACTTTGGGAAAATTGGGAAACACTAGACAACAGAATAGACAACTTTTCCTTATGAAAAACAGGACAATCAGGAAACACAACCTTTTTATTGAAACAATCTAACAACACCTGATTGGACGATAACCAGTTCATTCCCAGAATAACATCAATACTAGTCAAAGGCAAACATATCAAGTCCACACTAAAAACTCTTTCTTGAATGATTAATGAACAATTCATACATACAAGAGAAGTGGATATGGATTCTTTAGCAGGAGTAACAACATTGAGAATATAAGGTAAAGAAGTGGTGAACAATTTCAGTCTATTTACACAATCAAAGGACACAAAGGAATGTGATGCTCCCGAATCATACAATACAATTAAAGTCTCCTCCCCTAGGGTGCAATTACCTCTTAACAGATTATCAGAAGAATTCGCCGCCTGACCACTGAGGGTAAAAACCCTTCCAGTTGATTGAGGCTTTTGGAGCTCCTTGAATCTTGGGCAATCCCTTTTGAAGTGGCCGGTTTGCTTGCAGTGGTAACACACATTCTTCCCTATTAAGCATGCTCCCAAATGTTCCTTCCCACACTTAGGGCATACCCGAATATCCCTAGGTTGAGATGGTTGAACCGCCACAGGTTGTCTACCTTGCCATTTCGGTTTGAAATTCTTGTTCGGATTACTAGATTCCGCCTTCCTTTTCCCCTTGATATCTTGTGGTATAGAAGATGCCATCACTCCTTTGTAATTCTTCTCTATAATGTAACACTTGCTTACCAGTGTGGAAAAATTTCTAATCTCCAACGCCGCCACTCGATCAATGATCTCCGGCCTTAATCCCCCCTCAAACTGAGTACATCTCCATTCTTCATCATTTACTGCCTGAAGGTAGCGAGAGAACTTCGATAATTCTTCAAATCTTGAAACATATTGACCCACTGACATCTCTCCTTGTGTAAGCTGTAGAAACTCCGCTTCTTTTTGTCTCTTGATGGTGGCCGGAAAATACTTCTCCAAGAACAGGCTTTGAAAGGCCTCCCAAGTTAAAGGAGTCTCCGCCTCCGCCGTTTGTAGTCTAGCCGTCCTCCACCAATCCTCAGCTTCTCCTCTCATCATATACACTGCCAAATTCACCTTGACTTCATCAGCACACTTCATGACTTCAAAAATTCTGTTCAAGTCTTTAAGCCACCTAGCCGCCACATCAGGATCATACACCCCATTGAATTGTGGAGGGTTATGCTTCCTGAATTCAGACAATCCAACAGAGAATACATCCAAAGTGGGTGGTGGTTGCTCCGGTCGTTGCCTAGCTAACTCTTGCAAGATTGCTGTGTTGGTAGCTGCTTGATTCCCCATCATTTGGGTGAGTGCCTGAAGAGCTGCCACCATCGGGTCTGGGACCGGTTTCAGGTGAAGGTGAAGAAGGTGGAGAAGAACGATCTACCCTTGACCTACCCTTCCTGTTGCCTGCCATAATTCTCTACATATCATAAAGCAAATATCGAGGTGATCAGTCTCTCAATTCTCAAAATAATACATATAAAATTATTAACAAACCACAGAAAATCCTAATCTCACAGTCCAATTGGATTGAACTGCTCTGATACCAAAATGTCACACCTTAAATTTCAAAAGCAAGAATTTGATCCGTTGGAAACCAAATTCTTGACTTCGAATTTAGAATGTTTCATTTCAATATCGACTTGTTCTATAAATCATCCACAATCCCAACAAATCGAGATAATTTAAAGTAAACAATATATAAATTGGAGTCTTTTAAACTAAACAACATTCTACCCATTCACTTCGCATAACAGTCCATTTTACAACTAAGTTAGAATGACTTCTACAAGTCCTTACATACCAAGGATACGAGCTACCTATAGAGTTTCTCTTGAACCATTAGTACCAAAATATCTCATTACATACTCCTTTACATCATAATTCCAACTAAATACTAAACTACGTTACTTGAGTCATAAGAAAATAAATACATCATTTAACAATCTATTTACATAATTCACAAGAAACAAGAACACGTTCATCTTCTTCAACATCCAATAACCCCTCTCAAGGTTGTGCATTCCGAGTAGGAGGAGGCACCTGGACATCTATAATCCACATAACGCGTGGTGAGATAAAAATCTTAGTGAATAAATCTCTATGCGTGTATGCAGGATAGTTATTCATGACAAGTAAGACATTCCATTCATAAATCATAACTTAACAAATGCATAAGGATGCTCTTGTATGCTTTGCCACTAGGCCATGTACACATCACATTACAGAGTTAGACTCGAGCTCGAACTACGTGGGATATCTCCCCCGGGGACGAATCCCACCCTCACATAGGCCGAAGCCCTCTTATTTGACCGAAGCCCTTGAATCTTTAAACTTAAATCGAACAACCAATTTAGACACTCGGAATTGATAAATATCGTAATCTCATTGATTTCGACAATTTCGACACTTCGAACCTTTCGAAACCAAGGAGATTCGATGTCGAACGACAATCACAATGTATACTCATCAATTCCGGTATCCAAATCGATTTCCAATCCTTAGTTTATCATTCCGGAACAAGTTTAATCGAAAAGAACGGAGCGTTTCGAAGTTTCGAGAGTTTCGAAACTTTCGAGAATTTCAAAAGTTTCGAAACTAACGATCATCAAGAATCGATCCGTTTTTAACCGATTAAAATCACTCCCATTGCTTAAACAATCATACACAATCACAAACAAACAATAATATCAAGTAAATTCAGAGAATTGGAAGAGAAAGAAGGGGGTTCATGGGTTGGAGACCAATTCCTAATTCTATCAATCAAGTGAGAATTACTCACCACAAAGTAGTAATTCAAGTAGTTTAGATGGAAGAAATGTAATTCCTAGCTTCGTCCCGACGTTTCTACTTCGTTCCGGCACTTCCTCTCTCTAGACCCGCTCTTTCTCTCTCTAAAATTAGGTTTTCTCTCAAAATTCTGATGAATTTCGCGTCCTGGGTATATATATTTTCGCTCAGTAATCGATTACCAAGTAATCGATTACCAAACCCTGGTAATCGATTACTGAAGGCAAAATTAGCCTAAGAACCCATTCTGGGAACCTGGTAATCGATTACCACCTTTGGTAATCGATTACCACCTTTGGTAATCGATTACCACCTTTGGTAATCGATTACTAAGAACCCAGGTTGCTGGTAATCGATTACAAGGGTTATGTAATCGATTACCAGTGGCCCAAACTCAAGGGTTTAGTTCAAAAAGAGTTACTTGACTTAACCTTACCCATCCCTACTCCTTTCACTTAGTCCCTAATGTTCAAACCACACAATTAACCTATAAATCTTACAATTAACCTATCAGAAAGTTGGGATGTTACATGTTTGCTTCTAAGAACATGACAGCCCGCAGGAAGGACAGTTTTACGCAAATAAGCTCCATCAGATTTACATCCAATCTGGGCAGGTATCTAGGATTCCAAATCTTCCAGGATCGGCCCTCAAGAGAACATTTTCAACCTGTCCTGGATAGAGTTAGCTCAAGACTAGCCTCTTGGAAGCAGAATTTACTGAATAAGGCAGGCAGATTAACTCTAGTCAAATATGTCATGAATGTTATTCCTATATACAACATGAGAGCATATTGGTTCCCTCAATATGTTTGTGATACGCTTGATATGTTGTCTCGTAATTTTCTTTGGAAAGATGCTTCTAATAGGGTCCTTAATCTTGTCAGCTGGAAAAAAAGTAATGTTGTCTAAGACCTGTGGAGGATTAGGATTGAAAGTTGCTCGAATTCAGAATACTGCATTGCTTGGCAAGCTTATTTGGAGCACCATGCATTCAAATAAATTGTGGACTCAAATTTTTGATAGCAAGTATTTGAAGGGAAAGCACATTCTGGAGGTTCCAGACTGCAGGGGGTCTTGCATTTGGCATTCTATTCTCAAGGCCAGGGGTGAGTTGGCCCCGGGTTTTTCCTTTAAAATAGGGGATGGGAACACTAATTTCTGGTTTGATTTCTGGCTTGGACAGGCCCCTTTATGTGAGTTAGTTCCTTATGTGGACTCTCATGATATGAATATCTCCATTAGAGATGTTTGGCATCACAACCAGTGGCACTTCGACAATTTGTGGACTCGAATTCTAGATGATGCGCTTAGCCTAATTATGCAACTTACCCCCAGCCTCTGTGATGGGATTCCGGATTTATTTGTGTGGACTGATTCTATTTCTGGTGAATATTCGGTCAGGAGTGGTTACCATTGGCTTGCTTCCCGATTGACAGCTACACCTTCTCAGACTTGGAATTGGATATGGAAGATTCAGGCCCCTGAGAATATTAAGTTTATGGTTTGGCTTATGTGTCATAACTTCTTGCCTACTCGAGCTACCCTCTCCCACCGTGGCATTCCTCTAGATGCCACTTGTCCTAGATGTGGCTTGGAACCAGAAGATATTTTCCATTGTCTTCGGTTCTGTTTGAAATCTCAGTTGATCTGGCATCATGTGGGTCTGTCAGATTTCAATCAGCAGAATTTTGCTTCTGTCCAGGAGTGGATATCAGCAGGTATTGGGACAGGTGGCTCTATGTTTCTTGCATCAGTTTGGTCCATTTGGAAGAGCAGAAATAGGTACATTTTTTAGAATAAAATTGACTCAGCTTGGGAGGTTCTACCAGGCATCACCTCTTTGTCATCCATTATGCAGAAAGTGTTCGGCCAAGCTCCAATGAGTAATAATCACCATACCTCTCTCCGTTTTGTTTGTTGGGCTAGGCCGGATATAGGACAGGTTGCGCTGAACACAGATGGCAGTGTGAATGACACTACCTCAGGCATAGGGGACCTTATCAGGCAGCAAGATGGCTCTTGGATCAAAGGCTTCTTTGGTCATTTGCTGCATGAAGATATTCTTTTAGTTGAATTATGTGCTCTTCTGGAAGGTTAAAGCTCTGCTAGGAGCTTGGTTTTCGTAATATCTTATGCTTTACTGACTCCTCTTTAGCCTGTGCTCTTATAAACCGTGGAGTTAAGGTTTTTCACAAGTATGCCGCACTTCTAAAAGAAATCCAACTTTTACTTGGTCGGGATTGGAGGATTACTCTCAAGCATACTCTCCGTGAAGGGAATCATTGTGCGGATTGATTGGCTAAGAAAGGAGCTGGTGGTTCTATGAACATCTGTTATCTCCAAGACCCCCCCTACCGAGCTTTCTCGGCTGCTTGAAGCGGATGCTTTGGGTGTTTCTTACCCTGGTGTGTAGTTCTCAGTTTTCTGTTTTTTCCTTCTTTGTTTTTTGCTTTTCTTTTGCCCATGTTACGAAAAAAAATAAAGAATTAACTCCCCGTGGTATATACAAAAATTTAGAAAGGAAACTTCTATCAATATAATCACAATTCAATTTAGAAAAATCATTCATTTTTATCAATTATTTTTAATTTTTAACAACTAAAAAAATAAAACATTTATAGCCAATCTAAATTTATATTAAAAAATAATTAAATTGTAATTTTTACCCAGTGTGATTTAATTTTATCTCATAAATTGATCATCATCATCATCATCACCACCACCACCACCGCCGCTGCCACCGTGGATCATCATCATCAAGGCTTTTAATATATTTTAACTCGTAAATTAAATGATTGCTCCTGATTTTTGTGTATTGTCATTGTAAATGAAAGGACAATTGAAAATAATTAATCTAAGTTAAAATTCAAAAGTTTAATGAAAAAATAATAGAAAATAATTAATTTGCATTATACTTTAAAAGTTATTCTTTTATATGGAATTAGTGACTTTATGTAGAATCGTCATCCCAAAGTGATATATTTTTATTCTTAAGTTATTATATATACATATATATATATATTTAGTTTTATGATTTTAATATTATTGTTTTTTCATTTATTTTAATATTACTATCTTCCTATTATAAGTATTTACCCCTTATAATTTAAATTTAAATATCAATACATTTTATGTAAAAATTTGTCATCAGTGAATTATATTTATCCCTTCCAATGTATAAACTATAACATTTAAATATTAATTAACTTTTATGTAAAGATTTCTTCTCTTGTGGTGCATAAAAAATTATTATAAGAAAAACTAAAAAATAATTTTCTATCAATAAAATCACAATTAAATTTTAAAAAAATAACTCATTTTCATTAATTAAATTTAAAAATATTAACAACTAAAATAAAAAAATATAAGTGAAACATTTATAATCAATACAAATTTCTATTAAAAATAATCGAAGTATATTTTTTACCTTTTTAATTTAGATATTAATAGTTTTCAATTGAAATGTTTATTCTTGTGTGATATATTCTTATTTTATAATTTAAATATTAATAAAATCATATTAACCCCTTTAATGTAAATTTAAACATTAATACAAATATAAAAAAAAATTCTATTCCAAATGAATTATATTGAGATGTATATACTAAATTCATATTTAATTAATATTAATTAACTTTTACGTAAAGATTTATTCCTCAATTGAGAAAAATATTATAAGAAAAATTCAAAAGAGCTCAGATCAATTCATTTAAAAAGATATTATTTCTATTAATTAATTTTTTAATATTATTACAACTAAAAACAAAAAAATTAAACATTTATAATCAACAAAGATTTATATTAAAAAATAATTAAAGAGTAATTTTTACAAAATTAATTTAGATACTAATGAGACTTTGACTGGGATGTTTGATCCACTTCGTATGTTAAATATTAATAAATTTTTATATTTATATCATCAACACTATTTCATATTAATATTAGGGTTAAATGTGTTTTTGGTCTTTGGAAATGTAGTGAAATTTGGTTTTGAAGTAAATATAGTAATCACAAGAAGGGGGGTCCAATTGTGATCTCTTAAAAATTTCTGCAATTTTCTTCTAATATTGATTTTTGCTCAAGTTATATACTAGGATGATATTAGAAGTTCAAGGGTTAATTCTCAAAATATGTATTATATTTATAATATGCAGAAAATATGGTTCCTTTTGATTGGAACCTTCTTGAGGTGACAGAAAATAGGTATTAGATAGGTTTAAAAACTTTTTATGCAAATGATATGACAATTATAATATGAATACAACAGCAACAGTAAAAAGAGTAAGGTAGAAGAAGATTGCACACAGTATTTATACTGGTTCACCTCTTAGCCTTGAGGCTACGTCCAGTCCCTACTCCCAGTAGGATTTTCCACTATATCAACCTTGATACAATGACTTCATGGGTGCTCCTCACCACTAGTATTCTTCTCCAGCCTCTTCAGGCTCAACCAATATTCTTCTACAGGCTCTGCAGGCTCACCCAGTATTCTTCTGCAGCCTCTACAGGCTCACCTAGTATTCTTCTGCAGGCTCTTACAACATATATCTGCAAATAGCAGGGCACACCTTACTTTTGCAGACTTAACCTAACTTTCTCTCAAAAGAATTCACCTCCTTTGAGAGTTACAAAGTTGTGTGATGAAAATACAAAGAATAAAGGCTCATGATTTACAATAAATTAGTACACAACTGAAATACTTGAGCCAACACACACTTTTCCTCACTTTCCTAACTATTTCAACTCAAAATAAAGAGATTTGTAGAAAGTGAAAATTCTGCCGAAGGTATAATTGTAACTTTACAGATTTCTTGGTGTTTCTTCTGCTGTATGTGTAAAATGGAGGAGAAAGCTTCTTTTTATAGCCAAGGGGATGGAATATAGCCGTTGGAAATGCCTGGGAGATCAAGTCAATCAACCAGCTGGAAGTGCAATATCTATCACTATCATGTGCAGCTTTTTTCTCTTTCCTTGGTTTGACTGGTCCTTTCTTCTGATGAGTACATCTTCTGAAGCTTGTATCTTCTCCACCAGGAAACCCATTCTGTAGTTTGTTTCCATCTTGATTTGTATTTTGATTTTGTGAAATAATTATTGGTTCTTCATGTAATTATTTTAGATGAGGAGCATACCCAGTAAGATCTTAAATAATCTCTTTGAATCAGATTTTGCTTCTTCTAATGTTGTTGTGAAAGGCTTTTTCTTCTAGAAGTATTAACTGTAGTGACGGCAACCTTAGCTCTTTTCTTTTATCAGAGAGCTTTCTTCTTACGATTGAATAACTTAGGAGGTTAGAAAATGTTATGAAGATTTTGAGTTTTGCAGACTTGAGTGTTGTTTGTTGTGAAAATTTTCAATCAAATTCGAAAACCTTCTTGATTCTGAAAGTACAATCTGGGACTAGAATCTGAATCCTCTAAAGGTTCTTTTTAAAATCAGATTTTACTCAAAAATTGTATTCAAAGAGTAAAAGAATTTTGAATCGCTTATTTTTCCAAAAGAAAATAACTTCGAAAATCATTTTTGAAGAATAAAAAAAATTTCAAAGAAATGAAGATTTAAAGGACAAAGTGCAGGAACTGAAAATGCAAAATTTAAATAAAGAAAGAAAAAGTTGCAGGAAATTAAGTGCAGGAAGTAAACAAATCAAAGAAAAATGCATAAATGTAAAGAACTTAATGTAATCAAAGAAAGAAAATTGCAGAATTGTAAATTGAATTGATTTAAAGTTTGGTATGGATACACATACTGGGCACTCTCTTCATTAACCTCTTAGTCGCTTACAGGATGGACGTTGGGTGTTTTTAGAGACGTTTTCAGTAAAATGAAATCCAACCCTTGTTACATCAGAATTCTTCCTATTTATAGACTTCTAATCCTAACGGACACTTAACCACATTTGACACGTTTACAAGCCTAAATGACGTGTCAAATTTCTAAGCAAGACACGTATTCAAATCAGCAACGGTCTTCTATTTGAAAAATAACTGATAGCCTGAGGTCATGACACTTGTCTTCTGCATGTTAACTTCCAATAACCGTTTCATTTGAAATTTGAATGTTCTTCAAATGGCTTTCAAGGTTTCTGACTTCATGAATTCTTCTAAGTTACTGGACTTCTTTCTCGAACAAGTCTTCGATTTTGATCAAATTTCGAACTATATCAGGAAACTTAACCAAATATTAATTGATTAATTCCTTTAAATCTCACGTGTTGAAAATCCTGGTTGGTCAATTCGTTGGTAAACTTGACCACCGACCACACGTGGGTTTGACCTTCAAACTGATTGGACCATTCTGCAAACACACTGATGGAACCGTCCAATCCTATCAGTATAAATATTCCATGGCTTTGACGTTCTTCTTCATTCCTTTCTCTATTCAAAATGAAGAAGTTTCTTCCTTTGGCTATTACAAGCAACTTGATCTTTCTTGACTTCATCTTTGATGAGGTTGTCGGAATAGCCAAAGCTATAAGCTTCTTCAATCCTTATTGAAGATTTCCTTAGGTTGAACGTAATAGCCAATTTATATTTCAATTCGTCTTCACCCCATCTTTCTCACTCTTAGTTTGAATCACAGGGCCATTCAATCACAGCTGCACAATGCCCTTGCTCTGTTGGTTCAATCAAGCTTGTAGGAGAAGAGAAGGAAGAAATGGGTCAAATGAAGGACAAGTATGCAGAGTCAAGTTCTCTGAAGATTTAGAATAGCTTTTCTTTTCATGTACTTTTGTATTTTCTATGTATTTTCCATTCGAACTATGTAATTCGAATTTCAGTTGTACATGAATAAAGACTTGTATTCTTTTATCTTTTTATCCTTCAGATTCTTTAGTATATAACTCATTTCCTCTCCTTCGTATTCAAAACACATTTCGATTTTGAATAGGCACTTAATCAAAGATCTGCAATCCTTTCGAATACATATAACAATATGCCTTATTTCGAATTAATTCTAAAGGAACTTCAAACTTCACTAAGTTACAAAGTATTTTGATTCAAATATACTTTTCGAATCCTCTATTTTATATCTCAAATTCGAAGATACCAAATCATGTAATAACTTAGTAAAATTTGTAAATTTCATTCCAACAGATGCCCCCTTAAAATATTAGTTTCGAGGAATATATTAACTTCGGTAGAAACTAATATTTTAATAACATGAGGAAGCCATTCAAAAATATATAGCTTTTTTTCAATTCAATCTCATTTTCGTTTTGAATGGTACAAAGTTGGCAGCAACAATTTTTTTTTATTGGCTCATTACTGCGCGCCACTTTTTAAAATTGCAGTTACCATTTTTATGTAAATGATTGTGCTCACTCACTCTTAGCTATATATAATGGTATGAACAGTTACCAACTCAAGTGACTTCTCATTTTCTCCTTCGCAAACTGTCAGCTTTCTCTCTCTGCTCTTCATCGTCTTCTTCGTTTCTTTTCTGCATAAAAATATGTAATCAAAAGCTTCCGTTTCTTAAGGTAATACTTCATAAGCTTCATTTTCTTTCACTTATTCACATTCTTGATCACCATTTTTCTGTTTTCTTCTTGCTGTAAGACTTTTCTGACATTCACGAAGAACCTTTGTTCTTTGAGCAACTGAACTCTTTTGCCCTAATTGTTAAATTTCGTATTCAAGAACCTCTTTTTTATCATGCATTGCCCTTAATCTGTTGAAATGAACAATCTTTTCTTGTAATATAACAATTCCCATTCAGATTCTTTCAATTTCTTTAAAGATTGTTCTTCTTCTTTCTGACATGCATTTTCTCTTTCTAAGCTTACTCAGCTTCGATTTCTTGAATCTTTGATATTTCAGGGCTTGTAAAATGACTTCCCAAGAAACTTCTGAACGTTCTGAACCAATTCCAAAGGCTTTCATCAATGGAAACTTGGTGGGCTTGGACAACATTAACTACGTTCCTGAACCAGAAGAAGATTCTGAGCGTCTTCCCATATGGAGAAACCAACAAGACTTAATAGGTACACTAGTTTCTTCCCTTGTCCTCCTGAAGAAAAGCTTCTTGCTTTTCAGGATCCCATTAGAACAGATTTTCTGAACAATCTACCCTCCATTTTTAAAACTGTTCCTCCTGTTAAGAAACGGGCTTATTTGGATTGGTTAGATTGAATCGAGAGCAGTAAAAGGAACCATTGGAAGAAATTGGGGATTTTCGATCTGATTCAATTAAGTACATATGAGCTTTCTGATGATCCTGTACTCCTAATAACTTCTTGTTTCTTTTGGGATCGAAACACTCATAGCTTTCATCTGCCTTATGGTATGATCACACCCACACTTTTTGATTTAGCTGCTATGGTAGGTGTTAAACCTGAGGGTGATGTTTTCATCCCTTCAAATTTCACAATAGAAAAAGACTTAGAACCAAACTTGGCCAAATTCACCCATGCTCATTTCATTCAAAATAACAATAGAGTTTCTGGTTCAGTATCTAGAACTGAACACATAGCTTCCTTAATGCTTTGGCTCTCTGGTTTTGTCTTTTGTTCTCGCTCTCTCCAAATCCCAAAATCCCTTCTAAGTCTTGCTATTGCTTTATCTCAAAGCAAAGTTCGTATCAACTTTAGTCGTTTCCTTCTGGGTAGCCCCTATGAATGTTTGAATGAGGCTGTTCTGACTCTTAGAAAACCAGAACCATTGAAATTCTTAAGTTGTCCTTTTTGGCTTCTTCAATTATGGCTTAATGCCATTTTCAAGGAAAATTTCTCAAGTGTTGAGCCAAAAAATTCCAAATTGTCTAATTCGATTGAGGGATTTCGATTGTCTTTTTATACTCCAAGTTCTTGGAGAAAAGATCCCCTTGCTTCATTCAAACATTATTTCTCTCTTTTCCTTGGCCTTGATAAACACAAAACTTGTCTTGCTCCTTTTGCTTCTCGATCCCGTTGACCAAACTGGTTTACAAGGAAATTCCCTTGTAACTCCCCAGGTGATCAGGCTGAAAGCCTTGATGTATGGGAAGAATTTTTGACTTGGGGTGTCCTCTTCTTTGGCTTTTCGATGAAGGATATGAAAGCATGTTCTTATCAGCCAAACTTAGTGGCAAGACAGTTTGGTCTTTCTCAAGTTCGTCTTATTCCTATGAGCCGTTATTTTGAAGACATTATTCGAGGACGAGCTACCACTGGGATCGAAGCAATGAATGAGTTAGCCAAACATTTTTCTGACATCAGTCATACCCTTACTCCTTGTTCATTTGAACCATCTTTCTACGACACCGTGTCATTCAGGGATTGGTGGTCATCCTATTATTCTTCCATTCAAGTATCTTTGGAAACTTGTTTTAGTAGGATGGAACCTCCACTTGAAAAGGAAGCTTCAAAGAAGAAACATAAAGGTAAAGACATCATTGCTTTTTGTTTCATTACCATTACTTTTTGAACCTGAATTTCAATAAATATATATTGATTTTCCACTGTTTGTCTTATTCATATCAAAAAACAAACAACAGTCAGGAGAATGAATCTGGTGAAGAACGATCGAGCAAGAAGAGAAAATCGAAGGTAGTTTCGATTTTGAATAGATTTCTTTCAAAATTTGTAGTCAAACTATTCCTTATTTGAATTGTTCTAACCTTTATATTTTAATACATCCTTCTGTTTCTCCTGATGTCTCGAAGGTTAAGAAGGTTAAAACAGGTTCTTCTGCTGGAAGAATCAAGAAAAAGCAAGTTCAAGAAACTTTAGAATCAGCTACCCCCAGTGATCCAAAGGTATTTGAAATTTCGAACTTATTTTCTTAACAAATCCTTATGTTTGATTCTGATTGAATCTTTTGTTCTTGAAGCTTAAGAAAGATTTTCCATCAGAGAATGATTCTTCTAGTTCTCCTCCTCCAACTTCTAATCCTCGTGCTGAAAGAAGATCAAAAGCACGTTCTGATTTGAGAAGTTCGAAAGCAAAGGAGACTTCAGATGAGATGGATCTGGATGAAAACGAGACAGATCCCAAACTTTCTCGAACATCTAAACCTGTTGAGACTGGGTCTTCGAAGATTATCAAGAAGAAGAAAATTGGAGCTTCTCAGGTAATCATATCTTAAAACTTTCCATTCTCCATTACATGATTCAATTCAATCATTTATCCATCCTCTCATCTCGAATAGGTGGCTAGAAAATGCTATGCCCTTCGAGTGAAACATGTTGCTCCTAAGAGGCCAAAGCCAAAGAAAATGGTAATACCAGAAGGCATTGAGGTGGAATTTAGAATTCCTTCCTTAGCATTATAAATTCTCTTTGAATGATTCTGATTTCAATATTCTTTGATTGTAGGTTGAGACTATCAACTCCTCTTCGAAGTCAACAGCTGAATATACTGCGACTAATGAGTCTGATCAAAAGAAATCTTCAAAAGAAGAAAGTGGAGAAAAGGAACAAAGTGTGAGTTCCCCTCCAGGATCTCAACCAGAAGATGAAGCTTCTCAAAAAGAACCAGAATCAGAAAAAGAAGGGAATGTTGAAAATACTAATATGGAAAGGGTTGAACCAGGTCTTGAGGAGAAGGTTGAAGAAGAGTCCATTCCTGAGGCTTCTCATTTGAAAGAGAACGAAACAAAAAATCAGACTAAGAAACTCCTTTAACCAAGGATCCCCCTGAAGATCAATCAAAAATTGACATCCCTTCTACTCCAATCAAAGAGACCATGATTCCTAAGAATCCTTCAGAAATTCAAAGTGAAATGACTGCTGCCCATCAAACTCCTCCTTTGAATGCTTCAGAAACTGCACCAAGTTCTTCCAACAAAACTCTCACCCCTTCAAGCTTGAAAGAATGCTTGAATGTATTGGATGAGAATCCCTTTGCTGTCCTCGACCTTTTAACAAGTGAAGGTTCCATGTTTTCTGCTCATTCAGATTTGAGGTCTTATCAACCAACAACTGAATCTGTGGCAGACTTGATTGAAGGTCTGAGGAACCTGATATTCCTTGATGATTTCCTCGAACTTTTTCGAACATATGTGGAATATCAATATAGAGTAGAGAAAAAACTTGAAGCAATTTATGCTCGGCAAAGCAGTTTATCTACTCAACAACTCAGTGGATTGGATGCTTTCAAAAACCTCTGTATTAAAGTTAAGATATTTTGAGAGAGCACCGATCAAATTCTGCAAAGGCTTCTGAAGCTCGAGTTGAGAGTGATGATATGTTAAAGAGGTTGAAGGATTCCAGGACAAAAAAGCTCAATGAAAATATGGGGACTTTGAATGCCCAACTATCCTCTGTTGCAGAGAAACGTAAAACCATTGAAGAGCAAATCAAGAAACTGCAAGAGGATGACAAGATTCTGATCTTGGAAGAAAGCTCGAGCTCCTTAATGGGGTAAAGTATGTTTCAAGTGAGCTGGTGAAATCGAACGAGCTTTTGGCTGATATCGAACAAAGGGACAAAGTCTTAGCAGAACAATATGAAAATCTGAATCAAGTCTATGGGCCAATGAAAAGAATCCCCCTTTCTAAACCCTGCTTTATTTTCTACTGTTTGTCTATTAAAACCCTTTCTTATTGGTGCTTTGGAGTCACCAATTAATTGAATGCTTTTTTAGACAATTTTAATCTCATGCAAAGTTGGTTTATATTGCTTTAAGTATTTTTCATTTATGCTTAGAATTCGATTGTCACCTGATAATTCTCTAATCGAATGCGCATTATTCGAAAATACTTTTTCAACTTCGAATGGTCCTTCCCAATTCGGAGACCATGTCCCGAATCGTTTAGATTTTTTATCAACAGGTAAAATCACTTTCCAAACAAGATCTCCTTCATCAAAAGACTTGAATTTTAATTTACGATTGTAAATTCGAGATACTTGTTCTTTTTGCCTGATGATATTTTCCAAGGCTCTTAATCTAAACTCATCTAATTCAGTTAATTCATCCAACATCAAGTTATAATAATCTTGAGTGGGTAAATCAAATTTCCTTTGCACTCTTATTGATTGCAATAGAATTTCAACTAGTAACACCGAATCATGACCATAGACCAACTTATAAGGTGTAAATCTTGTTGCATTTCGAGGAGAATTTCGATATGCCCACAAAATTTGGCTTAACGTCTTATGCCAATTTTGAGGTCGTTGGTCAAGATGTTTCTTAATCAAAGAAATAATTGTTTTATTACAGCTTCAACTTGCCCATTTGCTTGTGCATAATAGGGAGTTGAAGTAAGAAGTTTGATTCCATTTTCTTGTGCAAACCTCTTAACTCTTTGGCCTGTAAACACAGTTCCTTGATCAGTTGAAATAGATTCAGGAAGACCAATCGAAAAAACTATGTTGTCTTGAATGAACTTAATCACGTCTTCTTGAGTTACATCTTTTAATGGGATTGCTTCTACCCATTTTGTAAAATAATGTATAGCCACTATAATATATTTATGCCCCTAGATGATGAAGAATGAATTTGACCAATCGAATCAATAGCGCATCCTCTAAAAGGCCATGGCTTTATTATTGAATGTAACTCACTTGCAGGGATTTGTTGAATGAAACCATGTTTTTGACACTCTTTGTCCATTGCAGGCTAATATAAATTTTGTCTTTTCAAAACCCATTCCATTTTTCAACCTGCTTGATGAGCTCCACAAATCCCTTGATGAGTATCAATCAAAGCTTGATATGCTTCCGATTCTCCTAAACATTGAAGCAAGTTACCATCAGGTGCTTTCTTATATAATTGATTAGCTAAAATTACATAGTGTAAAGCCCTGTATTTCAATTTTCGATCCACTTGCATACTTGGGTTTTGCAAGTATTCAACTAAAGATTTTCTCCAATCATTAATATCTAAAGTTTCGATGTCTAAAACTTCGAAATTCATAATTGACATATTCTTCTTTAATTGGATCAGCTCTTCAAATTTAGAATTGCAAATTTTATAACCAGAAGCAATCTGTGCCAATTCATTGGAAACTTCATTATCAATTCGAGATATGTGTTCGAATTCGACTTCATCAAATACCTTAGTAGCTGAAAAGCTCTGAATAAATATCTTGACAATCTAGGATTCAAACATTTATATTGCTTAGTGACTGTTTGATCACTAATTGTGAATCCCCTCGAACCAAAACTTGTTTAGATTTGAATGAAACCAAATTTCCAATCCTAATAATAAAGCTTCATACTCAGCCTCATTATTGGAACGATCCATTCCTATTCGAAACATTATTTTGTTGGTAATCTTTCAGCTGAAATCAAAAGAATTTCAATCCCAACACCTGCCTTATGTTTCGATCCATCGAAATAAAACTTCCAAGGCTTTAAACCCATGAAGTCCAACTCGTTAATTCGAATAGGAGGATGATCAACTAAGAAATCAATCATAACTTGGCCTTTCACAGCTTTTAATGGAAGGTATGTTAGTGAAAATTCAGTTAAGCTAACGCCCATTTTCCTACTCTACTGTGAAGAATAGGTTTCCATAACATGTGTTTTATTATATCATAATGAGAAAATACATAAAGGTCGAAAGGTTTTTACATAGTACTTTAACTTAGTACAAGAAAAGTAAAGACATAAACATAATTTCTCAATAGCACAATATCGAGTTTCAGCATCATTTAGAGTTTCTACTAAGATAATACACCGCTCTTTCAATTCCATTTTCATCTTCTTGAGCAAGCATACTTCCCAATGTCTCTTCAGATGCAGAGATATATAACTTCAAAGGCTTCCCTCGAATTGGAGGTGTCATAATAGGAGGATTTGTGAGAATCCTTTTTTATTTCTTCGAATGCCATCTGGTGTTCCTCTTTCCATTCAAATTTCTCTTCCTTTTTGAGTTTCAACAGAGGAGAAAACACATTGGTTTTAGCTGAAAGATTTGCAATGAATCTTCGAAGAAAATTGATTTACCCAATAAAGACTGCAATTGCTTCTTGTTCGAAGGAAGAGAAGTTTCAAGAATTGCCTTTTCTTTATTTTTATCAATCTCAACTTCTTTCTGATGAACCAAGAAGCCTAGAAAATTACCTGCAGATACACCAAAGGCACACTTAATAGGGTTCATTTTTAACTTATGTAGCCTCATCCTTTCAAATGCTTCTTTCAAATTCGAAAGATGATCATTTTTTGATTTGGACTTTACTACTACATCATCAATATAAACTTGCATGAATCTACCTATTAGGTCATGAAAAATAGAATTCATGGCCCTTTGATAAGTAGCACCAACATTTTTAAGTCCAAAAAGCATCATTACCCATTCATAAGTGCCTATTGCACCAGGACATCGAAAAGCAGTTTTCGAAATATCCTCTTCAGCAATAAAAATCTGGTTGTATCCTGAATAACCATCTAATATACTTAATATTTGATTACCTGCTGCTGAATCTATTAACATATCAGCTACGGGCATAGGGGTACTCATCTTTAGGAGTTGCTTTATTCAAATCTCTAAAATCTATGCAAACTCTTAAAGAACCATTTTTCTTAATAACTGGTACTAATATTAGAAATCCAGTCAACATACCTGGAAGTTCGAATGAACTTAGCCTTTAATAACCTATCGATTTCACTTTTGATCTTCAATATAATTTCAGGTGCAAATCTTCGAGGTGCTTGCTTCACAGGTTTCTTATCATGAAATGTAGGCAATTTATGTTCCACAAGCTCTTTACTTAGACCAGGCATCTCATGATAATCCCATGCAAAACAGTCTTTATATTCTTTAAGTAATTCGACCAACTTACACTTAAAATCTTCTGATAAATTCTTACTCACACAAGTTGGCTTTGGTTTTTGACATCTCCCAAGTTTACCTCTTCAAGAGGATCTAGAGCCTCCATCTTTTCAATTCTATGAGACAAAGCTCTTTCGAACCCAAGAGGAGTATCATCATATATGCAATCAAGTCTTTCAAAAGATACTTCTTCCTCTCCAAGTCTCATGTTTGAACCTTCTATATTTTTACATTCAATATCTTGTACGGCCACTGGAGCCATTTCCACATTCTTTTTGAATTCTTGTTCAAAATTTACTTCGGTCTCAAAGACCGTTCGATAATTTGCGGCCTCTAAGTCCGCTTCAAATTTCCTCTCAGCAATATATGCTGAGGTTCGAGCTAAGAAGCTCGAAATTACTCTTCTTCTAAAATCCATCCAAAAGTAGAGGTGGTCCCTGAAGACACCAGTTTCACTTTGAATGATCAATCCATATTCAACATTGAAAAACGCTTGTGTGGAATCTTACCAGGCATAAAACCACGCTTTTCAATTGTACAAGGTGTCTGATTCATTATCCATTTCTCACAGTCCTTGCATTGACTATGTCTGCTTCGACCTTGTAGTATGTTTGATCAGCTTCAACATACTCTGGAATGCCATCATCATTCCACAAGCATAATGTTTTATGAACAGTTGAAGGAACTGCTCCTACTCCATGAATCCACTCTCTCCCCAAAGCACATTATAATTTGCTTTCAAAGGGACCACCACAAACACTGTGGGTCTTTGGACTGAACCAACAGTCACGTCAAAACACAACAATCCCTCAGATTTTGACGTCTTTCCACTGAAATCAGTGATAATCATGTTGTGTGGCATCAAGTCACACTTCTTTTTGTTGAATTTCTTCAACAAAGAACTTGGCAATAAATTGATTGCTGCTCCACCATCAACCAACACTTTACTTACAGTGATTCCTTTGATTTGAGCCTGGATAAATAAAGGCTTTATGTGAGATACCATCCAAATAGAAGGTCTATCAAACACTGCTGAATCTTGTTTAACAGCCTGTGTTGACAAACAAGTAAAATAAGTTTGTGGCTCTGATGATTCATTCTCTATGAAATCATCTTCAAAACCTTTTTCATACTCCTTTTCGAATTCTGCAGGCAGAATCGAAACGACACCACAAATATCTTCTATTCTATCTGGGAACCCAGTTTCGAAGTCATCAGTAAGTAAGTCTTCTTCAACCAAAACCTTATTCTTTGGTACAACACTTAACTTGTCCTTTTGAAGGATTTGGGATTATGTGGGTTGACTAGAAGCCCCTTGCACTTGAATCAACTGTGCATTTTTAGCATTCAAATTCTTTGAGAAATTTGAAGAACTGCCCCCTTGTTCCAATGCTGCCTTTCTATAATGTTGATTCCTCCTTCATTGTGTCTTAGTCATGAATGGCTTTCCATTGAAGGAATTATTATACTTCCTGAGCACTTGTGGATTCTGACGGTACTCCTGACTGTCTATTACTCGAATCCACTTGTTAGGAGAAACGTTCGAAGGAGGTACATATGACTTAGGCTTTTGGAACATAGGAGTTTGCCCTTTATTTATTTCATACTTCTTTTGAAAAGAAGGTCTCCAAACCTCAACATTTGAAACAGGTCTTGTCACTTTTTTGAATCCTTTGATTCACAATTTGTTGATAATGCTTCTTCATTTCTGATGACTCAAAAGACTTAGCCACCAGTTTATCAAAAACTGCCTTGCAATGAGGACAAAGGGAAACATCAGCATTTTCCTCTTTCTTTCGAAGCAAAAAGTCAACCAAAGTTTCATTACTCTTTGGAAAGATATCTTTCACTTCTTTTTCGAATTCCTCAATTTCAATGTCAATTTCTGTCTTCGAATCTATAGCAGGTTCAGCTCCTACCATATTGATTTCAACAGTATCAACATAACTGGCATTGACATTCAAGGGTCAGAATCAACCTTCATTGCCATTTTTTGCTTTTCCTAGAATTTTAATCTGCCTTCTTTAATGGCTTCTTGAATGAGATCTCTGAAACGAATGCAATTGTTAGTCCAATGTCCAAATGCATTGTGAAACTTACAATATTTCTTTCCTTTTCTTTGTTCGAAAGTGGGAATCTTATGATCCTTACTAAGGACAATTTGTTTATCCTTTACTAATATATCAAAAATTTGGTCAGCTTTTGATATATCGAAACCATGTCTTTTTGGGATATTTACTTTGGGAATTTTGATTCCCTGAATTATTATTTGGTCTAAGGAAAGAACATGCATAAGGAGGTCCTGGTTTCAACTCAGCAACATCAATTTCGTTTTCATCGAAATCTGAGTTTTCATCACTAAAGTTTTCATTAACATCAACATAGGTGATGAGCATAATTTCACACATACTTTGAACCTTCAATTGCAGCTTTCTTAGAGTATAATTGTAATCAAATTCATTGTTTTAATTGGGATTTACCAAATTGGACTTAATTGGGCTTTAACTACAAATGTTGTTTAAATTCGGAATTTTAAGCCTATTGACCTACCTGTCTTGTTTTGATGATATCTGGAGCTGTAGGTGTCCTATTTGCGTGATTCCAGTGGCGTTGGAAAGATAACTTCTTGGGCTTTAATTTGATAGGTCATATGACTATATTCCACTGAGAGACGAGGTGCAGTTTTCAATTTGAAGTTGACGTTCAGGAGCTGTCTGAAGCTGAACGGGAAACAACAACCTTCTTAAGTAGTTTCTGATATAGTTTTGGTATTTTGGGCCTGAAATTTGTTAAGTCTGGGCCCATTTTACCTCTGCCATTAGATTAATCTTGTGGTTTAGGAGAATTGTATAAATAGATGTAGCTACAATTCTGTTAGGGAGCTTTTACTCATTTTTACACAGATTGAAGTTAAGGAGACGCTTGCTCTCCCTTCTCTCTGTTTTTCTAGGTTTTCTTCTTCTTCTTTTTCTGCATTTTCATTTTGTTGTTCTTCCTCTTATGGATTGCTAAACTCTTGAGGATTGATTCTTGAGTGATTTCCAATTGGATTCGGAGGTTTATTTCTATTCCATTTCGTATTTCAATTTCTGCAGTAGATTCAATTTCATCTTCTCCTTTAGAATTCTGGTTTTGAATCTTGAATTGTATTTGAATGCTTGTTGATGATTCAATTATGTTCTTCAATAAGAATTCTGGTTTAGTTTGCTTAATTCTAGACAACCACTTGTTTGCTTAATTCAAGAGGTAAAGGATTGGAAATCTCACACCAGTACGCTTAGTCTGGTCTCACAAGTTCGCTTAGTTCTTGAGTGAGATTATTGTTGAATTGATTGACGCTTGTTCGGTTAATTCGAATCTGCTCTAGAAATTGAGATCGATGTATTTTAATTGATGAAGAATCCAATCGTGAATGAACAAGAGAATTAATCTATTTTCTTACATCGTTTCACATCTTACTTTCTTGTTTACAAAATCTGTTTCCGAACAAACAACCAAAACCCCCTGTTTATGTTACGTTTCTGCAATTTTGTGTTGTTAAGACAGTCCCTGTCTTAAGACAGTCTTAAGTCTTAAGACCGTCTGAAGTTCTGTCTTAAGACCGTCTGAAGTTCTGTCTTAAGACCGTCTTAAGTTACTTGTCCTAAGTTCGATCTGAAGTTCTGGTTCTAAAATTTTGGGTCTGAATTATGATATTCTGAATTGTTATTGAATTCCTTGAGAGACGACTTTGGGTTATCTAACCCTCACTACACTTAATTCATATTATTTGATTGAGTACGACCTCGATCAATAGGCAATTTTATCTCTTCTTCCTATCTTTTCGAGCTTCCTATGTTTTTCTTTTTCCAATTTTAACTGCTCAATTTGTCGAACTCTTTCAGCCAATTGAGCCATGTCTCTCAATTGTTGATTAACAAGTTTCTTTCGAATTGAGTAGTCAAAACCTCCTGCTGCAATTTTAACTAATTCATTTTCAGGAATTGGTACAAGACATCTAGCTCTCATTTGTCTAAATCTGTTCAAATAATCTTCAACAGATTCATATGAAGTTCGTTTAACAGTAACCAAATCCATAAGACTAACTTTCATTTCATCTCTAAAGAATTGTTCATGAAATTGTCTTTCTAACTGATTCCAAGTATGAATCGAACCAGGAGCCAAGGTTGTAAACCATGTAAAGGTATTCTTAGTTAGGGAACTTGGAAAATATTTCATTTTCAATTCTTCATTATTAGCTATGTCCCCACACTCTACATGATACCTTGCAATGTGTCCAACTGTTGATTCATTAACTTCTCCTGCAAACTTAGTAAATTTTGGGACTTTCCATTCTCTTGGCAACTCAGTTTGCAACACATAAGGTGTTAATGGAGAAACAAAACGTGGTCTAGTGGCTTGACCACATCGAATAATCCATGTCTATTCAACACTAATTCAACTATATTTGCTATATTTTGTTCTCCCCCAATATTGTTTTGCCTTATTCTTTCTAAAACCTCATCAGCATTTTGATTCCTATTCAAAATAAATGGTTGAGCATTCGCATTTTGAATTGGCTCTCGAAGAACATGCTCATTATTCTCCCTTGCACCATTATTATTTCCAAGATTCTGATTTTGGTTTTGATCAAGGCCAACATTGACATGTTGTTGGTTTTCAAGATTTGGGGTGCGTCGAATACATCACCAATTCTAGCCATTTGCCTAGCCAGTGTATTATAATTTGATTAGTGTTTTCAATAAGAGGATTTATAACTGTTGTCAATTGAGTAGACAACATATTAACCATTTCATGGTTACTTTCATCCATTTGTTGTCTGATCGAATTCAAAGCAGTATTTGTCAAAGAATTCGAAACCTGTCCAGAATTCAATCAAGAAATACCAGTTCCAAAAACGCCTAAGTTTGAATAACTAGCATGATTGAATGCAGGTGTCATCGTACTTGCGTACGTGACTGGGGCTGTTCCTTGAACAGGAGGAACAAAACCGAAAGGAAGTCCATATGGGAGAGGCCGAACACTTGCGTTTGTAACCTGTATGCCCCCACTTGATAGTGGATTTGTACTCATAGCCTGAGTCCTTAAAGGATCTTCAGCCTGAGTGGTGTTTAGTGTTTGATCACGTTGATCACGGTTCACACTGTTATTTTCCACTCCATTAGTCTCATTATTGTTAACAGACTCATTGTTATTCCTTTGGTTTGAAGGACTTCCTTGATTTGCAGAAGCATTTCCAGTTACATTTTCAGAAGTGTTTCTGTTTCGGTTGTTATTTGCCATTGAATTAGAAATGGTTCTACCACTTCTCAAGATCATACACTTTCTGAAACTGATTTAGCACTTAGTCCCACTGGGCGTGCCAATTTGTTTGCTGTGAAAATTTTCAATCGAATTCGAAAACCTTCTTGATTCTGAAAGTACAATCTGGGACTAAAATCTGAATCCTCTAAAGGTTCTTTTTAAAATCAGATTTTACTCAGAAATTGTATTCAAAGAGAAATAGAATTTTGAATCACTTATTTTTCCAAAAGAAAATAACTTCGAAAATCAGTATTGAAGAATAAACAGAATTTCCAAGAGATGAAGATTTAAAGGACAAAGTGCAGGAATTGAAAGTGCAGAATTTAAATAAAAGAAAGAAAAAGTTGCAGGAAATTAAGTGCAAAATTTAAATAAAAGAAAGAAAAAGTTGTAGGAAATTAAGTGCAGGAAGTAAACAAATCAAAGAAAAATGTAGAAATGTAAAGAATTGAATGTAATCAAAGAAAAGAAAATTGCAGAATTGTAAATTGAATTCAATTAAAGTTTGGTATGTATACACATACTGGGCACTCTCTTTATTAACCTCTTAGTTGCTTACAGGATGGACGTTGGGTGTTTTCAGAGACGTTTTCAGTAAAATGAAATCCAACCCTTGTTACATCAGAATTCTGCCTATTTATAGACTTCTAATCCTAACGGACACTTAACCACATTTTGACATGTTTACAAGCCTAAATGACGTGTCAAATTTCTAAGCATGACACGTATTCAAATTAGCAACGGTCTTCTATTTGAAAAATAACTAATAGCCCGAGGTCGTGACACTTGTCTTCTGCGTGTTAACTTCCAATAACCGTTTCATTTGAAATTTGAATGTTCTTCAAATGGCTTTCAATGTTTCTAACTTCATGAATTTTTCTAAGTTACTGGACTTCTTTCGAACTCGAACAAGTCTTCGATTTTGATCAAATTTCGAACTATATCAGGAAACTTAACCAAATGTTAATTGATTAATTCCTTTAAATCTCACGTGTTGAAAATCTTGGTTGGTCAATTCATTGGTAAACTTGACCACCGATCACACGTGGGTTTGACCTTCAAACTGATTGGACCATTCTGCAAACACACTGATGGCACCATCCAATCCTATCAGTATAAATATTCCATGGCTTTGACGTTCTTCTTCATTCCTTTCTCTGTTCAAAATGAAGAAGTTTCTTCCTTTGGCTATTACAAGCAACCTGATCTTTCTTGACTTCATCTTTGATGAGGTTGTCGGAATAGCCAAAGCTATAAGCTTCTTTAATCCTTATTGAAGATTTCCTTAGGTTGAACGTAATAGCCAATTTATATTTCAATTCGTCTTCACCCCATCTTTCTCACTCTTAGTTTGAATCGCAGGGCCATTCAATCACAGCTGCACAATGCCCCTGCTCTGTTGGTTCAATCAAAGTTTGTGGGAGAAGAGGAGGAAGAAATGGGTCAAATGAAGGACAGGTATGCAGAGTCAAGTTCTCTAAAGAACCAGGAAGGCAGGAGTCAAGTTCTCTGAAGATTTAGAATAGCTTTTCTTTTCATGTACTTTTGTATTTTCTATGTATTTTTCATTCGAACTATGTAATTCGAATTTCAGTTGTACATGAATAAAAGACTTGTATTTCTTTTATCTTTTTATCCTTCAGATTCTTTAGTATATAACTCATTTTCCTCTCCTTCGTATTCAAACACATTTCGATTTTGAATAGGCACTTAATCGAAGATTTGCATTCCTTTCGAATACCTATAGCAGTATGCCTTATTTCGAATTAATTCTAAAGGAACTTCAAACTTCACTAAGTTACAAAGTATTTTGATTCAAATATACTTTTCGAATCCTCTATTTTATATCTCTAATTCGAAGATACCAAATCATGTAATAACTTAGTAAAATTTGTAAATTTCACTCCAACAAGTGTATCTTCTAAGAACTTCCTGACAAATTGTTTCTTCTGATGTTACTCAGAGATATCTTCTTCTGATTCTTCTAAATAGCTTTCTTGCTTTCACCTCACTCAATTCTTTCTTTTCTTTGATGTAAGGTGATATTTTATTAAATGGTTGTTTCTTCTTGCTTGAAACAGAATCTGCAACATCCTTTGTTTCTTCTGGTATGCTACTACAGTGGACCTTCTTATCCATTCTACCTGTTTCTTTTTTAACCAACTAAATTTGAAACATTAGTCCATATACTCAGAATTATATTAAGTATATTTTGTTAGTTTCCATTATGAAAACATCTCAAAGGGATTCTTGGACCTTACAATCTCCCCTTTTTTTATGAAGACAACTTTTAAAAATTTAGTTTACATAATTCTGAGATCCTTTAAAAATGATTCCCCCCTGAATTTGTGCTTTATTTCCTTTTAAGGATGATTAATGCAAATAAATTCAGAATAACCATGATTAATGCAAATAACATTCAGAATAAGCATTAATAATCAATAACCAGATATTTCAGCAAAAAGAAATCATGATTCATTTCTCAACTGCAATCATGAATTACAAAAAGTTAATGTCACAATCACCTTAATTACAAAGATATAGAATTATAAACTACAGCTACAATATAATACTACTTAATACTAGTTAATGTCACAATCACCTTAATTACAAAGATATAGAATTATAAACTACAACTACAATATAATACTACTTAATACTAGTTAATGTCACAGCCACCTTAATTACAAAGATATAGAATATAAACTACAACTACAATGCAATACTACTTAATACTACTTCTCCCCCTTTTTCATCATTCAAAAACAACAAAACAACATAGTTAAGCATAAAGGAGAAGCGGAATCATCATCTTCTATTTGGAAGGAGAGGAATGGTCAGAGGATGATGAAGTAGCAGGCTGCAGAATGTCAGTTGGAGGCTGGATAGGTGCAAAAGGCATTGGTGGAGCTTCAGAGGCAATTACTGGTAACACAAAGGTGTTAAACCAGAATTGGTGCGGTGTGAACCTCTCAATCATCTCATTTACTGTATTTTGAAGGGTGTTGACTAGAGCCGGCAAAATGGGCTAGCCCGACCGGGCCGACCCGTAAAAGCCCGTAACAATGTAGGGCTCGGGCACCTATTTTAGAAGCCCAAATAACTCCCGGGCTTTTTAGCCCGGCCCGATAAAACCCGCTACCCGCAAAACCCGCCAAAAAAACGGGATACCCGCAAAAGGGTAGGGCTCGGGCACCTATTTTAGAAGCACGAATAACTTCCGGGCTTTTTTAGCCCGGCCCGATAAAGCCCGCTACCCGCATCAAGGCGGGCCAGGTCGGGTAGCCCGAATTGCCAGCTCTAGTGTTGACATTGGTAAGTAGCTTCTTCATGGGAGGGTTCTACTATATCCTCAGCAGCAGCAATCTTCTCAGATTGAGAAGGATGAGAGGTGTCCTTTTCATGGCTCAGTTGTTGCAAGAATATGTTCATGGAGGATAAGGTTGCAGAGATGTTAGAAATATCTTCCTTTAAAGGTGCAGTAGAAGGAAGCTTGGAGTCAAGGATTGGAGTGGCTAAGAATTTATTAACCATATCTGTGGTAAAGGTTCCTACAGAAGGAACAGATTGTGCATCTCCTTTGGGTTCTTCTTCTTCTGAGATGTGAAGCTCCTCTGTTTTAGCAGGAGAATCACTTCTTTCTGTTCTGGTAGGGGAATGTTGATAAGGCACTTAATCTTGATTTTCTGGTTGAAGGAATGGTAAGGAGGTATCAATAGAGGGTGGTTCAGAATAGCTTCTAGCCAACATAGCCAGAGCATTCACTATAATTTCTTCTGCAGGGTTGCTGGCAATTGTATTTCCTTCTTTTGTAGCAGCAACCTCTTGAGAACACCTTCTAAGGCTTCTTCAGTACTTGGGAGATCCTTAGAGGCATCCCTTGGAGGTGAAAACTCTAAGGGTTCTTCTTTGGCATTATTATTGAAAATTCCCAAGTTCTCTGCAGAATTATGATTTGATGCCTGTTTTCACTTTCTTCTTCTTCATAGGTAAATGAAGTTGGAGGGTCAATCACTGGAGAATCTATCTTCCCATGACTTATTTCAGAAGTACCAACTTCCACATTCTTGCTAGTCTCTTCTTCTTCACTTCTTCTCCTCTTTCTGCTGAAAGTCTGAAGCTCAACTTTTTGCTTCTTACACCTGTGGCTGAGAGAAGCCACTTCAGCATCTTCTTCTTCTTCTTTTTCTTCTTCTGCATCACTTTCCATATAAAGAGAGGGGTTTGGTTTTCTAATGTGCATCTTCCTAATGTTAGACCTATTACAGTAGGTGAAATCCTCTATTTTCTATTCTCCCTCTAAAGGCACATTATGATGTCTAAACAGTAGGGTGAGAAGCATGCCATATGGGAGGCTGGTGTTTACTTTTACAGGGTTGGTAGCATGTATCATGTTCCTAAGGATTAAGAAAGCTAAGGAAAGAGGTTTACCTACAAGGAGATAATAAATGATAATAAGATCTTGATCAGTTACCTTCTCAAGGGTTCCATCTCTTAAGAGTATTGAGTAACAACAAATCTTGTGAAGAATTCTGCAAATTAGGGTCAATTGACTAGCTATGAGTCTTGAACTTGATTGACTCAAAATTTTGCTGATGACATGTTTCTTGGTAACACCAGCAACATCATACCATTGGTCTTCATACAGCTTGTTCTCACAGTGAGGGAGTCCAAGCACTTCTTCTATTGATTCTGGAGTTAGAATCATAGTGGGTCCCTTTAATAAACCACAAGGAGTTTTGCATCACTCCTATAGCTGATGGCAGCAGTATAAAAAACTTTGACCATCCTTGGATAGACAGATTCTTTTACCAGAAGAAAACTATCCCAACCTTGCCTTTTTACAAAATGGTTAGCTGCCCACCTCTCCTTCTTAACTTCATTCAAAAGAAATATTTTACTAGGAATGACCACCTTCCATTCCCATTTCTCATAAAAGGATTTTAAAAGTTCCTTATCACCAAACAACTTTCTAACAATTTCTTCTTCTGCATTTTCTGAAGGGTCTGTTTCTACTTCTTTAGAGGACATCTCTTCTTCTTCTTCTTCTTCTTCTTCTTCTCTTCTTCTTCTTCTTCTTCTTCTTCTTCTTCTTCTTCTTCTTCTTCTTCTTCTTCCTTCTTCTTCTTCTTCTTCAGAGGGGTGGTTTTTCCTCTTAGTATCTTTTTCAGATGAAGTCCTTCTACATTCTTCAGAGGGTTCCTCTTCTGAAGAGCTGGTACTGGAGGCATCAATCTTGATGGGCTTTCCTTCCTTATTTCCCTCTGCATTCTTCATTTTTATTACTCTAGATTGAATCCTTTCTAACCTTCTTACATATACAAAAGAGATTTTGGAAGGAGGATTAGATGAGGATGGTTTTGAGGATTGAGGTTTTGTTGAAAAAGGTTGAGGGTGACGAAAATTTAGGTGATACGGGTCTAGGTAGAGGTGGTCTAGTGGAAATAGGAGGAATATCCAAAATCTTAGTTGCTTCTACTATGGCTAGAGGATTTTCTTCTTCATGACTGCCATAGGAGCAATCAGAAGGGCCTGGAGATGTTGCCTTCTTCCTTCTTGTAGTTTTTTATTCTCATTTTTCTGGTTTTGAAAAGAGCAGCAAAATAGAGTACAAAGTTTCAGCTGAAATGGTATTTAGAAATGGAGAGTTTGAGAGGCTTGAGTTAGCTCGAAGTGTCTAAGGAAGAAGGGAATAGCTTCTGAATGTAGTGGGTGTATTCCCTTCTCTACTACAACTAGCCGTTTGAGAGATTGCTTTGAGGAGTGAGAGAGAGAAACTTATTCACGCGCGTGCAGGTTTTTAGGATTTTCAGTTTTATTCTCCAACAAGAAAAACTTCTATTTCCCCTTTTATGATAGTTTATGGCTCCTCTATTTAGGAGACAAAAAGGTTGTTTCTATTTCCTTTTCACAGGTAAGCCTTCCTAAGCAAGGTTCAGTTCTCACAGTTGACTTAGGGATAGGAAAATTATTTTTCCTAAGAAAGTGATTCATAGGGAGTCTTAAACGAGAATGACCCTACCTAAGTCATAGAGAATGAGGGATCAGAGAGTATGTTGGATTCAACCTGACCAGTTTTTTCAGAAAATAATTCTAAGTTTTCTTCTTCTAATGAAAAGAAACAAACTCCTTTCTTCTTTAGTGAAGGGTGTTATGACCAATCTTCTTAAGAAGAGAATGTTATTGAATCTTTTAAATCTTAGAAAATTGTTTAAGAGGATGAAATTAATTCTCAGAGAAAGACTTTCCTGGTTAGAGAAAGGACCAGAAGATATCAACTTCTTCTCTTCTTTTTTGGAGAAGAAATTTTTATCTTCTTCAAAAGAAGTCTAAATACTATGTTTCTTAGGAGATACAAAACACACATACATCATTCAAGTCACATAGATTCATGTTAATCTGCATATATGCAATTTATCTTTAATAAAATTGAATCTATCTTCTACAAGTATTTTTGTAAAGATATTAGCAACTTGCAACTTGGTTTCAATGAATTTAAGCTCAATGTCATTCTTCTGAACATGATCCCTTATAAAATGATGTTTTATTTCAATATGTTTTGATCTAGAATGCTGAATAGGATTCTTGGACAGATTAATAGCACTAGTGTTGTCACAGAATATAGGGATTTTGGAGTACCTCATGTCATAGTCTTCCAATTTATGTTTAATCCAAAGCATTTGAGAGCAACAACTTGCAGCTGACACATATTCAGCTTCTGCAGTTGATAGAGCAATTGTTGGCTGCTTCTTGCAAGACAAGGATATGACAGATTCTCCTAGAAATTGGCATCCACCACTTGTGCTTTTTCTTTCAATTCTATCTCCAGCATAATCAGCATCACAATATCCTACAAGATCAAAACTTGTACCTTTCTTGAACCATAGTCCAAGTTCAGTGGTTCCAACAAGATATCTAAGGATTCTTTGACAGCAGTTACATGGGATTCTTTGGGATTAGATTTGAACCTAGCACATAGTCCTACAGAATACAATATGTTAGGTCTAATGGAAGTTAAGTATAGTAGAGATCCTATCATTCCTCTATATTCCTTCTCAGGAACTGATTTTCCATTTTCATCACGTTCAAGTACTGTAGAAGGATGCATAGGAGTTGTCATGGATTTTGCATCCTCCATTCTAAATCTTTTCAGAAGATCCTTGGTATATTTTTCTTTACAAATAAAATTCTTGTATCTTCTTGCTTAATTTGAAAACCTAAGAAAAACCCATTAAAATCATTTCAAATTCTCCTTTCATTAAATCAGAAAATTCTTGACACATTTTTTCATTTGAGGACCCAAAAATGATGCCATCAACATAAATTTGAACAATTAGAAAATCCTTCTTTGAAGCTTTTCTGAATAAAATTGTGTTAATTTTTCCTCTAGAAAAATCATTTTTCAGTAGAAAATTACTCAACCTTTCATACCAAGCTCTAGGAGCTTGTTTAAGCCCATATAGAGCTTTGGTGAGTTTGAAAACATGGTTTGGATGTTTTTATCATGGTAAAGTTTAAAGTTTTTATAGGCTGCAAATGCAAGAAGAATTCTAAAAGCTTCTAATCTAGCTACAGGTGCAAAGGTTTCATCTAAATTTATACCTTCTTGCTGGTCGTAACCTTGTGCAACTAACCTTGTCTTGTTTCTTACTACTTTACCTTCTTCATTCATTTGGTTAAGAAATTGGCAAGAAAAAGCTACTTTACCTTGTCTTGTTTCTGAAGACCCACTTGGTTCCTATGATTGAATGATTTTCTGTTTGAGGAACAAGGGTCCCGACTTCAATTTTCTCAAATTGATCCAGCTCTTCTCTCATAGATTTTACCCATGAATCATCATCAAGAGCTTCATTGATGTTTTTAGGTTCAATTTGTGATAACAGTGCTGTAGCAATTTCATTTCTTCTAACCTGTGACCTATTTCTTACACCTTCTGAGGTGCTTCCAACGATTTAATCATGAGGATGTGCTGAGACTAGTCTCCAACTTTTGGAAGATTTTCTCTATTATTATTTTCTGAATCATGAGAGGAATGTTCCTTTTCACATGATTCTTCTGTTGGTTGTTTTGTCTCAGAAGATATCTTATTCTATAAGATAGCTTCTTCAGATTCATCATCTGAGTCAGTTTTACTTTTTCCTTTAGAAGATATGTTAGAATCATTGAAAATAACAAGCATACTTTCTTCTATGGTTTGATTTTTAATGTTGTAAACCCTATATGCTTTTGATGTGGTTGAATAACCAAGAAAAATGGCTTTTTCAGATTTGGAATCAAACTTTTCAAGGTTTTCTTTGTTATTGAAAATATAACAGTCACATCCAAATACATGAAAGTATGAAATGTTAGGCTTTCTTCCTTTCCACAATTCATATGGAGTCTTATTCAATATTCTTCTTATAGAAACTCTGTTTAGAATATAGCATGTAGTGGCAACCGCCTCAACCCAAAAGTATTTTTTAATACCACTGTCACTTAAAAGAGTTCTTGCCATTTCTTGAAGAGTTCTATTTTTCCTTTCTACAACTCCATTTTGTTGAGGAGTTCTAGGACAAGAAAAGTTATGAGAAATTCCATTTTCATCAAAGAATATTTTGAAAGAGAAATTTCAAATTCACCTCCATGGTCACTTCTAACAGAAGCAATTTGTTGACTACTTTCATTTTGTATCTTCTTAGAGAAGATTTTGAAAGCATCAAAAGACTCATCCTTAGTGGTGAGGAATAATACCCATGTGAATCTAGAGTAGTCATCCACAATGACAAGTCCATATCTTTTTCCACCTATACTAGGAGTTTTGATAGGACCAAACAAATCAATATGTAGTAGTTCAAGTGGTCTTTTGGTGGTTATAGCATTTTAGGATGAAAACTTGAGTGTGTTTGTTTTCCTTTAACACATGCTTCACATACCTTATCTTTATCAAACTTAACTTTAGTCAGTCCCCTAACTAGTTCTAACCTTAGTATTTTTGAAATAGTTTTCATATTCAAATGTCCTACTTTTCTATGCCAAGTCTATTTATCATTTTCAAAAGAGGCAAAACATGTAAGATCAGATAATTCTTCTAATTTTATGTTGTAGAGATTTTTATTCCTAATTCCTGAAAATAGGACTTTCTTAGTGGATGATTCTCTAATCACACATAATGTAGGTTGAAACATAACTTCATAGCCACTGTCACATAGCTGATTTATGCTAAGAAGATTATGCTTTAAACCTTTTACATAATAAACATTATTAATTTGATCAAAATTTGTCATACCTACCTTCCTAATACCTTTGATATGGGCCTTGTTGTTGTCTCCAAAAGTGACGGTTCCACCTTCTATTTTGTGAAGTTGGATGAACTTTGATTTGTCCCCTGTTATATGTCTTGAGCAGCCACTATCCAAGAACCATTGTGTTTCTTTTGGAGCCTTTTGTTGTTCCCTGCAGAGTGTATTTGCAGGGCTTCCCAGATTGTGGTATCTCCTTAGTCTTGAAGTAAATCAGAGAGTCACAGGAAGGGGGGTTGAATTGTGACCCTTGAAAACTTTTGGTCCAACCTACAAGTACTTTGAAAAACTTATTGATCTTTGCTCAAGGAATACCTTGGCTATCAGAAGTTACTTCTAGAAGATAGTAGTTGTATAATGCCAACTGAGTTGATTGAAACTATCTTTTTAAAGGTAAGCAATATCATAGGGACTAATATCATCAAGTTTTATTCTTCCATATAGTGTATTTAATGTAGATACAACTCAAATAAGGTTCAGAAGAATAATATAAAATTTCTGCAGTTATGCAGAAGCAAAACAGAGAGTCTGTCACTTTAAACTATTCTTCTGAAAGATCAAATGATTTTATATTTTAATAAAACTTTCCAGAATAGTTATTTAACCAATAAATTATAAGATTATATGACAAAATATGTTCAGAATAAAGTTTATATCAATCTAATATTTTTAAATCAAGTTACACAATGAAATATGATAAATGTTTCTTCTGAAGTATCAAATGAACTTGAAACTTGATGAAACTTTCCAGATCAAATATTTAAATAGTAAACAATCAGAATATAAAGTTAGATCTGATTAAAATCAAGTTTGTAAAGATCTAGTAGTTTGAACCCCAAGTTTCAATGTTGAACAATGAACAGAATTCAAGAAATGTGCTTCTGAAGCACCAAACAGTTTCATAATTTAATGAAACTTTCCAAATCAGTATTTGAACTGATATGGATGTGATTTATGTGAAAATATCAATTCAGAAATAGGTTTATCAAAATCTGGTAGTTTGAACCCCAAGTTTCAATGTTGAATAATGAACTGATTTCAAGAAATGTGCTTCTGAAGCACCAAACAGTTTCATAATTTAATGAAACTTTCCAGATCAGTATTTGAACTGATATGGGTGTGATTTATGTGAAAATATCAGTTAAAATTAGGTTTATCAAAATCTGGTTTACAACTTGCTAAATATCCAAAGTATGAACAATAACTAGCAAATCAATGAATGTAAGTGCGGAAAGATAAAGAGAGTAAGGGTAAGAGACATTGCACGGATGATTTTTATACCGGTTCACCTCTCAACCTTGAGGCTACGTCCAGTCCCTGCTCTCAGTAGGTGATGAACACATTGTTATTCACACTTTGCATAATTAATCTTAGCTTTCTTGGACTCTAATTGTGATTAAATCCACTGTTTTAATTGAGATTTATCAAATTGGACTTAATTGGGCTTTAACTAGAAATGTTGTTTAAATTCGGGTTTTTAAGCCTATTGACCTACCTCTCTTGTTTTGATGATATCTGGAGTTGTAGGTGTCCGATTTTAGTGATTCAAGTGGCATTGGAAAGCTAACTTTTGGGTCTTTAATTTGATATGCTTTATTACTATATTCCACTGAGTGAAGAGGTGCAATTTTCAATTTGAAGTTGACGTTCAGAAGCTGTCTGAAGTTCAGCAGAAACAACAACCTTATTAAGTAGTTGTTGAAGTAGTTTTAGTCTTTTGGGCCTGAAACCTGTTAGTCTAGGCCCATTTTACCTCTGCCATTGGATTAATCTTGTGGTTAGGAGAATAATATAAATAGAGGCAGCTACAATTCTGTTAGGGACCCTTTTTTCACTTTTTCATTTTTCACACAAATTGAAGTTGAGAGGACGCTTGGCTCTCTCTTCTTCTCTCTGTTTTTATGGTTCGTTCTTCTTCTTTTTCTGCATTTTCGTTTTGTTGTTCTTCCTCTCATGGAAGGTTAATTTTCTTAGGATTGATTCTTGAGTGATTTCCAATTGGATTCTGAGGTTTATTTCTATTCCAATTCGTATTTCAATTTCTGCAATAGATTCAATTTCATCTTCTCCTTTAGAATTCTGGTTTTGAATCTTGAATTGTATTTGAACGCTTGTTGATGATTCAATTTTGTTCTTCACTAAGAATTATGGTTTAGTTTACTTAATTCTGAACAACCAACTATTTGCTTAATTCAGGAGGTAAAGGATTAGAAAACTCACTCCAGTTCGCTTAGTTCTGGTTTCGCAAGTTCGCTTAGTTATTGCATGAGATAATTGTTGAATTGATTGACGCTTGTTTGGTTAATTCGAATCTGTTCTGGAAATTGAGATCGATGCATTTTAACTGATGAAGAATCCAATTGTCAATTAACAAGGGAATCAATCCATTTTCTTACATAATTTTATTCTTATTTCTTTACATGCGAATTTCTGTTCTTAAACAACAACCAAAACCCCCATGTTTCTACTACGTTCTGAAATTTTGCACTGTTAAGACAGTCCCTGTTTTAAGACAGTCTGAAGTCTTAAGACAGTCTGAAGTGTTAAGACCATCTGAAGTCTTAAGACCGTCTGAAGTTCTGTCTTAAGACTGTCTTAAGTCACTTCTCTTAAGTTCGATCTGAAGTTCTGGTTCTAAATTTTGGGTCTGAATTCTGATATTCTTAATTGTTATTGAATTCCTTGAGAGACGACTTTGGGTTTTCTAACCCTTACTATACTTTAATTCATATTATTTGATTGAGTACGGCCTTGATCAAATTTGGCGCCGTTGCCGGGGAATTCAATTCAATTTCAGATTAAAGTTTTCAGTTCTATTTGTGACTTTTTGAACTTCTGTTTTTGAGTTTTTCTATTTTGTTTTGTGTAATTCGTGTCTGTTTGGTGTGTGTAAGTTTAGAGTCAATTTTCATATTGTCTTTTTGTTCAACTAACATTCAGTTTGTGCAGATTTGAGAAAGGTTTCATAATTCAGTTCTTTGGTAAGAATTCTGTTTACCAATTTTATTGCTGGAACTGAGTTTAAGAGCCTTGATTTGTATCTGTCTTTGAGTCTTTGTTGGTTAGTGTGTAGTTTGTTGATTGATTGTTTGAGTCTTTTTCTGTTTGTGTTTTTGCTTCTATTTTTGTTTCTTCATTTTCTTTTCATTCTGATTTCTTTGATTCTGATTCTAACATTATGGCTAAATTGACTTTGAGAGAACTCATTGAGTGCATGGCTTCACATAATCAAGAATATAGTTCCAGAAGCAACTCAATGATTTTTCCTATTGGAGTTCATGAGGAGGATATATCATATGTTGTTTATCATAGACAAGTAGAGAACAGGATGGATGATTTAGCTTCTTTGATCAATCAATTGGCAGTACCTCAGACACATGTGGAGTTGTGTGGGATTTGCACATCACCTGAGCATCCCACATATTCCTGCCCTACTTTGCATGAGTCTGAAGATTATTTCTCTCCTCAATCTTATGCCGTTGATTTTTATGATAATTATGGACCTCCTCAGCAACAGTTTTATATGCCTGATCAATTTCATTTTCAGGTTGCTGAGTCAAACTGGTCATACCAGCCCCCACCATTGCAGCAAGTTGTCGCACCTTCCACGAGTGAACCTTCTCTGGAAGAGTTGATAAGGCAAATGGCAGCTGACAATTTGGATTTCCAGCAGCAAGCAGAAGCAACATTTCAAAATCTGGAAATTCAGATTGGGCAAATGGCCACCACCTTGCATCAAATGCAATCACAGGATTCAGATTCTATGAATTTAAATCCCATGAGTCCAAATGTTATGATTTCAGATAATATGTTTTCAGATGCAATGTGTTCAGATTCTATGATTACAGATGTTATGGATTCACATGCTATGAGTTTAGATCCTAATGAGGACCATTGTGTATTTCATAATGATTTGCATGTTGAACCTACTGTTGATAAAAATTTATCTGAATTTGCAGGAGAGTTTGATTTTCCATTCTTGTTTGATTTCAGCAATGGTTACATTTGTGATTCATGTACTGGTTCTTTTATGTGTAGTGCATGTGCTGAAATTGACAAGTTTGTTAATACTGGTAGTGATTCTACAGGTCTTGGAGTTGATACAGTAGCTGCTGATTCAACAGATTCAGAATGCACAGGCTTGATTACAACAATTACACATAAATCTGACGTTGTTGATATGCAGGTTGCAAAATCACCTCCTAGTGCCACATTTCTCCCATTTGTCACGCAGCCACCATTATTGGAGAAGCCACTGCCTATCCATTTTAAGCATGCATGCATGGAGGATGAACAGAATGAGAACTCTCTGCTGCAAGTGATAAGGGAGCTCACCAAGTTGCTGAACATTGGCATTTTATATTCTATTTCAGACAGCACTTGGATGAGCTTAATACAGGTGGTGCCAAATGATTCAAGAATTCCCAGGACGGGAGTTGGATGAAGGGGAGTTTCTCTTTTCTCACATTTTCATTACACTATGTCTCTTGTTCTCTAATTTGATTGTTTTTACATCGAGGACAATGTGTGATTTAAGTGTGGGGTAGGAGATTTGTAGTTTAGGACTTTAGGAATTAGTATGTTGCTAGAAAAAAATATATTGTTTGTTGTTTCTGTAAAAAAAAACTGTCTGAAAATTACTGTTTGCTGAAATTTACTGTTTATTTGCTGAAATTTACTATTTTCTGAAGCTGGTAGCTGATGCGTAGCTCTTCTGTAGCTACTACTGTCTGAATTTTACTGTTTACTGTCTGAAATTGTTGTTTACTGTTATTGTATGTTGTTTGTGCATTTTTCTACTGCTGTTTACAGCAGAATTTCAGACAATACGTTTTATGACAGCAAAAACAGATTTTGACAGTAGAAAAATACATTTGGCATGTTTTTCATTGGATTTTTAGGATTTGTGTTGGTAGTTTGAATTTTTCATCATTCTTGGATAATTGGTTTTGATAATTATTGGGTTGAATCTTTTGTGATGGAGTTGTCCTTGGTGAGATTTTGAGCCTTATTGACGGATGGACCATTCTATGCCATTCTCTCTTTTTCTTGTATGATTTCACTCATGTTTGCTTGTGCTCTAGAACTTGGCTTGACTCTTTAATTTGCAACTTTGTTCACATGCATGAATTGAGATGATTGAGGCATTTTTGTTGATAATTGAGCTACTAGCCATATTAGCCTACCTTGATGATTTTCCACTTGTTAGCCCCTTTGATCCTATGGATCACATTTCTTGTTATTAAAAGCTCATTACAAGCCTTGAAAGTGAAAAACATTGATTGTCCTTGCCTTAGAGGATAAAGGAGCTTTGGAATTATTTTGGGAATAGGTTCTTGAGTAAGTGTGGGGGTGTACTTGAATTTCTTATTTTATCTCCTCATGTGGATATTATATTGTTGACATTTGGCTAGATACAAAAAGAAAAAAATAGAAAGAGGATAGAAAGAAAAATAAAAACAAAAAGAAAAGAAAAGGTCAAAAGAAAAGTATATAAAAAAAAGCAAAGAAATAAAGTGTACTTGAAATAAATAAAAAATTGGGTCAAAAGTGTAAAAGAGGAGTTTAATTGTAATCTTGAGATGTATGCTACTTGCATTCATGAGTTTATTCCCCATTGCTCCTCTATTCTCTTTGGTTTATAGCTTCTTATCCTTCATTTTCCCTACTTTACCTTGACCCCATTTCATCCTATTTGAAGTCCTCTTGATCTTTGCTTGCATGTGCTTCAATTGTTGTGGATATTAGAGTCTTGCCAAGCCTATGGTAGTGTTTGCTTATATGAGTGCTTTGAGTGTATATACACAATCCTAAACACTTGAGAGTTAGAGAGTTTGTCTGGTGAGAATTCTATCATTCTTGATTCACCCCTTTGATTTGATGAGCCTTCTTGTTTGCTTAATTATTGGGAATTCCATTCATATATTTCTTGACCTCATGTTTCCTTGGTTGTTGTATTTTGCCTACTCCTATGCATTCCTTGGATCTCTTGACAATTATGCCATTTGTATTTGCATCTTGCTTCCTAACTGATCTTTAACTTCATGTGGTGTTTTGCCCGGAGTACAAAAGGGGCAAGGGTGGGGGAATTTGATGAACACATTGTTATTCACACTTTGGATAATTAATCTTAGCTTTCTTGGACTCTAATTGTGATTAAATCCATTGTTTTAATTGAGATTTATCAAATTGGACTTAATTGGGCTTTAACTAGAAATGTTGTTTAAATTCGGATTTTTAAGCCTATTGACCTACCTATCTTGTTTTGATGATATCTGGAGCTTTAGGTGTCCGATTTAAGTGATTCCAGTGGCATTGGAAAGCTAACTTCCGGGGCTTTAATTTGATATGCTATATGACTAAATTCCACTGAGTTAAGAGGTGCATTTATCAATTTGAAGTTGACGTTCAGAAGCTGTCTGAAGTTCAGCAGAAACGGCAACCTTCTTAAGTAGTTGTTGAAGTAGTTTTAGTCTTTTGGGCCTGAAACCTGTTAGTCTAGGCCCATTTTACCTCTGCCATTGGATTAATCTTGTGGTTAGGAGAATAATATAAATAGAGGCAACTACAATTCTGTTAGGGACCCCTTTTTTTCACTTTTTCATTTTTCACACAGATTGAAGTTGAGATGACGCTTGGCTCTCTCTTCTTCTCTCTGTTTTTCTGGTTCGTTCTTCTTCTTTTTCTGCATTTTCGTTTTGTTGTTCTTCCTCTCATGGAAGGTTAATTTTCTTATGATTGATTCTTGAGTGATTTCCAATTGGATTCTGAGGTTTATTTCTATTCCAATTCGTATTTCAATTTCTGCAGTAGATTCAATTTCATCTTCTCCTTTAGAATTCTGGTTTTGAATCTTGAATTGTATTTAAACGCTTGTTGATGATTCAATTCTGTTCTTCACTAAGAATTCTGGTTTAGTTTGCTTAATTCTGAACAACCAACTGGTTACTTAATTCAGGAGGTAAAGGATTAGAAAACTCACTCCAGTTCGCTTAGTTCTGGTTTCGCAAGTTCGCTTAGTTCTTGCATGAGATAATTGTTGAATTGATTGACGCTTGTTTGGTTAATTTGAATTTGTTCTGGAAATTGAGATCGATGCATTTTAACTGATGAAGAATCCAATTGTGAATGAACAAGAGAATCAATCCGTTTTCTTACATCATTTTATTCTTATTTCTTTACTTGCGAATTTCTGTTCTTAAACAACAACCAAAACCCCCTGTTTCTGCTACGTTCTGAAATTTTGCATTGTTAAGACGGTCCCTGTTTTAAGACACTCTGAAGTGTTAAGACCATCTGAAGTCTTAAGACCGTCTGAAGTTTTGTCTTAAGACCATCTTAAGTCACTTGTCTTAAGTTCGATCTGAAGTTTTGGTTCTAAATTTTGGGTCTGAATTCTGATATTCTGAATTGTTATTGAATTCGTTGAGAGACGACTTTGGGTTATCTAACCCTTACTATACTTTAATTTATATTATTTGATTGAGTACGGCCTTGATACAATGACTTCTTGGGTGCTCCTCACCACTAGTATTCTTCTGCAGCCTCTTCAAGCTCAACCCAGTATTCTTCTACAACCTCTGCAGGCTCTTACGACTGATTTCTGCAAATAGCAGGACACGCCTCATCTTGTAGACTCAAACTAACTATCTCTAAAAAGAATCTACCTCCAGTGTTACAAAAATTGTGTGATGAAAACACAAAATGGAAAGGCTCACAAATCATTCATGGAGTGGATTAATCTTTACAAAATTGAACCTAGACACACTCTCTAAGAATTATGAACATCAGCTCTGCATTTTGGAGTGGTCGAAGGAGAATCTCATGTGATGTCTATAAATCAGTTTAAGTATTTAAACATGACTAACAAATAAGATTATATTAATAATTAACAAATAAGATTATATTAATGATTAAGTTTGTATAAGATCTTAATAAGATTACATAAACAGATTCTACTGAGAAAGGTATTTGTTTGGTGATTGTGTTTCAGGTCAGAATATCTATCTGAAGAAGAAGATAATCAGAATCGCATTCAGAAGATCAGGATCAGAAGAACAAAATGCAGAATCCAAAGAAGAGTAATCCACAACCAAGTTGAAGACCTGAAGACTATATGAAGAATCGAAGACTTAAAGAATTAAAGACTCAAAGATGCACCTATCTGAAGTACAACTATCTTTTGAAGAAATGAAGATGATCTAAAGCAGTCTTAAGACTGAAAGATGAAGATGTCAGAATCAAGAAATGATCTCTTGGATACGTTGCAAAGCGTAAAGCACACTCCATCAAATGGAGTACACTCATCTCAGTAGATAAAGCTAGACATGTTTTTCTACCTCGATCAAAGTCTTGCATAAATAAGGAAATACTGCAAAGACTTTCTGCAACGCCTGCTGCACCTGCAACAAAAGGATTTGTGTGCGCAGACCTACTGCATGTACGCCTGCCAATGTCCAGAATGGGTTAGAAGACTAAACAAAAGCAAGCAAGAAATATGGTTGAATAAAGTACATACAATTCAAAATCTTTATCTCAGAAGAAGAAGATACAAGAAGAAGAAGAAGAAGGAGATACAAGAAGAAGAAGAAGATACAAAGAAGAATGAAGCTACAATCCTCTTATCATAAGGAAGAAACCTTCTGAAGTCTCAACCAGTCTGAAGGATTGAAGTTGTCTGAAGGACGCAACCCGTCTGAAGTATTGAAGTTGTCTGAAGCATCAACCCGTCTGAAGTGGTGAAGCTGTCTGAAGTTTCAATCTGTCTGAAGTCTCAATCCGTCTGAAGTATTGAGGCCTTCTGAAATCCGACGTGGCACTACTTGCAGAAGACTATGAAGACTTTTGCTCTCTAAAGATTGCTGAGAAAAGTCATTCTCTGCTACACGTTTCCTTCTCAAGCATATTTATGGAAATAAACACAGAGACCTTTCCTGGTGCTTTTGAATTTCATACATCACTGAGGAAATCTCTGCAACACAGCATTCGCAGCAACAACGGTGGCAGCTTTATAGCAGCACCTACGCTATACTATGTCAGACATGTCAGAGCCCTCAGAAGCGCGTCTCACAACGGATTAAAGAGGATTCAATGCTATCTCTAAACGATAGTATTTCAACGGATATTTCCTCATTTATACAATCCAAAAAGAAAGCAGAAGAAAGCTGAAGGAGAAAGCAAAAGCAGAAGAAATTCATGAAAGAGAATATGCAGAATAATATCAAGAAACATCTCTCATGAAGAAGCATATAACAAGTGTCAGAACGGGATCGTCTGAACACCTATTTGCTTAAGGAGAAGCAACCGTTTGAGAAGCTATTACACAACGGCTATATGAGTCACATCATCATCAGCTCAACGGTATTATGAATCATCTTCAACGGCTATATTCAAGAAGAACATATAAATAGCCTTAAGAAAGAATTTGAAGATGTTGATCAAAAGGTTCAATCAAGTTACTGCTAACTCGTTGGTTAGTAAGTAAGTTGATCGACAGGATCAATCAAGTTGGTCGGTCCAACCAGTTGTTGTTGTTGTTAACACAACCAAGTTGGCATGATTGCCCAATCAGTTCTGGGAGTTAGATTAACTGCCCAACCAAATGGAGTTAACTAGGCTGAGTGCCAAATGGTTAACAAGAGTAGACTTGAGCTAAAGTGGATCATCAATATGTCAACAAAGTATGATCAGAGAGTTGGTTCTCGAATCAATCAGGCTACTGACCAGCTGGTCAGTTAGTCATGTTGTTCAGTTGATCTGTTTGATCAATTAAGTTGGCTGTTGGTTTGAAGACAACCATGCTGAGCAAATGACTATCAAACTGGGTACGGTTTGAAGCTTTGAAGATACCTTGGTGTTCCAATGATACGGGTGAGAATGTAGCCCATGGAAACCAATGGTTGGAGGATAAGGCTGGAGCTTAATTACATATCTTAGTTAGCCTACTCTTAGAGGATGTATTCCTCATAGAAAAGACAGGGATTGTACTTAATTCAAACACTTGTATCACTGTCTATCCTTGTAGTTAGTTTGTAATGACTGCATCCTGAGTATGTACTCAGTAATCTCTATGTACAAGAAGAATCTGAGTTGAGAGGTTCTAGCGAACATCTAACTTAGGTTGAGTAGTAATACTCTACACTTGAATAAGTGTCTGAGAGCCTGGAGAGGCTTGGTGAAAGAAAGTGCACTTGGTCTAGAGCTTGGAGAGGCTCGGTAGAAAAGACTACTGCATAGGTTGCCTGGAGAGGTAGTTGAAAACAAAGAAATACTCAGTTGGTCTGGAGAGGCCGTGAAGAATACTTGGTCGGTCTGGAGAGGCCGTGAGGAATACTCGATAGACCATGTGTGCCTAAGAATACTCGGTTGGTCTGGAGAGGCCGTGAAGAATACTTGGTCGGTCTGGAGAGGCCGTGAGGAATACTCGGTTGGCCTGAAGAGGCTGTAAAGAATACTTGTATCTATGGTTTCAGATAGTGAAAATCCAGTGGTGGTTTGCCACTGGGACTGGATGTAACTCACGATGATGTGGGTGAACCAGGATAAATTTTGTGTCTCAGTTTTCCTTCCCTTAATCTCTTTTACTCTCAGTTTTGCATTTACTTTGGGGATTGAAAAGTATTTTCAGATTCACCTTAACAAAACAATTTCAAACAAACAAATTCTTCAAAGATAATTAAACCTCAAGTCTCTCTCATATCGTTTGAGATATTACAGAGAATGTACCTTGAATAACTTCTAAAGTAAGTGTCTGAAGTGAGTCTGAAATGAACTCAGTTCAGAAATCAGAATTAGACTTCAGACAGTCTTCAGTCTGCTGAAGTACTTTAGAAACTGTGCTTAAGATACTCTGTGTAACAATCTTCAGAAGATATTTTGAGAAGCCTTTCGATCAAAACAATCTTAAGTTTAAGAGAAAGATTTTCTATCTTTATCTCTCTTATCTTCCGCATGTTTTGAAACTAACTCTGATCTTAAGATTTGTTTTGTACTTTGATCGTTTCATACGATTGTTTTATCAAAGATTTCCAAAATTATTTATGAAAGTTTAAAACACTATTCAACCCCCCCCCCTTCTAGTGTTTCATGTGGTTCTAACATCTCAATCTTGAAGGGAATTTCCACATTATGGCTCTTTGGATTTTTTCCCTTTTCTCTCCTTGATATTGCCCAGCTGAATGAGGCTATATTTATAGAGTTATGGTGGTCAAACTAGCCGTTGCAGGATTTTGGAGAAGTGGTCAAGCTCTTAGCTGGCCTTGTAGGAGTTGTCACTATCATATGACTGCTTCTTTCTCTCTCATTCTTTGACCAGTCAACCCTTATGTTATGTTTCTTCTGTTCTTTCACAATATCTTTCTTCTGGACGTGTAAAAATATCCAACAATTGATAAGTAACAATAATAATCTCCTGGAAAAAATTTGTGATGGTTTTCCTGCATCTAAAGAAAAGTGTTCCTTCTGAAGCATGCAGAAATTGTGTTTTCTTCTTTTGGAGAAAACTGTTTCTTCTGGAAGTGTGCAGAAATTTCATTTCTTCTTCTGAAGTATGCAGAAATTATGTTTCTTCTTCTGAAGTGTGCAGAAATTCTGTTTCTTCTTCTGAAAGTGTGCAGAAATTCTATTTCTTCTTCTAAAGTATGCAGAAATTTTGTTTCTTCTTCTGAAGCTTCAAATATGCTTGTAAAGCTTCCAATCTTTTATCCTTGCTTTATTTGCATTGTGAGGGAAGTAATTATGCTTATGGAAGCTTCTATGAGTGTTCTTCAACTTGAAATATTCAAGGATAATAGCTTAAGGAGTGTGGAAATTTGTTAAAAGCTTCTAAAGATGTTTTGAACATGTTTACAACTTGAAATGTGAATTTGATGCTTCTGCAGAAACTGTAAGTTCTGCTTCTAAAGACAAAATTGTGTTTCTAGTGATATTGGCATTCTCCAATTACTTTGTTTGCATCAGTAACACTTGGAATGGATATTCTTGAATTGCTTAAGTTATCTTTCACATTCAGAAGGTGTTAGGTTTTATGAGAAGCTCTTTCTTATGCTTCTAGTGGTCTAGAATGATCCTTCTAAAGCTTCAACTTTGCTTCTGAAGCTTGATACAACTCATATTAATATTCATGGGATCTTAGATGAACTGTCTTCACCTTCTTGAAGCTAAGAAGCCACTTCTTGAAATTGTTTCATCACTTTTGACATGAAAGCTCTATGTAACATGCTTCTGGACACATGTTCTGATGTTAAATGATGTTTCTGATCTTTGCACCTTCCTTATGTAACTTTTCCTGTATTCTTTCAAGCATTCTCAAGTGAAAACATTAGTACCAAAATATTCAGAACACTTAGAATATTGTTGTGAAAGTTTGTTATCATTAAAATCTTTGCTCAAAAGGGTCTTGGACCTTAGAAGTCCTTACTACAATAAAATAAACCATGCTAGAGCAAATGTAGCTGGCTTATAGGCTTTGAAGCATTTAGGAGTTGAGGGTGTGGATCTCCCTATTTGGTGGGGAATTGTAGAAAAAGATACCATGGAAAAAATGGTTGGTCGGAATATCTTGCTATAGTTGGTATGGTTCAAAAAGTGGTTCTCGAGCTCCATGTGACACTTTGCATTCAAATTTCAGTATCATGTTTCTTTTACAAATAAGTAGTTGTTTTATAATGACATATAAGCTATACGTCTAATTAAAATATAAAAATAGTCCCCCATAGAAGTTTTCAAAATAAAAGTCCTACATCCAGTTCTAAATTAGAAAAAGAAAATTAAAACTGACAAAAACAACAAATGCAGAAGGAAAAGAATTTAGGCTATACATTTTCAACATGTTATTACATCATATATGTGATGAAAACAATAAGTTCATTTGATGATCGAATATAGTATCTGCTAGTTCATGTTATGATGTCTATGCTGCTAACTAAATGCAAGAATTGCAAGTGTCTTGATTGATACAGATTCTTCAAATTGTACAATTATACTCAAAAAAAGAATGAGAAATGAAGCAAAAGCTCCATCTATTCCAACTCTGAAAATTTTGTTCCACCTAATAAGTTGCAAACTCACCTTCAATCCCTTTCACTCCACATTACAAACTCTCTAGAACCCTCTTTTTAATGGCACAAATATCATCCTCTCTATCTGCAACTCACACAACCTCTTTTTTCTCAAAGTTGGTGACAAAGCATTACACACACCAGAGCAGGATTCAAGGAAAGAAGAAAAAAAAATGAATCCCATATGGGTTTTTCTATTGAGTATTGCAACAACATTAGTGATTATGAATGCACAATCAGCAGTGAAGCCTTTGGTGAAGACAATAAAGGGTAAGAAGTTATGTGAAAAAGGTTGGGAATGTAAGGGATGGTCTATTTATTGTTGCAATGATACTATTTATGACTACTTCCAAACATATCAGTTTGAGAACCTCTTCTCAAAGCGCAATTCACCAGTGGCACATGTTGTTGGATTCTAAGACTACCATTCTTTTATTACTGTTGCAACACTCTACCAGCCTCTTGGGTTTGGCTCCACTGGAGGAAAAACTGCTGGATAGAAAGAGGTTGCAGCAAGACCTCTTGTAAGTGAATATTTAATTAGAATTTTCTATGACATGACATGTGATCATAATATGATTCGATCTTCAATTTATTCTATCAAATTACGTAATATGTTGTTTAGATTGTGAGTGAATGATGATTTAATTATTTAAAGATCATCAAATTGTATTATTGTAACAACTTATTGAAATACTATTTCAAGTTGTTATGGGGTGGCTACAGGGGGACCCATTGCCTAGGGCTTATGCAACAATAAGGAATTGAGTCCTGATAAATTCTACTGTGATGACTACTACAAATTGACCTATCCATGCAGTCCTGGTGCAGCATACTATGGTCGTGGTACCCTGCCAATTTACTGGTATTCATATTTTGAGATCTCATCCAGAATTGATGTTTCATTACCTCTATTTGCTTATTTCCAGACTATTTTTGTTAATTTAAGTGACTGGTTTTTACTTTAGTCTAGAAATTTTATTGATTTCCTAGGAAATTAAAGAAACAAATGCTTTATATAAGTTTGTACTTTATGCAAAGATTTTACCAGAATCTCAATGCTTGTTTGTTTTGTAGTTAGGAACAGTGCATGATGTTTTTGTTGGGAATTGGAAACCTAAGAAGCATCTACCATCAGCTCATGATGTTTTTGTTGGCAATTGGAAACCATCCGAAAATGACACAGTGTCTAAGAGGGTTCCTGGATTTGGTGCCATCATCAATGTGTTTTATGGAGATCAAGTGTGTGGCCAGGGATTTGATAATGAGGCCATGAAAAACATCATTTCCCACTATCTCTATTACCTTGATTTCATGGGTGTTGGCAGGGAAGAAGCAGGGCCTAATGAAGTACTTTCTTGTGCTGAACAAGCTGCTTTTAAGCCCTCTGGTTCACAATCTTCTTCATAAAATTGAGACTTTTACTTGTTTGGTTGTGATTCTTGGCATATCCATTCTTGAATCCTGCAAAAATCTAATAAAGGAGGGCAAGTAGAGAACATTTCAACTACTTTTTGCCTTCACATGAAAGTGAAACGAGCTTGGGGTGGACACTCATAGTTAATGTGTATAGATTATTGTTACACTGCTATATATCTTGCCTTTTGTTGTTTTCTTTCCCGAATCCCTGTATAATTTGAATATATTTTTGGTACAATGTATAAATTGAATATTTGATATTAAGAAGTATCTCAACCATTTCGTTGATATTTCTTTGATGTGTATTTCGATAATCAAAATTGCATTACGTTTTATTCAAATAATCTAATTTCCTTTTATTATTATGTAACACTAACTCTGAGTATGTCTTTTTTTTTATACAATGTCTCTTGGTGGACTATGTTGAAATCCATGACATCCAGGTTCAGGTGTGAGATGTCTTTAAGGATAGGATGTGGCATTTTAATCTTTTGTATATCTCCATTCCGCTTGTGGTCCAGGAGACCTTACAGTCTATTAAGCCTACAATTTGTGAGGGGGTATAGGACCTTATTATTTAGGGTGGGTCTCTCACGGGCCTCTACACAGCCAAGGATAGGTATGGTTGGCTCATTCGTCAGAATCGGGATATTGGTCTCCAGAACTCTTGTTCTTGGATCTGGAAACTAAAAGCTTCTGAGTCAATCCGGTTTATGCTTTGGCAATCAGTTTTTGGATTTCTCTCAACTAGAGCTACACTCCAATTTCATCACATGGGTCCCTCTACTACTTGCCCGATTTGTTCTTCCAAGGATGAGGACGTTTTGTTGGGACCACATGAAACACTAGAAGGCGGGTTGAATAGTTTTTATAAATCTTTACAGATTTTCTGAAAACCTTTTTCAACAAGCGAGCTGATTTGAAAAATATTTGAACAACCTTCTGAAACTGGAAGTGCAGCAACTTGCTAATGCAACTCAGAAGGTTGAATAAAAAGCTTTTGAAACGTTTTTACGCACAGAAAAGATTGTTTACTGCGTGGATTTATAAAACAACTTTTCTAAAACCCTCCTTGGTTAGTATAAAACAGAATATAAAGAGATAGAGGTTGAGAGAACTTAGCCACAGAAATTTATCTTGGTTCACCCACCAACTCAGTGAGCTACGTCCAGTCCCAGGGCAAACACTCCACTGGATTTTCCACTAATCCCGCAAGATTACAAGTATTGTTTGAACCCAGCCTCTTCAGGCTAAACACAAGTATTCTTTGGACATGGCCTCTTCAGGCTAAAACCAAGTATTCTTTGGACACGGCCTCTCCAGGCTAAACACAAGTATTCTTTGGACACAGCCTCTTCAGGCTAAAACCAAGTATTCTTTGGACACAACCTCTCTAGGCTAAAACCAATTATTCTTTGTTCCTCCAAGCCTCTTCAGGCTCTCAGACACTTTACAGTGTTTGCAATGAAAGATAAGTTTAAGTTTCTAAGAAACTTAAACACAGGTTCTCTTGTACAAAGGATTGACTGAGTACAACTCAAGATACAAAGGATAACATCTAAATACAAGGAAATTCAAAGTGATACAACAGAGTGTTTGGCTTGATAAATTTTCTGATAAATCTTCTCCGATTCACTCTTTTTGCTAAAACTCTTCTCTCTTTCTTTCTGGAGAGCTTCTCTGGCTTTTCACGCTTTCTTGATCTCTTCTCTTGAGCGTTTCACCTTTTTGTGATGTTTTCTATGTGGCTCTCTCTTCTTCAAGGATTTTCATGGAGCTATATATAGCATCCAGAAAAGTAGTCGTTGAGCAAAAGAGACGTTGAGAGATAAACTTGTGAAAGGTTTTGTCTTGAATAAAGTAGGTGTGAAGAGATAGTACGGTTCTGACACACAGTAGGTTCACAGGTTCCTTTTTCATGTACGATTATTCATGAGAAGCAGAAAGAACTCTGTAAAGCTTCCTTTTGTAGACGATGGCAGAATACGTTTAGAGACTTTAAGTCTTTGCGCAGAAAGCCTTCTGACTTTGATAGATACTATGTTGCACGATTTCAGTAAGACTTCTCAGCATAAAGAATGGTACACGTCATCAGAGGGTTGGAAAGTCTTCAGCAGATCCAAGTTCTTCGGAGAGTTCTTCAATTCAGCAGGTTGATCAACTTCATAGAGTTGCTTTTTTTAGAGTTGCTGAAATACAAAGAAAAATACCTTTCTCAGTAGAATCTGTTTTTATACAGTCTAATTTGTTAATCATTAAAACCAAGGATAATAAGTCTTGAACCTAATTTAAATACTTAAATTTAATTTGAGACTCAACATTCTCCCCCTTTTTAATGATGACAAATTAGATATGACTAACAAATATCTGAAATATTCAAATTTAAGTTTAAAAAGAAAAGTTCTTCCTCTTTTTCAAATAAATGAGTAGAGTGTGAAACTCCCCCTGAGCAAATGATTTCTTTTCTGAGAAACACTTAGCTTCTGAACTTAGTTTTTTGAAAAGAAACAACTTTGCTTCAGAGAATTTGTTAGTTATATTTCTCCCCCTTTTATCATTATTCAAAAGGTTTAGTATAACTTAAGCACGTGAAACAGAGTAATAAATTCAAGTATTTAAACTTGGACGATTTAAACGATAGTGCAATAAATATGTGCAACCAAAGATTAATTTCAACGTGTACAGAGAGTATATAGAATTAAAGCACACACGCTGAAATATAAGAGATTTTGGGAAAGTGAAAAGTTCATTGATATTAATCAGGATTATAGAAATTTTAACAAGTATTTTAAACAAAAAGAAAGATCAAAGGACTATGACATGGCTCTTTGCATAATTAATGGCTATCAGCAGGCATGGTCTCGGCAGCATTGGCACCCTCCTTCAGCTTTAGTAACTCCTTTTGAGTTTCCTTCAGCTTCTTTGCTAGCCGACCAACGCGAGCATGCAGCCTCTTCAAGTTGTATGCAACAAACACCTTCTTGATCCTTCCATGAGCACCCAGAGAGTCAGAGACTCTAACCCTTCTTCTTCTAGCAGCGGATGTTTCAGGAGAGACTTCATCCATCTTCTTCTCTAGGGCTTCTTCTTTTTCAATTAAATTCCGATCTAACTGCTCATACATAACCGGAGTAAAGAAGGAAGGAGGTGTTTGATCAAAGATACCATCCATAGGAAAGCCTTTGTGAATCAGAATTTTCATGATTAGAGTATTGTGGGGGAATCTGTCAACAGCATCCATCTCTCTTCTGAACAGCATTTGGTAGAGAAGAACCTATGGAAGACTTATTTTCTTCTTCATCAGCAAATGAGTCACCACGAACCTTTCAAGTTCTTTGATATAAATATTATCACTTCCCTTTGGAAGGATACAACAGTTGAGAATAGCAAGTAGCATTCTGGGGATTTCCAGAAGTTGGGAATGCTTGGTAGGATTGAAACGTCTGGCACCGAACAACATTTGGTCATACACCAAAAAGCCTCCATGAGAGACTTCCCAGTTTTGGCAAAATTGATCTCCTCTTGCAGGAACTCCAATCACTTCCGCCATCAGGTTGCAGTCCACGAAGAGTGATCTGCCCATTACAGTGGTCTTTATCCCGGTGGTGCCAGGTTCAGAAACAACCACAAAGTTGTTCCAAAATTCCAGAACACTCTCCTCATGCCAGGGAGAGAAGATGTTGTTGAAAAATGGAGTCCGGCACACTACATCAAAATACTCAGTGACCTTGTATCCAGCTTCTTCAAATTCACTTAGACGAACCAATCTTGTAGGAATGATTCTCTCATCAAACAATGTTGGAGCAGGGGCACTTGACGCAACAGATTCAGCAGCCATTGATGAAAATTTTGAACAGAGAAAACTTGAGGTTCTTAGAGAGATAATGTTCTCTTAGATACGCAAAGGGTTTTCTTGATTGCAGAGAGAAAGTGTAGGTCTCATGATGATTCCTCAAACTCTATAAATAGGCACCTCAGAGGCATTGATGACAACAGTTACAAAAACTGCGCAGACATGGAGAGTCGTGCATCGTGCCGCTTCGAGTTGACAGTTGATGAGCCATCAATTTACAGAGAGCCAGGTCACAAATATTTCAAAAACATTTGGATTTAAAGACCTTTCATATAAAATAATTATTTTAATAAAATAATTTTTCAGCAAATACGAGGTTCAGCAAGATCATCACAGAGACATTTCAGAGGGTACATATAAATCAAGTAATGAATATATTTTCAAAGAGTTTGAGATGGGAATGATGTTACCACAAAATGGGATCTTTATAAGATTGAGACTCAACATTTCTCTCTGAAAAATGATTATTACCTTTCAGCAGGTTGTGCTCAGAGCCTTCAACATGTACACCTTCTTTCCATTCAGTTCTCCACTCATCCATTCTTCTTTAGTAATTCTTGGAGTTTTCTTTGCTTTATTGAGAACATCTGCAAGAAAAACAATGGACAATTTTGGTACCCATATCTTCTTGGGTCCACCAGGGTCAGTTACAAGAACAGGTTCCTCATTCTGCTTACATTCAGATTTGAATAATCTTTGTTTATCACAATGAGGACACCCATCTACCTTTTTCTTGTCCTTTTTAGGCTTATCAGAATTTGATGTTTTAGATCATGATTTTCCGGAGAACCCTAAGCCTCTTTTATCATTTAATCTTTTCTGAGTTTTCAATAATCTGTCAAGATTATTGGTTCCTTCAGTAAAGTTGGCCATGTCTTTAGTAAGTTCTAAAATCTGTCCTTGAAGACCCTGCTTTTCTTCAAGTAGACTTTTGAGGTTACTCTTCTCTTGCTTCAGAAGCTCTTCTTTAAGTATAAGGTTTTTCTTTTCAAGATCCTTATTTTTAGTGTATGCAGCAGCAGAAGCACTTGAAAGCTTCTTATACTTTCTGAAGAGTTCCTTAGTTCCATCAAATAAATCATCATATTCATCAAGAAGAGTTAAAGATGTTACCTTAGAATCAGAATCTTCTGATTGATTTGCCATGAAGCATAGGTTCTCTTCTTCTGATGAATCTTCATCACTTTCAGTGGATTGCTCTTCTGAGGATATGTAATCTTCTCTATAAGAGCATATGAAGCTAACCATTCCCAAATTTCCTTGACAGAGTTAAGTCCTTTGACCATGTCATACTCAAACTTTTTCAGAGAACAAATCAAGTAGAGTTTGGCTTGAGCATTTAGTTGAACTTTAGGTTTTTGCTCATGAGACCACTCAGCCTTGGAAATGGGTATACTATTTTTCATGGGAACATAATTACCATCAGTAACTATATCCCAGAGATCAAGATTATAGATTTCCATGAATAGCTTCATATGTTCCTTCCAAAAAGAGTAATCTTTTATGTTGAAGATTGGTGGTCTTGACACATATGCTCCTTTTGAGAAGTAAACACCATAACTTGTTGAGGTTTCCATCTGGATCTACTCCTTCAGCACTTGTGAGATGCTCAACCCGAAGTTGAGCTCTGATACCAGCTGTTAGGACCACAGGAAACACTAGAAGGGGGTTGAATAGTGTTTATAAATCTTTACAGATTTTCTGAAAACCTTTTTCAACAAGCGAGCTGATTTTGAAAAAATATTTGAGCAACCTTCCGAACTGGAAGTGCAGCAACTTGCTGATGCAACTCAGAAGGTTGAATAAAAAGCTTTTGAAACGTTTTTGTGCACAAAAAAGATTGTTTACTGCGTGGATTTATAAAACAACTTTTCTAAAACCCTCCTTGGTTAGTATAAAACAAAATATAAAGAGATAAGGGTTGAGAGAACTTAGCCACAGAAAATTATCCTGGTTCACCCACCAACTCAGTGAGCTACGTCCAGTCCCAGGGCAAACACTCCACTGGATTTTCCACTAATCCTGCAAGATTACAAGTATTGTTTGAACCCAACCTCTTCAGGCTAAACACAAGTATTTTTTGGACACAGCCTCTTCAGGATAAAACCAAGTATTCTTTGGACACAACCTCTCCAGGCTAAACACAAGTATTCTTTGGACACAGCCTCTTCAGGCTAAAACCAAGTATTTTTTGGACACAGCCTCTCCAGGCTAAAACCAAGTATTCTTTGTTCCTCCAAGCCTCTTCAGGCTCTCAGACAATTTACATTGTTTACAATGCAAGATAAGTTTAAGTTTCTGAGAAACTTAAACACGGGTTCTCTTGTACAAAGGATTGACTGAGTACAACTCAGGATACAAAGGACAAGATCTAAGTACAAGGAAATTCAAAGTGATACAACAGAGTGTTTGGCTTGATAAATTTTCTGATAAATCTTGACCGATTCACTCTTTTTGTTAAAACTCTTCTCTCTTTCTTTCTGGAGAGCTTCTCTGGCTTTTCACACTTTCTTGATCTTTTCTCTTGAGCGTTTCACCTTTCTGTGGTGTTTTCTATGTGGCTTTCTTTTCTTCAAGGATTTTCATGGAGCTATATATAGCATCCAGAAAAGTAGATGTTAAGCAAAAGAGACGCTGAGAGATAAACTTGTGAAAGCCTTTGTCTTGAATAAAGTAGGTGTGCAGAGATAGTACGATTCTGACACACAGTAGGTTCACAGGTTCCTTTTTCATGTATGATGTTTCATGAGAAGCAGAAAGAACTCTGTAAAGCTTCCTTTTGTAGACGATGGCAAAGACGTTTAGAGACCTTTAAGTCTTTGCGCAGAAAGCCTTCTGACTTTGATAGATACTATGTTGCACGATTTCAGTAAGACTTCTTAGCATAAAGAATGGTACACGTCATCAGAGGGTTGGAAAGTCTTCAGCAGATCCAAGTTCTTCGGAGAGTTCTTCAATTCAGCAGGTTGATCAACTTCAGAGAGTTGCTTCTTTTAGAGTTATTGAAATACAAAAGAAAAATACCTTTCTCAGTAGAATCTGTTTTTATACAGTCTAATTTGTTAATCATTAAAACCAAGGATAATGAGTCTTGAACCTAATTTAAATACTTAAATTTAATTTGAGACTCAACACTTTCTCCATTGCCTGCGTGACTGCCTTGTTCCTTTTTCGGTTCGGTGCTTATTGGGGTTTAGTTCCTTTCCTGAATTTTCACAAGCAAATAACCCTTATGATTGGGTTAAGTGGTGTGCTTCTACGCTTGGATCTCTCTTCCTTGCGGCTGTTTGGCTCCTTTGGAAATCCCGGAATGAGTTTATTTTTTAGAAGAAACCAACTCACCCGAACTATATAGTCTCTCAGGCCATCCACCTTTCCAGTGCTTTGACCCTCTATTTCTCCCTTGTGGCTGATTTATCTCCTCGTGTGACTCTTACAGTTCATTGGATTGCACCTACAAATGGTTGTGTTGCTCTGAATCTGGATGGGAGTTCTCATAGGAATTCTGGTCCCTCCGATTTCGGTGGCCTGCTTCGGGATCACTTGAGCAACTGGCTGAAGGACTTCCATGGTCATCTGGATGATTCTGAAATTCTTCAGGCTGAGTTATTGGTTGTTCGTGTTGGGCTTCACCTTGATTGGGAGGAAGGTCATCGGAACATCAGCTGTTTGACGGATTCGATGTTAGCTCTGTCTTTGATCACTACTCCAGTTCCTAAGCTTCATAAATACTCATCCATTCTCGAAGGAATTACTAAGCTTGTGCATCAGGATTGGAATGTGACCTTTAATCATATTCTGCGCGAAGGCAACTCTTGTGCTATTGGCTTGCTAATTTGGGAGTTCAGAATGGGTCTGTTTTTGTGTTAGTGCAGGATCCTGCTCAGGACTTGTCTCTTCTTCTTGATGCAGATGCTAGGAGGTCTCTTATGTGATACTTTAGTTTAGCTGTTTTTTGTTCCTTTATGCTTTGTTCCCTCTTCCATTACCAAAAATAGAGAGATAGATACAAAACTTTCATGATCATGTGAAAAAATTTCACATGAGAGGATTCTAGTCCTTAATTGATGTCTCACAAATCCTCGTGCATCATCATGTGGGTTTAACTTTATTGATTTTGTGGGAAGCAAGAAAAAACTAAAGCCACATAACGTGTATAAAGATTTGTGAAAAAATCAAGTATTATTGTTACCAAATAATATACTCACCACGGTAAGTAATATAGAGTATTTAGTAGATATTTTAGTTAGACGAAAACTAAAATCAGTAGCTGAAATCATTTTATCAAAATTTGATAAGATAGTTTTTTAAGTAGCTATTATTTTTTTTTACAAACATCTTTACAGCTACTAAAAATTTATTACAATTTTATCTTTTAATATAACTTACACTCATTATTTAATTTTAATAATGTCTTTATATGTTAATTTATCATTTTCAGTTAGTTTTGTCAAAAACTTACAATCAAATCAACTATCTTTATAGTTTTCAACTAGTTTTTTTTAGCTGATTATATCAAACACTCTTAACTATGAGAAATGAAACCAACGGGTGATTATATGGATCAAAACTAAATCCCGACTATATTTCAAGGAAAACATATTTAATCCAAAAAATTAATACGTATGAGTCTATTTGGTGAAATTAATTATTTGGCTCCCCATATTTTTCATAGTCCCGCCAACTGACTATGAGTGTTAGATTACATTTCATAATCTTCAAGTGGACAACTTCGCTATTCTTAAACCTTTTCTTTGAAAAAGAAAAAAAAAAGTGCAAAATCTATTGGAGATGACTTTTCAGTCAACGAAAGTATGCTAACAGGAGAACGTTAGACTTGGATTTGGAACATAAAACTGAAGAAAACAAAAGAGGAATATTGCCATATGCTTCTTGTTTTGACGTTGCAACACACGAGATTCAGATTAAACACTCGGTGCAAGAAACTCTCTTAAATATTTGAGTTGTGTTAGGCATGCTAGTAATTCTTTAAATAGAATGGGTGCATGCAAACGTCTTATCCCTTCAATTTTTTATACTTTATTTATTTATTTGGCATGAAAAGCATGGAAGAGAAATAAAGGTGAGAAATCTGAGTTTTTCTCTCATTTAAACTGCAATTGAAAATAAGAAGACAAATTTTCACACCTACCTTGTCAAATACACTTCTCATGGTAAACAATCCAATTTTCACACCTATCTTGCATTTTTCCCAAGCATACGCCTTTTGAGGTCCAAATTATTTCTGGTAATGTCAACAACTTGGGCCTGCAGCAAGAAAGCCCAAAATGACAAAATCACACATATTGGGCCTTGGTGTAACGCTGGTGGCTTTTGCTATTTCTGTGCTTCAGTGCACATCAATTGCTTGGAAGTTGGAACCACCACCCTCAAGTTTTACTTAACTTCTACTCAAAACAAGAATGAGAATGGAAGCAAAAGCTCCATCTATTCCAACTCTGAAAAATCTGTTCCTCCTAATAAGTTGCAAACTCACTTTCCATCCCTTTCACTCCACATTACACACTCTTTTTAATGGCACAAATACCATCCTCTCTATCTGCAACTCACACAACCTCTTTTTTTTTCTCAAAGTTGGTGACAAAGCATCACACAAACCACATAGCAGGATTCAAGGAAAAAAAAAGATGAATCCCATATGGGTTTTTCTTTTGAGCATTGCAACAATACTAGTGATTGTGAATGCACAATCAGCAGTGAAGCCTTTGGTGAAGACAGTAAAGGGCAAGAAGTTATGTGACAAAGGTTGGGAATGTAAGGGATGGTCTGTTTATTGCTGCAATGATACTATTTCTGACTACTTCCAAACATATCAGTTTGAGAACCTCTTCTCAAAACGCAATTCACCAGTGGCACATGCTGTTGGATTCTGGGACTACCGTTCTTTTATTACTGCTGCAGCACTCTACCAGCCTCTTGGGTTTGGCACCACTGGAGGAAAAACTGCTGGACAGAAAGAGGTTGCAGCTTTCCTTGGTCATGTGGGCAGCAAGACCTCTTGTAAGTGACAATTTAATTGGAATTTGCTTACTCGTTTTTAAGATAAATCTTTCCTTTCTAATATCTTGTAAAAAAAATCTTTCCTTTAGATACTCAACAAATTACAGTCTTGAATACAATCAGAACTCAACTGCATCACTCACCCCATACCCTGTAAAATTAATCCAGAGGCAAAATCAAACCAGGAAACATAGAGGAGAACCACGGTCCCCATTGCCTTGGCCGCTCCCCAATAGCTGTCCTAGAACCATGGCCACACCCCATCATCATCACCCCCCCCCCCCATTAACTAGCCAAAACGCCAATTTCAGCATCCTGCAACCATAAACAGAGAGTAAAAAATCAGAAAACCCAGAAAGAGGGAAGCAAAAACAGAGATCATAAAATAATCAACAGGAGAATGAGAGAGGGAGAGGGAGCAAACCCCAAAGCCGCACCACTGGCCGCGCCGTCGCGCGCGGCCATCAGCCACCCCCACCGTTCCAGCGCCGCCGTGCGCGATGCCATTGTAGCCGGAAGCGCAACCACCACCACTCCCCGTCACGATCTGTCACACATGTAGCCTTGTGCACCGCCACCGCCGTTCACCCGGCCGCGAGCCACCGCTCGCCTGTCCCTCTGCATCGTCGTCTGGGAGCTTCTGCAGCGCCGCCGTGCTTCGCGGCCCCTCTTTTCATCCCCGCGGCCAGCGCACGAGCCACCACTGTGGCTGCGACCGTATCGCGCTGTCGTCGCCGTCGCGCGCGAGCCCCCCATCCGTTCCTCCGCCTTGCTCTCTCGCCGCAGCCGCTCCCCTGCAAGGCCGCTTCCGTCGCAGCCTCCTTCTCCCCCTGGCTGCCTCCATCATTTTTCCCCAATTAGAAACCCTAGCAGAGAAATGTAGAGGTTTGAATAAGTTTGTGTGAGTTGTGTCTCTGCCGGTTATGCCCCTTTGATTTCTGTGGTAGCCAATTGGGCCAGCATTATTACATTTTTTTTTTCTCTTCTCCTTCCTCCTTTTTGTCGTGTGTTGGCCCAATGAAGCTTAGCTGAGGCCCATCTTTATTTTTATCATGGGAGTTGCTTTTAGAATCCTAATCTTTGTTTTTTTGTTGTTTTTGGTCCCTAACATTTTCAAATCATTAAAATTAGTCCCTGTCGTAAACTCTTTTAAATATAGTGATGACGGCAGGGACTAATTTCAATGCTTTGAAAACGTTAGGGACCAAAAACAATGAAAAAATATTCGGGACTAAACCCAAATTTAAGTGAAAGTTTAGGGACAAAAAAACATATTTAACCCATAATATTTTTCTTAAAAATCCCTCATTTTTTTTCTTGTTTAAAAATCAAGAAATCCAAAAAAATTTTAGAACTACGTGGCTTTGATTTCTCCATTGCACCCGGGTATACGTAGTAGCAGAAACTTAACCTGTTAAGTCAAATAAATATAAAAATGTTTTTTTTCCTCTTAATTCAAATTCAATTCATTTTTCCATTAAATGTTATTTATTCTAAACATACAAAAAATAAAAAATAACCAAAACAATAAAAATAATTTTAATTTTAATGAAATGGGTAAAATAAATATTTTTAAAGTTAACAAGTTTTGCACAATTAATTAGAGGTAACCGTTTTTAACAGATGTTGTAGAGTGCTAACACCTTCCCTACACATAAATGACTCTCGAACCCGAATCTAGTTTTGAAGACCCTTTTTTCTTTTAAATGGTTTTTCCAAATGTTTTCCCTTAAAATAAACTTTGGTGGTGACTTCATTTAAACTCAATTTTTCCTAATCTATTCCTCGACTCGTCGTGACCCCGGTTTCGACAACATGTGATCATAATACGATTTGGTCTTCAATTTATTCTATAAAAATAACTAAGATTTTGTTTAGATTGTGAGTGAATGATGATTTAATTGTTTAAAGATCATCAAATTGTATTATGGTAACAACTTCTTGAAATACTATTTCAGGTGGTTATGGGGTGGCTACAGGGGGACCCTTTGCCTGGGGATTATGCTACAATAAGGAATTGAGTCCTGATAAATTCTACTGTGATGACTACTACAAATTGACTTATCCATGCAGTCCTGGTGCAGCATACTATGGTCGTGGTGCCCTTCCAATTTACTGGTATTCATATTTTGAGATTTCTTTAATATCCCTTAATTTTACCTTGCATCTGATCCACAATTAGTGTTTCATTACCTCTCTTTGCTTATTTCTAGACTATTTGTGTTAATTTGAATGACTAGTTTTTGGTTTAGTCTTGAAATTTTATTGATTTGCTAGGAAATTAAAGAAACAAATGCTTTATACAAGTTTGTACTTTATGCAAAGATTTTAATAGAATCTTAGTGCTTGTTTATTTTGTAGTTAGAAATAGTGCAGAATCAATTCCACATAATTGATTTTAAATCACTTCTTTACAACATGCTTCATAAAATGTGTATCATTCATTTTCAACCATTTGATTCCGAATTAATTCTATTCAACTGTAAATCAAACAGGCTCTCACACTGAATAACATAATAATTTCACTATTTTATGACCAAAATCCTTGTTTTAAATCTTGATGTGTTCATACATAACAGGAACTACAACTATGGAAAAACTGGGGAAGCCTTGAAGGTGGATCTGTTGAACCATCCAGAATACATAGAACAAAATGCTACCCTGGCCTTCCAGGCAGCAATCTGGAGGTGGATGACCCCACCTGAGAAGCACCTACCATCAGCCCATGATGTTTTTGTTGGCAATTGGAAACCAACCAAGAATGACACATTATCCAAGAGGGTTCCTGGATTTGGTGCCACCATCAATGTGCTTTATGGAGATCAAGTGTGTGGCCAGGGATCAGATAATGAGGCCATGAACAACATCATTTCCCACTATCTCTATTACCTTGATCTCATGGGTGTTGGCAGGGAAGAAGCAGGTCCTAATGAAGTGCTCTCTTGTGCTGAACAAGCTGCTTTTAAGCCTTCTGGTTCACCATCTTCTTCATCAAATTGAGACTTTTGCTTGGTTGGTTGTGATTCTTGGCATGTCCATTCTTGAATCCTACAAAAATCTAATAAAGGAGGGCAAGTAGAGAACATTTCAACTACTTTTTGCCTTCACATGAGAGTGAAACGAGCTTGGGGTGGACACTCATAGTTAATGTGTATAGATATTGTTACACTGTTATATATCTTGCCTTTTGTTGTTTTCTTTCTCGGATCCCTGTATAATTTGAATATATTTTTGGTACAATGTACAACTTGAATATTTGACATTAAGAAGTATCTCAACAGTTTTGTTGATATTTCTGTGATGTGTATTTCGATAATCATAATTGTATTACGTTTTATTCAAATAATCTAATTTTCTTTTATTATTATGTAACACTAACTCTGAGCATGTCCATTTATTTTTTATATGGAATTAGTCAGGTACCACGCACGGGTCAATACGTTGATGTGTTAGTTATAAAAGAAATTTTTAAAATAAAATATACTTCAATAAATATAAAAATAATTGAATAATGTCAACATATTCTTTATTTTCATATATTAATTATGATTTATAAAGTGAAAACAACATTGAATAAGATTATTTAACGTTTAAATACGGAACAGAAAGTATTATAAAAAATTGACATGTTTTGTGTTGAAATTAAAGCACAAAAGTAAACTATTTCAAGTACCTAAAAAAATTTATTATTATAGTTTTTCTTGTATTTTAGTATGTAATTTAAATGATTACCCTTTAATTTTTATTTATTGTCAAACTAAACAACAATATGAAAAAAATTAATTTACGTTAAAATTTAAAAAGTATCCATTTATCAGATGTAATTAGTGATAATTATATGATAAAGACTTTTCCTCCAACATTATTTCTTGACATTAATCTTTCTTTCAAAACATAGGTATTCAATATGAGTTATTATAAATTAAGTACCATTTCTTTCATCTAGAATAATCATCTCTGTGTGGTGTACTTTTACTCTTAAATTATTATGTGTTCATATATATTTACTTTTATTATCCGGATATTAATGTGTTTTCATGCAAAATTTTAATTCCTACCCGTAATAAGTATTTACCCCTAAATATTAATAAATTTTATGTAAATTTTCACCTTTGAAAAAATTATATATATATTAGTTGCAATCTATATACTAAAATAACATTTAGATATTAATAAACTTTATGTAAATATTTTTTCCCTTGATGTTTAAAAAAACAGTATAAGGAAAAATAATATAAACTTCTATCAATATAACAAACTTTAACATAAAAAGGTGATTCGTTTTTATTAATTTTTTTCTAAACTTTTTACATCTAAAAGCATAAGACATAAGTAAAATATTTATAATCAACATAAATTCAATATTCATATTTTATTTTAATATTGTTCATCGAATAATTTCAATATTAATGTTTTTTAGGTAAATATTTCATATGATTTACTTTTACTATATGATTCAATTATTAATAAGTTTTATTGTAATTCTTCATTCAATTTTTCCTCATAAATTAATTATCTCTCCTCCCTCCCTCTCTCTCCTCTCCTCTCCTCTCCTTCTCCTCCCTCTCTCCTCTTTTTTTTATTAAATTTAAATATTTTTATAAATAAATAATTTTTTATTCATGCAAGCTTTATTGAAAAATTAAAAATTAAAATTAACTTAATTTTATAATAAGGGTAATTTTGTCATATTAATATTTTTTATATCTTATCCTATCATAATCTATCCATTTCAAACGTATCGTAAGATAAAATAATGTTATCCGGCTCTTAATCCTGATGTGCATCAAACATAGGATATGATAAGAGCTTATCATGCTCTTATCCTATCTTGTTATCCAACTCGTCTATCATATCATATCCTATCATATCTTGTCCACCAAACGGATCCTTAACATGATATTGGCCCCTTTTCTTTACTAAAAGGGTATAAAGGCTAAAGAAAAAAGTCATACAATTACTATCTACTAAATTAAACAACACACATTTGTTAAAAATTTATAGTTACCTTATGTAATCTATTTATTAAATTAATATTTATATATTAATAAACTTTATTTAAAGTTTTATTCCCCCATGATGTATAAAAAAATATTATAAGAAAATAAAAAATGAAAACTCTGTAATAAGAATCACAATTCAATTTTTAAAAAGTGAGACATTTGTATTAATTTTTACAACTAAAAATAACAAAACATATGCAATAAATATTTACCCCTATAATTTAAATTTAAATATTTATAAATATTAAGTTTCACTTTCATTGTTATATGACAATTATATTTACCTCTTAAAATCTATATACTAAATTAATATTTAGATTATCATAAAAAGAATTAACATTTGAATATAAATAAACATTATGTAAATATTTTTTCTCTGAATCATAAAAAACCTTATAAGAAAAAATTAAAAACAAAGTCTTTCAATATAATAGGAATAAATTTATAAAAATGTTTCATTTATATTTATCGTTTTTAAAGATTTTTACATGGAAAAACACAAAACATAAGTAAAATATTTATAATAAACAAAAATTTAATATTCATATTTTATTTTAGCATCATTCATCAACAATTTAAATATTAATGTTTTTTATGAAAATTTTTAATCACATATGATTTATTTTTACCTTATGATTCAGTTATTAATAAGTATTATTGTAATATTTCATTAAGTTTTAGCTCATAAATTAATTGTTATTAAGACTTTTCTTGTGTTTTTAACTTGTAATTAAAATTATTGCCTCCTAATTGTGTCATTTTTAAGCTAGACTTGGAAAAAGCCTGTGATAGGGTTGATTGGGGTTTTCTTAAGAAAGTTTTAAATGAGTTTGAGTTCCCACATAATATTACTTCAATGATTGTTAGTGGTATAACCTCTACTACAATTACTCTTCTTTGGAATGGTAACAAATGTGAGACATTTGCACCTTTAAGAGGTTTAAGGCAAAGGGATTCTTTATCCCCTTATCTGTTTGTTCTTTGTATGGAAAAGTTAGGACATATGCTTTCTGATGCAATTCTTTATAACAATCTCAAGCCAATTAGGATTTCATCAGAGTGTCTTGGTTTATCTTTTTTATTTTTTGCTGATGATGTTTTGTTATTTTCAAAAACAAAAGTCTCACAAGTGAGGATTATTTCTGATGTTGTTCAAAGTTTTTGCAAGATTTCAGGTTTTAAAGTTAACTTAGACAAATCTAGAGCTTTTTGTACACCAACTACACCTATGCAGAAACAACAAACTTTGTCAAACATGACTGGTATAAAGTTGACAGGATCATTAGAGAAATATTTAGGTTAAGATTTTTTATGGCAGACCTATAACTTCAGATTTTAAAAGTGTTATTGATAAAGTAAATAATAGGTTAGCTTCTTGGAAAGGGAAGTTACTTAATAAAATAGGAAGGTTAACTCTTGTTAATTATGTTATGAGTTCTTTACCTACTTATACAATGCAACTAAATTGGCTACCCACAACTGTTTGTAACATTCTAGATAGGACTGCTAGAAATTTTTTATGGAAAGGGAGTACAAATACAGGAGAGCATCTAGTCAAATGGGAGACTATTTGCAAACCTAGGAAGTTTGGAGGGCTTAATGTGAGACCTGCTAGGTTACAAAGTACAGCTCTTCTAGGTAAATTAGTTTGGGATGTTCTATAAAAAAAATGAAACAAAGTTGTGGGTAAAGGTGCTAATAGAAAAATATGGGGGAGGCCATAAAGTTTTTAAAAAAACAAAGAAAGCTTCGTTTATTTGGAAATCAATTGAGAAGGCTGTTGAAAGTCTTAAAGAGGGTTTTGTTTCAAGGCTAGGGGAAGGAAATTATAATTTTTTTTCTTTGATGCATGGTTACCTATAGGACCTTTAAGTAATGAAATTAATTTCATCAATACTCATGACATAATGCTTAGAGTTAAGGATCTCTATGATGGACATAGTTGGAATTTGTCTATGTTATGGACTAGGTTGCCTGAGCATTTAGTTTCTGATGGGTTTCTGGCAAGCGAACCAAAAACCCAGTAGTATAATAGTAAGAGAGTTATCGTATCCACAGGGAACGGTCAATCCGTGTATAGTTGTGATCTATTTATCAAGAGAACAAAACGGGTTTATGAGAATATTGTTGTGTGAAAAACGTAAATAGCAAATTAATAATCAATTGAATTAGAAAGGAAGAGTTAGAGACACTTTACTTGGATTAGGATTGACTTCATCTCATCGCACCCCTCATGTATGTCGATACTATCTATTATTTATGGCTTTGAACTATAACACTGTAGACAAACTATATTGCTAAGACCCCGAGTTACCAGCAGCCTCACACACTCAAAGGTATTCCATGCGGGTTCTCCCAAGCGACAGACTTACCATCGGCTTATTTTGCTTTCTTTATTCCGCTTGTAAAAGAACTAATTGATAAACGAGGCCTAATCCTCTAGACGCACCTTCATTAGAGTATTGTCACTACCCATCACTCATCAGGATACATCTACGTTTCGATTCCTGGATTGACAATCAACTAATCCTTTGTTATCGGTCCATTAGACCATGCCTATCCTTTAGATGCCCTTCATTAGGATACTCACACTATCCATCAATCATTAGCAACACCCATGTTTCAGTCACTGGTTAACCGAGTATTCTTATTCACTCAGAGATTGAGTTTCCTATGTCTAGGCTCCCCCAAACTAAATTCTAGTCGTAACGTTAATTACAAAGCCTATAACTCCGGCGTAAGCGCGGAAGTTAGGAATCAAGCATAGAATAAGATTACCAACATTATAGCTAGGGAACTACATAAATAAATAGATAGAGTTCAACATACACTTGAGAATGGAATCGATTACATTCAATCCTAATAGAGAGTTAACTACACATGGTAGCCATACAAACCACCGAAGATGCTGTCACCATCTTCAATCCTTGTGAAGCGCTCCTCCTCTCCTACTCTAAAATTAGTTCTAGTGCATTATCACTGAAATATCACTGAATTACAATAATCGTGCACACTTGATCTGGTGCAAGAGGTTCCTATTTATAGGCTCAGGAAAGACAAAGAAAATTGGGGAGAAATCTATCCAAAAACGGCAACAAGGAACAAATCTGCGTGATCTGCGCTTCAAGCTGCGCTACAGCGCAGGTTCCAGAGATCTGCGCTTCACCCTGCGCTGTAGCGCAGGTTGAAGCGCAGGATGCGTCCTGCAGCTCCAAACTTTCTCTTTTTAATTTGATCTCTCCCCGAGACTGGTTTTGGCTTATTTGTCTTTCCTTGTTTCCCTTTTCTTGATGAAATCTTTGTATTTATTGAGCATCTTTGATTTATTTGGGAAGGTTGTCTGCAGAATCCTTGTTTGATTAGCAGTGATATCTTCATTAATTGCTTCAAATCTTCTTCAAATCTTTATTAAATGTCTTCAATCAAACTTCAAATCTTGCAGATATCTCCCTCATTTAATGTTATCTTTCCTTCAAATCAAATCCTTGCAATATCCTGCAAAAATCAGCAATATTTCTATCAAAATAGCATCAAATTCAAATCTAAGATTAATAAATACAATTTATCTAATATTTAATAAAAAAGGATTAAACTGGGGCAAAATTACCATTTTATCCTTGATAAGTGAACTAAAAAGTGCTCTAATTATCATATAATTTTCACTTATAAGTTTCTATGATTAATTCAATTAATCCACCTTTATCTCCAGGAATTAATGATACTATTTCTTGGTTTAGTACTGAAAATGGGTGCTATTCAGCTAAGGAAGGGTTTAAGTGGTTATGTAATCAGCATTTTAATCATGACTTGTTGCAAAATTGGTTGTGGATTTGGAAATTAAAATGCAGTGAAACAGTACGGTTTTTTGTGTGGCTGGCAACAAGTGATAAATTACCTACTAAGGCCTTTCTGCAACATAGAAATGTAACAAAATCTGCAATTTGTATGTGTTGTGTGTAACATCCTGAATCTTATTAAGTAAAATAAAATAAAATTAAAATATAAAGTAGAAGAAATAAATAAATAAATAATAGAATTAATATTATAAGTAGTTTTATCCATAAAGCTAATTCAAATTTAAAAAAGAAAATAAGGGGGTTGCGAGTGTGCCAAGCCCATATAGGCATTTTAGTAAGGAGGGGTTATCAATTCACCCTAATCCTTATTTTTCAAATCGTCAGAGAGCGAAACGCTAAGAAGGGGAGAAACCAAGTCTCAAGAGGAGATTGTTGGAGAGTGATCATCAAGAACCAAGAAAGAGTCTTCTTAGCTGTTCAATCTCCACTTCAAGGTACGGTGGGGGAGAGGGTGCTGCTTGTATGTGCATGTGGGGGTGCTTGGGGTAGTAATTTAAGACTTTAAATCCGTATTGATATATGTTATATTGAGAATGGATGATGAAAATTGTTGATTGATGATTGATTTGATGAATGTTGATGAATTCTTGGATGAAATTGAAGAGGATATTGAGAATAATGAAAAGGGGTAATTAGGGGTTTGATGATTTGGGGTTTTGATGGATTAACTGTATAATCTATGGAAAGATTAGTGTTTTTACTGAATTTAGCTGATATAAACGCATATGAATGATGTTTTAACAAAGAGGATTGATTAGAGATTGAATAAAGAGGTTTAGAGGTGATAGAAATCGTGAAAACTGCGATCTGCGTCGCGGGTAATCGATTATAGGGGTCTGTAATCGATTAGCAGGGTCTTTCTGGGCAGCTTGGAGTGTTGTTTTCTTGCAGGTAATCAATTACAGAGATGTTGTAATCAATTACCAGGGTGTCTGCTCGCATGTAATCGATTACAGAGAGGCTGTAACCGATTACCAGGGTGATTGCTTGTAGGTAATCGATTACAGAGATGCTGTAATCGATTACCAGTGTGTTTGCTTGCAGGTAATCGATTACAGAGGGGTTGTAATCGATTACCAGAGGCTTTGCTTGCAGGTAATCGATTACTGGAGGCTGGTAATCGATTACCAGTGTGGATTTTGAGATCTAAGTGCTTGATGATGATTGTTATACTTTGGTTTTGGTGTGACTTTGATGATATGATTATACCTTTGATGAATAGATGATTATTATAATAATGATGATGATGTGTGTAACCTTATGAAGGGTGTGATTTGATGTTTATATAATGATGCATTGAGCATGCGATAAGTGTTATGATTATGATGATGATGATTGATGATGATGTTAAGATGATAATAATGATGATGATGATGATGATGATGATGATGTATTTATTTTTATGATGTTGATGATGCCTTGAGCATATGTGATATTGTACTTGAGGTGCACGAGCCAAGTGTGGGGCGAAGTGTAACTCAGGGAGGTGTTGTACTTGAGATGCACAAGCCTAGTGTGGGGCGAAGTGTAACTCAGGGAGGTGATTGTACTTGAGATACACAAGCCCAGTGTGGGGTGGAGTGTAACTCAGGGAGGTGATTGTACTTGAGATACACAAGTCCAGTGAGGGGTGGAGTGTAACTCAGGGAGGTGATTGTACTTGAGATGCACAAGCCCAGTGAGGGGTGGAGTGTAACTCAGGGAGGTGATTGTACTCAAGATGCACAAGCCTAGAGAGGGGTGACGTGCAACTCGGGGAGGTGAACTGCGCGGACCCATTAGAGGGGGGTGCAGACACCATGATGGGATCCATCATTGGTGACAACTAGGGAGATTGATGAGGAACGCCCATTGTGCGGAGTTCCAAGTTATGATCCTTGGGATGATGATTATGATGATATTGATGATGTTTTTGGTATGCATGACGATTGATGAACATGCGTGGAATTTGATGATGATATTGAATTACATGATGATGTTATGAGATTTATTGTTGAGATGACTATTATATATTGAGTATAAGATTGATGACTTATAAAGTGTGATTCGTGTATTCATGACGAGATAAGATGTTTGATAATAAAGATGTAAGATGAAATGAGTATGTGATTACTTGATGATAATGATGATTGTATGTGGGTGAGGATAGGGTAGCCTTCTATGTGTATGTATGAGTGGTATTATTTTCCTCACCGTTACACTGTGGTTAATTTTACAGGTGATGATGATGATGACACGACTGGTGTCGAGTATTGATTGAAGGGAGAGTTGCTCTGATACTTGTGACATCAAGGCATATTATTGGGGGTTCTATTTTATGTTTTCTATTTAGGAAGAGATTCTGTAAACTGTTTAAGTGCCTTGCATGGCTAGTAGGATATTTTGAATGTCGATTCTTGTGATTCCGCTGCTTAAGTATTTTGAAAACCGTTGACTGCTATTTCTACTTTAAATTAGTTTACTTTGAAATAAAGGATGTTTTATACGATGAGAAATGTGAACCTTTTTACCCATTGTGGGATGTTACCTTCATATATTTCGATTTATTTAATGTATAAGAGTTTGGGGGTAGAAGGGTGTCACATTAAGTGGTATCAGAGCAGGTCAGTTCACCGGCCTTGAGTTATGAGTTTACTGTGCTTCTGTGGTGTGATGTGTTATGTGATTGAGTTAATTGTGTTGTTTGTTTGATTGAATTAATTGTGTGACTTATTTACTTTTCTGTGAATCAAAAGAGTAATGGCTATTTGCTGGGGGTAGGAATGATCGAGCGATGGCCGACGCCTTAATGGCTATGGCACAGGCTGTTGGCAACCTAAACCAACATCACGAGGTGGATTGGCTTGCACGGTTCCAGAGGAACCATCCACCTACTTTTCGTGGGGGCTATGATCCCGATGGAGCTGCCGATTGGATATTTGAGATCGAGAAGATCTTTAGAGCGATGGACTGCCCGATGATACAAAAGGTGACATTAGCCGCGTTTATGCTATCAGGGGATGCCGGATTCTGGTGGCAGAGCACTTATCAGAGGATGATCGATAAGGGCACCCCGTTGAGCTGGGATAACTTCAAGAGGGTATTCCTTGAGAAGTACTTTCCTCATGATGTTCGTAACAAGAAACAAATCGAGTTTCTTGAGTTGAAGCAAGGGGATGGCACCGTGGCAGATTACGTATCCAAGTTTGAAGAGCTAGTGCGATTTTGTCCTACATATGAGGGAGCTACTAATGAAGAGTCAAAGTGTGTAAAGTTTCTCAGCGGTCTTCGTCTAGAGATCAAACAAGTATTCAACTACCAAGGGATGACGCGCTTTCACGAGCTGGTGAACAAGTGCAGAATTTATGATGAAGACAACAGGGCTAGAGCGGCACATTACAAGAGTGGAGGGCCTTTGAGAAGTCAGAACAAGTTCCAAGCGTCTAACAAGGGCAAACCATATTCTCGTGCAACGAGAGGCTCCAAGTTTGGAGGTGGCAGTGAGGGTACAGTACAGAACAAGAGTTACACACTGGCGGCTACTCAAGCGTACAAGGGTGGAAGCGTGGGTTCTACCGCTCCCATTACTTGTTTCAAATGTGGAAAGGAAGGACATAAATCGAACCAATGTGAAGATTCTGAGATCACACCTGCTACATCTGTAAAGAGAAGGGACACATTTCCCGTGATTGTCCTCAAAAGAAGAAGCAAGGAACTGCAGCAGCAAGTGGAGGTGCTAGCGGAAGTGCCAGTAAACCTCAAACTACTGGGAGAGTCTTTGCCTTGAGTGGTACTAAAGCTGCTCAATCCGAAGATTTGATCCAAGGTACTGGTTTCATTGCGGGTAATCCTTTAGTTGTTCTATTTGATTCTGGTGCGACTCACTCTTTCATATCACATGCTTGCGTGTCTAAGTTGAAATTGCATGTTTCTTGTTTGCCTTTTGTATTGAGTGTGGAAACGCCAACTAATGGGTCAGTTTCTACTTCTGATGTGTGCCTAAATTGTTCTATTCATGTTAATGGTAGAGAATTCCTAGTTGATTTGATTTGTTTACCTCTAAGTCAATTAGATATTATTCTTGGTATGGACTGGTTATCTTCCAATCATGTCCTTTTAAATTGTGATGATAAATCTGTTGTGTTTGGTCACCCTGTTGAGAGTAAGAATAAGGACCTTTTGACTGCCAACCAAGTAAAAGCGTCTCTGAGGGAAGATGCCCAGGTTTACATGTTACTAGATTCTTTGAAATCTAAGAGTAGTACTATTGTTAGTGAGATACCTGTAGTGTGTGAGTATCCTGGGGTGTTTGCAGATAATGTGTCTAGTCTACCACCCGAGAGAGAGATAGAGTTTTCTATAGATTTAGTACCGGGTACGGGACCGATTTCAACTGCACCTTATAGGATGTCACCCATAGAGTTAGCAGAACTTACGAAACAATTAGAAGACTTGTTAGAGAAGAAGTTTGTGAGGCCTAGTGTATCACCCTGGGGAGCGCCTGTGTTGTTAGTGAAGAAGAAGGATGGTAGCATGAGGCTTTGTACAGATTACCGCCAGTTGAACAAGGTAACCATTAAGAATAGGTATCCTTTACCTAGGATTGATGACCTGATGGATCAGTTAGTGGGGGCATGTGTGTTTAGCAAGATAGATCTTAGGTCGGGCTATCATCAGATTAGAGTTAAGGAAGAGGATATACCTAAGACTGCTTTTAGAACTAGGTATGGGCACTATGAGTATCTGGTAATGCCTTTTGGTGTGACTAATGCTCCTGCAATTTTTATGGATAACATGAACATGATTTTTCACCCTTATTTGGATAAATTCGTAGTTGTCTTCATAGATGATATACTAATTTATTCCAAAACTAAGGAGGAGCATGAGGAACATTTAAAGGTAGTGCTTCAGATTCTTAAGGATAGACAGCTATATGCTAAGATGTCCAAATGTGAATTCTGGTTAGAAGAAGTAAGTTTCTTAGGTCATATGATTTCTGAAGGAGGTATAGGTGTAGATCCTTCTAAGGTAGAGGCAGTGCTTAAGTGGGAGGCTCCTAAGTCAGTAAGTGAGATTAGAAGTTTCCTTGGGTTGGCTGGGTACTATAGGAGATTCATAGAGGGGTTTTCTAAGTTAGCTTTGTCTTTGACTGAGTTGACTAGGAAGGGAGTTGCCTTCGTGTGGAATAGTAAGTGCGAGTCTAGCTTTCAAACCCTTAAGGAAAAGTTGACTAGTGCACCAGTGTTAGTGTTGCCTGATCTTAGTAAAACCTTTGTAGTGTACTGCGATGCCTCTAAGATGGGTTTAGGAGGAGTGCTAATGCAAGAGGGTAAAGTAGTAGCATATGCTTCTAGGTAATTGAAAATCCATGAGAGAAACTACCCTACCCATGACCTGGAGTTAGCGGTTGTAGTGTTTGTGTTGAAGATGTGGAGGCATTACTTATATGGTTCCAAATTTGAGGTTTTTAGTGACCATAAGAGCCTTAGATATTTGTTTGATCAGAAGGAGTTGAACATGAGGCAGAGAAGGTGGTTAGAGTTTCTAAAGTACTATGAATTTGAGTTGAGTTACCATCCCGGTAAAGCTAATGTGGTGGCTGATGCTTTAAGTAGAAAATCCATTCATGTTAGTTCCCTGATGATTAAGGAGATGGATCTTTTAACCCAATTTAGAGATTTGAGTTTAGCTTGTGAGGTGAATTCTGATAGTGTGAGATTAGGAATGACTAGAGTAAGTAATGATCTGTTGAAGGATATTAGCAAAGCTCAATTGGAGGATCCGTTTTTGGTGATTAGGCGAGAGGCTATAGAAGGGGGTAATGGTGGAAAGTTTATTCTAGGTACCGATGGGGTAGTGAGATTTGGAGACCGAGTATGTGTGCCTAGTGAACCTACCATTAAGCGTTTAGTGCTGGAAGAGGGTCATAGAAGTAAGCTTAGTTTTCACCCAGGATCGACTATGATGTATCAAGACTTGAAGAAGGTGTTTTGGTGGCCTAGGATGAAGAGAGACATAGAAGATTTTGTGAGTGTTTGTTTAGTGTGTCAAAAGTCTAAGGTAGAACATCAAAAGCCTTCAGGATTACTTCAACCTTTAAGTATACCTGAGTGGAAGTGAGATAGCATATCTATGGACTTTGTAGTTGCTTTGCCTAAGACTGTAAGGGGGCATGACTCTATTTGGGTTATTATGGATAGGTTAACTAAGAGTGCTCATTTTCTTCCCATTAATATTAAGTACTCCTTAGAGAAACTAGCTCAAATTTACATCAGTGAGATTGTGAGGTTGCATGGAATACCATCTAGTATAGTTTCAGATAGGGATCCCATGTTCACATCTAGATTTTGGGAGAGTTTGCAGTAGGCCTTAGGGACCCAACTTAGGCTTAGTTCAGCTTATCACCCTCAAACTGATGGTCAGACCGAGAGAATCATTCAATCCTTAGAGGATTTGCTTAGAGCCTGCGTGTTAGACCAAGGGGGTAGTTGGGATAACTTCTTACCTTTGATAGAGTTTACTTACAATAATAGTTTTCACTCTAGCATAGGTATGGCGCCTTATGAGGCATTGTATGGTAGGAGGTGTAGAACACCCTTGTGTTGGTGTGAGCCGGGAGAGGGCCTTGCATTAGGACCAGAGATAGTGCATCAAACCACTGATAAGGTTAGGATAATCCAGGAGAGGATGAGGACAACTCAGAGTAGGCAGAAGAGCTATGCTGATAAGAGGAGGAAGGAATTAGAATTCAAAGAAGGAGACCATGTATTCCAGAAAGTCACTCCGTGGACTGGGGTTGGTAGGGCATTAAAGTCTAGAAAGATTACACCTCGATTCATTGGTCCTTACCAAATTCTCAAAAGAGTCGGCAATGTTGCCTATCAGATTGCTTTACCTCCACACTTGTCAAACCTTCATAATGGTTTCCATGTTTCTCAACTCCGGAAATACATTCATGATCCTTCGCATGTGATTGAGTCGGATCACATTGAGATTAAGGAAAACCTGATGGTGGAAACCATGCCGGTGAGAGTTGAGGATCAGAGGGTGAAATAACTTCGAGGTAAAGAAATTCCTTTAGTTAAGGTAATCCGGGGAGGACCTACACCCGAGAGTGTTACTTGGGAACTTGAAGAGAAGATGAAGGAGTCCTATCCAGAGTTATTCGCTTCAGGTAAAATTCGAGGACGAATTTTCTTTTAGGAGGGGAGAGTTGTAACATCCTGAATTTTATTAAGTAAAATAAAATAAAATTAAAATAATAAAGTAGAAGAAATAAATAAATAAATAATAGAATTAATATTATGAGTAGTTTTATCCATAAAGCTAGTTCAAATTTAAAAAAGAAGATAAGAGGGTTGCGAGTGGGCCAAGCCCATATAGGCATTTTAGTAAGGAGGGGTTATCAGTTCACCCTAATCCTTATTTTTCAAATCGTCAGAGAGCGAAACGCTAAGGAGGGGAGAAACCAAGTCTCAAGAGGAGATTGCTGGAGAGTGATCATCAAGAACCAAGAAAGAGTCTTCTTTGTTGTTCGATCTCCACTTCAAGGTACGGTGAGGGAGAGGGTGCTGCTTGTATGTGCATGTGGGGGTGCTTGGGTAGTAATTTAAGACTTTAAATTCGTATTGATATATGTTATATTGAGAATGGATGATGAAAACTGTTGATTGATGATTGATTTGATGAATCTTGATGAATTCTTCAATGAAATTGAAGAGGATATTGAGAATAATTAAAAGGGGTAATTAGGGGTTTGATGATTTAGGGTTTTGATGGATTAACTGTATAATCTGTGGAAAGATTGGTGTTTTTACTGAATTTAGTCTATATAAACGCATATGAATGATGTTTTAACAAATAGGATTGATTATAGATTGAATAAAGAGGTTTAGAGGTGATAGAAATCGTGAAAACTGCGATTTACGTCGCGGGTAATCGATTATCGAGGTCTGTAACCTCTGTAATCGATTACCAGGGTCTTTCTAGGCAGCCTGGAGTGCTGTTTTCTTGCGGGTAATCGATTACAGAGATGCTGTAATCGATTACCAGGGTGTCTGCTCGCAGGTAATCGATTACAGAGAGGCTGTAATCGATTACCAGGGTGATTGCTTGCAGCTAATCGATTACAAAGATGTTGTAATCGATGTGTGTTTTCTTGCAGGTAATCGATTACAGAGGGGTTGTAATCGATTACCAGAGGCTTTGCTTGCAGGTAATCGATTACCGGAGGCTGGTAATCGATTACCAGTGTGGATTTTGAGATCTAAGTGCTTGATGATGATTGTTATACTTTGATTTTGGTGTGACTTTGATGATATGATTATACCTTTGATGAATAGATGATTATTATGATAATGATGATGATGTGTGTAACCTTATGAGGGGTGTGATTTGATGTTTATATAATGATGCATTGAGCATGCGATGAGTGTTATGATTATGATGATGATGATTGATGATGATGTTATGATGATAATGATGATGATGTATTTATTCTTATGATGTTGATGATGCCTTGAGCATATGTGATGTTGTACTTGAGGTGCACGAGCCTATTGTGGGGCGAAGTGTAACTCAGGGAGGTGATTGTACTTGAGATACACAAGCCCAGTGTGGGGTGGAGTGTAACTCAGGGAGGTGATTGTACTTGAGATACACAAGCCCAGTGAGGGGTGGAGTGTAACTCGGGGAGGTGATTGTACTTGAGATGCACAAGCCCAGTGAGGGGTGGAATGTAACTCAGGGAAGTGATTGTACTCGAGATGCACAAGCCTAGAGAGGGGTGACGTGCAACTCGGGGAGGTGAACTGCGCGGACCCATTAGAGGGGGTGCAGAGACCATGATGGGAGCCATCATTGGTGACAACTAGGGAGATTGATGAGGAACGCCCATTGTGCGGAGTTCCAAGTCATGATCCTTGGGATGATGATTATGATGATATTGATGATGTTTTTGGTATGCATGATGATTGATGAACATGCGTGGAATTTGATGATGATATTGAATTACATGATGATGTTATGAGATTTATTGTTGAGATGACTATTATATATTGAGTATAAGATTGATGACTTATAAAGTGTGATTCGTGTATTTATGACGAGATAAGATGTTTGATAATAAAGATGTAAGATGAAATGAGTATGTGATTACTTGATGATAATGATGATTGTATGTGGGTGAGGATAGGGTAGCCTCCTATGTGTATTATGAGTGGTATTCTTTTCCTCACCGTTACACTGTGGTTAATTTTACAGGTGAAGATGATGACACGACTGGTGTCGAGTATTGATTGAAGGGAGAGTCACTCTGATACTTGTGACATGGGGGCATATTATTGGGGGTTTTATTTTATGTTTTCTATTTAGGAAGAGATTCTGCAAACTGTTTAAGTGCCTTGCATGGCTAGTAGGATATTTTGAATGTCGATTCTTGTGATTCCGCTGCTTAAGTATTTTGAAAACCGTTGACTGCTATTTCTACTTTAAATTAGTTTACTTTGAACTAAAGGACATTTTATACGATGAGAAATGTGAACCTTTTTACCCGTTGTGGGACATTACCTTCATATATTTCGATTTATTTAATGTATAAGAGTTTGGGGGTAGAAGGGTTTCACATTGTGGGTTAGAGGTTGAAACTGTTATGCATTGTCTAAGAGACTGTGAAAAGATTAATAATCTGTGGGAAACATTTGGAATTAGTAGAAATTCTGTTTTTTGGCACTTAAATAACTCTTATGATTGGTTGAAGTGGTCCTATACTAACATTGGAGTATTATTTTTAGCTGGAATATGGGAGATTTGGCTATCTAGAAACAACAAAGTCTTTAATGGTATCAACACTAATATTTTACAGTTACAGCATAAAGTTTACTATCTGTATCATAATAATATTTTATGATTGGTTGAAGTGGTCTTATACTAATATTTTATGTAAATTTTTAATCATATACGATTTATTTTTATCCTATGATTTATTTATTAATAAGTTTTAAATTAATACTTCATCCAATTTTACTTTATAAATTAATTATTGTTAAGACTTATATTTTTAACCTCTAATTAAAATGAATGCCTCCTAATTTTATTTATTGCCATAGCAAATGAAATAACAATAGGAAATAATTAATCTAATTTAAAATTTAAATATTATCATTTTATGAGATACGATTAATGATAAACCTTTGTCGATAATCCCCCTATGGTATATTTTTACTCTAAAATATGATTCAATTTTAAAAATTGATTCATTTATATTTATTAATTTTCTCAAATTTTTACATCTAAAAACAAAAAAAAGTAACAAAAGTTTAATATTCATATTTTATTTCATTTGTGTGCTACAACACTATGTCTATATTCACAGTCTATGTTCCTGCATGAACCATCATCCACTTATTCACATTCGCAATCATTATGACTAACAAAGTAATTTCAGGCTCTGTTTTTTATTTGCATAAAAACACATAATGTGTATTCACAATAAAATAGTACAAAATTCTAAATAACTTCAACCTAAATCCACAACTGAAAAAATTGCTATAATACAACCTATAAATATGCAATAAATATTGGCTGCATAAATTCACCAAGGGAAACAGTAAGCAACCAGTGCAATGTGAATAGAGTGAGATGCAGGGTCTCTTGGCCAAAAATCATTTGATACCCTAATAACAGCTGATATGTTTTCATAAATTGCTTTAACATTATGGATAGAGGAGAAACCAATTATCATCACTTTAGAGCTAAATATAGGGGATTCAATAATAGGAAAATAAAAAAAAAACATAAAAAAATACAGATAATACAACATAATGCAAATAACGATTCATTCGTTATTTTTTTTTTTTTTGAATTTTTTAAAGGTTTTACACAAGTTTTAAGTACACAAGTTAGGGTGACCTGCTATAGCAGGTTTCCATGAATTTTTACAATTTGCAAATAAGACCTTTAACTATTATAATTATAAAATAAACTATTCTTTTGTATTATAAATTTTTATATTTTAATTAACATTCAATGTGTCCTATTATACACTGATTTCTTTAATTTGATGCCATTTTTTAATCTCTCCTTAAAATGAATTATTACAAAAAATTTCATATTTTTTTAATTGATTTTTCATAGAAAAAAGTTTAAAATAATTACAATTTAAGAACAAAAACCACCAAATGACCACAAAAAATCCAACCTTTCATTTGGGACATCCTAAAGTGGGTGAGGCACCGTGTACCCAATCTTGATTTTTCAACTTATAATGTATTTATTGTGAATTATTTGGTGAAAAAATAGAGAAAAATCACAAAATATAGCTCCTAGTTCCCAAAAATTTCAGAAAAACCACTTCACGGTCCATTTGGGATGGTGGTCAAGTGTTAATAATGCCTTGGCCAATGGAGATCATTTGGTGAGTAGATGGTTGTAGTATACAAACCCTAACCCTAACTACACTTTCCATGGATAGTGGGGGGCTTGCATGGTTGACGTATGAATTTTGACGTGAAATTTTGCATGCATGACTTGGGTGTTACCTTGGCTCCCGTGGTGAATTTTTGTGTTTTTTTATATTTGTGGTAATTACTGTGAATTAATTACATTTAAAAGAAGATAATTAAATTTAAAATATTGGGTAATGAGAAAAAATTCTGGAAAAATATTGTTGGTGTCCCATTGAGCATGTTGAAGTATGTGGTGGAACGTTGAGGTGAAACGAAGTGTTTGGTTAGGTGACCTGATGAGTAGATGGTGGTAGTATACAAATCCTGACCCTAAGTACAGTTTCCATGGATAGTGGGGGGCTTGCATGGTTGACGGATGAATTTTGACATGAAATTTTACATGCATGACTTGGGTGTTACCTTGGCTCCCGTGGTGAATTTTCGTATTTTTTTTATATTTGTGGTAATTACTGCGAATTAATTACATAAAAAAGAAGATAATTAAATTAAAAATATTGGATAATGAGAAAAAATTATGGAAAAATATTGGTGTCCCATTGTGCATGTTGAAGTATGTGGTGGAAGGTTGAGGTGAAACAAATTGTTTGGTTAGTTGACCCTGTTGAGTATATGGTGGTAGTATACAAATTTTAACCCTAAGTACAGTTTCCATGGATAGTGGGGGGCTTGCATAGTTGACGGATGAATTTTGACGTGAAATTTTGCATGCCTGACTTGGGTGTTACCTTGGCTCCCGTGGTGAATTTTCGTGTTTTTTTTATATTTGTGGTAATTATTGTGAATTAATTACATTTAAAAGAAGATAATTAAACTAAAAATATTGGGTAATGAGAAAAATATCTGGAAAAATATTGTTGGTGTCCCATTGAGCATGTTTATGTAAGTGGGGGAAGGTTGGGTTGAAACGAAGTGTTTGGTTAATTGACCTTGATGAGTAGATGGTGGTAGTAAACAAACCCTGACCCTGAGTACAATTTCCATGGATAATGGGGGGGGAGGCTTGCATGGTTGACGAATGAATTTTGACGTGAAATTTTGCATGCATGATTTGGGTGTAACCTTGGCTCCCTTGGTGAATTTTCGTGTTTTTTTTATATTTGTGGTAATTACTGTGAATTAATTATGTAACGCCCTAATTTTCTTAATTCAGGATTTAGTCCATTGGAAACCAATCCCCGAATTTTAGGAAATTAATCGTGCCATTTTGAATATCGGTAAACCACAACTTGTTAAGAAGCTAATGATAACTTAAACAAACTTGTGAACTCAAACTATATACATTTATATATATAAGACATGCCTTTCAAGGCTACAAAGTTAACATCTCAAAAAGAGTTAATCTCTACATACAAACAATATACATTCCAACAACTAAGAAACTAAACTCCATCTAAGGACATGCTCCTGCTCCCAACTCAAGGGCCCGTGCCAGTAGATACCTGCACACCTAGAATGTATCCATGAAACGTGTGGTGAGACTAAAAGTCTCAGTGAGCATAACCATGCAAGCATGCCGTGTGGGAAAATTAGACAAATGAGATGCAACAATCATCACAATTTAAGACATACATATTTGTAAGCATTATGAATAATACCAATTGAGCTATGACGCATACGTCTGTAGTTGAATTGTGACTCGGCGCTTACGCCCACGACTGAACTCTGACTCGGCGCATACGCCCTCAACTGAACTCTGACTCGGCGCATACGCCCTCAGCTGAACTCGGCGCGTACGCCCTCATCAATAACTAAATCTTACATCCATTCAACGATAAATAGAAAACCCTAATGTAGTATTCTCAAACATAACAATAAGAGCATTCATCGTCATTAACCTTTCCAAACATCCACCAATTCCATACGTATTCCCAAATCCCCAAATTCCCTAACCAAGGGTTTACATACAATCCAAACCACATAAATCATTCAATGCCAACGATAAAATACATTCACATGTCAAGGGGAATAGCAATGAGAGGATAGGGATCATGAAAGGAAACAAACATCAATGAAAGTGAAAGTGTGTGAGTTACACTCACCTATACTCGAAGATCAAAGGACGAAAAGTGGATAAGAGTTGATCACTTGATGATTCCTTGCTCCAATTTTCCCTTTTCAAGCTTCAATCTATACTTCCTCTCTCTAGAATTCCAGAGCCTCTCTCTCTAGGTTAAGGTGGAAGAAGAAGGAGAAGAGAAAATTATGATTCTGGAGAGAAATCTGGTGACTTAAGTGAATTTTCGAGTGAGACATTTGCATGTAAAAATACGAATTTTCGCTCAAGCGAAAATGACCCCTGAAACACACCCTCTCTGGACGATTTTTGCTCAAGCGAAATCACATTCGCTTGAGCGAAAATTGCAGAAACTTTAATTAAAATCTTCTCTGCATAATTCGCTCAATTCGCTTGAGCGAAAATGGATTCGCTTGAGCGAATTCCCTGAAACTTGGTTTTAAACCTAAATTTTGTCTTTTAATTTCTCAAACTTCCTTTCCTCAATTATTAACATATAAATCTTTATCTTAATTTTATGAATTTATAAAAGTCCTGATTTACGGGATGTTACAATTCTACCCCCCTAAAAAGAAATTTTGTCCTCAAAATTTGCCTTACGAATCCTCTCTATATCTGTAACTCTAATCAAGCCTTTCAAATAGACCAAATAACAAGGCACAAGCACACATGTTCCATATCATATCAACGGAAACAAGATGAAACAAAATAAAGAAATAGCTGAAAAGGTAACGTTCACTCCCTCACGTGAGGGCTAAATTAAGGAAAATTCAACCTTGTTTTTACCTTCATCCTCCCTTAACTCTGGGCACCTACGTGCTATGTGACCCCACTTCTGGAAATGGAAACACTTCTTCCGATTTGTAGTTTCCGGGCAGTCCCGCATCACGTGTCCGGGTTGACCACACCTGAAGCATACCCCGAGTCCCCACACGCACTCTCCCCCATGGCCCCTCCCACATTTGGGGAATTGGGGCACCTCCCACTGCCTCTGAGTTGTAACGTCGTCCATAATAGCATCATCCTGCTCCTCCTATCCTGGCTGGGCTCCTCTAGCTTTTTCTTCCCCTTGTCATCTGACAGCGAGGGTGGGGCAGCATTCTCCTGGTTCTTCTCAGCAATGTAGCATTTGTTGATTAAGGTGGGAAAGTCCTTGATCTCATGTGTTCCGATTCGATCCAGCAATTCTGGTCGTAGTCCTCCTTCAAACTGTGTGCATCTCCATTCTTCGTCGGCGACCGCTTGCAGGTACCTGGAGTACTTGGCTAGCTCCTCGAACTTGGCCACATACTGGCCCACCGTCAGACTCCCTTGCTTTAGTTGAAGAAACTCAGCTTCCTTCTGTCTTCGAACGGTTGCCGGAAAGTACTTCTCCAAAAACAAAGTCTGGAAGACACCCCAGGTGATTGGGGCTTCTGCCATTGCAGCCCGAACACTAGCAGTCTTCCACCAATCCTCAGCCTCGCTCCTTAACATGTAGACTGCAAACCCAACCTTGGAGTGATCATCACACTTCATCACATCGAAGATTCGATTGAGATCACGGAGCCAAAAAGCCGCCACGTCCGAATCATAAGCCCCGTGGAATTGAGGAGGATTATGCTTCCAGAATTCCGCTAGCCCTTGAACAAAAGGATTTACCGTAGGGAGGGGTGGTGTTCCCGTTGCCTTTCGAGCCAACACCTGAAGTAGTGTGGCATTGGCAGCCGCCTGCTCTCGAGCCGCCTCCGCTTGAACTCGATTGGAAGTCATCTGCTCCCCCATCATCTGAGTAAATGCCTGCAGAGCTGCTGCTACTGGATCCATAGGTGGATCTCGGGACGAAGAGGAAGGAGAATTAACCCTAGCACGACCCCTCCTACCACTTGCCATAATTCTCTACACATCATTAAGTAAACATCGAGGTGACCAGTCTCTCAATTTACATAATAATGCACAAAGTATAATAACAAGTCACAAGAATACTCTAATGCCACAGTCCAATTGGATTGAACTGCTCTGATACAAAAATGTAATGCCCTAATTTTCTCAATTCAGGATTTAGTAAGCATAACCATGCAAGCATGCCGTGTGGGAAAAATAGACAAATGAGATGCAACAATCATCACAATTTAAGACATACATATTTGTAAGCATGATGAATAATACCAATTGAGCTATGACGCATACGTCTGTAGTTGAACTGTGACTCGGCGCTTACGCCCACAACTGAACTCTGACTCGGCGCATACGCCCTCAACGAACTCTGACTCGGCGCATACGCCCTCAATTGAACTCGGCGCGTACGCCCTCATCAATAACTAAATCTTACATCCATTCAACGATAAATAGAAATCCCTAATGTAGTATTCTCAAACATAACAATAAGAGCATTCATCATCATTAACCTTTCCAAACATCCACCAATTCCACACGTATTCCCAAATCCCCAAATTCCCCAACCAAGGGTTTACATACAATCCAAACCACATAAATCATTCAATGCCAACGATAAAATACATTCACAAGTCAAGGGGAATAGGAATGAGAGGATAGGGATCATGAAAGGAAACAAACATCAATGAAAGTGAAAGTGTGTGAGTTACACTCACCTATACTCGAAGATCAAAGGACGAAAAGTGGATAAGATCACTTGATGATTCCTTGATCCAATTTTCCCTTTTCAAGCTTCAATCTATACTTCCTCTCTCTAGAATTCCAGAGCCTCTCTCTAGGTTAAGGTGGAAGAAGAAGGAGAAGAAAAAATTATGATTCTGGAGAGAAATCTGGTGACTTAAGTGAATTTTCGCTCAAGCGAGATATTCTCGCTTGAGCGAGTGAGACATTTGCATGTAAAAATACGAATTTTTGCTCAAGCGAATCAAAATTGCTTGAGCGAAAATGACCCCTGAAACACACCCTCTCTGGACGATTTTTCGCTCAAGCGAAATCACATTCGCTTGAGCAAAAATTGCAGAAACTTTAATTAAAAACTTCTCTGCATAATTCGCTTGAGCGAAAATGGATTCGCTTGAGCGAATTCCCTGAAACTTGGTTTTAAACCTGAATTTTGTCTTCTTGTAACGACCCAAAAAAATAATGATTTAAAAATAATGGATTCGCCACCAATTATTATTTGAGGAAAATAATTGGAAAAACCTTTTGATTTGGCAATACTGGCCTTTGGAAAGAATTTGAATTCGGGAGTCTATTTATGCACAGGGAAGGGTGGAAACTTAATCCCACCGCACCCCTGATACATCCATTCAAAGAATGGTTACCTTTTGTTAATTGTGCAAATTACTGATAAATTTTAGAATATTTATTTCCCCCTAAAAAACAAAAATTACATGGAAGAAGACAAACTAAAAAATATAATGAAAGAATTGAGATAAGATGATTATTTACAGAGTAAAAACAAATGTAAAGAGTTCATTTGAATTTAGGATCACCAAGTTGTCACAACTCAGATGTCCTAAAAATATATTTTTTTCATAGTGATTAATTTTATAAAAACATTTAAGAATCATCAAGTTGTCACAACTCAGATGTTCTGAAATTTAGAATTTAAAAGGCATTATGCCTAATATAAATAATTTTATTTAAAATGAATTAAAATTAAGATTAAATTAGGATCACCAAGTTGTCACAACTCAGATGTCCTGAAATATAATTTAAATGGCATTGCCAAAAATGAATAATTTTATTTAAAATAAAATAAATTATTCCTTAAAAAAACTAACTTAAGATCACCAAGCTGTCACAGCTCAGGTGTCCCAAGCTATGTCATTAACTCTAAAATGGTCAATATTATTTATAAAAACATTTTGGAATCACCAAGTTGTCACAACTCAGATGTCCCAACGTTTAGAATTTAAAGAGACACTTTCCTAAAATAAATAATTACATTTAAATAAATTAATTTAATTTCTTCTAAGAATTAGGATCATCAAGTTGTCTCAACTCAGATGCCCTAATATGATTAAGATAAGATTAGAAAAATATTAACAAATAAATGTATAAATAATATTAAAATTACCAAACTGTATTCTAAAACTTTAAACAAGGATAGCAAATCAAGATTAATTTAAATTGTGCATATACATAGTACAACTCAACAAATTGACAAAGACTTATTTTCTTTAAACTTTTCTTGTAGATACAGAAAGCTAAACTGCATTAAAAGCTAGAATTACCAAAGTGTTTCGTTATGTGAACCTGGTGAGTAGATGGTGGTAGTATACAAACCCTGACCCTAAGTACAGTTTCCATAGATAGTGGGGGGACTTGCATGGTTGACGGATGAATTTTGACGTGAATTTTTGCATGCATGACTTGGGTGTTACCTTGGCTCCCGTGGTGAATTTTCGTGTTTTTTTATATTTGTGGTAATTACTGTGAATTAATTACATAAAAAAAGAAGATAATTAAATTAAAAATATTGGGTAATGAGAAAAAATTATGGAAAAATATTGTTGGTGTCCCATTGAGCATGTTGAAGTATGTGGTGGAAATTGAGGTGAAACGAAGTGTTTGGTTAGTTGACCCTGGTGAGTAGGTGCTGGTAGTATACAAATTTTAACCTGAGTACCCTTTCCATGAATAGTGTGGGGGCTTGAATGATTTACAGATGAATTTTGACGTGAAATTTTGCATGCATGACTTGGGTGTTACCTTGGCTCTCGTGGTGAATTTTCGTGTTTTTTTATATTTGTGGTAATTACTGTGAATTAATTACATCAAAAAGAAGATAATTAAATTAAAAATATTGGGTAATGAGAAAAAAATATGGAAAAATACTGTTGGTGTCCCATTGAGCATGTTGAAGTATGTGGTGGAAGGTTGAGGTGAAACGAAGTGTTTGGTTAGTTGACCCTGGTGAGTAGATGGTGGTAGTATACAAAGTTTAACCCTAAGTACACTTTCCATGGATAATGGGGGGCTTGCATGGTCGACGGATGTATTTTGACGTGAAATTTTGCATGCATGATTTGGGTGTTACCTTGACTCCCGTGGTGAATTTTCGTGTTTTTTATATTTGTGGTAATTATTGTGAATTAATTACATCAAAAAGAAGATAATTAAATTAAAAATATTGGGTAATGAGAAAAAAATTATGGAAAAATATTGTTGGTGTCCCATTGAGCATGTTGAAGTATGTGGTGGAAGGTTGAGATGAAACGAAGTGTTTGGTTAGTTGACCCTGGTGAGTAGATGGTGGTAGTATACAAATTTTAACCCTAGGTACACTTTCCATGGATAGTGGGGGGCTTGCATAGTTGACGGATGAATTTTGACGTGAAATTTTGCATTCATGACTTGGGTGTTACCTTGGCTCTCATGGTGAATTTTCGTGTTTTTTTATATTTGTGGTAATCACTGTGAATTAATTACATTTAAAAGAAGATAATTAAATTAAAAATATTGGGTAATGAGAAAAAATTCTGGAAAAATATTGTTGGTGTCCCATTGAGCATGTTGAAGTATGTGGTGGAAATTGAGGTGAAACGAAGTGTTTGGTTAGTTGACCCTGGTGAGTAGATGGTGGTAGTATACAAACCCTAACCCTAAGTACACTTTCCATGGATTGTGGGGGGCTTGCATGGTTGACGAATGAATTTTGTCGTGAAATTTTGCATGCATGACTTGAGTGTTACCTTGGCTCCCGTGGTGAATTTTCGTGTTTTTTTTTTAATATTTGTGGTAATTATTGTAAATTAATTACATTTAAAAGAAGATAATTAAATTAAAATTATTGGGTAATGAGAAAAAATTCTGGAAAAATATTGTTGGTGTCCCATTGAGCATGTTGATGTAAGTGGGGGAAGGTTGGGTTGAAACGAAGTGTTTGGTTAGTTGATCCTGATGAGTAAATGGTGGTAATATACAAACCCTAACCCTATAAGTAAACTTTCCATGGATAGTGGGGGGCTTGCATGGTTGACGAATGAATTTTAATGTGAAATTTTGCATGCATGACTTGGGTGTTACCTTGACTCCCGTGGTGAATTTTCTTGTTTTTTTTATATTTGTGGTAATTACTGTGAATTAATTACATTTAAAAGAAGATAATTAAATTAAAAATATTGGGTAATGAGAAAAAATTATGGAAAAATATTGTTGATGTCTCATTGAGCATGTTGATGTATGTGGGGGAAGGTTGAGTTGAGATGAAGTGTTTGGTTAGTTGACCCTGGTGAGTAGATGGTGGTAGTATACAAACCCTAACCCCAAGTACACTTTCCATGGATAGTGGGGTGGCTTGGATGGTTGACGAATGAATTTTGTCGTGAATTTTTGCATGCATGACTTGAGTGTTACCTTGGCTCCCGTGGTGAATTTTCGTGTTTTTTTATATTTGTGGTAATTACTGTAAATTAATTACGTTTAAAAGAAGATAATTAAATTAAAAGTATTGGGTAATGAGAAAAAATTCTGGAAAAATACTGTTGGTGTCTCATTGAGCATGTTGATGTATGTGGGGGAAGGTTGAGTTGAGACAAAGTGTTTGGTTAATTAGTTGACCCTGGTGAGTAGATGATGATAGTATATAAACTCTAACCCTAAGTACACTTTTCATGGATAGTGGGGGGGCTTGCATGGTTGACGGATGAATTTTGTCTTGAAATTTTGCATGCATGACTTGGGTGTTACCTTGGGTCCTGTGGTGAATTTTCGTGTTTTTTTTATATTTTTGGTAATTATTGTTAATTATTTACATTTAAAAGAAGATAATTAAATTAAAAATATTGGGTAATGAGAAAAAATTCTGGATAAATATTGTTGGTGTCCCATTGAGCATGATGATGTATGTGGGGGGAGGCTGAGTTGAAACGAAGTGTTTGGTTAGTTGACTCTGGTGAGTAGATGATGGTAGTATATAAACCCTAACCCTAAGTACACTTTCCATGGATATTGGGGGCTTGCATGGTTGATGAATGAATTTTGACGTGAAATGTTGCATGCATGATTTGGGTGTTACCTTGGCTCCCATGGTGAATTTTCATGTTTTTTTATATCTGTGGTAATTACTATGAATCTATCACACTATAATGATGTCAAGCAATGTCACAAAAATCACTAAATTTAGGTCTTGTTCAAAATATTGACAGAAATGGGCATAGATGCTAACACCAAAATAACAAAGAAACATATAATATGCATAATATCATATGCTAACACAAAATTAAATGAATCTGTGTGTCTAGCCAAAATAATAAGGTGCCCATTAACCAAAATTTCTTTTTTACAATGATCCTGCTTAAGGGTCCGGCCCGAATCATAATAAATAAGAAATAATAAATTATACAATATATAATTCTCATGTCTCAAAATAAAATTCTAATACCGATAGGGTACTAAAATAAAAAATTTGACATGAGTTAAACACCATGATATATTACATAAAAATAAATCATATTAATAACAACACACTGCTGGGATATAATTATTATTAGTGCAATATAATTTAAAATAACTATTTTTTATAGAATTTTGTATAATTGTACCCACGATAGGTGAGCTCACAATTATACAATATATAAAAATCATGGCAAACATAATTTAATTGATTAAATAAATTGCATGATTAACAAACTAACTCCAATAGTAACAAAGTATTTATTATAATTTTATGTTCATGATATACTTTTATATTTTTGTTATAGTGAATAGTTTCTTTTTAAATAAAAAATTTATATATTTTGCATTCTTATCATAATCTTAAGAAATGATGTTATTAAAACAGAAAGTAAATACTTTTTTAAATAAAAAATTTCCATTTTTTATATTTTAATGGTCAACCCAACTTATGTTATCAATGTCACTTTTTAACCTACAAAAGTTTTCAAAAATCACAAGTATATATGTAAATTAATTCAAACTTGTTTCATGATAATTATGGAAATGCTAATAAGTGGCATAAATGCATCGCTTCATGAATAAAAATAGAAAAATTTTATTGGATTATATAATAAATACAATCAATATTGTTATTTACAATAAAAATATTTATATATATGATTTCCTTAACTATTGATTTAATGGTACCGGTTAGAATGACCTATCACCTATAAATTATATCTAATCTATCTTCTAACTTAAATTTATACCCAAAATTTTTACATTTTCCCAACTTAGAATGAAATATCATAGTTGTTGTTTATATGATAAATAATCTATTAACCATTATTATTGAATAAAAATTAATCTCTGATTAAAACTTTTAAAATTAATTAATTTGTAGAAGATTATTTTTAATGATTAAAAATATCTTATTATATACGTATTTATTGCATAAACATGAGTATTTATTAAAAAATTAAAAAAATTAAATTAAATTAAAAAAAATTAAAAAATATATTTAATTTGGTATTAAAATTCAAAAGACACACTAAATATGAATAAGAAGAATATTCACATAGGTTTAACTACAATAAAAAAAATATAAATTTTTATTATACAAATATAAATTAGTTTTAATGTTGCATAACTTAATTTTGTCGGTATGAAGTAAATTTAATTTAATCATTAAATACAGTGAAATATTCTTGTAACATTAAAGTAAGTTAATTATAAAAACCAAGTTCTTTTAGATAGGAAAGATTAATACTAATTCAAAAAACAGAATTGAAAAAAGAAAAAGAAAGAAATGAAAATATCATGCTCAGGAGTTAAAAAGATGTGACGTGATGACAAATTAAATTAGATCCAAACATCAACGAATTGGTACATTATACTTATCTGCAATAACTTAGAACTATATACAGGGACTAACTTGTAAAACACAAATTACCATCATTGCCGGTTACAAGTAATAGATCTCAGCCTTCCATATTTTAAACTAATAAATCAATGATAGTTCTTTCTTGTGTACCCGTTTCACTTGTGTACCGTAAACTTTACCGGTAAGTAATACAACATAATAAAAAACAGCTTTCTTTATGAAGGGCCAAGAAGTAGATAGTAAGAGAAATCAACTTCATTCTAATTTGCAATCAGTGAAAGAGTTAGAAGTTTAAGTTGGTATTCTTAGCAATCATGAAAGGTATACTAAAAAACAAACAGTCTTTTTTATAGAAATGGAATACGGGGAAATAGAACTTCAATGCAGAGAATTGAATTCACTCTACATGAATCCGTTTCATGTAACGGATCCTCAATCTTTAGAAATATATATCAATGAGTTTTATGTGCGGGAAATTGGTATGGAGCTTAGGCCTATACATGCATTATGAAAAACAATATCTTAATTTCTTAAAATACAAACAAAATCATAAACCAATCCTTACCTCATTTGAGAAAAAGAAGGCTTAAATATGTTTTTGCCTATAAATATAAGTCATTTTGTTTTTAATCCCTGTAATTTTTTTTTTAGGTTTTTCATCCCTATAAAATTTTCCATTTGTCATTTTTCTCCCTATCGTTAACTTTAAGCTTATGTGGCTAACGAAGTGCCACGTCATCTTGCCACATGTGATTTTTCTTCCAGCTTAATTTTGTTTTTAGTCCCTACAAATATGATCTTTTTGTTTTTAGTCCCTATAATTTTTTTTTTGGTTTTTCATCTCAATCTCATCCACATCCAACATCACAGTGTCATTTTGTTTCTTCTATTGCATTGTTACACTTGAAATTTTTGAACTCCCCATGGTGGGTTTAAGGAAATAAATTCTTTATGTATTCAATTATTTGAAATCTATAATTTTAAATTTGTCCACATTCTCGTCAAATGTTCACTAGTGGTCAATTCTTTTTTGTTCTCACGTGTCAAACTTTTTATCTTAAGTTGATCCTCACCCTAATTAAATTCTTAATATAAATACTTAACAATGAACCAAATTCAATGTACTGCAAAATTAGGTATAATTTCTTCGTTTCATTTATAATTTTCATTTATACATTTTAATATTTTTTTCTTATTAACACAATACTCATTAAAATGTACACTAATTTTTTTCTTTTTAATATATAAATTGAATAATATTTTAACTACCTATATTATAGGTTAATTAATTTCCACATGATTTAATTAATTTGAATACCAAATTCATGCATTAGGGTTTAGGGTTTAGGATTTAGGGTTTAGTTTCAATACACTTGAATTCATTATATAAAGTGGAAAAAACTTGTAATGGTCTTTTTTTCTCTGCAATTCTTTTTTTTTTTCAATCCATTGACTGACAAAATTTTCACTTGGTTTACAATTACAAGCCTTTTTTGTTACTCGATCAGGATAAATTACATCAAGTTATAGGTCATCAATAGACATAAATCAAATGAGAATTTTGTTAGTCAATAGACAAAAAAAAGAATTGTAGAGAAAAAAAGATCGTTACGAGTTTTTCTCACTTTATACAGTGAATTCAAGTTTATTGAAATTTCAAATAATTGAATACATAAAGAATTTATTTCCTTAAACCCACCATGAAGAGTTCAAGAATTTCAAGTGTAACAATGGAGTAGAAGAAGCAAAAGGACACTGTAATATTGGATAGGGATGAGATTGAGGTGAAAAACAAAAAAAAAATATAGGGACTAAAAACAAAAGGACCATATTTATAGGGACTAAAAACAAAATTAACCTGGGAGAACAATCACATGTGGCAGGATTACGTGGCACTCCGTTAGCCACATAAGCTTAAAGTTAACGACAGGGACCAAAATGGGAAACGGAAAATTTTATAGGGATGAAAAACCAAAAAAAAAAAAAATTCTTCAAGGATTAAAAACAAAACAAAATGACTTATATTTATAGGAACTAAAAACATATTTAAGCCGAAAAAGAATAATACTTAACTTAAAAAAAAAAATCAAAGAAAGTAAGTTAAAGGGGTAAACTCACAAAGGGTCCAAAAAACACATTGGTTTGACATAGAAGCAAAAGGATGGAACTCAGCAAAAAGTGATAGAAAACTCACCAATAATGCTTATGAAAGAAATCCTCATTTCTATAGAAAGCTATATAAGTAAGTTTTATTTCATAGAAATAGGGTTTGAAGATTGAGCATTTAAATACAGTTAACAGTTTCAGAAACTAAAAATGCAACAAACAAAAAACGCACAACCAAATAGTTATGATTTAGCTGGCAACACAGGCTGCGAGAAGAGCTCCGGGTTCAATCCCCACTAAATACATCCTTCGAAGAGCCTTAACTGTGACTAAGCCCAAATAGGGGATACCTATGGTTTACACAAAAAAAAACAAAAAACGCACAACATCACAGCTTAAGAATTGGCATCCTTTTCATGATCAGTGAAAATCAACTTCAAAAAACCAACTCAACATTAGATTCCAGAGTTTGCACTTAAAAGTTAAAACCCCCAGTTTACATCAATTACATTAAGTTTGTCTGTTGAGATTAGTTTTTTTGGTTAAAGTCCTGATGAGGAAAATGATTGAAATTTGTGAATGATTCGTTACACACAACAATAAAATGATTTAAACAATCAAAGAATGAGTACATATTGTCAATAAAGTTCACCTCGAGTTTGAACATTAGCTTGCCTAGAAGAAAATATACCTGAAAATTTTGAAGGATAGATTCTGAAAAGAAAGATAACCAATTAATAATATAATTCTCAACTCTCAAGCAAAGTACTGGATTTGAAACTATTGTCTCTTTAATTCAGCAATAAGTCTAGAGAAAAAAGGACTTTTTTAGAAACGTAACAGTGGTAAGGACTTAGAACACCAACTATGCAATAATAATAGAAAGGAAAGCTAAAGATTTAAAGGAAAGAAAGCTAAAGTGCTTACCAAGTAAGGAGAGCCTATCACCTCCTATGTGCCTTCAAATATAATGCATGCACAAACAAAGGAAAATGAGCTAAACTTCAAGTTAGAATTAAGGGAAATAAATTTTATAATCACCAAAATGGAACTTCAAGTTAAAATCACATATAAGAAACATTTGAGTTAAAAAAACAGTAGGCATAGAAAGAGCTTAAAAAATTAGAAGAGAAAGATTAACCGGAAGAATGTTGGCAGACTTCATTGAAGAAATGAGCTCACCATCTAAGGATCAACAGCAACTAAAGAATAGACAAATTTTTGTAGACGAGTCATCCAACAAGAAGGGAATAGGACCAGGGATAGTCTTAGAAGAGTGAAGAGGGATATGCATCGAAAAATCTCTCATGTTTGAATTCAGCACTTCAAACAACCAGCCCGAGTATGAAGTGTTGAGTCTCAAAAATGTTATTAAGAAATTAATAATGTTTTAAGTATCATAATCCAGAGTTTTAATGTATAAAAAATTTGGTTAAAGTACCCTGAAAGAAGGAACAGATTCTCTTAAAGGCTTCTTTTTTGTGTTTCAGCAACCTTCTAAAAGAACAACTCTCTGAAGTTATGCAACCCTCTGAAGTGGTGCAACCTTCTGAAAGAGAGGAACCTGCTAAATCAGGACCTGCTGAAGCCAGTGAACCTTCTGAAGTCGTGAGACATCGTACTGAAAATTGTATCTTCTTGGGAATGAGTTTCTCTGATGATCCCTCTTGAAGACTCAAGTCTTTTCTTTGCTTTCTGCCAGCTGTCTGGACCTCACCCTCTCTGGCAAGGCAAATCAAAAGCTTTTTGGTATATTTCAAATTCCTATTCACCAAAAAGGTAGTCTCTGCTATGAAAGTACACTTTACTCAGAAAAGTAGAGTCAGCGCAGCTGCACACCTACCTCTGTTGTGTCTGCTATTGCAAGCTATCAGAAGCTTGTGTCTCAACGGAAATAAAGCTATTTCACAACGGGATTTATAGAGAAGTCTAAACGGTCTCATATCTCTCTCTATATAAATACAAGTCTTCATGCAGAGAAGATTATAGAGAATGAACGTGAACTTGCTGAAGTGTTGCAAAATTTCTCTAAGAAATATTTACACTCTATTTCATTTGTACTCAATTTTCATATCCCGAGTCCAACTCAGTAGATTGTACATCTTACCCAGTTTAGTCTTTAAACTTGTGTAGTTTCAAAGCTTAAGCAATCTTTCTTCTAAAATAGTTTTCTGTTTGAGCCTGAAGAGGCTTGGTAGGAAACAATACTTGTTGTAGTAGAGCCTGAAGAGGCTTGATAGAAAAAGAATACTTGTATATCTGATCAGATAATGAAAATCCTTAGCTGGTTGGCTTTGGGACTGGACGTAGCTCACAGTGGTGGTGGGTGAACCAGTATAAATCTTTGGCTAAGTCTTCTCTTACCCTTAACTCACTTATATTTGGTTTATACTAACGTGGAGGGTTCTGAGTTTATTGTTTTATAACTTTAAGCTGAAAATCTATCTAAATATATTGAAAAACAAGTTTCTCAAACTATGGCCTGTTTGGTTTGCATTTTCATTTTCTGTTTCCATTTTCTGTTTCCTGTTTTCTGAAATTTTACAAAGGAAAAACTGGAAATGCTGGAAACAAAAATTTTCTGTTTCCAGCATTTCCAGTTTTTCCTTTGTAAAATTTCAGAAAACAGGAAACAGAGTGAAAACAGGAAATGGGAACATGAAATGTTTTCGCAAATCAAACAGGCCCTATTGAACCTGCTGAAGTTACTTCAGCAAGTATAAAACTTCCAGTTTCAGCAAGTTATAAAAACCTCTTTGTGAAAAGTGTTGCTTGTGAAAGGTTTTCCAAAATCAATTTGAAATTTATAAAACACTATTCAACCCCCCTTCTAGTGTTTCCTGTGGTTTCTACATAAAGCATGTATTGCCGGCTTGCTGATGGCTAAAAAATTAGGGTAAAAAAGGTTTATGTTGTGTATCGACTCCAAATGTTGGTATCACAGGTCAAAGGAGAATTCTAGGCCAAGGAACCGCAACTCCAACGTTACATAGCGAAAGTGAAACAAGTTGCTGACTTTTCCCTTGAGATCACCTTCCAACATGTTCCAAGGAATGAAAATACTCGAGCCGACGTACTATCTCGGTTGGCTAGCACCAAGAAATTGGGAAATAATAAATTTGTCTTGCAAGAAGTCATGTCCATTCCTAGAATTTCTAAATTTGCAATCCCTTGCGATTGACGAGATAAATTCCTGGATGACCCCCATTAAACTATACATTCTGAATGGTGACTTGCCCAATGACCCGAACGAGGCTAGAAGGATACGACAGATGGTCTCTCCGTTCAAGTTGGGGGCATCTGTTACGGATCAGACTTTGGGCCCAATCAGATTGACCCAGCATAGTCCAGATGAGGAATTCAGCCCAAGTAGCTAAGCTGACCCAAACAATCAAGTCGGCCCAACATATCAGACAAACCCTAAATGGGGAGTACATGGAGTTTCCTTATGCCGTGCAACACTGAATCACAACCTATCGATAATAGCCCAAGACCCAAATCCCAAGATATTCCACTATAAATATTGTAGATGTAAGTTTTCAGGTACACAATTATTACGCATTAACTACTATATTCTCGGATCAGAGATGACTTAGGCGTCAGAGTGTCTTTGTAGGATTGCTTAAGCGTTTATGTGAATCGTATGTCGATTTCGAAAATGGCGCGAAATAATTTCAGGAATTCGGGAATAGTATTTCCAATGGATATTATTCTTGAATTAAGAAATTATGACGTTACATTTTGGTATCAGAGCCGTTTAATCCAATTGGACTGTGGTTAGGTTAGTTGCCCGTGACTTACTATGATTCCACCGTACCTCGTACTCAGTATAGGGGGTGATCACCCCTCTACTTGGTGCGTTGTACACGGAATTATGGTTAGTGACGTGAGTAGAATGCCTTGGTTAGGGAATTGGGACACTTCTCTAACAAGGTTAGAGCCACCCACTTGATAGTTAAAGGGAGAGTGACATAGGTCCATTTCCAAGAGTAGGACTCTCACTTTAGAAAATCTTATAGGATGTCATCTTTAGTTCCTAGAGGACATGGGGCACCCCTTAAAAGAAAAGGTAAAGTAGAAGTTTTTGAGAGAGAGTGTGTAATTGGTTTTGGAAGGTGAAAACAAGAGAGATGTTTTGAGGGAACATAAGGAATAGATTCCCTAGTGGGGGAGGAGAGTGTTGGTTGTTGGTAATTGCACCTTGGTGATGTGATTCAAAGTTGAATGTGATATGTTTTTCTGTTTCTACCTCATGCGATAATAGAACATATGCAAACGACACTTTCCTAATTAATTAGTATATCAATTTTATTTTATTTTTTTAAGTGTCACTTCTATGTTTTTAGAAACAGTTTTAGTTGGATTATGTTGAAATTAGTCATTTGAAATTAATTAAAAAATAATGATAAAGTTAATTTAGAATAATATTCAAGTTTCAAATAACTTAATATTGTTATTCTATTTCAATTATAAAATTTATATTTATTTTCATCAAATAATATTTAAAATTAAATTGGATTGCCTCTCTTGAAAATACATAAAATTATATCGATATACACTTTAATTTGATAAATAGATTGATGTCAAGTAGTTTTCTGATTACGAATATTTATAGACATTATATTTAATTTTTTTCTTCATTTATCCTCTTTTAGTTCATAAAGATAATTTATAAATATTTAATTTTAAATTGTTAAATGTATATGTTTAACTTTCTTCCCAAATAAGAAAATGTTAAAAATAGAGATAGTATTAGGTTCTTCCGAAAGAAAGCGTTAGTAGTTTTGGATTATACATCGAAATCCTAAAGAATTATTACTTATTGTAATCCTTCAAATATTGGCAGTATCAAACGAAAAAGTGGAAAGACGACATAAAATATTAAGATGAATAAAAGTCCGTACACAATAACTAAATCAACAATGTAAAATTTTGGAAAACATGTATTGCCCTCTTCAAGTATAGTTTTCCATTTATCAATATCATTATCTTTCACAATAGCTTGAATTTTACCACCCTATAACAAATATTTAAAAATCAATCATAGAAATTAGTATGACTATTAAATAGAAATCTAAAAATAAAATATGTAGAATTTAATAAAGAGCACTACCTTTTCATCCATGAAAATCATCTCAATAAAATTTGATTTTCGAAAACTTGTATGCCACAAATTTGTAATTCTGATTGCTACTTTCCAGCTTTCCTTTGTGTTATTAATTTCTTTAATTAAGCTAAGCTTACGTGCCATACCTAACCACTGAAGTTGATTGAACAAATGATTAAAAAAAGAGGAGAAAAAAAGTGACTTTCTGAAGAAAAAAAGTGACATTTGGAGTAAGATTAAACAAAAGAAAGTAAAAAATAAAATAAAAAATTCTAAGAGGAAAGCGTCTCTCCAAGAACGTTCTTGCATCTTCAAGATTCACTCTGAAAGGCTCTCGATCATGAAGAATGCAGTGTCGCAAGACAAATCAAGTCAGGAGATTGATCTTATGCAACACAACACCAAAAAGGTTAAAATTGATGAGGAAGCAGTGAAGAATCCCAACATTTCTGGGGCTGGAAAATCGTCCTATAAGGACTCTGTTTTGCAGCAAATTGGTTTTGAGTTCCAACCCTTGTTTGATGTGGATGATCTCGTTGTACCCGCGGAAGAATCAAGTGATGAAGAGAGATGTTATAATGAAGAAAATTCAGTTGCAGATTCTCAAAGAAATCCCTTGAGGCCTAAAGTCTATATTTCAGAAGAGGAATACCACAACTGTTGCGTTGCTTGGAAACAAGCTTTAGTTGTTAAGGTTCTTGGCAAGAAAGTCTTAAGTCTCTATGCAATTTATAGAAACCAGGTTGCGACGTCACTGGTCCTGAAAAAGTACTGTTCAGTTTATAGATATGCATGACGATTATTTCCTTGTTTATTTCACTGACAATGAAGATTATGTTCATGTGTTGTTTAATGGTCCCTGGATGATTCTTGACCATTACCTCATAGTTCAACGTTGGAGACCCCTCTTTCTTGAAGAAGTAAAGAAAATTCAAAAGGTTGTTGTCTGGGTCAGAATTCCAAGGTTACCTATTGAGCTGTATAATACTAACATATTGACCAGGATTGGTGATACCTTAGGAACCATGTTAAAGATTGATAGACATACTTCTCTTCATTCAAGGGGTAAGTTTGCTAGAATTTGCGTTGAAGTTGATTTATCTAAACCTCTTAAACCTAAATTAGAGTTGTTGGGTATTGTCTTGCGCGTGGAATATGAGGGGTTGCATCTAATATGCTTTAGGTGCGGAAAATATGGCCATAAATTGGAATCTTGTTCTGAACCTAATGTTAAGTTTGGGCAGGATGAATCTATTCCAATGGAAGAAATTTCTAGCCCAGATCAGCAAACTGATGCGGTCCAGTTAACTAATTCAGAAGTGTTAAAATCTACCTCTATGGAGGTGGTTAATTTAGGGAAGGAGCCTGAACCTGATTTCCAGCCCAGTCCCTATGGGCCTTGGATGATTGTTAAAAGGAATCCAAGAAAGACAAATCAAAGAAAAGAGGAAACTAGACAGGGTAATTCGATAGGGTCAAGGTTTTCTATTTTAACAAGTGAAGATCAGATAGGAGATCCTATTCAGCAAGACTAATGAATCTGGTCCTACTAAGAGCACTAATGATCAAATTGTGACAAAGGTTAGGGACCCACGTGCTGGGAAAAATCCCCAATCCAACAAATCTGGTCAAGGTAAAAAACCTATTAATTCTGCAAAGATGCCTAAACAGGTGGGGAAACAAAATTAATCTGTTATTCTTGGAGGCAATCCCAAAGATAAGGAAGGCCAGAATTTGAATTCTAAGAGAGCTCCCATGATTGGGGGGACGGAAAAAACAAATACGTTTCCATCGGTTAACCTTCCTGAGAGGAAAGTCATTACATCTCCAGTGAACAGTCTAAATAAGAAAGAAGAGGATCATGCTTATGCCATGCAGCTGATTAAAGATGGGGCTCAAAAGAGGAGCTGAAGAGTTATGAACAAGCTTGGACAACAAACAATGCAGTAAACCAAAATAATTCAGGGATGCAAGAGTCAGCTCAAATTGAAGAAAATGCAATGGACATAGAAAAGGGGCCAATTCCCCCTGACTTAAAGAATTCAAGCTCTCCAGTGCCTTCGGACACTCCAGGTTTGTCTAAGGCTAATTTGATGGCCAGCAATGATATGCAAGGGGCCCAATTAAATTCTAAATCTCCAAATATTAATTAATGAATTGCTTATCTTGGAATTGTAGGGGGATTTTTTCTAAAGGTTTTGCTAGTCTTGTTAAAGACCTTCGTAATATGTATCAAGCTAATTTGATGTTTCTTCCTGAAATTCATGCTAGTGGGGAAAGAGCGATAAAACAGGTTAAAAAAATGGGTTTTGACTCTTACTATATTATGGACTCTAATGGCCAGGTTGAGGACATTTTGATTCTCTGGGATAGTAATTTTTGGTCTGTTGATATAATTAACTTTACCTCTCAAACGATTCATATGAAAGTTAATTATTGTAAGAAAGTTTCTTGGTTTATTACTTTTGTGTATGCCAGTCCTCAACATATCAATAGAAATTTTCTTTAGGATGATATCGGGAATATTGCTTTGAATTTAATTGACTCATGGGTTATGTTGGGTTATTTTAATTCTATTTGTAATCTCTAAGAGAATAAGGGGGGCAACTTAACTACAAATTTGAAACCTATGCATTGTTTTAATGATATGATTTCAAATTGTAACCTTATGGATAGGGGCTTTATTGGGTTCCCCTACACTTGGAAAAGGGGTTCCCTTTTTTAGCGACTAGATAGGGTTCTTCTCAATATGGATTTTAGAATTTCCTTTCCGGATGCATCTGTGGTTCACCTCCCCTTCCTTAAATCGGATCACTGTCCTTTGTTGTTAAAATTTAATTCTGATCTTCTCCCTAATAGACATAGGAGGCCTTTTAGATTTCTTGCTTCATGGCAAAATCACCCTACTTTTAAAAATTTTGTCAAACATAATTGGGAGGGTGGCTTAAACTGGGTTTCTAATATCTCTCAATTCAAAGATAAAATTAAGATTTGGAATAGAGAGGTCTATGGAAATATTTTTAATAAAAAACGAAGACTAATCAGGAGACTTGAGGGTATTTCTAAACTATCAAATTATCATCAGATTCCTTCCCTTGTTAATCTTTATTCTAAGCTTTGGAGGGATTACGAAGACATAGCCTATGAAGAAGAAATCTTATGGTTTCAAAAATCTAGGTGTAAGTGGATTCAATCTGGTGATAGGAATACAAAGTATTTCCATGGTTCCATGATGGAATTCTGGCAAGCGTACCAAAATTTCAACAGTATAATAGTAAGTATGAGTTTATCGTATCCACAGGGAACAGTTCACTTCGTATTTACTCGTGATCAGATTATCAAGTAGAAAATGGTGTTTGAGAGTTTGATGTGAAGAAAGTAAATTTGCATAAAAGAAAGAGACTATTGAGAGAAGATAAAATACTTTACTTGGATTAGGATTAAACTTCGTATCATCGCACCCCTTCATGCATGTGAATCCCAATATTATTTATGAATATATTTTTATAATATCCTAGCCAAACTATATTGCTTTTACCCCGAGTTACCAGCAGTAAAACCACTCAAAGATAATTCATGCGGGTTCTCCCAGGCGACAAATTACCCTAGCTTGATTGCTCTACTTTTCCGTTTGTTTAATACTATCAATTCGCCCTATAGAACCATAGTGTCAGCTATGAAAAGATTGCCTACTTCTTCTTCAATGGTCACTTTCTCTATAACCATAGTGTCATAAAATTTGCACTTATCAAATACCCCCCAACTTAACTTCTTGTTTGTCCTCAAGCAAACGACCTCTTTGCAAGCAAAAATCAATTCAATCCCCCTGTACAATTCTCAACAAAATAAGGACAAATTTTTCATCATCTCTTTATTAGGCAGAAGTCACTTTCCAAATATCAGAAAAAATCAGAATTAGAAGATGTTATCCATGCTTAATCAGAATAAGATACAACAATTCAGTCAAACTTTCTCAAAGATAGCAATAAATGATAAACCAAGGAATTTTCTCATGCTCACGGGTAAGTGTTTCCCTCAATTTTTTCCACCACAGTTGAACAACTAGAATTGATAGTCATTTCTAGCTCCTAAACATGCACATGGTCAATATGGATCAAAAGGTCTTTTCTTTGGTTGTAATGAGACTGGGCTATCAAGAAATCATGGTTTTTCTGGATAAGCAAGAAACACTTAGAATAGAGAGCATCTTTTGATTTTTCTTGAACTTGGAACTTCTCTCCATTCTCCATCTCATTCTTGATTTGTGTGATTCTTTGGCTGGCCTCTTTCTTTGTTTGAGGATGCACTCCCCCCAACTTATTCAATTCATGCACTTTTTCTTTTTTATTTTTGAGGGTGAATGATCCTCTTTTGCTTTCTTGTGCCTGCTTTTTGTATTTCTTTGACTTTCAAATTACCAACCTGTTCTTCCCATTGTATCAATTTGCACCTTGCTCTCTATCCCAAGTGTGTAAGGGACAAGATATAGATTTCAATTATGGTTGTGGTGCATAAAAAGAAATATTCAAGCTCAAATGGGTTACCAAAAATATTGGAAAAATTCAATCAAGGGTTGGCTTTTTAGCACCGAGCAAATAATGTAAAAACAAAAAATTGCCTCATTTTCCATGCATAGAGTAGAATTCAAAAACTCAATCAATAACATTTGACAAGCAGCAGTGAAAACTCTCAATTTTAAGTGTTTGGACTCACAACTCACCGGCTTTTGGCTAAATTCCTTGATAAAGCACTTACTAGTTTTAATTAACTAACCTGATAGGTTCTCCTGAGAAGTATCCTAATCTTAACTGATTATGGAATTAATCACAAAACCCTTTCTTCATTCCTAATCTGGTTAGTTAAACTGCCTAATTTCAGAGAATTTTGAAAAATTTCCTTTACATCCTAAAAATTTTAAAAATCCTAAAAAAATAATACAGAAATTGCTGAAAATGCACTGCATAACAAAATGATGTCTCAGTGGGGTATATATACAGTACATATCCAAAATAAAAGAAAATAAAATAAAAGACAAAATAAAATAAGGGAAAATAAAATAAAAGAAAAATGAAAAGAAAAAGAAAAAGAAAGAAAAGCACCAAATAAAAAAAAAAAGTCCTCCTGATCCATGTCAGCTGCTCCATCTCTAGCTGCTCCACCCTCCCCTGGGAGAATAGGCCTGTCCCCAGGCCATTGCAAATATGCTCCAAACTGATCAGGGTGCATGCCTGAGTACGGGTCCGAGCGAGTCTGATAATGTAAATCCTGAAAATGGATTGCTGCTCGGTGGAGACTGGACAATTGGGCCTGCATATGAGTGTTCTGGGCAAGAAGCTGCTCTGCTCAGACTGGAGGCTGCATGTCTGCTACTGGTGGTGGTGGTGGTGGTGCCTGCTACTGCTGCTGCTCCTGTTCCTCATCCTTCTCATCATTCTCCTCCAGGATGCAGTTGGCCTCAATATAACCTCCGGTCATGGGGTGCAAGATGCGAATTGAACGAAATACCTCAATGCCCCTAGACTCACAGAGGGAAGTGATGAGTGATGGGAAGCCAAGGCTGATCCTAGAGGTGGCGCTGTGACATCCTACCGAAGATACAAAATCTGATATCTTGTGGCTGATGACTCCAGCAATATCTATATCTGCGCCAGTAATGATGCTATAGAGGAGGTGGGCTACTGGCATAGTGACATCTGATACATGACCAATGGGGTGGATGTTGGCCAAAACCAACACTGTCCACATCTGTGCTATATCCCTCATATCGCGTCTGAGGATGCGGGCAGCCTGGCGATAGGCATTCCTCTCAAAAGAACCCCCCCACAGACATAAGCATTCCGCGGTCTGAACATCCAGGGACTCATTGTCGTTGATCCCCACAGCTCACACTCTCTCTTGGTGCTGGATACCATTCGTCTTCTGTCCGCAGGTCCTGGAAAGTGTAGAAGTTTGTTTATCGCGTCGCGATCATAGGAAATTACCTGCCCGCGGACATAGGACTCCCGCCTCACATTAATGCCATGCTCTCCTGTGGCATTGGCATAAAACTCCCTAATGTCAGGGTCAAAATGGGATTCTCGGCGGCTGAGGCGGACCTAGTTCCTTCTGATGATCTCTGCTTTGAAGTCCTCAAACTCATTAGGCTCCAAAGCCACTGGTCTCTCCATGATGAAATTACAGTTCGTCAGTGAACTGTAGGCTTGAAAGGACTTGGCGTCCTTGAAGCGGTGAGCATCAAACTCAGGGTCCTCCTGGGGTGCCTGCCTAGCTCTCTTGGCACCCCCTGTGCCTCTACTAGAACTTCCAGTTCCCTTCACTACATTAGTGCGAGCCATCTGCAAATAAGAATCAAATCAAGATTATTTTAAGCAAATAATAGATTACTCATAATTAATGAAATAAGTGGCCAATTTAATTCAAAAATCAGAGCAATCACCCAATCAAGCACTTGCAAAAATCTTGATTTTTAAGTTAACAAATGCCAATTAATTAATTTATTAAGAACATGCTAAAGTGATCAATTAAAGTAGTCTTAATTAATTTTTAAGAACATGGCATAACAGATTGGTAACAAAAATTAAGCTCAAAAATCATATTATCAGTAACATGCAATAAGGCACAATCATTCATGCATGGTCAAGCAAAAGTTATGCAACAATCTAAGCATACACACACCAAACAGAGCAACCTGCAAACATTTATTGAGCACTTTAAAAACTACCACCTAATCATACCAGAATATATTAATAAGCATACCATAGTAACAAACATTCTAAACAAAGATTCTATTGACAAATTTTCCTAATTAAAAAGGTCCTAAAAGCCTAAGTTTTCTACCATAAGGTTTTGCTCAAATAAATGAAAAACTAAACATTTTAATCGGTGCAAACTAACTACAACTATAAAAACATACCTGGTGTAGCTTTAGAAACTGCAAAGAAGTGGATATGAAAGTGAAAAGGTCAAAGGAAAGGATGAGTTTCAGAGAAAAATGGAGCTTTAGGAGTTGAGGGGAGGTTGAAATGACCTCCCACGCTCCAAAAATTCAAATTTAAACCAAAGCACGCGACTGCGCTGCATTCTCGCTTAGTGAGAGTGCAACGCGTACTTCATATGAATATGAAGCAGAAGGTTAGAATTTTTTTAATCCCCTTGTAACTGGTTGTACTGTGATTCACTTATTAATGTGTTTCAGGGAAAAAAGGAAGGAGGTTATCCAAATCAAATATTGAACTTGGTTGGGAAGGAGCTGCTTTTTCGTGTTGAGAGAAAAGAAGATGAATTTTTCCTTAATGATGAGTGCCATAGAGTGAAGAAGATTTGCTCAGATGAATGCATAATCAAAGAGTTCAAGGAGTTGGTGGAAGAAGACACTCCCTTAAAGGTAACATGTTACTCTCCTTATGCAGTTGTAAAACTATAGATATCACTTTCCCAGTTTTTATCTAAATGTTACTGACATCCTTTCATTCATGTGTGTGACTTCTTATATTGCAGCTGAAATTTGCCCCTGCGTTTAGCAAGTTGGATCAATCGAAGGCTAGGAGTTGTGTGATTGATTTGTCCCCGCAATGTAATTCTATTGGAAGTGAGGTTTCAGCTACTCCCCCTTCTGCTGGACAGTGCTCATCCTCTACTGGTACAGTCATTGTTCCCTCCAAACGTGGTTCGGAAGAAGCTGTTGATCCTCCCAGTGATAAACAGAAGAGGACAAGGCTCAGAGCGGTGAAAGTGGAGAAACCTTAAGTTCATAGTAATTAAGGAGGTTTAGGACGGATCTTTTGGCTTTCTGTACGGGGTATTACAAGCATGTCCCATGCACTTGATGTGAATATGCCTTTGTTAATGTTTGGCCCTTAGTATTAGTAACTATCTTCCTTATAGGCACTTGATGTGAATATGCATTTGTTAATATTTAGCCCTTAGTATTAGTAACTATGTTCCTTATAGGCAGAAGGACATGCTCCTACTGTTAGTCTTCCTGTCTTTTGCGTAGTGGCCATTGCTCTAAAGGTTTGCTACTTTTGTGATGGGGAATCAACTCAAGGAATGATGTGGTGGGCTCTGTATTTTGTTAAGTGTTGGGGCATACTTGTATGTTATCTAAGTTGTTAATCAAAATCCTCTACTTAATTGCAACTCCATTTGGCTTGCTATGTGTTTTTGTTGATCGCACTAAAGTTTTATTAATTTCCCACTTGTCAGGAGTTGTAATAAAAGGGTTTGGCAATGAGTCAAAAGATTGTTTTTCCTAAACCTTCACGACCATAACCTGTGTTCAATATTAAGCCCTTTTTAAATGACTCAGTGTAAATTGTTTTCATAACCATCTAAATTATATAGGCACACCAGGCACACAGCACAACTAATGTTTTCTTAAACAATCCCAACTTGAAATATAAATTTCAGTTTGATGTTAAAGAAAATTAAAGCTCACTTTCGTTCATTTATCGTCATTTTTTGGTTTCTTTTATTTAATATATTATCTTTTTTATTTATATTCTTTTGTTATCATTTAATATATTATCGTCAAAGGGTAAAATTATAACAAATAGCCACATGCAGAATTTTTTAAGTTTGGGTTTAGATTCTTAAATTTTGGCCAGGTTTGCTTCTTACGTTGAGGAGATGGAGTCAGGGGAACCAGTTTTAATGGGTTCCATGTTGGCAAGCTGTTGATAGTCTTAGTGTTAATTTTTTTTGGGTCCAAATGTTGTTGACCTTATAGGATTTTCGAAAACAATATCTTTGGGATTCATAATTGGCCCAATTGATATGCCTCAAGTAGCTGTCCGGGAGGGGCTCCTGCTTCACTATTATAACGTTTAAAGAAAAAATGAAGCTGTCTCCGTTTTTCTTCGAATATCAATCCGCGCGTCACCAAGGAGTATTAGTGAATGATGATTTCCCTTATTCACTGCACGAGCAGTAAAATTCATTAGAGCCCTAGGATGAATTGAAGGTCTCATTTGGGTTGAAATGCGGACGCCGTGCTATTGACAAGCTCACCGTGTGGACTGTTATTAAAGCGGCAAAGGCCCATTTCGAATCAATGCTATTTTTGGCCCAATCTAATTTCAATCCTATCATTCACATTAGGGTAATTGATCAAATGCATAACCTATTCCTCTTTTCCACCATTGGCACCAGATTGAGGGACGCGTGTGCAGGAAATCAGCGAGCTGGATTGCCAAATGAAGGCCAACCAATCCGAATTGCATGTCTTCTCCACTCGTCCACACGCTATGCGACCGCCAATTCTTCATCAACGCGCGTCTGTTCTTGGAAAGCCATGCTGCATCAGTGAGTCCCTAAGCTGCCTTTCCCTCATTTTGCGTTTTACCACTTATCATGGTTGTTAGCGTGGTTTTGAGTGATTGGAATAGTTGGGTTAGTCAACATTCTTAGTGCTTATGATTATTAGTAGTGTTATTGTGCTATGTGCCTGAAGATTGATAACCTCCTCATGTGTTACCATAGGTAGTCTGTTCCCATCCTTTTATGGATTTGGATTATGTGCAGTTTATTTTTGCTGTAGTTATGTGCAGTTTAATAAATCTCTACCATACAATTCATCCAACCACCCACATTCTGCCATGTCATGCATTAGTAATGGGTAATAAAATGTTGCAGGGGAATCGCATTTTTCATCCTTCACTTGGTAATGAATGAAGATAAATCTTTGCAAGAGTGAGCAGGCTTTACTTTTGTAAAAAGACAATGTAAATAGCAAAGATTTTTTGTGAAAAAAAAGTGTAAAAATACGGTCCTGAGGCAATCTATAATATTTTTAGGATTGTGTCCTTTTATAAATACAACCCAATCAACTAAAACAAATGCAAATCAATTAGATGTGGCTAAATCTTTAACTTAATACAAATACAAATCAATGAACTTAGTCTTGCTGCTTGCTAGAGTGTCTTCTTTGTTCACTTTTGGCTATAGCAGTATTGGCTCTGTATGTTCTGTTCAAGACACATTTCTTGTGATGTTTTGTTCAATTTTAGCTCTGTAGGTCTTAATGCTTTTCATAAAGATGCAGCATGTGTATGAATTTTTAGAAACAATGGTGACTTCATGATCTGCTGGTGCCACTGCCTCATGCAGGCTGAAGTTGATATTATTTCTGTTATAACATTTTAACATATTTTTCCACTCAACCTTCCCCTCTCAGTTTTAATTTGTATTGTATCTATTCTTCTAAAGTCTTACATTGTCCAATCGACAAACCTTCAATAAAGGAAAATAGTGTCATAACTCTAGAAATTGTCTAATGCATTATTACTGAACTTCTCATGTCACTAATTCACAAGTTTGATAAAAAAAATTGTCAACGGATTAATTATGTGCTCTTTTACAAAGATTTACAAATGATCATTTAGTTTAACTTCACAATGATTCGAATAGTTTTTACAATTTCCATAACAATAACACAATTAATGATCCACATAGTTTTTAGATAACAAAAATAAATGCTTGAACATTGATCATTCCTGCATTGCAAACATTTTGGTAACAAATTTCGCACATCATGGACCTCAAAACTAGAATCAATTAGCTGGTATGTGGAGGCTCCAGCTGCAAGAGTGATTATAAAACATGAAGTTGTTCTTTTAATATAAAATAAATGATGTGGTAGAATTTGGGTGGTCGGATGAATAGTGTGATGGCGATTTATAAAACTGCACATAACTGCAGCGACAAGCAAGTGCACATGATCTGAATCCTCCTTTTATCACATATTGGCATGAATTGTGTTACATTGAACTTAGATTTAAGATGCACTGTTACTATCTTCATGTCAACCAGATTGTTGTCCCTAAGTTGTGTAGTATGTTACTTTTCATGTCTCCTCCATTAATAGTTCCCAAATTTTTTTTCCTTTTGACACTTATTGGTTTAATTCCTTAAATACCTATTAGTAGTCATGAATAGGAGATCAATGTGTGATCTATTTTCTGTACTCTTTTTCTGCTGTCGTACCATTGAGTTTCTCCACCTGTCATAAATAAATATTGACTTGGCCTTATTATCTTCAAACCGGTTTGGTTGGAGATTTAAATTTTTCATAATTTACTGTTTCTTTTTGGTTTAGTCCCCTCTTGAGGGAAAACTAATTTTGTTGTTCATTTCTGTTTGGCTAACTGAATAGAGTGGTCTTACTTGGCTCATGAATATTTACTCTACCGGTAGCTGTCACGTGAGATCAAGTTTATTGGACCTGCTTATTGATTTTTTCTTCTTTCACGGTCTTAGAGGGGCCCAAAACTTCATTTATTTGGAAAAAAATAATATAAAGTTCATCTACCTCATCCTCATCCTGCATAAATTGATATTGATTGATTGTCCTTGTCACTGCATATGCCTAATTCGCTCAGGATGTCAGGAACCATTACATTATGCTAGGCGTTTTAGTGAGATGATAGGAAATACCTGTACGAAATTCCTAAAAACACCTTCTACTTTTCCCACTTATAAACATTACTCAAATGGTTTCATAATTATACTTGTGAATATTTGTTAACTGATACCCACAATGTTAAAAAACCTCTATTCCACTGGGTGTCATTGAAATCCAACCTGTTGTGAGTAATTAATATGCCGTACTATAGCATCCTCCACATTCTTAATTGTTTTGGGTTTTAGTTGTCCACTATTTGTTACGAGTACATGAAAATTATTCTTTTCCAACCTGCCATGTTTATGGGTTCACATATTTTAACCACTCATTAATCTAAGATAAGTTTTCCCAATTATTAAAAATGTAATGTCCATTACTGCAAATCCACCCATTGGAAGACCGCTTTATTTATGAATTATAGGAACTTAACAATGTGTTGCCTGCTAACAATAGATTTGTTAGCCCATAACTCTTCAAGCAGAGAATTGTAACCACCTACCCGAGTCTATGTTCTACCTGTCCCACTGTCCTATAAAACTCAAGTTTTACCCCTTCTAACTGTGATCCCAACGGTTAACCCCACGTTTAACAGTTTAGGACCAGCAGCCCAAATGAATTATTTTATCCTTAAGGTGAGATGATGTCCCTTATCATGTAAATCCTAACCCAACCTCATGACATCCTTTTATCCTTAACCTTGGACATACCGTGAGATAAAAGCCTAAGGGGTAAACCAATAAGATTTAAGTTTGTATCCTACCTTTCCACGTCAAATTTTCAAATATTTCTAATCAATTTTGGCCGGCCACAAAAAAACAGAAATAGGATTGGATTATTCACTTTGGGTCGAAATACAAGTCCCTCTGTCTCATAGTCCTATGCTATTTTAATCACTTGTGCCTGCTCACTGACTGTTCACACAATGTCAGCCATGTCTGCCATTTTCTTTCCGGTTAAGGATATTTCTCCTAACATGCCACCATGGTGGACAACTGTTCATCTTCTTAGATTGTGGACTCTACCTAATGATCAAGACCATTCCCGTGTGGTGTGTGTACAAATGGTTTTCATTGATTCAGAGGTATAGCAACAGTTACAATAACTCTTTGAATATATGTGGATCTCATTTAAAAAAAATATTTCTTGATTCAGAGGTATAGCAACAGTTACACTATCTCTTTCAATATATGTGGATCTCATTTAAAAAAATATTTCTGTACTGAATATGGTTGAAGCAGTTAGCTTAGGGGAATATGTAATGGCTGATTTTAGACTTCATTTTGCCTTGGGCCTGTTATCATTTATTTGTCATTTGATGTTGTATTCTTTATAGTCTATTTTTACTCATTGTGTGTTTTCATTTGTTACGAATAAACATTGACATGAACAAGATCATCCGAACTGCACTTCATAATGACACTAAGTTATGGTATACAAGAAAGGTGTCATACCATGCATAATAACTAAGTAGCTTTGCAATTGTAAGATGGGGTCCCTTGTAACTTCATTCCATTTTTTTGTAAGGGATCAAAAATAGAAGGTTCTATAAGTCAAGATGTCGTGCGCATGAAGAGGCTTGTGTTGGCAGAGGGTCATAAGTATGATCTTCAGCGGGCAGTGGTTGTTCCAAATGAGGGACAGGTTAGAACAACTAGGCATCCTTTCAAGTTGGTATTTGACATGTATTCAAGTATTGTCCTGGTTGAACGGTTTCCTTTGATTACCTATGGCCTGTCAAGTATGCCAACAAGTATTATAAGTAGGAACAGGTCGGAGACAGAATTTCTTGTGGGAATGAACAATGTCTTCTCATAAAATTAAATATCCACATTCATGTTCTATTGTCACTTTTGTTTTTGCCCGAGCATTGACTATATTATTATTTTCTTCCTCTAGATATGGTTGGGTTAATGACTTCCATATCCTGTGAAAGGAACTATATCAAATTGGACAAACATGTTAAAGCTGTGTTCCTGGAATTGACGAACCCCACGTATGGTCTATTAATCATAATTACTTATTCTTTGATTTGAACAAGTGATTATAATTGTATTTTCTGACTGATTATGTGTGGAATTTACCAGGGGCAAGACTGAGTGTGTGTTATATGATAATCATGTCGATGACATTCTTCATTTTCTTAGGCACCATGGTTCAGTTACTCCTATTATTGTTGTTCAATTTGCACGCATTGCATCCAGCGGTGTGGTTGCCTTTGGTAATTTATTCAATTAATTTCTAATCATTTTGACTTTTTTTCACTCATAACAATGCAAGTACATTTATCATACAGTACCTACAATTATGTTAATTGCTGAGGATGCGTATGAATTGCAGGAGAGTCTGCAATAGAGGGATGCGGAAACATAACCAGATTGCTTTTCAACCCCTTCATTCTCGAAGTCTTTGAAATGAAAAAATGGTATGCCAGATCAATAGAAATGCAATTATATGTTTGTTACAAATAAAATGTCTTCTAATATAACATCATCTTTTACATCTGCCAAGATATTCAACTTGGGTACATATTTCACTTAATATGAACCTATTTATATTCTTTCACATAGGCTTATCACCAGTCAAATAAAACTTGACTGCAAGCTTCAATACAAAGAATTAACAAGCCCAACTCCCTCTGTTATTGATGAATTCCTTGTGTCTCACCCACGTAGAGATATAGGTCAGCTCCTCCAACAAGAAGAGGTGAGTCATGAGTGGTAGTGACTTCGAACTATACTATGTTATAAATTTATTATATGATCCCATGTTTTCCAAAATTTACTAATTATTTGTACAGGGAGGTTTGTTTGTTGTATGGGACAAAATTCTTACTGTCGTTGAAGAAGACCTTTGGTGGCACTCTCAACGAAATGAGGAGCCTGATGCTCCTGATGAGGATATATCGTGGGTACATGTTGGCTACATGTCATCTATTCCAAGGTTTGTTTTCATAAACTGACTTACATATTAATGCAGAAAATAGTATTTTTATCTGTTAAGGTGCCTTTCTCTGTTGGGCGATCATCATTGATATCTGCATTTTGATCATCATTGACATCTGCATTTTGAACTTACATTATGTAACGACCATTGGAGGCTGTATACTTACTCTAGGAACACAATTTCTTCAGGTTCAACATCAACGTTCAAGTTTTTGATGGGAAACACTTTGCCTTCTTCCCCTTTCCAGATGAAGAAGTTGAGAAGTTGCTACATTGCTCATGCAAAGAGCTTGTAGAATCTATAGAGTTCATTTAACAATTTCGAGAATATTTCTGCTTCTTTGTTAAGTTATCATGTTGTATAGTATTTAGATTCAGATGTCACATATTTTACTTTTGTGTATCTTTGCATCATTAATAAGTAGTTCATTTGCTGTCTAATGATCCCCCAATATGCCGTTAACAGGAGCCTGACTATTTCCCATATCCACCAATATTCAATCGCCTCCATAATCAGAGCTTTCTATTTTTGGTTAAAGTTGATAACACCCCTGCATCTATTCAAGAGGGATGCTTTACTGTCATGAAGGTCTGTGCAGACCCCGAACTCATTAGGATGTTCATCAAACGTGAAAAGTTTGCCAATGACATGAATGTAAGTATTTCCATTGAGTCAAACCTTCATTCAAATTAGGTTGATTAATTTTTTTACTCAGACCTATAGGAACTTTTTCTTTAGAGGTATACACACACATTATGGTTTCAAATATCCATTCCAAGATGGTTTGATCTAAATCAAAAGTATATATTCATGTTTCATCCTACATGTAAAATTGGACTCAAATTTTCTTTTTTGTCTTGTGGTTTGACCTAATATCTCTTGCCAAACGTTGTTCTTCACTTTCTTTTGTCTCATGTTCCCATTATTTACTATTGGAATCTGGAATTTATTTGTCTGCCACTGACTAACATATTTTGGTTAACAATTATTACTAGGCAACTTCTGCCATATCCCATTTGTTAGGTCAGTTAGAAGTCCAAGCAGATTTTTGTTGCCCTCCTTTTAATGAGGTTGGAACTATGTCATCTATTGATAGTTTCACTGGCTTATGGGGTGATGTGCACCAACCTTCCTCATCCAGGAGGCCCCCTTTCAACCATAGTAGATCTGAAATTAATACAGACCTTGATAATGGGGAATGGATTGACAAATTCTGTGTCAATTGGACTATTGGGAATGAGTAAAATTGCGGATGTCATTGGCAAGTTAATCATTTTTTTGCAATCACTTCAAATGATGTGTCTTTTGCATGGCTAAATACATTATATGCTTGCTATTATAGGACTGCACATGTCCACTTTGTCTTTAACTTATGCTTCATTTTGTTATCCTTAGTAGGTTGTGTTTTGTGGGCTGTAATCTTGACTTATTACCAGGTACTCTATAATGAGGTCAATGATATTCTACATTTCTAGAACAACCAAATTATGAAGTATTTATTTTAATTTTCCTTGATGTTGGACGATGGTGGTCCATTTGAAAAAAAACCTTTATTCAGGACATAACCATGTTAAGCATATAGTATATTTATTAGATTGTACTTATAGATTCATTTCACATGGGTCGCCACTTTCACATATAGTATAGTAACTAATTTGTTCAGATTATTCAATTCACATAGTAACATCATTAGCCTTATGTCCAGCTCTCTACACGGCGTTGTATTACATTTGCTAAATATTTCTTTGGTCATTTTAGCCCATGGGCTTTGTGAAAGAAAGTATTTCAAAGGCCCAATCACACACTAATTGCCAAAGCACACCCATATATTGTTTTTCCTATTAAATATTCCTTCAATGAATTATATGCAATAATGACGTCCTTTATGTGGACATTTGCCTCTGCACACTTCACATCCCCTGCATCTATTGCACGTGGGTTTGTCTTCATTAAAGGTTGGCTTAAGTTTCACATGTAAATAGTAATATCCTTGATAAGGAGAGTATCAAATCCATCTGAAAAGGATTGGTTTAAATTATTAAATCCATCTAATTAATTTGTCAAATCCGAGAGCCATTATTTCCCGCCACCTACCATTTCACTAATTTCAATTAACCTATTAAAGCTTATTTTATTCACTAAAAGCCGCAAACTTATATTTTATTGAAACAAACCTCATTCCACTACCGCGGTGCCTCAAGCATAGCCCACTGTTCATCTTCCAGCAAAGGTTCTCTGCAACTTCCTCTATGTATGTCAAAGCCATTTTACTTTTGATTGTCGCTTATATTGTTCTAATATTTCTCACCATTCAATTGATGTATTTGGCCACAAATATCTTCATATTGAATGTCACCTTCCTGCTGTGTGAGACAACAACTTAGTCTCCTATCACCATGCTAATATCCTTATTTCTCACACCCCATGATAGGCCACTAGCTGGGTTGGTGTAGTCCCGTGGCCATTTTTGAATCGACAACAACACCACAAGTTGTTGGCCATCATCCATCTATTTCGGGGTTCACTTCGTTTATTATATCCAGTGAGTCACCAAAGACCTTTATTTCGAATATTTTCCTGTCAAATGTTGCTACCATTGTCAATAGTTTATGTGAAATTTATGTCTGAAATCTGTTTAGGTTCTAAAAGCTCTTTCATCAAAAGATTTCCACTGCAAACAATGGGAAGTTCTTTTTGCATTGGGGAATCAAGCTCACGGAAGCGAAGAATAAACCAAAGTATATTTCTTAGGCCTATTAATTAACCTTTCCCTTTTGGATTATGTAGAGATAATTTTCAGTTTATTATTGACCCAAATATTTAAATTAATTTTTTTAGTGAGTTCGTGGTGTCTACAAAATTCTCAAGAACTTGGATCTTTTCAATTTCATGATGAAAATGGTACGTACACATATGGTATTACACAATACACTATTTTTTTATTTTTATATTTACTTATGAACACAACTTTGGACACCATTAAATACCTTAAAAAATTCTGCCCTTCTCACCATGTTGGTCATGTCCTATGTTTGACATGAAAAAAATATAATTTTCACACAATGGCAATACACGTATCAAAATATCTATTTCTCAACAATAATACTATACTTCTCGTGTGGACATCAGTTTAAATATGTTCAATTTCAAATTTGTAATTCTGTATTTTTTTTTTTGCATTTGACATTGCAAAATAATATTTTCTTTCTTGCAAGACATATGGTAACAAATATAATTGTTTTTGTTAACACTAACGGCTCCGCTGATTCATATATTTTTTGTCTTCCATATTAATTATATTTTTTATGTTCCTTTAGACCTTAAGTTAGGGCATCATATTTTTTTAGGAAATTAACTCCAAATAACTATAATGACATTTTAAACTTAGTTTATGCTTTCTATGACATATTTAAGTGGAAATCAAAATTTCATTTTATTTCTATCAACATTGCTATACTTTTACATTTTGTAATTGAATTATTTCAATGTTAAAATAAAATTGGTATTGTTCATAGTCCCACATGGATTGTATTATTCTGTTTGTTAAAATTAATAATAATATTGTTGCTTCGATTATTGTTATATCAAATTCTTTTATGATGATACAAATTATTAAGTATTTAATTTAATGCATTCAATGTTAACAATTTTTTTATTCAATTAACATATACAACACTTGCTCCTAAACCGTTAACCCTCAACCGATTAAGGTAACAATTATCTCGTGTTATACTAATTTTGTTTACGCAGTTAGGTCAACAATATTTAAATTTTATTTACGTTTAACACTAATATATATTATATGTTTGAACCATTTCCAAAATATATTTAACTTATTGCTACTTATGAAAACACTCAATAATACTGCAATTACATAGATACTTATTGGCTTTTGCCCTCTTACTAAGATTAAATTACTTCTTCATTCATTAAGGTGAATACATTTCCCCATTATTACCACACTTAATTGTCGTGGTTTTGTACTACCGTAAACCTTAAAAGTTTCCACTTTTTGCAGTTTCACCTAATGTCAACCACACCACACGAGCCTTCAATGTCAACGACAATAGTATTTATCCTACTTCCTTACACGATAGAATTGACTATCAGCAATGTGAAGACCAAGGTATCATAATTTCTTTCCAAGTAATATTTTTCGTTACATTTCCAATTCCATAATGAAATTTAGGATATCTCGATTTCGGAGACGCTATCTACAAGTGTAAATTTTGTTATGCCATTTTTTGGTATGATGAGCGAGCTGATAAAAAAAGCACATCCTTAAACCCAGATTACTCCACATGTTGCATGAAGGGCAAAATTATGCTTCCATACCTAACCAAATCTCCAGACCTTTTACTAAACCTGCTCAACGGAGTTGATCTTAGGTCGAAAGGTTTCCTAGATAATATCAGATCATATAATAGTGCATTTGCTTTTACGTCATTGGGAGCCAAAATTGAGACAAATCTCAATTCTGGGGGAGGTCCTCCACAATTTGTTATTAGTGGTCAAAATTACCACAGAATCGGTTCACTAATTCCGATGGAAGGAGACATTCCAAAGTTTGCTCAGCTCTATGTATATGATACTAAGAATGAAGTATCCAACAGGATTTCCGCTTTTAGGTAATCTACTTCGCAAATGTATTTACTCATAATGTCTTTATTTCGTCGAGTACACCATTCTTTACTTATTGAAGTATATAAACTTCTTACTATGGACATTTACATGTTTCTTTACTGTGCTTTTAGCACCCACGCAGGTGGACATACATTGGACTTTGGTTTAGTTCATGATCTGATGCAAATGATTCATCACAATAATGTGTTGGCTAAGTCCTTCCGCATGGTTACAAACCATATTGGTAATGGACAACAGGTCAAGTTGTCCATTAGGTTATTTAGACATAGAGAAAATGACCCGAGAAGATACAACCTTCCCACCGTTGATGAGGTTGCAGCATTAATTGTTGGAGACTTTGATAGCTCCGAATGTGGCCGAGATATTGTGCTACGAGCATTAGGTGGACAGTATCAACGAATTCATGAAACTCATGTGTCTTATTTGCCCCTGCAATATCCACTTTTATTTCCATATGGTGAAGATGGCTACTCAGAAAATATCAAGTATAGTGGATCAGATGAAGAAAACAGACAATGGAAACAAAAACGCGTATCATTAAGAGAGTGGATATGTTTTCGGCTACAAGATAGGCCTAATGAAAACACCATTCTACTTCGAAGCCAAAGACTTTTCCAACAATTTGTGGTTAACTGCTACTCAATGATTGAATCTCAGAGACTTTCGTTTATTCGAAATAACCAGGTCAAAATTAGACAGGAGTTTTTATCTGGCATACAAGAAGTTGTTGATCGTGGAGATGTTAATCCATCTACCATTGGATCTAGAATTGTGTTGCCGTCTTCATTTGTCGGTGGTCGAAGATATATGTTTAATAATTGTCAAGATGCCATGGCTATTTGTAAATCTTTTGGATACCCAGATTTATTCATTACTGTCACTTACAATCCGAAATGGCCCGAGATCCAAAGATACTTGCAATCTAGGGACCTTCATGCCCATGATCGGCCCGATGTTATATGTCGCATATTTCGCATAAAGTTAGATCGCTTGATGAAAGATTTCAAGAAAGGTGACATATTTGGCAAAGTTATAGCAGGTACTGTTACTTCACTTCCACCTAATTAGCACATTCCTAACAACTTATGTTTCTTTACTATTATTGTTCTATTCGTGTATAACCTTCAACCTTTCTCAACTTGGTCTATTTCCCTTCACAGGTATGTATAGCATAGAATTCCAAAATCGAGGGTTGCCACATGCCCACATATTGCTTTGGTTACAAGGTCAAAGTAAGTTAAATTCAGTTGATAAGATTGACTCTGTTATCTGTGCTGAACAACCGGATCCCAATAAATATCCATCATTATTCAGTGTTGTCTCTTCCTATATGGTACATGGACCATGTGGTAATCTTCGAAAGGATTCACCTTGCATGCAAAATGGAAAGTGTTCAAAGTATTTTCCCAAGACTTATGTTCCGACAACATCATTTGATGTTGATGGTTTTCCAATTTATAGAAGAAGAAATACTGACATCACAACTATACGATCCGGAGTTCCGTTAGATAACAGATATGTTGTGCCATACAATCCTATTTTGTTAATGAGGTACCAAGCTCACAAAACATTGAATGTTGTAATAAATCTACCTCTATAAAGTACTTATTCAAATACATTACAAAAGGAGTTGACCGGGTGACCGTTTCTCTTAACAATCATCCGACCTCTGATGAAAGTACTGACAACCAAGATGAGATAAAAAATTATTATGATTGTCGATACTTATCACCTTGTGAGTCCATGTAGAGAATCTTGGCATTTGATATACATCATAGATGGCCACCAGTACAAAAAGTGACATTTCACCTCCCAGAGGAACAGGTCGTTGTATTTACGGACACAGAGCCCATATATAGTGTGTTACACAGGAACAAAGCCAAGAAAACCATGTTCTTAGCTTGGATGGAAGCTAACTCAATGTACTCTGAAGGAAGGAATTTGACATATGCAGAATTCCCAGGCCTATTTATCTATGATGATGAGAACAAATTGTGGCGTCCAAGAAAAAGAGGTTTTGCAATAGGCAGAATGAATTTTATTCCACCAGGTGTTGGGGAATTATACTATCTTAGACTTCTCCTTAATGTTCAACGTGGATGCACAAGCTACGAATCATTAAAGACTATTAATGGAGTTTCACTTGCAACGTTCAAATAAGCATGCAGTGCGATTGGGTTATTGGATGATGACAAGGAGTTTATAGATGGTATTGTTGAAGCCTCCTCAACGGCATCATCATTGGCTCTACGAAAGTTATTTGTCACGCTACTCATATCAAACACAATGTCAAAGCCAATCATTGTTTGGGAACAAGTATGGCATCTCCTTGCGGATGATATCTTATACCAAATGCGTAGAGAATTTCATGCCCCAGGTACCTCTCATTCAACCAAATCCACCATCATGTTATACTAATAAACAAACTTCTTCAACCATATAACTGTTTTTTTTATTTATTCCAGACTTGCAAATTTCTATTGATGATCTCCATAATCTTTGCTTGCGTGAAATTGACAAATTATTACAAGCTAATGGCAAGTCACTTCGAGATTATACTTCAATGCCATTTCCACATAATAATTTCCCCAGACAGTTCTGCAATGTTTTGTTGTTCAATGAAATGAACTTTGACCATAATGAAATGAATGACCTTCATTCTGATTGCCTTTCAAAGCTTAACCCAGGACAACAACATGTATACAACAACGTCATTTCTGCTGTCAATAAAGGTGAAGGAGGTTTTTTTTTTGTGTACGGTCATGGAGGTACAGGAAAGACCTTTTTGTGGAAAACCCTTACATATAAATTGCGTTCCGAGAAAAAATCGTCATTAACGTAGCATCAAGTGGAATTGCATCATTACTGCTCCCCGGAGGCCGAACTGCACACTCACAGTTTCACATTCCATTATCACTAAATGAGGATTCTTGTTGTTCGATTAAACAGGGAAGTTTAAATGCTGAGTTACTTCAACAAACAAGCCTTATAATTTGGGACGAAGCTCCTATGGTTAAAAAATGGGCCTTCGAGGCTTTTGACCGCACATTGAGGGATATTATGCGCTTTGATGTTCAGGATAGTCAGAAGAAACCTTTTGGCGGGAAAGTCATTGTCTTAGGCGGAGATTTTCGACAAATACTACCGGTTATTCCAAGAGGTAACAGAGCAGACATAGTCATGGCAACAATTAACTCATCATATCTATGGAAACATTGTACTGTTTTAAGGTTATCAGAAAATATGAGATTAAACTCCAACATTGGGTCAATACCCATTGACATCATTCAACAATTTTCTGAGTGGGTTCTTGCCGTTGGAAATGGCACTGTTAGCAACTCATTAGAATGTGAATATCAGATCCCTATTCCACATGACCTGTTGTTGGTACATAAAGGAGATCCAATCCAAACAATTGTCAATTTCACCTACCCAGATCTACTTATTCATTACAACGAAATTGCATTCTTCAAAGACAAGGCAATATTGGCACCTACTCTTGATGTCGTTGAAACGGTGAATCAATATATAATGTCAACTTTTCCTGGTGAAGAGAGGCTTTATCTTAGTTGTGATAAGATTTGGAAGGTTGAGGAAGACACAGGCATTGAGGCAGATTGGTTAACTACTGAGTTTCTTAATGGTTTGCGATGCTCTGGTATGCCTGAACACCGATTAGTCCTGAAGAAAGGGGTTCCGGTTATGTTAATAAGGAATATAGATATCTCATCTGGTTTGTGTAATGGCACTAGATTAATTGTTTCTGAATTACGTGACAACGTCATTGGGGCAAAACATCTTACAGGTGACAACACTGAGACTACTATTTATATCCCCCGAATGAACTTGGTTCCCTCTGATAATCTTACACCAATTAAGTTCCAACGGAGACAATTCCCCATTTGTGTATCTTTTGCAATGACTATCAACAAAAGTCAAGGTCAAACCCTATCCAGAGTTGGGATTTATCTGCCTCGGCCTGTATTTTCACATGGTCAATTGTATGTTGCTGTTTCAAGAGTCAAGTGCCCAACTGGATTGAAATTTGTCATTTGTGATGATAGTGGATCACCGTCATCCACAACTCAGAATGTTGTCTATAAGGAAGTCTTCCAAAAATTATAATGTATATTTCCTTTACCATTACATAAGTTATGCTTCTCAATTGTTATAGGTTTTGACTTTCCCTTATTATAACACTACAGGACGTGTCCGGTTATATCACTGTTGAAATGTTCTCCACTGCTTCACATACGGCCTTTGCTTTGCAATTCAACTATTATTCGTTTCTTTATCATGCCTATGGATTATACATTGTCCTAACATCATAGATTTATCCACAACTTCTTCACTTACCCAACTTACTCTGCACATTTTTTTTTCATTTTACATCATTGTCTCAATATTATGATTTTCCTCACAATTTTCTTTCATAAACCATCAATTCAACTTAAACCCTAAATCATCCCTGCGACATATGATATCCTCAATAATTGCTAACTATTTATCGCACTTCAATATTGGAGGCCAAATTTTTACTTTCTTCTTTCTACATCTTTATTTTTTGTTTCAGACCTGGAAAAAACTAATTATAGCGACATACAAGGTAGACTATTCACTTATTAATTTCGAATTACAACACTTCAATTAGATCCGTTGTTCATGTTTCGCGATACCGTGGATTCCACGGGTTCCTTACTAGTTCTAAACAAAGATTCTATTGACAAATTTTCCTAATTAAAAAGGTCCTAAAAGCCTAAGTTTTCTACCCTAAGGTTTTGCTCAAATAAATGAAAAACTGAAAATTTTAATATGTGCAAACTAACTAAACTATAAAAACATACCTGGTGTAGCTTTAGAAACTGCAAAGAAGTGGATATGAAAGTGAAAAGGTCAAAGGAAAGGATGAGTTTCAGAGAAAAATGGAGCTTTAGGAGTTGAGGGGAGGTTGAAATGACCTCCCCCGCTCCAAAAATTCAAATTTAAACCAAAGCGCGCGACTGCGCTGCATTCTCGCTTAGCGAGAGTGCAGCGCGTACTTCATATGAATATGAAGCGTTCCGCTGCGCTAGCGTAGGTGAAGCGTAGAAAACAAAGAGTAATTTTGATATTTCTACGCTTTACTATCGCTTAGCGAGAGTAAAGCGCAGAAAACAGAGAGTAATTTTTCAATCTTGTGCTTCACCTGCGCTAAGCGAGGGTGAAGCGCAGAAAACAGAATTGAAATTCTATTTTCTATTTTCTACTGCTTCCTAACTCTAACTATATTTCATCCTTTACTCATTACAATTAATCCAATTCTAAAAAATTCCCTATTATACACAAACATTGACTCTAAAACAAACAAAAATAAAAAACAAAAATCAAAGAGAAATTAAAAACAAAAAATGCTGGGTTGCCTCCCAGGAAGCGCTTGTTTAACGTCTGATAGTTCGACGCTGGTTACTTAGAAACTCAATTGGAGGATGATGGTTGACTCTGTTCCAGTTCTTCCTTTTAGCTCCCATCCTCCATGCCAATTTCTTATTTTCTCATCATCACTGTCTTCACTGGCTTCTTCTTCTGATGTTGCCCTTTTTCTCTTTTTAAATCTGAACTCCAACATGTTTTCTGGTTGCTTAACTCTCATTCTTGGTTTCCTCAGAAATCCAGAAACCTTTTTCTTCTTTAGATCCACAATGTCTGGAGCTTCTTTCTTTCTTACCTTTGGCAATTGTGATTTGGATTTAAATTTATAGATCCCATCAATGGGATCCATTTTTAATTCTTCTGGAGTCTTTTGTACTTTGGGGATTCCTCTGTCAATGTGAAACACAATGCTCTCATCTTTAGAGCTCAATTGATATTTTCCCCGATCAACATCCACAATTGCCTTGGTAGCTTTCATAAAGGGTCTTCCCAAAATTAAGGGGACATCAGTATCCCCCTCTTCTGTTTCTGCAATGTAAAAGTCAACAAAATATACAAACTTGTCCACTTTAATTGGTAAATCTTCAACCTTCCCATATGGGCTTTGAGTGGACTTATTTGCAAGTTGTAACTTTATGTTAGCAGACTTGACCTTCAAAATTCCCAGCTTGTTAAAATACGATAGCGGCATCAAGTTGATGCTCGCTCCAAGATCTAATAAAGCATAAGTAGCTGGATGATTACCTATAGAAAGAGGTACAGTGAACTTACCTGGGTCAAGTGACTTGCCTGTGGTGTAGACCTTTTCTGGTTCGCCTTCTTCTTTTTGCACAATCTCTTCTAGCTTCTCTTCTTGTTGAACACTCTCCTTGACAATCTCTTTTTCAAGCACTTGCTCTTCAAATGTGATGCTTTCTTCTTCATCACTTTCTTCTGTAATATTGCCATCAGTAGCAATCAAATTGCAGTGCTCCTTTGGATTTGTCTGAGTGTTTGCTGTAAAGTGGCCATTCTTGTGTTCTGCCATCTTTGTTGCTAATTGGCCCACTTGATTTTCCAATGCTTTGATTGATGCTTCCGTATTCTTCTTGAATCCATCGAATCCTTGTATGACCACATCAATCTTCTCTTCCAACCTGGTTAGTCTTTTATACGTTGATGGTTGTTGTTGTTGGTATAGTGTCTGTCTGTTCCCTCCATTCTGCCCCCATCCAGAGTTATTTTGGTTATTCCTCCATCCTTGTGAGTACTGATTGTTATTATTGGAGAAATTTCCTTGCCTCCCCTGGTTACCCATGAAGTTGACTTGTTCGGCTTGGTTTTCTTAGTAAGAGCATTGACCATTAGGATGGTCGTCTCCGCAAAAGTCACAGATCAAAGGTTGGGCTTGAATAGGTTGGGATTGGACAACTTTTAATTATTGAGGAAGTGCCTTCAACTGTTCTGTGAGTGCTTCTATTTGTCTCTTGATAAGCTTATTTTCTGCTAGAATAACATCACTATTATTGAGTTCCAACACTCCTTTCTTCTGTATTTGAGCTGGCTGACGTCCACACTGAGCTTGCTGATCATTCTGAGCAAAGTTGTCAATGATTGAGATTGCTCGCTCTGCATCCACGGATAAGATAGTTCCTCCTGCTGCAGTATCTATGGAAGATTTAGAATCAGATCTGAGTCCCTTGCAGAAAATGTTGTGTTGGGCAATGTCATCATAGCCATGATTGGGCCATTTGCGCAGCATAGATTTGTATCTTTCCCAAGCTTCACATAATGGTTCATCTAATCCTTGTCTAAATGTGGATATGTCTGTTTTGGCTTGTATGTGTTTTCCTGGTGAGAAAAATCTTGTCAAAAATTTTTCTTCAACCACATCCCAGTTGTTTAGACTTTGGTTTGGATGTGACTTCAACCATTCCTTAGCTTTTCCTATCAATGAAAAAGGAAACAAGCGTAAGTATACAAATTCTAAATCACCTTCCTCAAAACCCATAGTGCCTATTAATTCATAAAAGTTTGAGAGCTGTGTATTTGGATCCTCATGATCCAATCCTGCGAATTGATGGGCACTGATAAGGTTGAGGTGAGCAGCTTTCAACTCCAAGGTCTTCGCAGTTGTTGGTAAGACAATGCTTGAAAAATGGCGAGGTCCTTGATGTGTGACATATTCCCCTAAGGTCCTTCTTCTTGGTATCTGTTCTTTAGCCATATTTTTGGGTTCTTCCTCAAGTATCCTCCTTCTCATGTTTCTACTTCTATTCTTCCTTGATGTCCTTTCTATTTCTGGATCAAAGTGTAACTGATTTGGGGACACCTGGCCTGTTAAAAGCATAAACAAAAAAACTTGAAAAGGGTAAGTGTGGAAGAGAATTTTTAAAAATAAAAATAGAAATAAAAAGAAACAGAAAAATTCCTAAAAATATTAAATAAAAATAAGAAAAATAAAAATCTAATCTTAAGATAGAGTATATACAACTTGATAGTTAGTCCTTCCAAGTCTATACAAATTGATACATCGTTCCCTGGCAACGGCACCAAAAATATTTGATGGAATTCTGGCAAGGGTACCAAAATTTCAGCAGTATAATAGTAAGTATGAGTTTATCATATCCACAGGGAACGATTCACTTTGTATTTACTCGTGATCAGATTATCAAGTAGAAAATGGTGTTTGAGAGTTTGATGTGAAGAAAGTAAATTTGCATAAAAGAAAGAGACTATTGAGAGAAGATAAAATACTTTACTTGGATTAGGATTGAACTTCGTATCATCGCACCCCTTCATGCATGTGAATCCCAATATTATTTATGAATATATTTTTATAATATCCTAGCCAAACTATATTGTTTTTACCTCGAGTTACCAGGAGTAAAACCACTCAAAGATAATTCATGCGGGTTCTCCCAGGCGACAAATTACCCTAGCTTGATTGCTCTACTTTTCCGTTTGTTTAATACTATCAATTCGCCCTATAGAACCATAGTGTCAGCTATGAAGAGATTGCCTACTTCTTCTTCAATGGTCACTTTCTCCTATAACCCTATAGTAACTACTATGAGTATTTTTACCAATCAGAATTTTAGGTGTTCTATGTCTAGGCTTTCCCAAACTCAGCTATTAATTTTCTAGAAACATTTGTCACCTGAATCCTAAAATTAACCTATAACTCCGGCACACAGGCGGAAGCTATGCATTAAGTAAAGATAAAAATACCGATATTATAAAACAAGGATTCATAAATAAATACGAGAATTCACATACACTTTGGGGATTGAATCAACTACATTCAATCCTATTGAGACGCTTAGCTACGCATGGTAGCCATTACAACCCAATGGAGAAGCTGTCACCTTGCTCCAATCCTAGTTCTGCCTTTGTCGTCTCTCTAATCTCCTTCCTAAATTCTCCTTCGCTAACCCCCTTTGACTTCTTTACAAAGAGTACTATTTATAGACTAAGGAAAGCTATCTTAAATCTGGAAGAAATCTGATTTGAAAATAGATTTAAAAATAGATCTAAAACTAATCCGCGCAGTTGCGCTTCATCTGCACTCAGCGCATCTTAAGCGTAAGTTCCAGAATGTTGTGCTCCACCCTGCGCTTAGCGCAGGTGAAACGTGGAGCACGTAACTGCTTCTTCTGTTTCTTCTTTTAACAGCTTGATTTCTTCCTGATCTTATCTTTGTGTGCTTGGCTTTCCTTGTTTCCCTCTTTTTGAATTGATTCTATATTTATCTTGCTTTTGAATTCAAATCGGGAAGTTATCTGCAGAATCCTTGTTTAAATGGCAGCTGATATTATCTTTATTTGCTCTGATTTAAACTTCAAATATGTAGATCCTATCCTCAAATGATGCTATTTTCTCTCCTTATTTAAATCTCCTCATAAATCTACAAAGTAAACAGATTTTATATTAAAATAGCATCAAATTCAAATCAAATAAAAACAATTATTACTAAAAAGGGATTATTTTGGGACATAAATTACTATTTTAACCTTGATAAGTGCAGTAAAAATACAAGAATTTATCATATAATTTGCACTTATCATTTCACTCTTGCTAGGAGGAAGAGAAATAAGATTGAGAGTCTTATAAATGATGAGGGAACCCAAATTTCTTATCCTTAATTACTTGAACAATTATGTAATTCCTTCTATGCTAATTTGTTTAAGGATGATGGATGTTACTCTCAGTTTCCTTTGAAAAACTGTTTTCCTGAGCTTTCTAATGATCAATTTGAATTCTTAATAAACATATTACTGATGAGGAGATTAGAAATACTGTTTTCTTTATGGGTGGGCTTAAAGCTCCTGGTATGGATGGGTTTCAGCCTTTTTTTATCAGCAGAATTGGGATCTAATTGGTGCTTTTGTTTGTGATTTTATTAAAAATGCTTGGTATAATGCTTGTAGAATTGTTGATATAAATAAGACTCTTATTTCTTTAATTCCCAAGACAGATTTAGCCTCTAGTTTGAAACAGTATAGACCTATTAGTCTCTGTAATGTTTCTTACAAGATTATTACTAAGACAATTTCCCTTAGGCTTAAACAGTTTATTAATAATATTATTGGCCCAAACCAGTGTAGTTTTATTCCTAAAAGGCAGAGTAGGGATAATATCATCATAACTCAAGAAATTATTAATTCCATGAAGAGAAAGAGAGGTAAAAAAGGTTGGATGGCTATTAATATTGATCTGGAAAAAGCCTATGACAGACTAAACTGGAAATTTGTTAAAGATACTCTTAAAGACATTGGTTTCCCTGATCACATTATTTCTATTATTTGTTATCGTATTTCTACTCCCCGGATGAGGGTTCTTTTCAATGATGAAGCTTTGGATCCTTTCTCTCCTTCTAGAGGAATTAGGCAGGGGGACCCTATCTCCCCCTATTTTTTTGTTCTATGTGTTGAGAGATTGTTTCACTTAATAAATCTTGCTGTTGACAACAAGTTCTGGAATCCTTTTAAAATAGGAAGAAATGGCCCTAGGATCTCTCATCTTGCTTTTGCTGACGATATTATCCTTTTCAGTGAAGCCTCTATGAATCAGGTTGAGATTATTAACACTGTTTTGGAGCTGTTTTGTAATAGTTCTGGACAAAAGGTGAGTAAAGATAAAACTAGGATATTTTTCTTTCCTAATGTTGGATTACAGGTTAGGGAGGAAATCTCTACTTATTTGGGGTTCCAAAGAACCAATGATCTTGGTAAGTATTTAGGGGTTCAAATTCATCATCATAGAATTAATAGAACCTCTTTTAGAAATATTGTTCACAGAACTAAACAAAAATTATCTATGTGGAAATCAAAGGTTCTCTCTTTTGCAGGGAGACTCACTTTATCTAAGTCTGTTCTTTCAGCTCTCCCTTCTTACTTAATGCAATCTTCTTATCTCCCTAACTCTATTTGTGAAGATCTTGATAGAAGTTGCAAGAATTTCTTATGGGGAGATTCTGAAGATAAAAGGAAAATCAATCTTGTGAATTGGGATAGAGTTTGCAGCCCCAAGCTTATGGGTGGATTGGGTCTCAGAAAGGCTAAGGATGTTAATAATGCCTACATGATGAAGATTTGCTGGGAAATTATTAACAACCCTAATGAGTTGTGGGTTCAAGTGCTCCGTGGTAAATATGGTTGTGGTAATGAGGTTATACCTAACATTAAAAGAAGAACTTGAGATTCTAATTTATGGAGGGGTGTTTGTGCTAACTGGGAGCCTTTTATTTCTAATTGTATTTGGAGAGTTCAGAATGGGGAAATGCATGGAAGGTACCTGTAACGAATGTGCTAACTGGGAGCCTTTTATTTCTAATTAATTGTGTCTTTTAGATCGTGCAAATGCATGGAAGGTACCTCTAACGAAACATAGCACATGACATTAATAACATAGAACTCATGTTGGAACCAAACAATTTCTTTGAATACATGTATACGTCCATAGCTTACAAAATCATCATGGAATTTCAAGGATCATCAGTAAAATCACCCAATAATATTCATTCCCACTTAATCCCAAAATTCCCAAATTGTTCTAACCTGGGATTTCACATACAACCCATAATCATCTCAAGGCATGCATATCATATACTTCTAACCTCAAATCAACTTCCAAACTAAAGGAAAGGGAATAGAAGAGTGGGGATCATGATAGGAACACACACAAAATGTGGTGAGGGTGTGTGAACTTCGCTCACCTGAACAGATCCGCGAAAGCCTCCGCCGCGTGAAAGCCTTCTTCTCCGGCGAACAGAGCGTCGCACACAACCATCGTCTTCCACCTCCGTCGCACCAAGGATCCAACCACCACTTGCAGGTTCACCGTCGCCCCTCATCGAGCAACACCACCGCTGTGAACGACAAACCCACGACTGTTTCATTTCCATCAGCCGCCATACGGCCGCATTTCCTCCGTGCAGGAAGAGGAGTAGCAAACCACCGTAGGTGCTCGCTGTCCTTGTGTCCGGCGCGGCTGCGCCACCCCTCCAGTCCTCCCCGTCGCGAAACGTGGCTGAGCACTGCCGCGTCGCTCGCCAGTCCGATCCACCACCCCGCTCGCACCCCTGCCTGCAGCAGCGCGCGGTGACGAGCGCGCCCCTCAGCGGCTTGGCCGCGTCGTCCATCGTCGTTCAAGCAGCCTGGTCGCGCCGCGGTCACCGTTCGCGCCGCCGCTCCCCCACCGGATCCTACCCTCAGCAGTGAGCCCCTCCCTGTGCCAGCATCTCTGTCAGCCTCTGTGTAGCCGCCGTCGTGGACGGATGCCCTCCATGCCCACCTCCTTGGTTCTCCCTCTCCTTCCCCAAATTGTGCTCTGAAACCCTAACCCTTTTCCCCCTCTCTCAGCCGCCCCTTTCTCTTTCTTTTCCTTCTTCTATTTTTATTTATTTCTTTTATTTAAAACCCTAATTCTATTTGTGTGTGTGTGAAAAATGAAAAGAGACATGTAAGGGTTGTACTCCAATTTCCCTTTCTACCCTTCTCCTACTTCTCCTTGTTGGAATTCATAGCCTAAGGTTTTTCGTTACGTCCTTTAGGTATAAATCTTGGGATGTTACATCTCCTCCCACCTTTAGCTCTGGGCCTAATGTTATTGCTTGGCAGCATTCAGTGGATGGTGTCTTCTCTTTGCAATCAGGTTATGAAGTGATTTCGGGTTCTTCTTCTCAGCATAGAAACCCTCTGTTCAACAAAATATGGAGATGGAAAGGTCCTAAAAGGATTAAGTTGTTGATTTGGAAGCTTTCTTCATATGCTCTCCTGACAAATGTTCAGAGAGTTAAAAGAAATTTAACAACAAATGATAAATGTAGTCTTTGTGGTTTGTAGCCAGAAACTTTATTACATCTTTTCAGAGATTGTGAAGAAATTAAAGCCTTTTGGGAAGCAGTTCTTACCAATCAGAGGTGTGTTTCATTCTTTAATAGTCAGAATCTCCATCGGTGGCTCTTGGATAATCTCAAGCAGAACCCTATATCTGAAAGAGATTCTCCCAATCATGCCCTTATTTTTGGAATTGGCCTTGATACAATCTAGAATCACAGAAACAAAGTTATTTTTAATGGAACTAGGGTTTTATCACATAATCTTAGCAAAAGTGTTTTTGCTCAAGCAAACTTAATTTCAGAAGCTAATAATGTTATAATCACTCAGGGAGAAGTTAATAGAAGAGTTACTCACCTCCTTCGCTGGAATCCCCCCCATCAATGGGTGAAGTTCAACTGTGATGGTGCTGCTTCGTGGCTGAAGAATCGGGTTGGTTGCGGTGGTGTGGCTCGAGATGAGAGAGGGGTGTATGTGGTTGGTTTTTGTAAATTTCTGGGTTCGGCCTCGGTGATTGAAGCGGAATTACATGGTATCCTCATTGATGTTGATTTGGCGATGAAAAAGGGGATCAAACATTTGATTGTTGAATCTGATTCCAAGCTTGCAATCTCCTTTCTCCAAAATGGGATTTCGATTACCCATTCTCTGAGTGGTATTATTTCTCAGATCAGAAGCTTCAATCGGTTCTTTGATCAGCTTATTTGGTCTCACACTCTCAGAGAGGGGAATTTTCTGGCCGATTGCTTTGCGAAAGCTAGTCTCAATGGTGATGGCTCCCTTAGGGTTTTTGATAGTATTCCTAGTTTTGCTTCCATTGCTTCTCTATATGACCTCTCGGGCAATGTCTATGAGAGGATAGGTTAGGCTGAGTGTCTTTATCTTTTTCCTTTTTTGTCCATGGTTCTTTGGTCTTTTGACCTCCCCATTCATAAAAAAAACAAAAGAAAGTAGAAATGCTTTTATATATAGTAACTGTCTGGGTGTAGTTTTTGCTTTACAAAGCCTATACGTGGAGTGTGGCTTTTTATCCTGATATTGTGCAATTATTGGAGAAGTTTATGCATATTAGTGTGCAGTCATTGGAGATTTTTTAGCAATATTCATCTGCAGTCAGATTTCACATATTAGTTATTGGAGATTTTTTAGCAATATTCATCTATAGTCAGTTTTCACACTCCAATAACTGCACACTAATATTAATTTCTATTATTAAATAGAAGAGAAAATTTAAAGGGCAAGAATTGTGTGAGATTGTAGCAAAACAAATATGCATACTAGTTGAGTGCGGGTTTTATATTAAAATATTAAATAAATAATAATTGAAAATTGTTAGCATAACATTTACTATTAGTTACAGGATAGGATGGAATAAAAGAAAAAATTGAAAAATTGAAAAGCAATGTGTAAATTTGAGTGCGATTTTTTTTATTAAAATATTAAATTAAATAAAAGAATATTTGAGAATTGTTAGCATAACATTTATTATCGGTCACAGGATAGGATGGAATAAAAGAAAAAAATTGAAAAATTTAAAGGGCTAGAATTGTGTGAGAACGTAGTAAAACAAATCTGCATATTAGCTGAGTGCGGTTTTATATTAAAATATTAAATAAAATATTATTTGAGAATTATTAGCATAACATTTACTATCAGTTACAGGATAGGATGGAATAAAAGAAAAAATTGAAAAATTGAAAAGCAACGTTTTTATAATTGAAAAATTGAAAAGGATTGTGTGAGAATGTGACACGTGTCCTAAGAGGACTGAATTTTATTAGTAGTAATAGAATAGATAGATAATAGAAGATAGATATTAAATAAAATAATATTTGAGAATTGTTAGCATAACATTTACTATCAGTTACAGGATATGATGAAATAAAAGAAAAAATTGAAAAATTGAAAAGTAACGTATAAAGCTGAGTGCGGTTTTTATATTAAATATTAAATTAAATAAAAGAATATTTGTGAGTGCGGTTTTTATATTAAAATATTAAATTAACTAAAAGAATATTTGAGAATTGGTAGCATAACATTTAGTATCGGTCACAGGATAGGATGAAATAAAAGAAAAAATTGAAAAATTAAAAGCAGTTATTGTGACACCCTTCTACCCCAAATACTAATACAAACATCAAATTGAGTTATAAGGAAAATTATAGTCAACACCGAGGTAAAAAGGTTCACAATCCTCATTTAAACAATTACTTAATCCAAATCCAATGTTATTTCCATAAAAGAGTAAAATCAATGTTTTCAAAAGCTAAATTATCAACAGAATAAAAAACATAACTTGGCCATGTAAGACCCTTAGAATTAATCTTTCTAAATCTCTACATATCAAAATAAAGAAGTAAAGCTTCTAAACCCCCGATGTCACACATATCAGAGCGAGACCCTGTCCCTTCAATATTCAGCACATCGAATGCCTTCTTCATCACCTAAGAAAACTACAGAAAGAGTACGGTGAGGAATGGAATACATACATATACATGCAATACAGAAGGCTACTCTTGTTCCCACCCATCACCATACATATCATCATTTATCTCAATTCATACACTATACATTTCACACATCAGGTTCATACAAATATAAATTCACACCTTCATACAATTATAATTAATGCGTATGTTCACACCATGCACCTGTACAACATCTATCCTAAGAGTCATGATTTGGAACTCCGCACAATGTGCGCACCTCATCAATTCCCTTAGTTGTTACCAATGATGGCCCTACCGTTAACACCACACGGTAGGTTGCACCCCCTCTATGGGCCCGTGCAAAGACATCCGCCCCCTCCCACCGGTACCCATTCACACCTTATGGGACGGTGGGTCACATAATAAAACACCTCATCCGGGTTCATGCATCGAATGTCCCTCATCATGGTCTCCACCCTTTCTTAGGGAATGCATCTCATGGATCACACCTCATATGCTCATGCTCAATGCATCAACATCATTTATACATTTCTCATACAACATCATCTACTCAATTCATTCCATATCACGTCATGGATAAAATTACACCTAGAACATCAATAGAAGATAGTCACATAACAATACTTCGTGTCATAGTCTATACATATTGTACATCCAGCTTAATCTCATCAATTCCACAACACAACTCTTATATTAGATAAACATCCATCATATAAGTAAAGGATCACCACAACACATTAAAACAACACTCACATATCAAGTTTGGACCCGGTAATCGATTACCAGAGGACTGGTAGCCTGGTAATCAATTACAACATGCCTGTAATCGATTACCAGGGGCTCACTTTCATGTTTTTGCCCAGAAAACACCTGGTAATCGATTACAGTCTGCTGTAATCGATTACCAGCAACCCGATACGCGACTATACCTGCGTTTTTGCCCCTTTTTAACCCTCTTCTTCAATCTCTACTCAAATCTTTAAGTTCCTAACTTGTTTAGACTCGTTTTTACCAATTAAAATCAATGAATTCATCAATTATTTCAACATATTACTATAAAATTAACAATCGATCAATTATGAACTCTCACCCCCAAATCCTAATTTAGCCCCTTTTCGACAATCTCGCTCTCCACTCTAAATCTCAGCAAGAACATAACAATAGGCTTCAAACACACGAATTTCAAACATAATACATACGATTCATCGTTCATATTTCGAAATTTAAAATCCTAGAGGGACTTATGGTTGTCCTCACTACCCAAGCACTCCAGCATACACATATAGTAGCACCCTCCCCCCGTACCTTAGAGATGACGATCGAAAACGAATTGTAGAACTTCCTTGATGATCTACTCTGCAGCACCTTCTCCTTGTGGAGTCTCTTCTCTCTTCTCTAAGGTTTGGTTACCTGACGTTTGAAGAAAGGATAGGGTGAAATAGATAACCATTCTCTTATTTAAATATTTAATTGGGCTGGGCCTACTCCAACCCACCCATCCCTTTTTTAATTAAATAATATGATTTCTAACTAATAATAATATTAATACTATTACTTCTTCATTCTATTTTATTTTAGAAATATTAGGATGTTAAAGTTATAGCCTTATAGGATAGGATTGCAGTTTTTATAATTGAAAAAGTGAAAAGGCAACGTTTTTATAATTGAAAATTTGAAAAGGATTATGTGAGAATGTGACACGTGTCCTAGGAGGACTCAATTTTATTAGTAGTAATAGATAGATAGAATAGATAGAATTGTTACGGGATAGGATGGAATAAAAGAAAAAATTGAAAATTGAAAAACAATGTTTTTATAATTGAAAAATTGAAAAGGATTGTGTGAGAATGTGACACGTGTCCTAGGAGGACTCAATTTCATTAGTAGTAATAGATAGAATAGATAGGTAATAGATAGATATTAAATAAAATAATATTTGAGAATTGTTAGCATAACATTTACTATCAGTTACAAGATAAGATAAATAAAATAAAAATTAAAAAATTGAAAACCAACGTGTAAAGTTGAGTGCGGTTTTTATATTAAAATATTAAATTAAATAAAAAAATATTTGAGAATCGTTAGCATAATATTTATAATCGGTCACATGATAGGATGAATTAAAAGAAAAAATTGAATAATTAAAAAGCAGTTATCGGATAGGATTGCGGTTTTTATAACTGAAAAATTGAAAAGCAACGTTTTTCTAATTGAAAAATTGAAAAGGATTGTGTGAGAATGTAACACATGTTCTAGGAGGACTCAATTTTATTGGTAGTAATAGTAGTAATAGATAGATAGAATAGATAGAATTGTTACATGATAAGATGGAATAAAAGAAAAAATTGAAAAATTGAAAAGCAATGTTTTTATAATTAAAAAATTGAAAAGGATTGTGTGAGAATGTGACACATGTCCTAGGAGTACTCAATTTTATTAGTAGTAATAGAATTGAAGTAATAGATAATAGATAGATAGATAGATATTAAATAAAATAATATTTGAGAATTGTTAACATAACATTTACTATCAGTTACATGATATGATGAAATAAAAGATAAAATTGAAAAATTGAAAAGCAACGTGTAAAGCTGAGTGCGATTTTTATATTAAAATATTAAATTAAATAAAAGATATTTGTGAGTGCGATTTTTATATTAAAATATTAAATGAAATAAAAGAATATTTGAGAATTGTTAGCATAACATTTACTATCGGTCACAGGATAGGATGAATTAAATGAAAAAATTGAAAAATTAAAAAGCAATTATAGGATAGGATTGCGGTTTTTATAATTGAAAAATTGAAAAGTAACGTTTTTATAATTGAAAAATTGAAAAGGATTGTGTGAGAATGTGACATATGTCCTAGGAGGACTCAATTTTAACTCTAGTAATAATAGAAATAGAATAGATTTTTATAATTGAAAAATTGAAAAGGATTGTGTGAGAATGTGACACGTGTTCTTGGGAGAACTCAATTTTATTAGTAGTAATAGATAGATAGATAGATAGATAGATAGATAGGTATTAAATAAAATAATATTTGAGAATTGTTAGCATAACATTTACTATCAGTTACAAGATATGATGAAATAAAAGAAAAATAGAAAAATAGAAATGTAACGTGTAAAGCTGAGTGCGGTTTTTATATTAAAATATTAAATTTAATAAAAAAATATTTGAGAATTGTTAGCATAAGATTTACTATCGATCACAGGATAGGATGAATTAAAAGAAAAAATTAAAAAACAATTATAGGATAGAATTGTAGTTTTTATAATTGAAAAATTGAAAAGGATTGTGTGAGAATGTGACACATGTCCTAGTAGTAATAGATAGATTAGATAGCATATAATTAAATTTTAGTTGGAGAGCTTTAAAATTGATTATAGCACTATTTTTAATATTCCAATTATCATTTACTATAGTTATGATAGAAAATTAATAAACCAATTTTTTTTTTACTTTTTTGTCAATATTTAAAATGTTTTATTTATTTAAAAAGTTTGTTGGTTATGATAATGGGAAGAACTCCCGGGTTCGATCCCCACTAAACACATTCTTCGGGAGGGGTGAAGAGTCTTAAATGTGATTAAGCCCCAAATAGAATTGCCCCTGGTAATATGAGATACCTATAGTTTACACCAAAAAGGTTATGATAGATAAGTGATAAACCATGTTTATTTTAAAAAAAATTGATCAATATCTAAAACTTTATTGGTTACAAATGAATTGAATTTGTTTTGACAATAAGAAAGACTCCAAAATTCCCCGGGATCTAGGCCCGATTAAAAATGGTTTGATTCAAAACGCGAGATCCATTTTTTTTTAAAAAATAAAAAAATAGAGAAAGAGGGAGAATGGCGAGGTAAAATAAAGTCGTGTTCTTATTCAAACAAATCCAATATAAATCGCATAAATTGAATTAAAAAATCAAAAATCAAAATTTAAAAATAAAAAATTGTAAAAAATCAAAATTATTGTATTGAATTGATTTTTAGATCCTATATTAAAAATCGATTTAATCCAAACTGAACTGATATATATATATTATTACTTATAAAATTATCATATATTTATACTTATACACACATATTTATAAAAATACTTATACTAATATATTTTTTTATAATTTTATTATCTTTTAAATTAGTTTTCATATATCATGTACTTTACTTTATATAACTTAATATTTTTTAATAAATATAAATTTTAATAAATATTTTTTATTATTATGTAATAATTTTATAATTTTATTTAATATTCATTATTTTTTAAAAAATAAAAAATATCCAATTTAATCTAATTTAAATTAAATTAAATTTAAAAAATATCAATATTGATCGCACACGATCAAATAATAAAATTACAATAACAAAAAGATCAATCATTTTTTTTTCCTTAAAACTAATCTTAACCGAACAGCTGAAATCCCTAAAACAAACCGACGGAGGCACTAAACTCTTTCTCTCCTCTCACAACCAGGTCTCACTCTCACACTTCCTCTAAGAGAGATCACCAAACTCCTCCATGCCAACCCCAACACCCTTAAGCAGCGCCTCCGCCATGCTCCGCCGGCGTCTCCTCCTCTCTCTGAGAACCCGCGGCGGCTCGGGCTCTGGGACCAGCCGTTGGACGAGCCCGGGCCATGAGGAGCGGCCCAAGGGCTACCTTTTTAACCGGACACCGCTACCACCTGGACAGTCTCGCAAGTGGGAAGATTGGGAACTACCCTGCTACATCACCAGCTTCCTCACGATCGTGATCCTGGGCGTTGGGCTCAACGCCAAGCCCGATTTGACCATCGAAACCTGGGCCCACGAGAAAGCCCTCGAACGCCTCAAGATGGAGAGCAATCTCGCCGCAACAACCTCCAATAACGAATCCTCTGAATCGACCTGAAATCGGATCGGACCCATGCCGTTGGTTAGCTTCAAGAGAAAAAGAAAAAATAGGTTGGGTGTAATAAGGGTATAAGTCTGGGAATTTGGACTCCTTTTGAAACTTGTTTACTGGTAGCTTTCACGTGTTAATTTTTGCAGATGCTTACTCTGATGAGATTGTTGACTCGCTTGTTAATTTTATTATTATCCTTTTTGTTGAATGTGGATAGGGCATTCCCCTGTTATGTTGTGTTTTGAATGTTTTGTTATTTTATATTGCTTTTGATGAATAATGCTTGTTTTGTCTGAATTTGCTGTGATCGATGAAGAATTAGTTGAAATAAACCCAGAATTTATCTCAATTTTTTAATGCGGGTTTACAAAATTGAAATGGTTTTATTTGGCTATAGATCATTGATTGTTTAAAGTTAACAAAGGGTTGGAAATTTCTCGATATAGGTTGGGATTGTGTATGCTAATTGCTAGGCATTGCATGAATCAGAATTTGTTGATTGTGTTGTGATTCCTATTTTGATGATAATGGACCATGGAAGTGGTTTAGCCTTTAGGTTAAAGTTTAAACTCATTCAAGTGTTACATATTGAGAGAACCTACATTACCCTGGCCTTTTTAGGTTCAAATTATTGAAATATTGTGAGTTGTTCAATTATTGACATGGTATATAGATAGATCTCATTGAGTTGACTCAACATGAACTTGGAAGGTTGGCATCAATCAATTAGTATTTAGTAGCGCCTGTAGTAGTAGGTTATGCTTTTGTGTACAAGTCTTTCTTTCACACTTTATCAGGTTATGGGTCTAACTCCACTACCATTGAGCAGTTTGTAGATGGTACTTACCTGAGAGTTTAGTATTGAAACTAGGGCTGTTCAAATAATTAAGTTAACTGTACTGTACCACTAACTGTACTGCACTGTACAAATAAAAACTGTACCATTATAGCAGTACACCAATTGAACCAGAAAAGTGAAACACGGTTCATTAACTTGAACCATTCTCTGAAAAACGGTATAGAAACTGGCTAAAACTAAACCAAGATTCTCAATAATCCCCCTTCAATACAAAGCCCCAAATCGAACCCTATATCCCAAATAGAACCAAACAGAATTGCGATTCACGATCTTGTTCGTTTTCCATTTCGGTTCGGCCGTCTCAGAATCACAACCCATTTCGGTTCGCGATTTGCTTTGTCGTTAGTTTCCCTCTTCTCGTTTGTTCGTTTTCCATTTGAGTTGTTTTTTCGATCTTGCAGTTCTACTTCGTTTAAGGTAACTTCGTGCTTCGTTCGATCCCTGTTGCTTCGATCGTATCTTTCCATCTTCTCATGCTTCATGCCTGAACTGTGTAGGTACTGATCGATTGATCTGTGTTCAAGGAGACAGGAGAGGTTTCAGGTTTATTTTTCCTTTGAAATGACTTTGAGCTTGTTTTGTTTTCTGGGTTCTGCTTGATAGTGATGCAGATTATAGTTTTGAGCTTGATTATACTGGTTATACTTGCTTTGTTTTCTTTGATCTGTAATTTCTTTCAAATGGTTGACAATTTTGTTTTTTATTTATATACTTACTATTATTATATTATAAATCTCAATCCCGCTCCAACAAGATTTGAGAGAATGAGATTCTGTACGTTCAATTCAAATATGATTTGATTACGGATTATAGCATATACATATGTATATGGATCGATTGAGCTGAGTGACTTAATGTGATTATTAATTATTCATTTGTATGTACTTTGAGAACACTTCTTCAAGTTCAATTTGGTATGAACTTGCTTACACTGAGGCGAAGGGGAGGATGAGAAAGGGGCACAGAGTGTGGCAGATTGCATTTGGAAGTGGGTTTAAGTGTAACAGTGCTGTGTGGGAGGCCATGATACATGTCAAGGCCTCACCCAAGAGTCCATGGGAAGATTGCATTGATAGATACCCAGTTCAGATTGTGGCATAGTTAATTAGTGCTTTCAATTTTATCATGTCTGAAATTAGTATTGATTTTCGATCGAATTTATTAGGGTCAGGGATGTTCTCTGTTCTAGATAGATAGATCCTTAGAAGTGAGGGTTAAAATTATTCTATTCTATTATGGGTTGCTTGAGCTTTGAGCACTACGAATGGACTGCATTGTGATTACACCGTTATCTTGGTCAAGAATAGTGTTAATATCTCGTGTGCATTTGTTGGTTCAAACATTGTCCATAAAGTTGGAAATTAATTAATTGTGCAAATAATAAAGTTGTACTAACTTATTTAAATTAATTATTGCTGGATATGGGTATTTTTTTAATATTTTTTGGGAACTCTACATGTGTTAAGGTTTCTTTTGCAATAGAGATTTGAATATCCATTTGTATGTACTTTGCTGAAATATTGAATTTCTAGTTCAGATATATTTCCTATTAACAACATGCCTCTTTTAAGTTAGGATTATTGACATTAGTGACTCTTTCAGTATTATGTCATTTTAACCATGGTTAGCAGTATCGCACGTATTGTACGATACGTTTCGCGATACGGTTCAAATTACAGACCCAGCGATGCAAATCGCACTATGAATCGAAATTGATCTAGAATCGCATTCTGTTTCGTTCTGAATCTCAAGAATCGGAAGAATCGCGATTACAAACTGAATCGCACGAGTCTGCAAAAACCGGGTCACACACCTAAACAGGCGGGTTGCGCGCGACCCGGTTCACAAAAACCACTGTGTACAGCTTTTTCTTTTCTGTTTTTTTGGTAGATTTGATAGGAATAGGCCGAAAATAAGAAAATCAATTGACCCAGGTCAGATTAAAGACCCATTACCTATAGGTGATGTTTAGGGATGCTCCCCGACCACTACGTTTTATCTCTCTGTTCTGCCTCCAATGTCGCCTCTGTTCTCATTCATTTTTATTCTCTCACTATAGTTCTTTTTGTTTTTTTTGGAGGGCTTATATTGCTAAATTTGAGTAGTTCAATCAGTGTTTTTTGTCATTGTCATTAGTGACAGTTGTGATTTGAATCAATATCTATTTTACAATGTATACATCAATTAATTAGCTATATAGGGACCTATTTCACTTCAAAATGCTACTTATTTTATATTTTCATATGTTATCTTTATGTAAAATTTGTACATTATATGTCATGCTAGCTATATATGTTATTTTTTTATTGTTCACGAATCTTACGATTCACCATACGATTCGATTCGCGATTCGGAAAATAGCCTTTCTGATTCACGATTTGAATCCCGATTTAATAACCTTGATTTTAACATAGTTGAACTTGAAAACGCAGTGTAAGCAATCATTTGCACAACTATTATGTCATTCACTTTGTTATAATGTCTCTGGATTTATATATAGATAGGTTTATTGTAACAGAAGCACAAGGAAGAGGTAATTTATTTTATGCACTATTTGAACATGAACTTGAATATGCCATAGAACTAACCCTTAGCAACACTGCTCCTCTCATCCTCTGCTCTTGGCCTTTGTATTGTATCAGAACATAGGGGTTCATTCTACCTATTAACAAAGTAAAAAAGATGACTAACACCAAACCTTGTTAGAATGAGTAGAGTAAGTAAGAATATTATAATCCTTGGTTTGAGTTTTGAGTAAAATGTAAAACAAGAAAGAAAATCAGAACAAGAACCATTGGTCTTTGATACATTAGTTTTATTTTGGTCAAAGAGAAACTTAATAAATACAAGGAGTGATTAATTACTCCATATTTGGTTAAGGGTTGTCAAGAACACATTAAAGCAAACACATTAGGGAAAAAAGAATAACAAGAAGGCGAAGGTAGTTGTTATATATATATATATACCAAAGATATCAATGTTCTGCAGGTCTTTTGCTTTCAGAAGCTGCACTTCCATGAACCCAATTGCTTTCTTGCCATATATTGCAATCTTGCTGACTTAATACTCTTTAATCTTTATTGCTGTGGTCTATTCTGAGTTTTCTTGATGCAATTAATTTTCTTTAATTTTCTTGATGCAACTAATTTACATTCCTTTGCTGATACTGTTAGAAGTTAATTAATTAGCTTTAGCATGAGATTGTTATATTACTTAAGGGATCTGTAAGCTTACATTAGTCCTCTTAATGAAAGAAGTATGAAAGCATCGCATAAAATTTTTTAATTCTAGATGTTGTTAAACTTTTCAGCTCAAAATTGTTTATTTATAAGCTGTATATAGTGCACTATCATTTATAATTACTGTTGTTCTGTCCTTTTGGTTTATGCTTTTGCTGTTTTGTTTGCTCTGGTAAACTGTTTCTTGCATTGATGTGCATGACTAAGAAACTGTGAACCGCCTTTTTTAATTCCTGAACTGGTTTTTACAAAGGCAGTGCATAAAACCAGTTCAGAAAAGAGTTCAAAAGTAATTAAAATACCAGTACAGAAACCAGTTCAAAAACCAGTTCAGAAACTGGTTCAGAAAACCAGTTCGGTTTTTTGTTCCAGAACCGGTTAACCAAACCACACAAACTGGTTCGGTACGCTTCAGTATAAGGTAAACTGGTTCGGTTCAGTTTCATTGAACCAGTTCCCAGTTCAATGCAGTTTGGAACAGTTTTATGTACTGAACTGCTCCATGAACAGCCCTATTGAAACTCATTCAGGTGGACTATCCATAACCATATCTATAACCAAATTAAATAGCCGGATTATTAAAATTTAAAAAAAAAAACCGCATCATCCGTTTTTCTTAACCGGTTATTTCCATATCCATTTTGTTAAGTGCTGGTTCTGCAGCTTCTTTTGCCAAGTGACTGAATTCTATCATGATAACATATTAACATGCCCATGTTCAAATGAATTTATGTTCAATGATGAGTTTCTCAATTTGATCATTTACTGGTGATGCATATTAGATCTTTAATGAATACTTTTTTTAGAAATACTTTTTTATAAATATCATAGAAAGATCACTTTGTTGCTTAGATTTTATCTTAGGGATGGCTGGTCCTTTCCTCTGATTGTTTATTGCTTATATTTTTTATGGAACGCACATGCTGCTGAATTTGCTAGTTAATATAATTTTGGCAGATGAACAAAGCCTCATTTTCTCAGTCTGCTAGTGCTACCTGCATTTGAATCTGTCAGCTACAGTAAAAATACAAGAAAAATATATACACAGAAAGCTTTCTTTAGGATGTTTGAAAGCCCTTCATTCTGATCCAGCAGCAAAGTAGAACCATGAGAGATCATCACAGGGAATTGGCATCCCTTTTCTGATGGATTCTCATCTGTTATGATAGCCAAACCAGAGAAATCACAGTCCCAATCCCTCTGATTATGTACTTGATAATACATATTAAAGGCATAAGAAGCATTCCCTTGAAGAGTTAAACCATTACAAGAAGAGCCATAGCCTAGATCAGTACAATCAGATAGGCTACAAGCATAGTCAATACTCTCAGCCAAGCAGTGCAATTCTGTAGCATCTGGATCCAAGATACACCATTGATTTTCCATGTACTTCACACCCTCCACAGGTACCAGACCCTTATCCTCTTCAAGACCTCTCAAGTCTAATTCATACTTTGGCCTCCCATCAAACTCAAAAATTCCCCAATGCCTCTCAAAATTGCCAGGAGCAATAGTTTTAGCATCCTCATCAATCAGACTGAATAGATAAATGTCAATTATGCCTTTCCTTTTAGGAGTACCATTTCCACTCAGAGCATGCTTAAGCAAACCCATGTTGAACCTTTTTGAATTTTGTACATTAGCATTCTTATCATCATCAGTTGGCCACCCCACTTCTCCAACTATAACATGCATGTCTGGACATCCTGCCTTCTCTAAAGCCCAGTAAAGAGTATCAAGATTTGCATTAAACACATTGGTATAAACTGAATTGCCATCTATAAGTACCTTGTTACTTCCATCAAAAAAGCAAAATCAAAGGGGAAATGATCATTTCCGTAAAGACTTAGGAATGGATAGATATGTACAGTAAAGGGTGCATTGTTTGAATACAAGAACTGTATTATTTCAATTGTCATGTCTGAAGTCACCTGCTGATGGCACTTGATTTGAGTGAGGGGAATAGTAAACATCAGCATTGAAAGGAACATGGTTGATCTTTGAACCAAGGCCAGCTTTATTGAGTGATGTTTGTTTTTTAATTGAAGCAGTATACTTCTGTGGTTCAGGAACATGGTTTTTTCAAATTGGTAAATTTCAAAATGCTGATAACATGTTGCTGATAAATTGACCCTTTCAAGTTAATGCTAGAGATGCAATCTTTAGATAATGTTTTTTTTTGGACGAGCAATCTTTAGATAATGTAACTTGACAGTTTTGTTGCCAATTCTTTCTTTCTAATTTTCTGCACTACTTCAATATATCAGATTCCTTTGGTTTATGGTGCTAGATCTGTGATGCATGTTATTGTTGAGTAATATAACACGAATTTTAGTAGGTTGAACTGTACCTCTGAGTTGGTTGCTTGATACTTGGCAATTGGCATTGGTTTTAATAAATTTTCAGTAACATACTATAATGTGTATGCTAAGGAGTATGCCATTAGGAAACTCAGCACCATTAAAATATCTGAAAGTTGTATGGTAAGCTTCCAATAAACAGCCAGCTTCACAATGTGTCATACATACAAGTTTTACTTTATGAGTTGGATACAATCGGAAGGTCAAGAGTCATTTGCTTTCTCTTATAATAATTTTATACAGTTATTTTCCTTTAAATCTGAAATCTGAAATAAATTTATACAAGTTTTTCTGTATCAAACTCTCTATCCCTCTTTAGCCATAGTATTCACAGACAATCCTTTAGTCTCTCTCTGTATTGAGTCTTGGACAATATCATACAAGTCAAAGGATTGCTGGCCTGGTTTATCATGTTGCTTCTTTGCTACTTCTGAATGTGGGTTTTGTGGAATTCTGATTTGACTGGTTGATGGTGATTCTGTCTTGCATTGTTTTGTTAAAGTCAAGGAATGACATGCTAGATGAACAAGATGATGAAGACAAAGAAGTTATTGTCTTATTGATGACTCTGTGGAGAATTGTTGCTTCTCTCTTGCATTCTTCAGATTCTTTGTCTGCATTCAAATTCACAAGTTCTTAACTGATTTTACTAAAATTCTCCAAAGTGTAAAACTACAGTACTGTTATCTTACCTTACTATTGCATTCTTTGTTGTCATTATTCCTTCCACCTGGCAAGGAAAGGAAATTTGTTACAAGTTACATGTAATATTTTCTCAAACACAAAAATCCGGTTTTTATCCTTAAAATCCACTTTTGGAACCTCAAAAACCAGCTTGTGGCCTAAATCTGATTCTGGAACCTTAAAAACCGGTTTTGGAACCAAAAACCGGTTTTAAATCTGGATTTTGAACTGGTTTTCAAAACCGGTTTCAAAACCAAAACCAACCAAAATCGGTTATAACCAAAACTGGTTTGAAATTGGATATGGCAAAACTAAAACTGGTTTTTTGTGGTTTGGTTATAAATGGATATATTTGGATACAATCAGTTTTTTGCTTATTCATATCCATGCACAGACCTACTTGTTTATATTTATAAGCCAGTTTGTTTGTGCTTAAAAAAAGTACTTTTTTAAATTGTTTAAAAAAAATTTGTTTTAGAGATTCTTGTATAATTAGAAACTAATTTTCGTTTGGCTACAATCATAAAAAAGCACTTTATTTGCTACAATCACATTGTTAAATAAATGCTTTCACATGGTTAAAAAGTTCTCTCTCTCTTCTATTTTAACTTCTTTTTTCAAGAAGCAACTCAGAGTTGCTTCTTAAAAAAAGCAGAAAACTGATTATTTTCTGATTTTGCTTCTTGAAAAAAATTTATACAAACATCTTAAAAATTCATATAAGTGATTTTTTTTAAAAGAAGTGATTCTTTTAAGAAATAATTTTAAACAAACGGAAATGTTGTGTGCTTTACTATATCTAGGATGTTGTGTGCTTTACTCCAAACCCGTTTATGAATTATGGTGATTAATTCATTAGATTGGGGGGGGGGGGGGGGGGGTTGGAGAAAATTAATCCGGAAAGGCTGTACAGTATATTGAGCTCCTCCACTCAATCATCTTTCAAACTTCCAAACATAGGGTGAGTTTGGTACCGGCAATTGTGGCATCTCCTTTGAATGCATGAGTGGGGTATTGAGATAGAATAGTACTGTGTATCAATATTTTTGTTTGCCTTTAATTAGGTCCAGGTTCTTTTCACTAAAATTATCACCTTATTGTGCTTGTCCGATCTGAATTGGGTGCAACTTTTATCAATGTCACTTTGTCAGTTTGGTTTGATCTGATCATTGAGTGTACCTATACAAAAGAGAGGATACAGGCAGAGGATCAAGTTGTCAAGACTTGAGAGAACTTCTCAAGTTTAGGAGGAGATAGTTTTTTGATTTTTTTTTTCACATTTGGGGAGAGCTTGTCCATTCAATAGGTGGATTTTCACAACAAATTTCACTATGTACGATATTCAGTATTTTGATTAGTTGTTTCATTTGGAACACTTGAGCAATGTTTACCCTGGCTTTCTTGAGGTTTGTTGATGATGTGAAGATTAGTGTATGTTCTTGTTAGGTAGAGCCAAGCTGTCAGATTTTAATTGAAGTTCATATGTATATTATGGCAATAGATGATTGAATTTGAGAAGTCATTATGTTATTAATTATGTGGCCTTTGTGGGTTTACAAGATAGGACAAAAGGGAATTCTAATAAGAAGGTTTACTCTGTTAGCCATTTTCGCCACATCTTTGCTCCCTTGCATCTGTGCCCTTTTGTAGTACTTTTGAATTACTAAAAATTTATAATATAAACATAAACAATATTGGTGTCTAGTTTTCAGTTTCATCTTCATTTGACCGCAAATATAGGAACGTTTTATTTAGCATCAGGTTGTGTGCATTGTATTTAGCTGGGACTAGGACTAGGATTAAATTATTGAGATGTAGGAGTATCGTGCAATTACACCAGTTTCAACTATAAAAAGCAATCTAGATGAGTTTATCTTTTACCTATGGGGTAAATCACAATGTTAACTAAATTCTCTGATACCCTTTTGAAATGGGAGATGGTCATTGTTAGGGTGTGAGGGGAGCCTAAGCCACCGGGAGTCCTCCAACATAGGGTCAATGAGCAAACGAGTAAACCACATAAGTGAGCTAGACACCACATCCAACCCAAAACCTTAAGACATTAGGTTTATGGGTTTTTCCACTTATATATTACTCTTCTTGCTCATTCATATCCAATGTGGGACTAATACTTGACATCCCAACAGTCATCGTAATAGATTTCCGATTTTCTCGTTTTAGATACACATCCCAATTCTGGGTCCCAAACCATATTAACAAGGTCATGGGCTTGAATTCTATTCTATTTTATTTTCCTTCATTAATAAACAACACAAGATTATCTTTTGCTTTCGACCAAAAAGAATAATTATCTTTTGCTCGATACAAGCTTATGGCCTGTTTGGTTTGCATTTTCATTTCCTGTTTCCATTTTCTGTTTTCTGTTTTCTGAAATTTTACAAAGGAAAATCTGGAAATGCTGGAAACAAAAATTTGCTGTTTTCAGCATTTACAAAAATTTGCTGTTTTCAGCATTTCCAGTTTTTCCTTTGTAAAATTTCAAAAAACAGGAAACAGAATGAAAACAGAAAATGAAAACAGAAAACGTTTCCTCAAACCAAACGTTTCACATTTGCACCATTTCAAGTTCCAACAGTTGAGATGTCAAAAAAAAAAAGTTCCAACAATTGAGAATTAATTTTAGAGGAATAGAATTTAAATTAGTTCAATTAAATGTGTATCAAAACTCACATATAATTCATTTTCAGTCATTAATCTATACTAATATAATTGGCTAGTTTTTTTGTCACTATTTATTTGGGGGTTAATTTTTTTTAATTCCTATAAGTAGTAAAGTTAAGAGTTCTAATTCTATCCTAACCTATAAGATACAAAGATAGTAGGTAGATAAATATGGAAAGTTTAGGAAGGAGAAAAATGGAAATAAAAAATAATAAAGAGAAAGAATGTGAAAAATGTGATATGAAATGAAGAAAAAAATGAAAAGAAAATTAAGGTGTTAAAGGAAGTGTAAAACAAAAAAAATGTTAAAAATTATTTTTTTTTAAAAAGTATTAAAACTTTAATAGTTAACTTTTGGGTGTTAAAAGTAGAAAAAAGAAAGATAAAAAAATTGATGTGATAGGAAAGAAAGAGAGATAAAAAAAATTAGGCGTGAAAAATCTTATATATTTTAAAATTAAACTATTGAATACATAAATACATTACATGTTGCAATCGAAAATATATATAAATAATAGGAATTTAAGTAAACACAAATGACAAGACAACGCTAAATATTTTGAAATGAATACAATAGGAATTAAAATCACCTAAATACATACTCCCTCAATTCCTTTTTATAAGGAACCTTTTAGAATTTTTTGTGTTCCTTTTTATAAGTCACTTTATAATTTTGAAGAAAACATTTATTATAATTTTCCTTATTTGCCCTTATTAACTTTAATGTCTTCTCAACTATCAAATGATAGTGGAGTTAGTTAAAAATATTAAATAAGGGCAAAACTAGAAAGTTAAACTATTTTTTAAAACTCAAATAAAATAATTACTTTTATTGGTCTTTGTGATTCAATCTAGTGTGCCTTATAAAAAGGAACGGAGGGAGTATATTATATTTGTTTACATTTAAATGTATATAAACTAAATTTTCATTTTTTTCAAAAAAAATTAAGAAATGCGGAACACATTTGGGGACACCTCGAATGAATTTAATTCTATTTGATCATCTCACTCCATTAAAGTTTCAATGAAGACAAGTTTCATTTTTCTTTGTTTGTTATTATAACATCCCTCTTTTCTAAATTGTATATTAGCCACAGATGCTCTTTTGATCTTGTGATTATATTATGCTATTGTATATTGTGTTGGATTGGTTTTCTGGGTTTCAGGTGGAGAGAAGACTTTGGGAGATGTCCAGTTTTTAGGGGAGACTCTGCCGGATTTCCGACAAAAATAGTGAGTTAGAATGGCCTTTTTGGTAGCCTAGGTCTCTTGGGGAGTAAGGACCCAATTAGAAGAATGAAGGAAATAGGGAAATTTGGAGTGTAGCGGAGTGTGCTTGAGCGCACATAGGGTGTGCTCAAGAGCACTCATTAGTTGGGAGAGTTTGATCTCTGTTTGAGGCGTGCTCGAGCACGCTTAGGCGCGCTCAAGCGCGCATGCCTCTCCAAGATTGGTGAGTCTCTGTCTCTGGTGTGCTCAAGCACACCTGGTGCGCCCAAGCGTGTTAGAACCACAGGAAACACTAGAAGGGGGGTTGAATAGTGTATAATTCTTTGCAGATTTTATGAAAACCTTTTGAAACAAGCAAGGAGTTAATCAAATGATTTGAGCAACCTTCCGAAACTGGAGTTTTCAGCAACTTGCTGATATGATTAAGCATGTTGAGTAAAATGATTTTGAAATAGATTTATGTGATAAACAAAGTTGTTTTGCTGCGTAGATTTATAATATCACTTTTCAGAACCCTCCTTTGTTAGTTAAAATAGAAAGTAAAGAGATAAGGGTTGAGAAAACTTATCCAAGCAATTTATCCTGGTTCACCCACTAACACAGTAAGCTACGTCCAGTCCCAGGGCAAACACACCACTGGATTTTCACTATCTGATCAGATACAAATATTATTTGCACACCTAGCCTCTTCAGGCTCTAAACACCCAAGTATTATTTGAACACACAACCTCTCCAGGCTAAAAACCCAAGTATTGTTTGGACACAGCCTCTTCAGGCTAAAACAGAGTACTGTTTGAATGATAAAGCTTAAACTCTTAAACTACACAAGTTTAGAGCTTAAACTAAGTAAGATGTACAGATAACTGAGTAGAACTCAGGATATTAAATTGTTTTACAAATGGAAACAATGAAACAGATGAATAAATATTTTAGCAGCGTTTTCAGCAAGTTCGTTTTCTCTGTGTTCTCTCTCTTTGTTTCTGCATGGAGACTTGTATTTATAGAGTGGGAAACTTCAGCCCGTTGATTTCCAATTGATTTCCGTTGTGAGATAGCATTTAATGCAAATACTCTCGTTGTGACACATAACCTAGAACCTCTGCAGTAGCAGGTAGTAGAGTCAGCAGCACATGCTTCACTTTTTCTGAGTAGATTGTACTTCACAACAGACATTGTCTTTTTGGTGAGAGAAATTTGAAATATGCCAAAAAGAAAGTGTTCTGACTTTCCAGAAGAATGAGAAGCACAAGCAACTGTGACAACTTGAGTCCTCGAGGAGAATTAGCAGAAAAATCCTTTTTCAAGAAGTACAAGCTTCAGTACCACATCTCACAACTTCAGGAGGTCCTCTGACTTCAGCAAGTCGTGATCTCTCAGCAGGTTCCTCTTCTTCCGTAGGTTTCACTACTTCAGAGAGTTGAACCACATCAAAGGATTGCTTCAGCAGATACCTTCTGAAACACGGAAAACCACCTTCAGCAGAAACTGTTCTTTCTCATAATGATGTTAACCAAATTTGTTATTCATTAAAACTTAGGGTTATGAGACTTAAAACATTATTAACTTTTTAATAATATTTTGAGACTCAACAAAGCGCACCTAACTCAGCATCTCCAAGGGGACTTCAACGCGTTAGCGCACGAGTCCCTATTGCATTTTTAAAACAGAGCTCGTTGCTCTTCTCTCCATTTCCTTCGCACGGCTAGGGTTTTTAGAGAGATAGGGAGAGAAAACTAGAGAGAGAAAGAGCTCAAAGGAAGGAGAAGAACTTGTGGGAAGATACTCCAACACTCCTATGGCTTGATTCCAACCATCTCTTCCCACCCCCTTCTCTGTACTTTCATTTGAGGTGAGTATAACTCACACGCTCTCACTTAGCATTGTAGAATCTCTGTTCATGAACCCTACTTCCTTCCTTCCCTTTCTCTTTATTGTAAATGAGTATTTTGTGGTGGGATTTGTTTGATTCCTTATGTAATGCTAATGGTAGGGCTTAGAGATGCATGAGGGGATTCTTCCCTAAGCTAGGGTTTCTACTATTGCTAGGTGATTATTATTATTATTATTGATGTTGCTTCATTCATGAAAGTGTTGTTTGATTGAACCTTGCATCATGGCCTTGGCCCCAGTTAGTGATTCGAAAATGAGTTTGGCTTCGGCCCCGTAAAAGAATGGCTTCAGGCGGGTTTTTGGCTTCGGCCTCGGTTCACCTTAACTTAATCAAGATTGGACTTCGGTCCCCAGTTAATTGGACTTCGGTCCCCAGTTAAATCACGGGTTTCGGCCCCCAGTTAATTGATAGTGTTATGCCCAAGGAAGACATTCCTTGTAGTTTGAGCTCAGGTCTAGCCCCAATTTAGTGACACATGGGATGGATGTGTTGATAACGATGGTGAAGTTTGTTGAGAAGTAGGGATTAGATGGGATAAAGGTTGGGTGGAGGGTATGAATTGAGGGCGGGGTAAGGTTTGTTGGGAGGTTGAATTTTGGTTGGGATTTAGTTGTTGGGATAAGGAATGGATGGGGTGGATGTTGGGTCGTTGCGATATTTGTGGGTTAGTTGGATGAGAGGCTGTTGGCATGAAAAAAAGGAGGTAAGTTATTGGAACTGGATGAATTATTGGAATACGAAGGTGAGTGGACAACTTGGTGTGTGAGATCCGCGAGCTATTTGGGGTAAGGTGAGGGTGAATTAAGTGGAAAAATATGTTCCACAAAGGTGACATGGCGTGAGGCATGGAGAGTTTTGGATTGTAAGTTGTAGCAGAGATAGGCACTTTGATGAGAGTTGTACCCAAGAAAAAGACATGGATGAGACCTTTGTTCCAATTTATTATGGGTATATGGTTTGAGCCCAGGGTAACAAAAACAACCAAAGGTTTTAAGTTTGGCATAACTGGGTACACAATTAAAAAGGACTTGGTAAGAGGTTTTCATTGTTAGGTTTGGGGTGGGTAATCTATAATTAGGTAAGTCGTTGTTTGCAGTGCAAAGCTCCAAAATGGTAAGGGTAAAGAGGCATGGTGAAGGAGACATCTAGCAGTTTCAACAAGGTGCCTATGTTTACGTTCAGACAAACCATTGTGTTCGGGAGTATGGGGTGGGGTTGTTAGGTGAGAAATGCCATGAGTTTGGAAAAAGGGTCGTAGTTTAACAAATTCATCACCGTTATCAGAGTAATTTCTTTTTTATTTTGGTGTTAAACTGATTCTCAACTAATGATTTAAAAACTAGAAAAATTGAAGAGACATCAAATTTTAAATTAATGGGATATAGCCACACATATTTAGAAAAATGATCAATGAACAAAACATAGTAAACAAATCCATTTATTGATTGAACAGGAGCAGGACCCCATACATCAGAGAATACTAATTCTAATGGAAGAGTACTGACTAAACTAGACCTAAAAAAAGGCAACTTATGGCTTTTATTTGAAAGACAATCAGAACATGAAATTGAATTTGAACTAAATGGAATGTGGCTTGACATGAGAGCATAGGTGAGGGTTCGATGGGATAGGTGACCAAGACGATGATGCCAAAGGTGAAGGGAGGATGAAGACTGAACATAGGCTGTTTGTGGAGAGATGGAAGAAGGGAGCTTGTACACGTTATTCTCGTTCACCCCTCGCAGCAGAATCACCCTTGTGCTCAATGCCTTCACCTTAAAATGCCAAGGAAAAAATTCAATGGAAACATCATTAGTCTGGCAAAGCTGAGAAATAGAAATAAGATTTTGGGTAACTGTAGGAACATGTAAAATGGAGGTAAGATGGAGAGGGTGAGTAGAGATGGGAATTGTAGTGGAACCAACATGTGTAATAGGAAGAGCCTTACCATTTGCAACTAAAAGTTGATCTATCACAGTATAGTCATTCTTGATAGACAAGTTGGAAAGATCGCTGGTGATATGGTGAGAGGCTCCTGAGTCAAGCAGCCAAGTGGGTGGAGGCGGAGGAGAGCGAGTCCTGGTTGCCAAGTAAGCCGCGCGGTGGATTTTGCTTGGGTGGATACCCGATGATTTTGTAGCATTGTTTGGCTATGTGACCCTTTTTCTCACAAAATAGGCATGCTACTGAGGTATCTTATGAAAAGGGTTTCCTACCAGATGAGAGAGCACCATTTGAGGGATGCTTGCCACGACCATGGTTGGAACGATGATTAGAAAAATGTGCAGTCATCGGGACTGGTGAAGTAAGGTGTTCATCAGGTTGAAGAAAAATCTCAAAATAAGTTAATTTGTCATAGAGCTCATAAAAGGAAATGGGAGAGCCAAGAGTACGAAAAGAAGCAGTGAACTCTCAAAAAGATGGACCAAGGCCGTTGAGGGCATGGATAACAAGATCCAAGTCATCAATGGAATGACAAATGAGAGCTAACTCATCTCCAATACTATGAATGGATCGTAGATAGTCACTCATGTTGAGTCTCAGAATCAATTTAAGTATTTAAATTAGATTCAAGACTTATTATCCTTGGTTTTAATGAGTAACAAATTAGACTAAACCATAAGAAAACAGGTGCTACTAAGAAAGGTATTTGTCTGTGTATTTCAGGAACTTAGTAGAAGCAACCTGTTGAAGGAGAACAAAACAACATGAAGAAGAAGAAAGCATTGGAGCAACTCTCTGAAGATGACAAACCAAATACTAGAAGAAGCGAACTAGGACCGGAAAGAAGAACAAGAAGAAAGAAGCAGCAAGCAACAAGAAGATAGAAGCAACAAGAAGAAAGAAGCAATGAGCTTCAAAGAAGAAAGAAGCAGTAGACTAAAAAGAAGAACAACACAAGCAACCTATCTGAAAAGTCAATCAACCTGCTAAAAGCTTATGGACTGAAGAAAAGAAACACAACTACAATATGAAGACTTTCATCAAGAAGACAGCAAATCAGAAAGAATGCAAAAGATGAATTCAATCACTCCTAAGTGGAAATGTTGAAGAAAGAATTTCAGTAAGAAGGAAAGCAATCCTCCACCACAGCAACCATCTGAAGTTAATCAAACATGCTGAAGCAGTCAACATGCTAAATCAATCAATGAAGAACCAGAATCAAGCTCGTGGAAGATCATCAAGTACAAGGAAGAATGAAGGAGTAACAATCTGAAGAACAAAGAAAGCAAATCTGGAAGAAGCAATCTGAAGGAGAAAAGTGCTGAAATAAATCAACTCTCTAAAATGACGTGGCATTTCAATCTATCCGAAGAAGAAGAAGCCAAACATATCATATAACACTCTGAAGATATGAAGACTCTCAACTCTCTGACTACGTGGACAAATCCTGAACGTCGAGAAGTCTCAACAAAGGCAAAGACCATTTTATTAACAACTAGAGAATTGTCTAAATGTCTTGTGCCTTCATCCAGAAAGGAAATAGTAACAAAAGCTATTTTCCTCATTTTCAAGAAGTGTTGTTCGAGAAAGAAAAAGGAGAAAAAGGCAGAAAAACAAATAGTGATCAGAGATAGGTCAACGCTGTTGTACAGCTACTTCTGCACAAACTCTGCAACACGCATTAGAAGTCTGAAGTCTTTTCGAAGAAAAGCTAACTTCACTATGGATAAAGAAGAAGCACAACGACTAAAAATCATCTCTACTTTACCCACAGACTTCACACAATGAAAAGAAAATAGAGAGAGCCTAAGCAAACTTGCTGAAGTAGAAACTTTACTCTCGGAGAAAAAGGTAAAGAAGAAAGACCAAAAGAGAGAAACATCAACTTACTGAAGATCAAGAACAAGGAAAATCTCTCAGATAAAGCAAAGATTATTATAGTATTTGTAGTGTGTCAGAACTAATATATCTACACACCTAATCTGCTTAAACTCAGAAGCTACCGCATGAGAAAGATACTTTCACAACGGTCTGAAGAACCTCACTCATACTTTCTCAACGGTAAAGTCAAAATACTTCTCAACGACTATATTTTATCAAGACATATAAATAACCTGAAATGTGAAATTGAAAAAAAAAGAGGGCTTTTGAAAAAGAAGCTTTATGAAGCCTCAGAGCTTGAAGCCTCAATCCTCTAACCTCTGAAAAAGAGAGAGCACAGATAAGAGCTGGGAGAGATTCTAGATATACCTCAAGAGAGGAAGAAAGAAGTAAGTCAGCCTTAACATGAAAATGATATATTCATAAGGCATTGACAAAAGGAGGCAGCCATGGATATCAAGTCATTTATCCTTAAATCATGGCGTACATCAAGCTCACAGAAGAAATTGGCCAAGCTCAATACAGATCATATACAACCAACCTTCTGAATCTACAGAGATGAATTAGAGCATAAATTTATACACTTGTATTTCTATCATTCTTTGCACTTAGCATTTAATCTTTGTATTCTGAGTTTCACTCAGTAATCCCTAGGTACAAGAAAACTGAAATTTAAGTTTTGCTGAAACTTAAATTCAATGCTTATTGTAAACACTTTATGTGTAATAGAGCCTGGAGAGGCTTGGTGAAAGAAATAATACTCTAGAAAGCCTGGAGAGGCTTGGTGGAAGAAAGAATACTCTTGAGAGCCTGGAGAGGCTTGGAGAAAGAAAGAATACTGCATGAGTTGCCTGGAGAGGAAGTTGAAAAACAAAGAATACTTGGGAAGCCTGGAGAGGCTGGGAGAAAAGAATACTCGGGTAGAGCCTGGAGAGGCTTGATAGAAAAGAATACTCGGGTAGAGCCTGGAAAGGCTTGATAGAAAAGAATACTCGGGTAGAGCTTGGAGAGGCTTGATAGAAAAGATTACTTGTTCATCCTGGAGAGGTTGAGAAGAATAATACTGCATGAGTTGACTGGAGAGGCAGTTGATAACAAAGAATACTTGTTCATCCTGGAGAGGTTGAGAAGAATAATACTGCATAAGTTTCCTGGAGAGACAGTTGATAACAAAGAATACTTGTTCAGCCTGGAGAGGTTGAGAAGAATAATACTGGATAAGTTGCATGGAGAGACAATTGATAACAAAGAATACTTGGTAAGCCTGAAGAGGGTGGGATAAAAGAATATTTGTATCTGTGTTCAGATAGTGGAAAATCCAGTGGTGGTTTGCCCTGGGACTGGATGTAGCTCACTAAGTTAGTGGATGAACCAGGATAAATTCTCTGTGTAAATTTCTCTCTACCCTTAACTCTTTACTTTCTGTTATTAGTTATTTATTACTAACTAAGGGAGGGTCCGAAAAGTGAATTTATATTTTTTATAACAAAACTTAATTTAGTTAATCTAAAGTGTTTTGAAAAAGAAGTATTTACTGAACCCTCTGATATGGTTCAACAAGTTCTCTGTGAACATAATTTTTCAGCAAGTAAACAAAATCATTTGAACATCAATTAGAAACATTTCCAAACAACCTGTCTGATTTGTTTTACATAGGTATTCAAACTAAGTATTGAGAAATGTTTTATTCAACTATCTGAACTGTTGATCGAATGCTCATCTATTCTATCAAGGTCAGCAAGTTTATGAAAACAAATGTTTTTAACTTCTGCATAACTCTGATAATCTTTGTATCACCAAATTAAGTATTTCAAAATAACTTACTACAGTTCATTTGATATTTTTGGATAAAAGGTTTTCATAAAATTGGCTTAAAATTTTAAAACACTATTCAACCCCCCTTCTAGTGTTTCCTGTGGTTATTACAGTTGGTATCAAAGCTCACCTTCGGGTTGAGCATCTAACAATGCTGAAGGAGTAGATCCTCAGAAGATGGAGACCACATCAAGCTGAAGCAACTCTGTGATCAAATGAACCAATTAATGAGAAAAGAGAACACTCTCTTAAACTCATTATTCAAGACGTCAAAGCATCATACAGAAGAGCATGGAGAAAAGAGAAAAGCACGATCAATTCAAAAACCTTCTCGGTAACATCCTTCCTATCTCTATATGTATACATTATATGAAATACATCTATATGAAAAATAATTGCTCTGATAAGTGTTTATTTGAAATAAGCTTACTTGCTGAAAATAATTCTTTTCTAATTTAAAATCATTTCTTTTTATAAAAACAACTATATATAATTAACCTTTCAAAAAAATTAAAATCCTAAATAGTCATATTTCATTAATGACATGGTTGATGAATGGAGATGGCTCTTCAACTATCGCTTACACGACGCACGTTTTCCTAAAATGGCATCGCGTAAACCATCATTAAAGGTTAATCAATGCCTATAAAGTCACTCGTAGGAGGCAGTAATCATCATTACAACCACTTCAACTTCTCTTCTCTTTTCTCGAGATTCTAATTCATCCCAGAAGCTCCCTAAGGACTTACCTCTGTTGAGTCTTAAATAAAGTATGTCAGTGAATGAATACTTTCCAAAGTCTCATACTCTCACTTGTTTTAATGAATAACAAATATAAAAGTTCAGAAGATCATTTAAAATGAACAAATAAACTGTCATATATCTTCTGTTCTATTTCAGACTGTCTGAAGTATATGGTCGCGACTGAAGGTTGCGCATCATTTGATGAAGGCTTATGCAGCTGAAGAGTTATGTATCATCTGAAGCTTTGCATTGGAGGTTGAACCGATCGCTATCAAAGTTGACCATGCTAAGAGACGTTACTGTGTTTAAAGGACATTCTTTGTCCGGTCTAACCAATTTCAGCATCTGCGTCAGAAAAGCTTTCCTACCTCGTTCAAATGATTTGCACATTTAAGGAAATGCTGCTACTCTGCTCACCTGACTTTGTCTGCGCATGCTGCTGCAAAGTCGCTTGATACTCTTTAAGGATAAAGGAGTCACAACGTCTTCTGGACGCATTTAATGCTGTGAGACAACGAATAAATCATCTCACTCTATAAATACTTCCATGCGGAGCGAAGAAAAAAAGAAGAACAGAATCGAACGGAAAGTATCAACAATATCATCTGAACTCTTACGCTGTCAAAAATTCTGTTAAAACTCTTTGTACACATTTCATTTCATATTCTGAGTTCTATCTCAGTTACTTGTACATTTGAGCATTCATCCTATCGTGTGTGATAGTGAGTGAACAATTTCTATTTTAGTTGTAAAACAGTTTGGTTTGTAGAGCTTGGAGAGGCTTGATAGAAAAGACTACTTGGGTAGAGCTTGGAGAGGCTTGATAGAAAAGACTACTTGGGTAGAGCTTGGAGAGGCTTGATAGAAAAGACTACTTGGGTAGAGCTTGAAGAGGCTTGATAGAAAAGACTACTTGGGTAGAGCTTGAAGAGGCTTGATAGAAAAGACTACTTGGTTGGGTCTGGGTGACCCTGTGTCTGGAGAGACTGTACTCGTGTTTGTCTGGAGAGACTGTACTCGTGTTTGTCTGAAGAGACTGTACTTGTGTGTGTTTTTTATTAGTGGAAAATCCAGTGGTGGTTTGCCTCTGGGACTGGACGTAGCTCACGGGTAGTGGGTGAACCAGGATAAATCTTGGCTAAGTTTCTTCTATCCCTTACTCTCTGTTATTTCAGTTTTAACTAACTACTTCGAAGGGATTGAAAAGTATTTCTGAAAATTAACCTTTTGTCAAAGATATATTTCTTAGACTTCCGTTGTATCTCTTTTATACTCAGACGAACGAAAACCTCAGACGATAACACTTGTTTGTTGACTTTTCAAAGGAATATTTACATCTATTTTATAAAATATTAAAGTTTCCATAGAAACACTATTCAACCCCCCTTCTAGTGTTTCCTTGTGTTTCCTACAGGTGGTATCAGAGCATATCCTTGGGGTTAACACCTAAGTAGTGTAAAGGACAACGATCTTGATGGAAGCTTCCAACAACAGACAGTACATCACTGAAGGAGCCTCTATCACAAGGCCCCCAGCATTCAATGGAGTGGACTATCACTATTGGAGTGATCGTATGAAGTTGTTTATTGAGAGCAACAACATTGATGTTTGGGATGTGGTCACTGATGGAGACTATGTGCCTATGCATAACGGAGTGCCAATACCTAAGGGTGAATGGACCTTAGAGCAGAAGGCTAGAGTTCAGTTAAATGCCAAAGCCAAACTCTATCTGATATGTTCTCTGAATAAATCAGAATATGAGAAAGTTCATGGATGTTCATCTGCCAAGGAGATTTGGGATACACTTGCAGCTGCCCATGAAGGGACTGAGACTGTCAAGCAATCCAAAATCAACATGCTTGTACATCAATATGAGATGTTCAAAATGGAAGAGTCTGAAACCATAGATCAAATGTTTGGGGAGGTTTCAGACTATAACTAATGGACTCAGGTCTTTAGGTAGGACTTTTGAATCTGGAGATAATAATAGAAAGATTCTGAGAAGTCTGCCAAAGTCCTGGAGACCCAAAGTTACAGCCATTCAAGAAGCCAGAGACTTAAACTCTCTTAGAATGGAAGAACTGTTGGGATCTCTCAAAGTTCATGAGCTAGAGCTTGGAGAAGATGACATCAAGAAGAAATCACTGGCATTAAACTCAAAAGCCAAACAGCCTAGGCATGGCAGAATGAAAGCTATGCAAGCACATGACACTTCAGATAGTGATATTGCGTCTGAAGATAGTTCAGAAGATGATGATCTTGCCCTTCTTAGCAAGAAGATCAAAAAATTGTTGCAAAAGAAAGGAAAATTCAGAAAATATCAACCTTCCATATCTAGGCAAGGTAAGTCAGGTAAAGACTCGTTTAGTACGGACAAAATTACTTGTTTTGAATGTAAACAGCCAGGACACGTGAAGGCTGATTGCCCAAAGCTGAATAGACCAACCTTCCAAAAGAAAAAATCTTTCAAGAAGAAGAAAGGATTGATCGCTACATGGGAAGATCTGGATGACTCCACTTCAGAGGAAGAAGAAAACGATTCAGAAGAAGCCAACTTGTGCCTGATGGCAAGTTTACCATCTTCAGATAGCTCAGATTCTGAGGTAATTCCACAAACCTTGCAAGATCAGTATGATGACCTTGTTTAAAGTAGTAGAGAACTCTTTAATGAGTTCAATGAACTTTCAAGAGCTTTTTCTAAAATATCTTCAGAAAATGAAAAATTACAAATTGAAAATTTTGCTTTGAAAGAAAAACTACTTCAACAAGATCCAAGTGGTTCTGAAAATCTTGCTAAGGAAAACAAAAAACTCCAAAACAAGATCAAAGAACTAACTCTGGATCTAGCCAAATTTGTTAAAGGCACTGACAATCTGAACAGATTATTAGGATCTCAGAAACATGCCTTAGACAAAAGTGGTTTAGGTTATTCAGACTCATCTTTTTCTGAACCATTAATATTTAAAGTGCCAAATGAAAGGTTCAAGAAAGGAAATGGGTGTTCCAACTGTGGTAAACCTGGACATATCAAGTCCAAATGTAGACACAGAAGGAAATCTAAACCCAATGCTAACAAAAGAGGACCCACGAAGGTATGGGTACCTAAAAGTTTGATTGTTTATGTTGCAGATGTGTTTAACAGGACAAAAGAAACACCACAGATGGTACCTGGACAGTGGGTGCTCGCGACATATGACGGGAGAAAGGTGTTTGTTCCAAAGCCTTAGACCCAAGGCTGGAGGAGTGGTCATCTTTGGTGGAAATCAACAAGGGATGATCACTGGCATAGAGACAGTAGGTATGACTCCTCTATCCCTTATTAAAGATGTTCTTCTGGTTGAAGGGTTGCAGCACAATCTTTTAAGTATAAGTCAACTATGTGATAGTGGATATGTTGTATCCTTCACCAAAGAAGGATGTGTAGTCAAAGACTCTTCAGATCAAATCCTCTTTTCTGCCAAGAGACACAATAATGTGTATAAGATTAATCTAGAGGAACTTGCAAGTCAAAATGTGAAGTGTTTTATTTCCATGGAAGATGAAAAACAGATTTGGCATAAGAAACTTGGTCATGCCAGCCTGAGATTAATCTCAAAGCTAACCAAACACAATCTAGTTAAAGGCTTACCAAAGCTCTCATACAAATCTGATATTCTATGTGAACATTGTCTGAAAGGGAAACAAACCAAAAACTCCTTTAAAAGCAAAAACATTGTTTCAACTAGCAGACCATTGGAACTACTTCACATGGACTTATTTGGTCCCACTAGAACTGAAAGTCTTAGCAGGAAGAAATATGGTTTGGTCATTGTTGATGACTATACAAGATTTACCTGAGTTATATTCCTCATAAGCAAAGAGGAAACTTTTGAGAATTTCACTAGATTCTGTAAGAAGGTGCAGAATGAAAAAGGAATCTGCATATCTGCGATCGGAAGTGATCATGGTGGTGAGTTTGAAAACTCAAGCTTCAAAATGTTCTGTGATGAGAATGGGATCTCACATAATTTCTCAGTGGCAAGAACTCCCCAGCAAAATGGGGTAGTTGAGAGAAAGAACATAAGCTTGCAAGAGATGGGCAGAACCATGCTTATTTCAAGCAATCTACCAGGATCCTTCTGGGCAGAAGTTGTTAACACATCATGTTACCTTCAGAACAGGATTTTGATAAGACCAATTCTCAATAGAACTCCATATGAATTGTGGAAAGGAAGAAAACCCAATATTTCCTACTTTCATATCTTTGGATGTGAGTGTTTTATACTCAATACTAAAGATGACTTAGGAAAATTTGATGCTAAGTCAGACAAAGGATTTTTCATTGGATATTCCGAAACCTCTAAGGCATACAAAGTTTATAACTCCAGAACCTTAACAATAGAAGAATCAATCCATGTAAAATTCAATGACTGTAAAGAGACTGATAGGGAACTATCAGATCTGGAAGATGATTTTGCAGGAATGGAGCTAAATTCAGAAGCAAAATCTGAAGGATCACCTGAGCATAAGTCAACACCAATGTCTGAACCTGGATCTTCTCAGACCAACATTGTTGAGTCCCAGACTGAGAATGTGTTTCCCCACAGCCGTGACTGGAGATACACGTCTCATCACCCAAAAGAGCAAATTATTGGAGATACCTCAGAAGGAGTGAAGACAAGATCTAAATTCAGAAGCTTGAATAATCTTGCTTTTCTTTCTGAGATTGAACCCAAAAATATCGAGGAGGCTCTGCATGATGAAGGATGGATCATAGCCATGCAAGAAGAACTCAATCAATTTTCCAGGAGTGATGTCTGGACACTTGTGCCTAAGCCCCATGAGAAAACTATCATTGGAACCAAATGGGTGTACAGGAACAAGTTGTCAGAAGAAGGGAAAGTTGTCAGAAACAAAGCAAGACTTGTTGCTCAAGGTTATAATCAGCAAGAAGGTATTGATTTCACTGAAACCTTTGCTCCAATAGCTAGACTAGAAGCAATTAGAATTTTACTCTCTTATGCAGTAAATAATCGCATCACTCTATATCAGATGGATGTCAAGAGTGCCTTTCTCAATGGTGCTATTGAGGAAGAGGTCTATGTTAGACAACCACCAGGTTTTGAAGATACTACTTTTCCTGAACATGTTTTCAAACTGAAAAATGCTCTCTATGGTCTGAAACAAGCCCCAAGAGCTTGGTATGACAGATTGAGCAATTTCTTGATCAAAAATGGTTTTGAAAGAGGAAAAGTAGACACAACTCTTTTCAGAAAAGCGTCTAACAAAGATTTCATTCTTGTTCAGATATATGTGGATGGCATTATTTTTGGTTCTACTGATTCTTCATTATGCAAGGAATTTTCTGAGCTTATGCAATCAGAATTTGAAATGAGCATGATGGGAGAACTTAAGTTCTTTCTTGGACTTCAGATCAAGCAACAATCAGATTGTATATGGATCCATCAAGAAAAATATACAAAAGAAATGCTTAAGAAGTTTAACATGCAAGGTTGCAAGCCCATGACAACTCCTATGCATCCTTCTATTGTGTTAAACAAGGATGAAGGGGAAGAACCAGTAAATCAAACTTTGTACAGAGGAATGATTGGGTCATTATTGTATCTAACAGCCAGTAGACCTGATATCATGTTCAGTGTCTGTATCTGTGCCAGATTTCAATCAGATCAATGAATTACTCACTACAAAGCTGTGAAAAGAATTTTCAGATATTTAAATGGTACTACTAATCTTGGTCTTTGCTATAAGAAGAGTGAGGATTGCAGATTAGTTGGATTCTGTGATGCTGACTTTGCCGGAGATAGAATTGAAAGAAAATCAACCAGTGGAGGATGTCACTTCATTGGTGATAATATGATAAGCTGGTCCAGCAAAAGGCAAAGCACCATAGCACTCTCAACAGCAGAAGCTGAATATATCGCTACAGCCAGTTGTTGTTCACAACTGCTATGGGTGAAGTATCAATTAGAAGATTTTAATATCAATGTATCTTGCATTTGTGTCATGTGTGATAATACTAGTGGAATTAACCTCTCTAAGAATCCCATTCAACATTCTAGGGCAAAGCATATAGAAATCAAGCATCATTTTATTACAGTTCATTGACACTGATCATTAATGGGATGATATATTCACAAAGCCTCTAGTTGAAGATAGATTTAAGTTTATTAGAGATAATCTAAATATCTTAGCTTTATCTGAATAGAACATATGTTTCTGAATATGCTTCGTGTGAACATGCATCTGAATATGCTGCATCTGAACATGCATCTGAATATGCTTCGTCTGAACAAGCATCTGAATTTGTATCATATGTGTCTGAAGCACTAAGTCTGATGACGTGGCAAGGTGAAACTTTTGGGTTTCCTTTCTCTTTGAGAAACTGCTCTTTGCACGATTGCACGTCTTTCAAGACTACAAAAGCTATTATAAAGGCATTCTACGGGTATTCAAGGAGAAGGCTAAATCTTTTCACAAGCAACTCATCTCACACTTCTCTACAGCTGTTCAAGTGTTCCTTGTGCCCTAAGTTTCAAAGTTTTTCTCTCTGTGTTTTCATCGTCTTCATCTCAAGCTCTTTAATGGCACCGAAGAAGTCAACCAAATCTGCAGGAGGTAAAATCGTTCCATCTAAAACTATTGACCTAGATGAACTCAGTGCATGGGGTATCAACCTCCATGATAGCTTTGAAGCAGCAGGATGGACCAACTTCTTTACAACGATTAACTGTGCTTGGCATGAACAGAGTGTTATTGAGTTCTGGAGAAATGCTAGGGATATCTCAGTCGAAGACGGTTCCTTTCAAGCCCTAGAAACCACAGTGCTAGGAAAGAAATTTTTGGTGGATGCAAATAGAATCGCAAATGCAACTCATGTCCCAAATGAAGGGGATATGTTCTCATCTGGTTGGGAAGGAAGAAATGGTGGCATTCCCAAGTACACCAAGAAGCTTCATGGTGTGAAAGTTTTGGATGACCCGAAAAGTTCGCTTATGTACCCTAGAGTGAGGATTCTCCATGCTATACTACATTGTTGTGTGCTACCGAAGTCTGGAAGCAGCAACCATGTTTCTGAACTTGAAAGATTCTGTTTAATTCATCTGCTTGACAAGAAAGCTTTGAACTTGCCTCGAATCATCCTCTACAACATGCTGAAAAGGGTTAGTGATTCTGCAACTAGTTATACTCATACAACCCTAATCACTAAAATTCATTTGAAGCTAAATGTTCCTATTGAGCGGCTCTATGATCACGAGAGGCTTGCTCTATTCTCTGCCTACAACATCAAAAGAATGGGGATTCGTGTAACAAAGCCATCACCAGAAAAGACTATACTGGAGGAGGCAGTGTCTGATAAAGCAGTAAGAACGGGTAGAAAAGCATCGGAAATTTTGAAAGAAGTAATGCAAGAAGATGAACATTGTTCTGAGTCCGTCTCATCTTTCACACATATGAAGATTCAGAAGAAGAAGAGATCAAGACCTCAGATGAAAGGTCATGAGTCTGAAGAAATTACCATCAGACAAACTGAAGAGATTGTGAGTCAGATTGAAGAAGGCACAACCATTACTACTAAGCCTACTTCTGAATCTGAAGGACAGGAAAAGGACAATAATGTGTTGACATCTGAGATCATTAAACCTATCCAGGCTACACCTTTGGCTGTCAGTATGTCTGCAGCTGATCTCACCAGAATTGCTGAAGAAATTGAACGAGAAGAAAGAAGACAGAAGGAGGAACAAGAAAAACAAGATTATGACATTGTTGTTGCTACACAACAAGCTATTCTTGAGGAAGAGAGGATTGAGCAAGCTTCAAGGCTCAAGAAAAGAAGAGCAAGTGCTCACAAAAGGAGAGCAACAAAGAAGATCAGATTGCTTGATCTTATTCGTACGGCTTCACCAATCAGAACTAGAAGAAGCGTACAAAAGACTCAAGCTCTCAAATTCCAGGAGATAGCTGAATCACAAAGGAAGAAGACTTTGGAGGCACTGCAACAAAAGAAGAAAGCTACTACTGAAGATGCAGTTCCACCATCTCTACAGAACATTCAGGTTTCTACACCTCTTCCCCCACCATCACCTGAACCTGTACCTGAATTTTCAGAGGATTCTCAGGCTGAGGATGAAGAAAATGTTGAATGCGTATGGTTTGGAGGAAATCTCTCTAAGGCGATCTTGTTGAAAGCCAAGACCAGAGATTACAGCAGAAAACAAACTTAGGATCTTGCATTGTCTGTTCAGACTGATCAGCAAATGATGTGGGCTGCTGAAGTGCCTCACAAATATTATAATGTTCCTATAGTTGAAAGGCCAAGAGTGCCTAGCTTTCCAAATCTATTTGAGGAACTCAGTTACTTCAGAGATCATCCACCTCTCAAATTTCATGATCTATCCAAATATCAGCTGGAATAGAAAGGTTGTGTAGCTGATGCTCTTGAAAAAATTAGAAGTGGAGCTGTTACAGCCAAACACAAGTGGCGTCTGCTGGATCCTTTCACAGATGATAAAGTTTGCTTTAAAGACTGGGTCGTTGTGAAAAAATTGTGTCTGGAATCTGAACTGGTGGACAGTTTATGTCTGAAGTACTTTGGTCAAAGCGGATTCATCCCACCTTCCAGGATTCATATCAAGCCATACACTGAAATTAAGGTATGCCCAGATGGAATTATACCTAGGCCACCTTATGCTGATGAATTGAAGCTAAAGAAGAAGCAGAAGATTGTAGCATCAACTTCGGTTGAAGGACCAAGGGTCCTATCTGATGAGGACTGGAAGTTCTTAGCTGAAGAAGTTGCTGTAGCAGGAGGTATGGATCATTCTCTATACAATGCCACCTGGGACTATCACTGGAAAATTGTAGAGAAAGAAGGCAACTGCTTAGGCACGAAATGGGATGACAATGATTCCATGGTCAAAGCTGGAAAGAACAGTATTCTTGAGACTCCCACATTCTTCAGAGGTAGATTCCCTTCATATAACTGGGATCACCATAATTTTCATTATGACTGGGAAGTTATGCAGTATATTCTTGATCAACCACGGTTTGTCAAGGTGACTGATTCCAGGAAGTTCAATCTTCCTCCTGGGTTTCATTTCTTCAAATACTATGGCAAGCAAATCACCCTGGTATTCTATGAAGACAATTTGGAAGCTGAACTGTATACTCTAACAGAGGAGAATTTTGTTCTACGGGCTCAAAATGCAGAATTAATCCAAAAGACAAAACATATTCTTGAAGTCCAACATCAAATCAGGACCAATCAGACTGAACTCAAGGATGCAATGATTGCGGCATTAGAGGAAATCAAGCTCGCTTTGCCACAGATAGTAGAGCAAGCAGTCAAGAGTTTTCAACCCAGATCATGATGTTGCTGTCATCTGACGTGCTTTAGATTGCATCATATTGTGTTTATATCTGTGAATGCTATATCTTTGAGTGAATGCATCATTTTGTGTTTATATGCTGTCATCTGTCTATTGTTGTTGCTTCATTATATCTGTGACTACCCTTTTTCATTGATGACCAAAAGGGGGAGTATATTGTGATGTGAGCTAACAAAGTATGCAGGGGATGTGAGCTAACACAGTATGCAGGTGATGAACATGTGAACATGTTCTGAAAAAGAGATGCAGGATAAACACTTCAGAATACGATGCAGAACTCAGGGGGAGTCTTTGGTTGAGGGGGAGTTATCTTCTAACCCTAAAACTTTTTCAGATTCACTCACATAGTTATATTTGTCATCATTAAAAAAGGGGAGATTGTTGAGTCTTAAATAAAGTATGTCAGTGAATGAATACTTTCCAAAGTCTCATACTATCACTTGTTTTAATGAATAACAAATATAAAAGTTCAGAAGATCATTTAAAATGAACAAATAAACTGTCATATATCTTCTGTTCTATTTCAGACTATCTGAAGTATATGGTCGTGACTGAAGGTTGCACATCGTCTGATGAAGGCTTATGCAGCTGAAGAGTTATGTATCATCTGAAGTTTTGCATTGGAGGTTGAACCGATCGCTATCAAAGTTGACCATGCTAAGAGACGTTACTGTGTTTAAAGGACATTCTTTGTCCGGTCTAACAAATTTCAGCATCTGCGTCAGAAAAGCTTTCCTACCTTGTTCAAATGATTTGCACATTTAAGGAAATGCTGCTACTCTGCTCACCTGACTTTGTCTGCGCATGCTGCTGCAAAGTCGCTTGATACTCTTTAAGGATAAAGGAGTCACAACGTCTTTTGGAAGCATTTAATGCTGTGAGACAACAGATAAATCATCTCACTCTATAAATACTTCCATGCGGAGCGAAGAAAAAAAGAAGAACAGAATCGAACGGAAAGTATCAACAATATCATCTGAACTCTTACGCTGTAAAAAATTCTGTTAAAACTCTTTGTACACATTTCATTTCATATTCTGAGTGCTATCTCAGTTACTTGTACATTTGAGCGTTCATCCTATCGTGTGTGATAGTGAGTGAACAATTTCTATTTTAGTTGTAAAACAGTTTGGTTTGTAGAGCTTGGAGAGGCTTGATAGAAAAAAATACTTGGGTAGAGCTTGGAGAGGCTTGATAGAAAAGAATACTTGGGTAGAGCTTGAAGAGGCTTGATAGAAAAGACTACTAGGGTAGAGCTTGAAGAGGCTTGATAGAAAAGACTACTTGGTTGGGTCTGGGTGATCCTGTGTCTGGAGAGACTGTACTCGTGTTTATCTGGAGAGACTGTACTCGTGTTTGTCTGAAGAGACTGTACTTGTGTGTGTTTTTGATTAGTGGAAAATCCAGTGGTGGTTTGCCTCTGGGACTGGACGTAGCTCACGGGTAGTGGGTGAACCAGGATAAATCTTGGCTAAGTTTCTTCTATCCCTTACTCTCTGTTATTTCAGTTTTAACTAACTACTTCGAAGGGATTGAAAAGTATTTCTAAAAATTAACCTTTTGTGAAAGATATATTTCTTAGACTTCCGCTGTATCTCTTTTATACTCAGACGAACGAAAACCTCAAACGATAACACTTGTCTGTTGACTTTTCAAAGGAATATTTACATCTATTTTATAAAATATTAAAGTTTCCATAGAAACACTATTCAACCCCCCTTCTAGTGTTTCCCTGTGTTTCCTACAACCTCTGCCTGCTCCTCTTCATGGCATCCTCTCAAATCATCTTTCAAACTCAAGTTCTGGACTTCAACAGTCTTTCAGAAGAAAGACAATATATTTCTGAAATGTTTGAAAGTGCGGGATGGCTGCGATTCTTTGAAGTCGTTGACTGTATATGGCTTGAGGCAAGTGTTCGCGAATTCTGGAGCACTCTTAAAGTAATGAAGGAACCAAGGAACTTCTACATCAGGGCTCAGGTAATGGGTCATGAAATCTTAGTGGATTGCAATTCCCTGGGAAATGCTCTTGGAGTAAAAAATGAAGGAGAAAAGTTCTCACCCATCTGGGAGCAGTTCAACGGCGGGTCAGGAAGGTTGAACTTACTCTTGTATGAAGAAAGTGGGATGAAGAATATATGCAAAATTCTCTTCAACATCTTAAAGTATTGTGTGATTCCGAGTGAGGGTGATAACCATCTTTCCATGGTTGAGAGATTCTGCGTTATAAATCTTCTTCAAAAGAAAAAGATAAACCTACCTTGGATTATCTTCTACAGTATGTTCAGAAGAGAACAAGAGAATCCCAACTTCCTGCCTTTTATTACTGTGATCATGAGGATTCTTGCCCAGAATGATATTCCTCTTCAAAACCTGTATGATCACAGGCGCACCAGCATCTTCAGGATTAATGATACAAATGTTGAAAGAAAAGGAAGACAATCCTTGGAGCATGCTGAAGTCAAAAGGCTGAAAATGGAGAACATCGTTCTTCATTTAGACCTTGAAAAGACACAGAGGGCGTTGAGGAGATTGCAAGAGGAGAAGGGAACCGATGAGAATGATGGATTTAGTGATAGCCAATCTTCCTAATCTCCTTTGTCTCAAAATTTATCTTAATTATAATATAATTTTCATATTTTGCTTTTGGAACAATTCTTTTGCCCATGCATTCTTACTCCCTGCTAACCTATAAAGTTTATTTTGTTTTTATAATTGTCTCTTAAAAATGTTCCTTTATGCCTGAACATCTTAGGTTAAAAATTCTCCTTCTTCTAAATAATGTAATAAAGGATAAAAGAATTACTCAAAACAGAAACACTAAAATAATCATTGAAGATAATCATATTGAGTCTCAGTAAATAAAAACCCTCTAAAAATCAGTAAATCAAGTAAGAAATATGGAACTCAGGGGGAGCTCCTTTCAAAGAAAAATAAAACATAATTTAATGAACTCTACAAGTATCTGTTTTACTAGAACGGTGCTATCTGTGAATTAAATAATTATTCTTTTAACGATAAACAAAATGGGTTGAGAAAGGTATTCTCTTTGTTTGTTTCAGCAAATAGATCTTGAAAGTTGATCATCAGAGGCCTAATATCATGTTAAAAGGTAGCTAATGTGCCATCACTCCTAGCTTCTGAACCTGTTCAGTAAAGTTCTCCATTGAACTTGCTGAAATTGTGGGTCGGAACTGCTGAGGAAGCCAGAAAAGCCAGAGAATGCAAGGGACAAAACTGTCTTTGAAGATAAGCCAAGTCTTATCAGATATGTCTCGTCAACCTAATTTTTCTAGATATCTCTTTTAATAACATAGGCTGCTTGGTTCGCCATTAACTGTGTTAATATAAGTATATGTGTGTGTTTTAATTGGGTTTCATCAAATTTCTTTTCTCTAATATTTTTTTCGGCATCTCAAAAGGTATATTTTTAGAGGTACCTTGAAAAATCATATTTTGAAAACTATATTTATCATTGATGTTTGGGTTTCCCAATGCTATTGATGTTTCAACTCTACTATTCCTTCTGCACGATGCACGTCTTTCCATGTCTAGGCTAAGCTACCTTTGCCATCAGTAAAGTCATCTGGACTTGTGGATTTTGTGTCAAAAATCAACCAAAAGATATATATCTTTCTCTGCTCTCTATGTTGTCACATCTCTCAAGGGCCTTTATATTCACAAGAACTCTTAGGACAACTTCATTCCCTCAAACTTATCTAGTCTTCTCAAAAGGGATGAAGCCAGTGTTCATGCGCTTGTAAGGACCATGATAGAAGGTGATAAAAATAGAAGAGTCTTTCTGAAATCTTATACAATGGGGCAAGAAATCTTTGTTGACACTGCTAATCTAAAATGGGTGCTCGGTGTAAAGGCGGAAGGAACATTAATGCGAGCATGCATTATCATCCTTCTTTAGAAGAAGAAAATTAATGTTCCTTGGATCATTCTGCATGCAATGATCAGGGTGTTGTAGTGCAACTAACCATCAGGTTTTGCATTGCCTCCTAATCATGGAGATCCAGCTGCACCATGGTGTGCGTGTTGCAGACACATGCAGCCAAAGACGATCCAGTCTCCTTAAAACAGTTTCAGCTGTTGCAAGGACTGATGATCAAAACTCTGTGGAAATAGAAGAAATTCCCCCATAAGCTTAATGAAGGAAAAGACTTAATGCAGAGAGTAACCGGTTGAAGCCCAAAAGGTTTTAGAAGGCTTTGCTGAGGATGAAGGCTGAGAAAGGCATCACGACTAAAGGAGGACAGAGGAAGCTCCTTACCTGAGAGAATCCTATTATCAATGATTATCTTTAAAAATTATTTTCATGTATCTGGGATATATTTTCAAATTATTAATAAAAACTTCTCTGTTTTTATTCTTTATGAATCAGTTGTTTTTCCTTAAAGAAATTCTTTTTCTTAATCTTCATCTTATTCATCTTTGTTCTTGCCTATTTGAAACTTCATTTCTCTTAAAATTTGATTCCTTTCATTAAAGCTTTATTTAGTTAAAATCTTATTGTGATCTTTTTGCAATGTGTTTAATATAGCTGATAACAAATAAAAGAGTCAATTTTAGTCCACCCTTTTAATAATGACAAAAGGGGGAGAAAGATATATAACTAAACAACTAACAAAAATATGAACCTGATCTGAAACCTAAACTCAAGTGCACTTAAGTGCTTAGATAACAGTTCGTAAAAAAATTTCTTGAAATAAGAAACATATCTCTACAGTTGGTTAGTTGGTATAAAATTCACAGTTGGTTATAAAGTTATAAAAAAGAAGAAAGAAAGGAAAACGCTTTCAGAAAGTTATCTGGTAAAAGATAAAAAGTTGATAAAAAAAGGGAGAAATATAACTAAAACTTGTTTCAGAATAAAAACGTCTAGTTTAGGGGGACTTTTAAAAAAAAACTATCTAGTTTAAGGGGAGTTTTCACAAGTTTTCACTCTTAATAAAACTTCTCTGAAAGATTATATAAACCTTCTTTAATTTAAATCCTTCACTATATTTGTTTAGTCATATCTAATTTGTCATCATTAAAAGGGGGGAGAATGTTGAGTCTCAGAATCAATTTAAGTATTTAAATTAGATTCAAGACTTATTATCATTGGTTTTAATGAGTAACGAATTAGACTAAACCATAAGAAAATAGGTGCTACTAAGAAAGGTATTTTTCTTTGTATTTCAGGAACTTAGTAGAAGCAACCTACTGAAGCAGAACAGAACAACATGAAGAAGAAGAAAGCATTGGAGCAACTCTTTGAAGATGACAAACCAAATGCTAGAAGAAGCGAACTAGGACCGGAAAGCAATCCTCCACCACAGCAACCATCTGAAGTTAATCAAACATGCTGAAGCAGTCAACATGCTAAATCGATCAATGAAGAATCAGAATCAAGCTCATGGAAGATCATCAAGTACAATGAAGAATGACGAAGCAACAATCTGAAGAACAAAGAAAGCAAATCTGGAAGAAGCAATCTGAAGAAGAAAAGAGCTGAAATAAATCAACTCTCTAAAATGACGTGGCATTTCAATCTATCCGAAGAAGAAGCCAAACATATCATATAACACTCTAAAGATATGAAGACTCTCAACTCTCTGACTACGTGGACAAATCCTGAACGTCGAGAAGTCTCAACAAAGGCAAAGACCATTTTATTAACAACTAGAGAATTGTCTAAATGTCTTGTGCCTTCATCCATAAAGGAAATAGTAACAAAAGCTATTTTCCTCATTTTCAAGAAGCATTGTTCGAGAAAGAAAAAGGAGAAAAAGACAAAAAAACAAATAGTGATCAGAGATAGGTCAGCGCTGTTGTACACCTACTTCTGTACAAACTCTGTAACAGGGCATCAGAAGTCTGAAGTCTTTTCGAAGAAAAGCCAACTTCACTATGGATAAAGAAGAATCACAACGGCTAAAAATCATCTCTACTTTACCCACAGACTTCACACAGTGAAAAGAAAAGAGAGAGAGCCTAAGCAAACTTGCTGAAGTAGAAACTTTACTCTCGGAGAAAAAGGTAAAGAAGAAAGAACAGAAAAGAAGAAAGACCAAGAGAGAGAAACATCAACTTACTGAAGATCAAGAACAAGGAAAATCTCTCAAATAAAGCAAAGATTATTATAGTATCGGCAGTGTGTCAAAACTAATATATCTACACACCTAATCTGCTTAAACTCAGAAGCTACCGCATGAGAAAGCTACTTTCACAACGGTCTGAAAAACCTCACTCATACTTTCTCAACGGTAAAGTCAAAATACTTCTCAACGGCTATATTTTATCAAGACATATAAATAGCCTGAAATGTGAAATTGAAAAAAAAAGGCTTTTGAAAAAGAAGCTTTATGAAGCCTCAGAGCTTGAAGCCTCAATCCTCTAACCTCTGAAAAAGAGAGAGCACAGATAAGAGCTGGGAGATATTCCAGAGATACCTCAAGAGAGGAAGAAAGAAGGAAGTCAGCCTTAACATGAAAATTATATATTCATAAGGCAATGACAAAAGGAGGCAGCCATGGATATCAAGTCATCTATCCTTAAATCATGGCGTACATCTAGCTCACAGAAGAAATTGGCCAAGTTCAATACAGATCATATATAGCCAACCTTCTGAATCTACAGAGATGAATTAGATCATAAATTTATACACTTGTATCTCTGTCATTCTTTGCACTTAGAATTTAATCTTTGTATTATGAGTTTCACTCAGTAATTCCTAGGTACAAGAAAACTGAAATTTAAGTTCCGCTGAAACTTAAATTCAATGCTTATTGTAAACACTTTATGTGTAATAGAGCCTGGAAAGGCTTGGTGAAAGAAATAATACTCTGGAGAGCCTGGAGAGGCTTGGTGGAAGAAAGAATACTCTTGAGAGCCTGGAGAGGCTTGGAGAAAGAAAGAATACTGCATGAGTTGCCTGGAGAGGCAGTTGAAAAACAAAGATTACTTGGGAAGCGTGAAGAGGCTGGGAGAAAAGAATACTCGGGTAGAGCCTGGAGAGGCTTGATAGAAAAGAATACTCGGGTAGAGCCTGGAGAGGCTTGATATAAAAGAATACTCGGGTAGAGCTTGGAGAGGCTTGATAGAAAAGAATACTTGTTCAGCCTGGAGAGATTGAGAAGAATAATATTGCATGAGTTTCCTGGAGAGGCAGTTGATAACAAATAATACTTGTTCAGCCTGGAGAGGTTGAGAAGAATAATACTGCATAAGTTGCTTGGAGAGGCAGTTGATAACAAACAATACTTGTTCAGCCTGGAGAGGTTGAGAAGAATAATACTGCATAAGTTGCATGGAGAGGCAGTTGATAACAAAGAATACTTGGTAAGCCTGAAGTGGCTGGGATAAAAGAATACTTGTATCTGTGTTCAGATAGTGGAAAATGTGACACCCTTCTACCCCAATCTCTAACACAATGAATAAATCGAAATAAAAGGAAAAGTCATAACCCACATCGGGTAAAAAGGTTCACATTTCTCTCTTTTAAAAACGTCATTTAACTCAAAGTCAACTTCATATAATAAAAGATAAGGTCAATGGTTTCAAAACAACTAAAACATCAAATATTAAATGTCAACTTCAAAATATTCTTCATGGCCATGCAAGGTACTTAAAATAGTTCTCATCTATCTCTACTCAATAACATAATAAAGTAAACCCTATTACTAATGCCCTGATGTCACACGTATCAGAGCGGAACCCCTTCAATTCAATACTCGGCACCTTGAGTGCCATCTTCGTCACCTATAAAATAACCACAGATCGTACGGTGAGAAAAAGAACACCAACTCATACATGCACGCAGAAGGCTACCCTATCCTCACCCAACACATAGTCATATTCATTAAATTCATCACATAATCATCATCAATCATTTCATCTCACACACTTATTGCTCAACATATTAACTCATCACAATTATATAAGTCACACTTCACAAATCATCAAGGACACACTCTCCACACTCAACACATAACACTCATAACATAAATTCACATTCCAACACCATCATAAAATGCAATGTATGTTCACTCTATGATCATGCACACCAAAACTCATCCTAAGGATCATGACTCGGAACTCCGCACAATGGGCGCACCTCATCAATCCTCTTAGTTGTTACCAATGATGGCCCTACCGTTAACGCCCTCTCTTGGCCGATAGGTTGCACAACACCCCTCTCTTGGGCTCGTGCAGAGACATTCGCCCCCGTCATCATCACCCGCCTCTATCGGGCTAGATGACTCGCATTGAAAACACTCCCTCTCTTGGAGTCATGCATCGAATGTCCCCCATCATGGTCGTCACCCATCTCTAGGGCATATGCAAGCAAGGTCTGGCTTATGCATCACACACATCTCCTATCTCAATGTTATGCTCAATGAAATCATCATACATCATATTTCTCACACAACCTCTATGCACAATGCATAATCATCAATCCACATATATCTCATACAATCTCTATGCTCAATACATCCGCATCACATCACATAACAATTATTATAAATATATGATTTCACATAAAATATCCACATCACAGTAATCATACCACAATTAACACACTCTAAACATCCAATTTAATCCCTCAATTCCACAAATAATTTATATAATTAACACCAACAGATTAATTAACACCAACAGATTAAAGGATCACAATCATCACATAAACAACACTCTCATACACATTTTTGACCTGGTAATCGATTACCAGCAACTCTGGGACACAAAATATACTCTGGTAATCGATTACAAGCCTCATGTAATCGATTACCAGCCAATCACCTATCTGGTAATCAATTACCACACAGTTGTAATCGATTACCAGCATGTCAATTCTCTGGTAATCGATTACAGCCCCCCTATAATCGATTACCAGCAAGCCAAACTCACTCAACGCTGCCCAGAAAACCCTGTAGTCGATTACAGTCTATTGTAATCGACTACCAGCGACGCGAGATGACAGTTCTTGCGATTTTCACCCCTTTTAGACCCTTTTCTTCAACCCCTAATCAATCCTCATTGTTAATACTTCAATCCTCAACCTGTATGATTTGTTTTACATAGGTATTCAAACTAAGTATTGAGAAATGTTTTATTCAGCTATCTGAATTATTGATCGAATGCTCATATATTCTATCAAGGTCAGCAAGTTTATGAAAACAAATGTTTTTAACTTCCGCATAACTCTGATAATCTTTGTATCACCAAATTAAGTATTTCACAATAACTTGCTACAGTTCATTTGATATCTTTTGCGAAAAGGTTTTAATAAAATTGGCTTAAAATTTTAAAACACTATTCAACCCCCTTCTAGCGTTTCCTGTGGTTATTACAACTCACAGAGGAGGAGCCTTTAGTGATGGAATTTAAGCGTTCCTTGAGAGACATGATACAGGAATGAGAGTGACTTGCATAGGTCTGTTGGAGTTTACGCCATGCGTGAGCAGACGTATTAGTGGAAGACATGACAGTATGAGCTTCAGCATCACATGATCCAATAAGTGCAAGATAGAGAAATTGGTCTTGACATACTCAATAGGAGTACGCAGGATTGGGAACATCATTGTCACCTTGTTTGATGGTAGGAGGAGGACATTGAGTGTCCCCGGTAACAAAGCCTTCAAGATTCCGAGCAACAAGAAGAGAACGAATTTGTTTATGCCAGGCAGGATAGTTTGTGCCATTTAACTTAATGGGAAGATTAGTGGTAGTGTTGAACTCAATGGGGTCTTTGGGGTTTGAAGGTGGAGAGGCCATGAGGATCGAGAGGCTAGTGAAGCAAAAAGACTTTTGATACCGTAAAGAGATTTACAGAAAAATATATTTCATTCATTCAAAATGAGTATGAATACAAGAGGATATATTTATACAATATTTGGATAGCAAATAAATTTGAATTTAAAAATTAAATTCGAATTGAAATAATCCTAACCAAGATCGGAGATAAAATAGTACAACATATAAATTTAAATTTAAAATTAAATTCAAATTAAGAGAATCCTAACCATGAGAAGATAGGATATTAATTTGAAATTTAAAAATTAAATTCAAATTGAAAGAATCCTAAGCATGAGAATATAAGATAGTGACAACTATGTGAGTACTCCAACAAAATATATATATATATATATATAGAGAGAGAGAGAGAGGTCGGGCTTGCATATATTTTAATTTTCTTAGTTTTTATATTTTATTCCACTACACCAATAATATGTTAAGTAATCCACCGTTGAATTGAAGTTACTATCATATAGATCATACATATAAAATTTTATATTAATCAGAAATTATTTGATATGTCATTGAGATGTCTCAAGATTAACGTCATATATACATTTGAAATATATGAAAAAATCAACTATTTGATTATAAGTTATTAGTGTCAAAATTTTATGAAATTTGACACAAATAATCATGATAATGAATAAACATAATCAACGGTTGGATTACTAAAAAACACATTCGATTTGTAGCTATCAGCGGTGTAATATTTAATGTAACTTACATCTGTGTAAGTTGAACCCTTCCCATATATATATAGGTGGGGATCCACTTATTAAATTTATTCTGCTTAATAATTGTTTATAAATATTAAATTTTATCAGTTGATTGAAAATTTTAAATAAATATATATGAGTCTATAAAATATATGTACTTTAAAGGTCAATTGGTATTTCATTAAATAAATTTATTTAATGTATAATATACTTTCTAAAATATATTTAAATATTAATTATAAAATTACATAAATTTGATATGTTTAATTTATATAATGTTTGATGTATATGAGCAATATATTAATGTTGCTGCCCTCGTTAACATGTAACAAGATTCTAAATTATATATACTAGATGTTCACCGATTGTGTTGGGCGGATGTGAAAAAATGAGTTTGAAATTTATTAATTAAAATTTAAAATAATAAATATGTCAAATATATAAATATAAAATAATTTTTGTTTTGATATTAAATTAAGTAAAAATTATATTTGATAGAAAATGTGAGTTTGAAATAATATAATTAAGAAAATGATATTTATCTTTTTTGTTAAATTAATGATGTTTTTAGATATTAAAATATTTTTTATGGTAAAAAGGAAATGTTGAGTCCACTGACCTAACGACTTCAAAATATTAAAAGTGTTTCAATAATATAATAAAATGAATATGAGTGTATGATCAATTGGGTTATGAAAATAGAATATTAAAAAGTTAAAATGACAGGAAATTAAGATAATATCAATTAATATAAAATCTCGATGTGGTAAAAAATGTACAAATGAAAACGGCCTATAGCTTATTACTCAATTTTAATATATTAAATTTAAACACATATGCATTGCGCGAGTTTTTTAAAATACTTTTCTAAATAGGTACATATATTAAAAATATATATACATAAAAATAAAAATTATTACATCACCATGGAATCATTTTGAATATTAAGGCTTATGTGTTGCCTAAGCGAATAAATAAAATATGATTTTGTTAAGAGTATCAAATATAATAATTATTATATACATTATTTTGATATAATAAATTGAATAAAACTTTATATGTATTTGAAATAAAATTTATATTTATGATTTATTTATCTTATAATTAATAAAAAAATATTGTGAAGAAGTCATTGATATCCATAAATGTAATTGAATTAAAATTTGTAACTTCTTGTATCCATTCATCTCAATTATCCAAAGGTCAAATCATAAAAAATTAAGGGATTGATCCATGTAATGATAACGGAACAAAAATGCTTAATTGACAAAATGAAATATGACAATAAGATTGACGTGTGATGATGCGCTTCCGTTTTTATAGATTATAATAGATAATAGATTTGTATTATTAGTAAGCAGACACCACCCAATCTAGTTGTTTTGGATTAGCGCGCGACTTTATGTTTGGATAAGCGGAACAAGACATGAGGAACAGCGAGGCATTGGACAAGGATGAGGAGAAGATAAATGCCTTAAAGTCTTAAGTGTTAAGATTATTACTATACACGCATAGCATGTCTAATCTTTATAAAATTGGAAAGTATGCCATCAAGCTTCATGACTCTTCTTTTGTCTCTCTTATTTAATTTGCTTTTTTAAATTTATTTATTATTTCAGCATAGCAACAAACATAAAGAAAGAGAAAAGGAATGAACATAAATCTTTGGCACCCTCAGTATTGGTTGGACAAATCTCAAACGAATAGTTTTGGAAATCGGCATCTGAAGACTATGGATAGAAGGAAGGTACTTCTCTCGGAAGTCGGAACAGCCACAACACAAGACAACGTTGCATACTTATGGGATTCAAATTCGAAGATCACATGAATTAAATCTCAATTAATTTAGGTTGAATAAGATGATTTATTAAAAAAATTATGGTAAATGCTAAAAAGTATCCGAGAAAAACTAGCTAATTAAGGAACAAATAATGAATTCTTTTTTTATTAAAAAACATAGAACTTGATCGTGGCCGGAGTACGCACGATTGGTCCGAGATGTAGGACCGGGGTTGGAGACAGTGCTTGGAGGTAGGTTGGGATGTTTGGATGTAACCTCTCATAGCGGAACACTAAGAGGTAAAAGACACTCCGACGCTCAAATCAATTGAGAGCTCATGGTGGTGATTATGGGGCTTGATTCATTACCTTTGCTAAGTGGAGGGTTACATTATATATATGGACTCTCCTTGTTACTATAGCTGGCATAGGTATATAGTTTAGGGGCGCAAGGGATGATTACGCACATCACATACTCTAATATCTACATAATCATGTCGCTCGTGTCAGTAGTCATGCCGCACATATCAGTAAAGCATGGGTAGTGGTGTCAACAGGGCGGGGCAGTACAGGTAGTAAGTACCCGCTACCCGCACCAGTGGGGGAAAACCTGCCTTGCACACGCCCCATACCCGCCACGGGTACCCGCTAAGTGGATTTTTAACAAATTTAATACGAGTAGTAAGTACCCGGTACCCGCACCCGTGGGGGAAAACCTGCCTTGTACACACCCCATACCCGCCACAGGTACCCGCTAAGTGGATTTTTAATAGATTTTAGTACAAGTAGTAAGTACCCGCTACCCGTACTAAAATCTGTTAAAAATATAACATAAATAAAAAATAAAACGTGGGTATTTCTTTAAAAATATAAAAAATAAAAATCTTAAAACCATCCTAATTCACAATATCTATTATATAAAATCATAATTTAAAAAAATAAATCGAGCAATTGGCTTGTGGAAATTATTGTCTTTCTTCAACAATTTGGAATACTTATTGGGGAATATGTTCAAAACAAAGATAATTTTGATGAATATCAAGATGATATAATGTAGTTGATGTAAGAGAGATTGTTGATTTAGTCGTCTCTGTTGATTTTGTCATGGGTTTAGATGCTTCAAATCTCGATACAAAGGATTTCTTATATTTGTGGAGAAGAATTCTGAAGGGCTAGATCATCACAGTTCACGTAGCATTGTTAGAAGTGAGATTTGGTTCAAGAAGATGGGACGAACATAAGAGAAGTAACGTAACAATCGGACACAAAAGAAGCCAGATGTAGAACGCAGCAACCAATGGTGCAAAAATGGGGTGCTGGAGTTCTTGTTTGTGGAGAGAAATGATGCGACGCGATTGTGATTTTGAAAGTATGGATTCAGAGTTTTTCAAAGTGTAAAGAATCAATCAGGGTTAAAATTAATAAAATTATTTATATATTTATATTATATATATTAAAGGGTATTTTAGTAATTATATGTATACGGGTACCTGCGAGTACAGATACTCTAATACCCCCGTTAACAAATAGGTACTGAAAAAATCCATTAGTTTTCGCTCGCGGGTATCCGTTTAAAAACCCGACTCGACCCAGCAATGGGTTCTACCCGCGAGTATCTGCGGTGCGGGTTTTTTTTGTCATTCCTAAGCATGGGGCGCATTAAATGTGATGGGACCTAGTGGGTAGCCTAGGTGTACCTTACTGGATTGTAGGTGTTCTTTGGTAGTTCAATAATCAAGTGACTAGGATGTGTCTGACCAAGATTACTATACCAGTTGTGGCCTGATGGGTTTCTGGCAAGCGAACCACAAATCCAGCAGTATAATAGTAAGAAAGAGTATCGTATCCACAAGGAACGGTTATTTATGTAGACCGAAATCGTATTTATCAAGAGAAAGCACAGTTTAGAGAGTATGATTGCAGAATGGTAAAAAGAGTAGATAATTAATTGGTAAAAAGAGTAGATAATTAATTGGAATTAACACTCAAGGATAAATTGTGCGGGCTCTCCCAGGCGACAGATTTATCTCGGCTTATTTTGCTCTCTTTTGTTCAGTTTGTAAGAGTTAGACGATAAACGAGGCCTATTGGTAGACGCATCCTTCGCTCCAGTACGGTCACTACCTTATGCTCATTAGAATACGACCATGTTCGAACTCCTGGAATTACAACCCCCTAACTCTTCGTTATCGGCTATCAAGTCCTATTTGGCAACTGCTCCTTCACTTAGAGTACTCACACTGCCCCTCCCTCATTAGAAACAGTCCCTTTCAGCCGTCAGTAATAACCGAGTAATCTTATTCAATCAGAGATTGAGTTTCCTATGTCTAGGCTCCCCCAAACTCAATCATAGTCGTAACGTTAATTACAAACTAGCCTATAACTCCAGACGCAAGCGTGAGAATTAGGAATAAGCACAAAATAAGACTACCACCATTATAGATAGGGACCTTATTGAAATAATAATATAGCATTTATATACACTCAAGGATAGAATCGATTACATCCAATCCTACTGGAGAGTTAACTACATGAAGTAGCCATACAAACCATTGAAGACGCTGTCACCATCTTCAATCCTCGTGAAGCGCTCCTCCTCTCATACTCTAAACTTAGCTCTGGTACATAATCAATGAATTACAATGACTATCTACTCGCTAACCAACTAACTAACTTTGGACTGACGCAAGAGGTTCCTATTTATAGATTAGGAAAGACAAAGCAAATTTGGGAAGAGATCCTCTTAAAAACGGCAACAGGGACGTGATCTGCGTGTTCTGCACTTCAAGCTGCGCTACAGCGCAGGCTGTAGCGCAGGTTCCAGAGAGTTGCGCTTCACCCCGCGCTATAGCGCGGGGTGAAGCGCAGCTAACGTCTGCAGCTTCAACTTTCCTCTTTTAACTTGTTGATCTCTCCCCGAGACTGGTTTTTGCTCGTTTGTCCTTCCTTGTTTCCCTTTATTTTCTGATATCTTTTGTATTCATTGTGCAATCCTTGTTTATTTGGGAAGCTTGTCTGCAATATCTTTGATTGATTGGCTCTATCTCCTCATTAATGATTCAAATCTTCTTCAAATCTTTAATTAATTGTCCTCAATCAATCTCCAATCTTGCATGAATCCTCCACATTTAATGCCATTTAATCTCTGAATTGAATCTTTGCAAGAATCCTGCAAAATTCAGCAATAAATCTATTAAAATAGCATCAAATTCACAACTAGGATTAATAAATACAAATTATTAAATATTAAATAAAAAGGGATAAAAATGGGGCAAAATTACCATTTTGTCCTTGATAATTGAAATAAAATATATACTAATTTATCAACTATTTTTCACTTATCAAATTCCCCCCAACTTGAATTCTTGCTTGTCCTCAAGCAAGAGACCTCTTTGCATTCACAATCAATTCTAACCCCTAGTGTATTTTACAAAAACTAATTGTAATTCAAGGTAATCATCCCTTAACTCCTTCCTAAGAAGAAGTCACTTCCCAAACATAAGAAAAAATCAGAATCAAGAGATATTACCAATTAGCAGTTAGGATAGAAATACAAACATCAATTAAACTTTCTCAATAATAGCAATTAAAGCAGTAAGTGATAAACCAAGGAAATCTCTCATTCTCGCGGGTAAGTGTTTCCCTCAATCATTTTCACCCACTGTTGAACAACTAGAATTGATAGTCGTTTCCAAGGTCTGAACCTGCAAGCAGTTAGTATAGATCAAAAGGTCTTTCTTAGGTTGTAATGAGGCTGGGCTATCAAGAAATCATGGTTTTTCTGGATATTCAAAGAACACTTTGAATAGAGAGCATCTTGTGGTTGTGCTTTGGGACTTCTCTCAATTCACCCGATGATTCTTGAATGGTCACCCTTTTTCAGCTTTGGCCTCTTCTTTTGAAGAATTTCCCCCCAACTTATTTATTTTCCACACTTTGTGCAGATTTTTTTTTTGGTGGGGGAGGATCTTTTCTTTGTGATTCCTTGTGCCTTCTCTTGGATTCCTTGTGACCAACCTCTTTGTCAATTGCTTGTCCCATTTTGTTGTGGTGCACCTTGCTCTCTATCCCAAGTGTTAAGGGACGTGGTATGATCATTGATCATTGATAATGATAATGGCTGGGGTGCATCAAAAGAAACATTAAAGGCTCAAATGGGCAATCAATAAATGGAGATATTTATGCAGGGTTGGCTATTTGGCACTAAGCAGAATATTAAAATCACAAAATTGTGCCTTTGTCACTTCCATACCTTCTACAAGCAAGACAATTTTCAGAAACTCAAGCAATAACAATTGACAAGCAGCGATGAAAAGCTCTCAATATAAGTGTTTAAGTGTTTAGGGCTCTCAGCTCACCGGTTGGGCTAAATTTCCTTGCTAAAGCACTTACTGGATTTAATAAACTATCATGATAAGTTCTCTTGAGAAGTACCCTACTCCTAACTGATTATGGAATTAATCACAAGACCCTATTATCTTTCCTAGATTGGTTAGTTAAACTACTTATTTACAGAGAATTAGAATAAATTACCTTGATTCCTAAACCTAAAGTCCTAAAAATTTCACAAAAAATAACTGGATTAGTACTGCATAATATATATATAGGATGGGTTGGATACAAATCAAAGAAAAATAAGAAAAAAATAATCAAAAGGAAAGGAAAAAGAAAGAAAAGCACCAAATAGAAAAGAAAATGACTAGTCCTCTCTGTGGTCATGGTCCATGTGGTCTCTATCCTCAGCTCCAGCTGCACCATCCCCCCTGGAAAAATAGGCCTGTCCCCAGGCCACTGCAAGTAATCCTCAAAGAATGAGGGAAGCATGGGGTCCACTCCAGTCTGGTGATGACTACTCTGAAAGTGTAAGGCAGCTCGATGGAGAGTGGATATCTGGGCCATCATGTGAGTATGCTGGATCTCAAACCGCTGAGCCCATGTTGAAGCATCCCTAACTGCTGCTGGTGGTGGTGGTGGTTGCTGCTGCTGCTCATCCTCAACCTCCAACTCTGCAGCTGTAATACAGTTATCTTCAATGTAGGCTCTATCCATGGGAGGTAGGATGCGAACTGTAGGGTTCACCCCAACCCCCTAGACCTGCAGAGTGCGGTGATCAAAGATGGGAAGCCAAGTCGGATCCTGGAGTTGGGTGTCCTACGATATATTGCAGTGACATACTCCCCAATCTTCTTTGTGATGATCTGAGAAACGTCGATCACTCCTCTGGAAATGATAGTGTGGATGAGGTGGGCTATGTCCATAACAATATCAGAAACATGCCCTGTGGGGTAGATGTTGGCAAGTACCAACACTGTCCACATCTGTGTGATACTCCTCATATCCTTCCTGTGGATCCTAGCAGCATGTTTGTACCTGTTCCTCTCAAAGGAACGTCCTGGAAGGCATAGGAGTTGAGCAGTCTCCATGTCCAATGGCTCATTGTCGTTGTTACCAACGGCCTCCATCCTATCCTGGTATTGACAGGCAACCAGGTCTCTGTGCTCTGCAATCGGGTGTCCAAGCAGTGCATTGATTGAATTGCAATCAAAGTGGATCACCTGTCCTCTCACATAGGACTCTTGCCTGATGTTAATGCCCTGATCTCTAACAGCGTTGGCATAGAACTCCGTAACAATGTCGGGGTCGAAGTACTCATCTGGCCTGCTGAGGCGGCCCCAACGCCTCCTATGAATCTCAGCAGTAAACTCCTCATACTCCCCCTCCTCAAGGAGCACTCGTCTCTCCTTGATGAACTTGCAGTCTGCAATATCAGTATACGCTTCAAAGGTCTTAAGATCCTGGAAGCGGAAGGGATCAAAAGCAAGTTCCCTCTGGGAAGCTTTCCCCTTGGCACCCCCTGTGCCTTGTCTAGAGGAACTAGAGGCACCAACATGCTTTGTGCGAGGCATCTGCAAAAGATAAATAAATCAAAATTATTTATGCATCATAATATTTAATTATTCAAAATTAAAAAATTAAACGACCAATTTAATTTCCAAAAATTAGAATAAACAACCAAACAATTGCGCATAAAAATTTGATTTTATTAATTACCCAATTAATGCCAAATAATTAGTTAAGACATGCTAAAGTGATCAATTAAAGCAGTCCTAAACAATCCTAATCAGGCAAAAGTGAGAATTAAATTCAGGCTCAAAAAATCATGTCATCAGTAACATGCAATAGGGCATAATTAATTTTAATTAAGGCATGCAAAAATATCAGGATATTACAAGCATACATGCATCAACAAAATTAATTTGCAGAAATCATTGAGCACTTTCAAAAACTTCCACCACAGCAAACAGAATACTCAAAAGGATCCTAACCACATGCAAACTATTTTTAAGCATTTATCATCAATCATTTTTTTCCTAAAAGGTCCTAAACTTCTAAAATTCCTATCCTAATACTTTGCTCAAATAAGGCGAAAAATAAAAATTCCAATCGGTTAGAAAGGAAGAAAACTATAAAACATACCTGGTATGAAGTCAGAAACTGGAAAGGAGGTGATATGAGTGAGAAACAGGCAAGAACAGGTATAGGAGTCTCATAGGAAACAAAGGCAAGAAAAGTGGAGGGAAGTTCAAATGAACTTCCCTCGTTCACGTTTGAACGTTTATAAACGTTGCCCTGCGCTTCACTCTGCGCTATAGCGCAGAGTGAGGCGTGCATCACCACAGAAGGTGAAGCGTGCCGATGCGCTTCACCACTGCGCTTTAGCGCAGGGTGAAGCGCAGGCTCTAGAGAGTTAATTAGCTCCAGTAACTTCTGCGCTTTATCCTGCGCTATGGCGCAGGCTGCAGCACAAATATCAGTAACTCTCTGCTTCTGCTACTCCTACCTAATTTCATGCATTCTTTAATTTATATCCCTAAATTAACAATTTCTTATTCTCACCGGTAATTCCTAAAACTCAAAATAAAATAAAATTAAAAACTTACAAACACTGGGTTGCCTCCCAGGAAGCGCTTGTTTAACGTCTTCTAGCTCGACGCCTGGTATTGTAGCTTCTTTAAGGTGGCCTTAAGTGGAGGATGATGTTGGTCTCCATGCCAGTCCTACCTTTAAGTTTCCATCCTCCATGCAAATCAGTGACTCTTCCTTCATGGTCACTATCTTCCTCTGTGTCTGATGTTGATAGCTTGTTTCTTTTGAACCTGAATTCCCAGATGGATTCTAGGTCTTTTACTCTCATTTTAGGCTTCCTCAGAAATCCGGAGCCTTGCAATTGCGGAGAGTTCTGGGAAGTGGCATTATCTTGTTGTAGCAGGGGTATTTCCCTATCAATATGAAACACAATGGTTTCATCCTTTGCACCTATTGCATACTTCCCTCTATCAACATCGATGATCATTCGAGCAGCCTTCATGAATGGTCTTCCCAAAATAAGGGGGACATCAGTATCCTTCATTGCTGTCTCTGCAACGTAGAAATCTACCATATATGAAAACTTGTCTACTCTTATTTCAACATCCTCAAGTATTCCATGCAAGCTTTGAGCAGATTGATTTGCAAGAAGTAGTTTCACATTAGCAGGCTTGACCTTCATATCACTCAACTTATTAAAATACGATAGCGGCATCAAATTGATGCTCGCTCCAAGATCCAATAAAGCATAAGTTGAGGGTAGATTACCTAGAGATATGGGTATAGTGAACCTACCTGGGTCAAGTGACTTACTTGTGACTAAGACCTTCTCTCCATGTGGTTCTTCTTTTAGTTGGGCTGCTTTATCCTCATCTTGATGAACTGCTTCCTCTTGAGGTGCTTGTTCTTCAAAGACGAGCTCAACTTCCTCATCAGGGTCCTCCTCCTCTGACTTGTTGCCATCAGTAGCAATCGAGTTGCATTGCGCCTTGGGATTTGTTTGGGTTACGGCTGAAAAGTGTTGTTGTCTATATTCTGCCATCTCTGCTGCTAACTGACCCACTTGATTCTCTAGAGTCTTGATTGATGCCTCAGTTTTTGTTTTGAATCCAGTAAATCCTTGTACCAAGGTATCAATCTTCGACTCCAAAGAATTCAGTTTATCATAAGTTGAAGGTTGCTGCTGATAGGGTGGTTGTCGACCTCCATTCTGATTCGAGCCAGAGTTGGCTTGGTTATTTCTCCATCCTTGAGAGTATTGATTATTGTTATTGGAGAAATTTCCTTGCCTTCCCTGATTCCCCATGTAATTGACTTGCTCAGGTTGTGTCTCTTGGATAGCGCATTGACCATTTGGATGGTCTCCTCCACAAAAATCACAAATCAATGGTTGGGTAGGAACGAGTGGTAAGTAGACAACTTTGAGTTGTTGGGGTAGTGCCTTCAAAGTATCCGTCAGTGCTTCTATTTGACGTTTAATGAGCTTATTCTCTGCTAATAGAGCATCATTCTGATTCAGTTCTAGCATTCCCCTTTTTAATTGTGCAGGCTGTCTCCCACTTTGAGCTTGCTGGTCATTCATGGCCAAGTTGTTGATAATCTGTAGAGCTTGATCAACTTCTGCGGACAAGATTGTTCCTCCTGCTGCAGCATCTATAAATGATTTGGAGTCTGGACGTAGCCCTTTACAGAACATGTTAAGTTGGGCTATGTCTTTGAAACCATGGTTCGGACATTTGCGCAGCAAGGACTTGAATCTTTCCCAAGCTTCATATAGTGGCTCATCATCCTTTTGTCTGAAGGTTGAGATCTCTGCTTTGGCTTCTATTTGCTTCCCTGATGGGAAGAATCTAGTCAAGAATTTCTCCTCAACCACACCCCAATTAGTCAGACTTTGGTTTGGGTGTGACTATAGTCATTCCTTAGCTTGACCTATCAAAGAGAAAGGAAATAAGCGTAAGTAAACAGATTCTAAACTTCCCTCATCAAAACCCATAGTGCCAATCAATTCATAGAAAGTAGAAAGATGAAAGTTTGGATTCTCATGATCCAATCCTGCGAATTGATGGGCGCTGATTAGATTTAGATGTGCAGTCTTTAACTCCAAGGTTCTTGCATTAGGTGGTACTAAAATGCTAGAGTGGTGTCGTGGTCCTTGATGGGAGATGTAATCTCCTAAGGTTCTTCTCACTGGAGTTTCTTCTTCAGCCATATTTTTGGGCTCCTCAACAAATAACCTTCTTCTCCTCCTTCTTGAATTTCTACCTTTGTTCCGTCGAGACGTCCTGTCAATTTCTGGGTCGAACAGTAGTTGATTAGGAGTCGCCTGACCTCTCAAAAGCATAAACAAGAAACTTGGAAAAGGGTAAATGTTGAAGATATTTTTATTTTAATAAAGGAAAACAATAAAATTCCTAAAAATTCAAATCCTAAAAAAAGAATTAAATAAATAACTGAAATAAATAAAAATAAAAAAATAAACCTTGATAAATAGACCTCAGGGTTCTACACAAATTAGAACCGTTCCCCGGCAACGGCGCCAAAAATACTTGATGGGTTTCTGGCACGTGAACCACAAATCCAGCAGTATAATAGTAAGAAAGAGTATCGTATCCACAGGGAACGGTTACTTATGTAGACCAAAATCGTATTTATCAAGAGAAAGCACAGTTTATAGAGTATGATTGCAGAATGGTAAAAAGAGTAGATAATTAATTGGAGTTAGAAAGGTAGAGTTAGAGACACTTTACTTCGATCAGGATTGGATTTCATCTCATCACACCCATTGTGCATATAAAGACTACTTATTATTTTGGTATACTCTATAAAATATGTAGACAAACTTTATTGCTAAAGCCCCTACCTAGCGACCTTAACACTCAAGGATAAATTGTGCGGGCTCTCCCAGGCGACAGATTTATCTCGGCTTATTTTGCTCTCTTTTGTTCAGTTTGTAAGAGTTAGACGATAAACGAGGCCTATTGGTAGACGCATCCTTCGCTCCAGTACTGTCACTACCTTATGCTCATTAGAATACGCCCATGTTCGAACTCCTGGAATTACAACCCCCTAACTCTTTGTTATCGGCTATCAAGTCCTATTTGGCAACTGCTCCTTCACTTAGAGTACTCACACTGCCCCTCACTCATTAGAAACAGTCCCTTTCAGCCGTCAGTAATAACCGAGTAATCTTATTCAATCAGAGATTGAGTTTCCTATGTCTATGATCCCCCAAACTCAATCATAGTCGTAACGTTAATTACAAACTAGCCTATAACTCCAGACGCAAGCGTGAGAATTAGGAATAAGCACAGAATAAGACTACCACCATTATAGATAGGGACCTTATTGAAATAATAATATAGCATTTATATACACTCAAGGATAGAATCGATTACATCCAATCCTACTGGAGAGTTAACTACATGAAGTAGCCATACAAACCATTGAAGACGCTGTCACCATCTTCAATCCTCGTGAAGCGCTCCTCCTCTCATACTCTAAACTTAGCTCTGGTACATAATCAATGAATTACAATGACTATCTACTCGCTAACCAACTAACTAACTTTGGACTGACGCAAGAGGTTCCTATTTATAGATTAGGAAAGACAAAGCAAATTTGGGAAGAGATCCTCTTAAAAACGGCAACAGGGACGTGATCTGCGTGTTCTGCACTTCAAGTTGCGCTACAGCGCAGGCTGTAGCGCAGGTTCCAGAGAGTTGCGCTTCACCTGCGCTATAGCGCGGGGTGAAGCGCAGCTAACGTCTGCAGCTTCAACTTTCCTCTTTTAACTAGTTGATCTCTCCCCGAGACTGGTTTTTGCTCGTTTGTCCTTCCTTGTTTCCCTTTATTTTCTGATATCTTTGTATTCATTGTGCAATCCTTGTTTATTTGGGAAGCTTGTCTACAATATCTTTGATTGATTGGCTCTATCTCCTCATTAATGATTCAAATCTTCTTCAAATTTTTAATTAATTATCCTCAATCAATCTCCAATCTTGCATGAATCCTCCACATTTAATGCCATTTAATCTCTGAATTGAATCTTTGCAAGAATCCTGCAAAATTCAGCAATAAATCTATTAAAATAGCATCAAATTCACAACTAGGATTAATAAATACAAATTATTAAATATTAAATAAAAAGGGATAAAAATGGGACAAAATTACCATTTTGTCCTTGATAAGTGAAATAAAATATATACTAATTTATCAACTATTTTTCACTTATCATGGCCCTACCCCGACCGTCTATTATGCTGTTGAAGGCTTGGTGATTATACCCTGCCTGGTCGAGACCTGTCTTGTCCTGGTCTGGAACAGTTGCCCCCCAACTCGGTAGCTGAGGGTTCAAAGTTGCCGAGGAGATGGTAGCCGACGTTCGGGATAAGTGTCTGACCTGTCTTGACGTGGCTCGAAACAGAACTTTTTCTCCATTTCATATTATTTATTATTTAAAGTGATACACACATTTTAAGAAAATTATTAATTTCAATGATAAAATGACTCTTATTTATAAAAAGATTTTTATTGTATAATAAATAAATTGGTTGAGACACTATTGTCTCCTTTTTATGTTTATCTGTCCATTTGAAAAGAATAAAAATGGTCTATATTTATCTGTCACTTACAAGTCTAACATACATTTTTCTTAATTATATACCTTTAATTCTTAAAAAATACTCCCTCCAGTCATATTTATAAGATAATTCTGACAAAACACATATATTAAAAAAAGTAATTAATGCATTATTTTTAAGAAATTACTTTACAAGATTACAAGTTTATCCCTATTTAAAATTAAACTTCACTTGTGTCATTTTAAAACCTTTGATAGTCAATGAGGGAAAATATGAGAAAAAACAAATAAATACTTCTAGATTTGTGTACTTTGTCTTGTAAATAAGACAAAAAAAACTTCAAATATTGTATTATAAATAGAACCGGAGAGAGTAATAAATGTTCCACTATTAAAAAGAAATAATAGAAAATAAATAAAATGTATGGTAGGAGCTTTAAAATAGAATTTATTTTCTCTTCAATCTCCTTCTTCATCTCATTTATTTTTTTTCTTTTTTTTTTCTATCTCATCATTGATTAAATCTCTTATTTGTTTTTATTTAAATAGAGGTGGATCGAAACCAGATCCTCTTCAATCTAGAAAAAACTGGAATGCATCTTGGCCCTTTTTTTTAATGTATTAATTAAAAAAATAAAAAAATTATACACTAATTTATTTATAGCCGTTAAATCTGGACTGCAGAATCTACAGTACTGTAGAGGATCTGACTCAAGGTGGATCCACCTTTTTTTTGTCCAAAAGGTGGATCCATCTCTTCATATTTAGGTTGACAATTTTTGGGTAAAATATGTTTTTGGTTCCTATAAAATACCCGACTTTTGCATTTCGTCCCTATAATTTTTTTTTGTGTTAAAGCATCCTTGCAAATTTTTTTTTGCAAGTGGTCCCTCCCCCTATTTGGCGTGTGTTCTTCGCTAATGTGGCACTCCCTCTTTCCTAGTCACATATATTACATGGCTTTTCTTAAATCCTTCATGACATTTATCTTTTGTAAAATATGCCCATCCATCATTTTCATCCCCTTCCCATTTGTGCCCTAGCTCCCTCCATTACCACTCTGCAAGGTTCCACTGTAATTGATAAATTGAACTAAAACTCAAAGTGTGAAAGTGCCCAGAATACCAGGAATTCAAAGAATTCATAATTCATAATTCAGACACATCCAGAAAAATAAAATCTGAGAAAAAATTCAGAATACCATATGATAAATTGAACTAAAATTCAAAGCTTGAAGTGTTTATTTTTAAAGTCCCATTTACATAAAATAAAAAAATCAGATATATTGTCATCAGCCCCGCCTATAGCCACGGTAGCCGTCTTCAACCTCCGGCCAACTGCAGAACAGCCCCCTACCACAGATCTGCCATCTCCGTCGCGACCACGTTTCAAACCACCAGCAAACCTCAAAAAATTCTGACCTCACCAGATCTGCAGCAGCTGCACACCGTGCATCAACCATCAGTAGCCACCGTGAACAACTTCGTAGCATCTCCCAGTCCCACCGCGAGAGTCACTGTCCTCCCTATGCAGCCGCACACACGCGACCCTCATTGCCTCAGATCTGCCACCAACAGTCGCGAAACTGAGCCTCCTCAATGTCGTGCCTCCTCCTGCAGCACCACCACACCGCGAACAGTTGTTGTCTCCGCCGCGACAGTCCTGGTTAGCCGCTCAAGCCTCCGTCTCGCACCAGCAACCACTAAGGAACCTTCCTCACAGAACAGAAATGCAGAGGTTGCCAAATCCCTACAATATTTAGAAACAAAGGAGAATTGGTCAAAAGAACAGAAATGGGAAATGATAAGTCATGTTTGGGTGGAGATGCTCTGTCACGCAACAAGCCAATGTAGAGAATTGGTAATGGAGGGAGCTAGGGCACAAATGGGGGCAGCTTCTTGGAAGGGATAAAAATGATGGGTGAGCATATTTTACAAAAGATAAATGCCATGAAGGATTTAAGAAAAGCCCGGTAATATATGTGACTAGGAGAGATGGAGTGCCACATCAGCGAAAACACACACCAATAGGGGGAGGGACCACTTGCAAAAAAAAAAAACAATTTGCAAGGATGCTTTAACACAAAAATTTTATAGGGATAAAATGCAAAAGTCGAGTATTTTATAGGGACCCAAAACAAATTTACCCATAATTTTTTCATATTTCTGTGGGGCCACTGGAACCCAATTATTTTTACTATTTATATTATAATTTATAAAACGTAAGACATAAAATTTATGATAATTTTTCATATTTCTATGGGGCCACTGGAACCCAATTTTTTTACTATTTATAATTTATAAAACGTAAGACTTAAAATTTATCTAAAAATACTAAACTTCGTACTATTTAATTAAAACAAGCGTTAAAGCTGTCAGTAGTCTAAATTTCGTTTCTCGAAAAAACAATATTACAAGAAACATTTATTACAAGTAAGTGACTAAACCATGTGGGACTTTCATTTTGTTGAACAAGCGTGGTACCACTTTGCTGTGCTGTGCATGCTTGCCTGCTTACTTCATCCAACGAAAAAAATACTTAAAAAATATTCTCCACCATATAATATCTTCTCTCTCATAATTCAATAATGCCTATTCCTCTCTCCATCATTCTCTCACTAGTCACCCTTTTCTCTATGTCTCTATCTACTGTTATGAGCAAGCAGCTCGGTTAAAGCACTTAACATAGCAAAAGGTTCCTGCAATCCAAAGAGATCTGTTTCTAACTTTTCTGCTGGGCTTTTAAACGCTTCAACTTTCGGAGGTGCTTTATGGGAATTTCCATCGTTTTGATTCACCGTGGTGGAGTAGTCAAATCTGTTGTTGAGTGTATTCTTGAACCATTCTTTAGGCTTTGCTTTTTTCAGTATGCTAGCCTTTGATTTCCTTGGCAGGTTGCAGAATAAATCGACAAACTTGTCAAAACCCATGAATAAAAAAAGCATCTTTGAGCTACAGATTTGATACTCTGTTGTAAAAGAGCAAAGATTTGATTTTTTTCTGTTGGTCTTGATTGCTGGCTCTTTGTTACCCTTGTTTTAGCGTTTATGGAGTTCATGGGGGTTGGAAAATTTAGCGGGTGCCTTCTTTTTGTGTTCTTTGCTACCCTGTTAGTGGGTTCAGTGAGTGGAATTGGTATTAATTGGGGCACACAGTCATCGCACCCTTTGCCACCATCCACGGTGGTGAAAATGCTGAAAGACAACGGTATTCAGAAAGTTAAGCTTTTTGATGCTGATCCCAACATTTTAGTTGCTCTGAAGAAGTCTGGGATTCAGGTGATGGTGGGTATACCAAATGACATGCTCTATACGATGGCTAACAGTCTTCAAGCAGCTGAAAAATGGGTTTCCAAGAATGTTTCAGCCCATGTCTCATCTGGGGGAGTAGACATCAGGTAAACCCTTTTGTCTCTGTTGACTGGTTTATGTCACAGCTTTGGATATGAATGCTTGTGTTGAGTGATTCAGCTATGTTATTCTGCATTTCTTGTTGTGGAAGGATTTATTTGGCTTTAGATTGCAGCTCCTTGTAATTACTCTCTTTTTCTGCATTTGACGCTGTGAAAATAACTTGTTTCTCGTTGCTAAGCTGTGAGTTTGGCAGGTTTGTTGCACTAAGGACTGTGTTATCTGGTTCAATGCTTTTGAGGAGTAATGGTATTGTACAATTTTAGAAGTAAGCATTACGACTAGGAGAGACTTTCGATGGATGGATGGAAATTACTTGTCTTTCTGGTGGATTCCTTTGCAATGTGTTTGAAATCATTAAAAAGTTGAATTAATATGATTTCATTTAATAGTACTTGGTCACATTAGAAATGGACTGTGGCTGTGGCCTGACTTTACCTGCAAAGTTTAGAATCTTGTTAACTCTTGGAAAGGCTTTACCTAACCAGTAACCACCATTCCGGCCCGAGGGTTAACCTACAGCCATACCTGTGGGGATTCTCGGTGAAAGACAAAAAATTGATTTCATTTGAGTAGATTTGACTTGGTTTGATTCAGAAATCTATTCTAATTGATTTGATTTCACTGTGTTCAGAATCATTAAAAAGTAAAATTAAGTTGATTCCATTTGAAAAAGAATTGACTTGGTTAGATTTAGAAATTTAGAAATCTATTCTAATTCATTTGATTTGATTTAGCAATCAAATCCACTCAAATCAAACCTAGTTTGTTTGAACTTCTATATGCACACAACTACAATAAAAGAGATTTTAAAAATAAATCCTCTTCTATTTTATAACTTTCCAAACAAAGGATTTCGTATATAAGTCAATTCATTCCCCAATTTTGTGGTTCCAAACTTAGTATATGTATTTTTATTGCCAGCAATCCATGCCAAAGCACATAGTTATATTTCTTAAATGAGGTTACTAATTGTCATTGTAATTATTGGAAAAATTATTTTTAATGACTTAGGATTTATCCTGCTTGTTTTCTATTTGCTGCCTTCATGAACATCATTCTAGTGTCAATCTCCGAAAAACAGGGCATTCCCCTTGGTTCTTCATCATTTAACAAATAACAAAAGAATATTCGTGAATAGATCATGCTATTTAAAGCTTTAGAGTCTGTGTTCAAAAGTACTCTTTTGGTTACATATGATTCATAGCAATAAGATTCATCTGTCTTATAAAATTTTATATGCGAATCACCGTATTATGATGTCTAATTCTATGTCAATTGAAAAAATTAGACTATCCTTCTCCAGCTAACTATTCCTTCATTAAACAAATAGTGATTGTCCTTCTTTAGTCCTTATCATATAACATGAAAGCATACAAATAAAGTGTTGCACCTGGTGAACAGGATTTTATGGTCAGTCTACTGCCTATTGGCATAGCTGGTTTGAATTTGTCAGTTCTAGATGATTGAAATTATGTATGCTATGTTCATAGAGATTCTTTGCTGATAATCTTATCTTCCTTTTGATGAAACTAGTCTTGTTTTCACTTACTGCAATTTGAAATCTAAATTTATTAATTCCTTTATGATCACTTTATCTGCTCTCATTCTTTTAAACTGCTGTTTGCCTGCAATGAATTGATTATAGCCACACAAGGGTGGGAGATTCAGATATGATGCTAAATTCTTGTCCATTTGGATTAAGCTGTTGGCGATTTTTTATGAAATGGGGACTTTTAAGCAAGGCATGGATTATCAAAATTCAAATCATTTTGAGCACCTTACAAATGTTTTGGAACCTCCTGCCAGAAGATTTATCTCATGTGTAATGTTGTGTCTGCTCATGCAATGTTTTTTCCATTTCTTTTTCTGCTTGTACAGCTCACATTGCTCCAACTGTCAAATCAATGACTATTCATGTGTATGTCAAGGTTGCAATTGTCTATATTTTCTTAAACATTGTTTCCTGTAATTTTTTCAAGGTACGTTGCAGTTGGAAATGAGCCTTTCTTAGCAACTTACAATGGTACCTTTGAATCCACAACACTTCCAGCTCTTCAAAATATCCAATCAGCTCTTGTAAAAAATGGTTTGGGCAATGTGGTTAAAGTCACTGTCCCTTTAAATGCTGATGTGTATCAGAGCTCATCAGATAAACCTTCTGATGGCGACTTCAGGACAGACATCCATGATCTCATGGTGCAGATTGTCAAGTTCTTGAGCCAGAATAATGCTCCATTTACCGTGAACATCTATCCTTTTATCAGCCTTTATGCAGATCCCAATTTTCCTGTTGACTATGCCTTTTTCAATGGCTTTCAGTCTCCTATAAATGACAATGGAAAGATCTATGACAATGTCTTTGATGCTAACCATGATACTCTAGTATGGGCATTGCAGAAGAATGGTTTTGGAAACTTGCCTATAGTTGTAGGAGAAATTGGGTGGCCTACAGATGGAGACCGAAATGGAAATCTTCAGTACGCACAACGATTTAACCAAGGCTTTATGTCTCGCTATATTGCTGGAAAAGGGACTCCAATGAGGCCTGGTCCTATGGATGCATACTTGTTTAGCTTGATAGATGAAGATAGCAAAAGCATTCAACCAGGTAATTTTGAACGTCACTGGGGATTGTTTTACTACGATGGACAACCCAAATATCAGCTTAACATTGGAACAAGAACCAATGGCTTAGTAGGTGCTACTGGTGTAGCATGTCTGCCCAAAAAGTGGTGTATTTTGAAGCCCACAGCAAACCTTAATAGTGATCAAGTGGCACCAAGTGTATCTTATGCTTGTCAAAATGCAGATTGCACCAGTCTTGGGTATGGAACTTCATGTGGAAATTTAGATGTTCAAGGTAACATCTCTTATGCATTTAATAGCTACTACCAGGTGAATGACCAGATTGACAGTGCCTGCAAATTCCCAGGCCTTTCTATTGTCACTGACAAAGATCCTTCAGTGGGAGATTGCAAATTCAAAATCATGATTCAGACGGATTCTGCTAGCCTATATGGAAATGGGAAAATTGGGTCTCTTGCAATAGTGTTCTTTGTACTTTTGTTTTTGAATCCTATGTAATCTTTGGTCTAAAGATACTAGCTTTTAATCTATTTTTGGAGAAAGTAAACTGTGTAATTCAATTTTCATATTCAGCATGTTGGATGCAGCCAATGGAAGACAGAACTTGTTGAATACCGCAGAAGCAGTATTCTTATTCTATAGTTGACAACATTTCCTTAAAATCTGGATTCCAGATTGCAGATATTTCATGAAAAAACATAAAAAATTTGTTGACAACATTCCCTTAAATCTGGATTCCATAGTACAAATACCAAGGCAAACCTGGCAACAATGTTTTAATGTAAGGGAGTTAAAGAAACTAAATTATCTGGCATCACTGGTTCATTTAGATGTGGAGAGAAAATGAGCATAAAGAAAATAAAAATAAAGAAAAATAGTTTGATACATTGTGTGAATGAAGAGAAACAATTATTCTCCTTATGTAGTTTCATGAAAAAGTAAAAAAAAATATATTTATATTAAATGACTTTTAAATCCTTTTAAAATAATAGTATGTGAATATATGGAGAAATTTATCATTTCATAGCAAATTCTCTTTTTTTTTCTTCTCATGAAAGAGAATTTCTTTTATAAATTTTACTATTTGTTATCCTTAATTTTTTCACAATTTTACTATTTCTTTCATTTTCTGTATACTCAACTTCTCTCCTTAGTTTTTTATTTTTTCTTTTTCAAAACAAAACATAGGCCCAATGCTAATTCATCGCATGCTTCTTTTTTAATTGGTCAATCATCTGCTTTCGAGGTACCTTTTTTTTGTCCAAAAAAAGGTATCTTTTTCAGTTCTTCACACAAAATTGCAGAGACTTCTCTGGAATTGACAGTATCCAAAAACTCCACTTCCGAGCTAAATTCGCAAAATAAAACAGAATTTATATCAGTTTTAGTTTAATCAATGAATCTGTAAAATTAACAAGTGTACAAAAAATTAGGCAGACAAAAAATGGTGGAATAAGGTTGAGAAAAATCAAAATGAAGATAAAAAAGTAGGATAAATTTTCTAAATCAATCTTATAATTTGTTAAAAAATAGAAAATACTCTTCATTCTTTACTCAACAGTAAATAATTACAAACCAATAGTTCACATGAATTAATGTAAGAATTCTATTCATCTGAGAGCATTTCACATCTAAGAATGAAAACTCATTTAATATATAGTAGGTTAGAAATTGATGATAAAGATGAATAAATTCTGTGTGTCAATTCAATGATGCTTCTAGCTCTCTGGAATGTTAGTTGGTTGATTGTTCTATTTGTGTATATATATATATTATCATCACTCTTTTACAGGAGAGGTTTAAATATACATTAATGGATGGGATGCTGATTCCATGTATTGTGCGAGGAAACGGATCAATATCAGCAATCCACTGCCACAGTCCTTGTTTCTGACCAGTTGATATTGTGATGATCAAGTTTATTAATGTCCCTTCCAGCCCCAATTAACTAAAAACTTAAGACTGCATGAGATCTACACGAATATTTTTTTTTTTTTCAAAAAAAGAGTATTATAAATTCTACAGCACCATAAAGTGTAGAATAGAAAGTACAAAAAAATCAAGACGTCAAAAGGCTGTATAAATCAAAGTTAGAGATTATTGTATCAGAGTATACACATTTATTGACATCAAAATATATGATATGAAAGCATAGTCATAACCTTGAATTTATTCACTTACATCTCTGAACCTGAAAAAGCATATTCGTAACCTTGAGTTTATTCACTTACATCTCTGGACCTGAAAATTTACGTTGCTGTGACCACTTCAGCACCATACAAGTCATGTCTAATTTAATTCATGGAAGCATGTAGCAAGTTCTGGCATGAATTTAGGTGTTCAAGAAAAGATGAGGAAAAAATGTTAGAAGTTGATAGTAATGTACCATATCAGTGAAATTACTTCATTTTGGCATTCATTTCGTACTTCCGAATGTAGTCTCTAGATCTTATATCAGCCTGCAGTTCAAATAGAGGTGTAAGGACTGGATACATTAATTTTGCATAAGTAATCAAGAATTAGCATAGAGGCAATGATTCATAGTTCTTTTCTAAAGCCAAAAAAAAAAATGTCCCTAGAAAAGTTATATGACAGAACCTAGCCAAGCAATCTAATCTAAATATGTATTAATCAGCATCCAGCAATTGGGATAAAAGTAAATCAGTCTACCATCAACATTTGATACACTGAACTTTTGTAATAGGGATACTAATAAACGAGGTGCAGCAGCATTTAATGAATCATCAAACACTACATTTTTACAATAGAAATTTTAAGTTCAACTACAGGTGAAAGAGATGAAGCCTCAGACTATACTACCTAGGCTGCATGCAAATTTTCTAGTGACTCCTAAAATACACAGGCCAATATTACAATAAACTGGAAACAACTTCTGAACAACAGAAGAGTTACTATTAGCTTAATAAGAGATAAAGGATTAAAAGTATCAGGCATAAATATTTAATTTATTGTTCTGATTCATGTATTCTTTGTCTTTAACTTTAACCAGTGAGTGGTGATAGTAGACATATGTATGAAGTAGATATTGCATTCTTTCAAATGGCAAATAGTTTCACCTGCCTCATTGGCTCAGGCACACGATACTTGCAAGTCATCTGAACAATTGTAATGGCAGTCTGAAGTGATATCCTGTGACCAATAGATACAAATATTGGCTTTATTGATCCTTCTGTAGATCTCATGGCCTGGACATAGGTTTGGTAAGGGGAAAAAAAGCATGCTGAATCAATATATCAACAAAAAGTGCATAAACACATGGAATTGGATTTTTGCAGCTCATGTAAGTTTAAGCTTCATAACTTGCTTTTCATATAACCTACAAAAAGTGCACAACATTATATAAACTAATAAGGACGAGTGCCATTAATTTAAACTCTTACTGCTCCCCATATATGCCCAGAGCAACCAACCAAAGTAATAAAATCTTTAGAAGAGTTTTCTTTGGCTCCAAGAAGTTTTCTCACTGTAGATTGATTAAGACCATCCACATGATGCAACTGTAACATAAAAAGCTAAAGAGCTCAGGTGTCAACTCAGTACTTTTTAGTTCTTAACTACAAAAAGTATCAGATAGAATTGAATCTCTGAATTGATAGAAACACAAGTGAAAAGCTACTAAGGTTCATCAGTATTTGGACACATGAGGTGAAAAAAATAATAAATTTAGCTTATCTATACGGAGAATCATTAGTGATACTATCAATACTAACATTCTTTCCAATCCCAATCGTTGGAAGATTGGCCATAACTCCAATATGACAGGCCAAGCCAAAACCTGCAGAAGTTAAAGGTAGCAAGCTAAAATTTGTCAAACACAGCCAGGTAGCAAGCTAAAATTTGTTTCTTAAATAAACTATAACATAGACACATAATTCAGAAGAACCTAAAACGATTTCAACATTCTCAGGATAGTGATGCATTTATGCTAGATAAGAAAGAAGTTTTGACATTGGAAATTGAGTGATAAAAGTACTTCGGCTGAGATGTATAAAGTATAAACTATGAAGTATAGCCTTAAAATAATGGCATCGATATATTTTGGTAATAATCTATCTTGAGTTAAAATCAGTGCTTACTGCCTTTTGAGTTACAATAAACATGAATTGCTACGTTCAGTGTTGTAAACCGATCAAAAATTGAAACAACAGCTAGCCATTCTATTAATTATGAAAAATGTTTCATTCAATACCCCATTAGTTTAACAAAACAGTCAACAATAACAAGTGGTTCCTCACATTACTTACAGCTGTTAGCTTTCTATCCAACAGAAATTACAGTATCTTTGTAAATGTTATATTTCATAAAAGTTAAGTAAGTCCAAACGCATGGCTCTTTTAAAAAGAGGAAAAAAAGTCATCAATCAGAAAAGGGAAAAAATAGCGCAAGACTCTTTATGCAAAATGTTCGTGTATAAAGGCACTTGCCTCGCGGGTGAAGTATTCCATTTCCATCAACCATTAACAACTGTTAACGACATCAAAATAACCTTCTTTTCAGATGATGAAAACATTAGGTACAAAAACATCATAAATTGCAAGAATTCTGCATATATGAGTTTTTAGTACAGCTAACAAGATTGACAGCAATGTGAATACTGAATAATAAAAAAAGGAGAAGTTACAAACTTCAAAGGCATTAGTACAACAATTACCTGCGGGTAGAAAGGATTATCACTCCTTTTCATTTTATCCAGAATATCTAGAAGAACTGGGGCCTAAAATTATAGGAGCAATCAATATAATATCTTAAATAAATATATTAGATATTGAAAAAGAAAGAAAAACAGAGAGTAAATAGCTAAAATTAGGCCTTCCAATTCCAAGATATAATGCTACTCACTTAGCCCTTGAAAGATACAAATTACCGCATAACTTCTTGAAACATGCATTACATTGATTATATTAGTTCCTGAGTTAATGGCGTCAATAACTAATTTAATCGATCGACAAAATTCATAGACCTAATTGATAATTTCTAGTATCTCACAAGACTAATATATTCAACACTATATTTTCCAGGCACTAAATTGAGTGTTTATTTAAAAACAAATAAAGAAAGAACCTCTCTAAATGCAAGGAAGCCAGGCACATAAGGGACTCGAAGAGTGACCAAAGAGAAGTCCTGATAGACAACTTGCAGAGTGTGGAAGTCCAACACTACAAGGGTGCCACACGCCATTGATGGATCATCTTTGAGAAGCTTATATCAACACCACCAACATATCTCAACCTTTCTTCCTCTTGTGGTGTGCCTGTGGTGGGTAATTTCCATGTGAAACTATCCTCTTTGATCAGTTTTTCCCTGAGAATATCTTGCTCTCTGAAAAAGGTGGCCGAAAAAGGAAGACCGATTAATGATTGGATAAAAAGAAAAGTTTGAATTCGAGGAATGGAGATTTTTACACACGTAACGTTATCCAGTTCTGGTGATCTTGCGATGAAGTTGATGGTTCTTCAGTTTCGGATGGTTTTTCCATTGCTTGAAATCAGAGAGTAACACTGCGCCGTCTTCAAACGGCCTTCTTGAATTTGGCGTTTATCTGAATTAACTCTCCCTCTTATGTGATTTTTTTTTTGTAAGCCTCTTATGAGAATTGAAAACGTTGAATATAGTACCGAAAATAACAATTCGAATCTGATGAAAGGTTTAACCATAATTTCACTTCTTTATTCGTATTTTCTCCCTCTTTTCATACCCAAGAGAAGCATATAGAAGAGGTTAGAGGAGGCATCAATTGGTCACACTACAATTTTGAATCACTTTTTAATTCATAATTGACTTTTAATATTCATCGGAAGATTGAAAATTAATTTACTAGCATACCTACAAAATTATCCAAAATTATTTAATAGGTATTTGTTACGGTTAAAGTTAAATAGTGGTTTAGGCCCCATTTAATATAAAAAGTTAACATTATATATATTTTTAAAATATATCAAAATAAGAAATATTTGATTATCAATTCATTACTATTAAAAATTTACAAAATTTAATATAAATAGTTAAGATAATGAATAATTATGATTAAACGATTAGAATTCGATTAACAAAAAATCATGTTCTAGTTAAAGGCCCAAGAATTACAGCAACCTAACTACCAAGAACCATACAAAGGAAACAAACCCCCCTATAATCTTCAACTAGAAAATACTTTAGTGAAACAAGAGTTTATTGATATACATTTACACCAAGCTGAAGATGCTAACCTAGACTAGCAAGGTGATCAGCTCTATGATTGGATTCCCTAAATGCATGGCTTAAAAAGAAGGACGTGTTATTAGACAGAATCTATCTAATACTCCGAATCAACTCAAAGAAATTATGAGATGACTTACAAGGCCCTTTTACAAGATGGATTGCGAGAATTGAGTCCACATTAATAATGAGATTGTCCAGTTGAAGAGAACATGCTAATTTAAGGCCATGTAGAAAACCCCAAAGCTTAGCCTTAACTGTAGAACAGATTCCAATCTTGCAGGAAAAGCCACTCACAAAATTACCATCATGATCTTTAACTAAACCCCCACAGCTTTCCTGGAGACTTGGCCCAAGTACAAAACCATCAACTTTTAACTTATGACAATGTTAAGGAGGCCTAGTCTAACCAATCAATTCTTCTTTTTTATAGACTATGTGTGCAATAGGATAAGGAGATGTCACTACCTCTATAATACGACGAGCATAGCTAACAATATGAAAGAATAAATTCCCAAGTATTAATCTGAAAAATTAATGTATTTCTATCCTTCCATAACATCCAAATCCCAATAGGGAAAATAAAACTCCAAGATATTCCAACAACTGAATAAGCAAAGAATTCAATTTTTTTCTTAAACCACTAGTCCTGACCAAGACTGAAAAATGACACCTAATCCTCATGAGCTATTAAAGATTCCCAGAGCTCTACAACATATTCACAATCTCTAAGTGTATGCATTACTGTCTTTGCTGTTTGGTGGCATTGAGGGCACAAGTTATTTTAAGTCATCCTTCTCTTGAGCCTTTCATTATTAGTGAGCAATCAATCTTGGAGTACTTTCCAGTTGAAATGTATCAAATATTATTGATTGTAAAACTGTACAGGAGTTCCTCTGTTTTATAGAGGGAATTACATTGAGTGATTGACAAAAAATAAGGAAATCGGTATCTTAAATTAGGGAACATAATAAATCAAAAAAGGAAATAAAATAACTATACAATCAGAATTATTTACAGAAATATCTTAGAGTGTCAATTAGAGCTTTAATGCTCTTTTGACACCCTATCGACACTCCCCCTCAAGCTGGCTTGAAAATATCCTCCATGGACAACTTACTGGTTATGTTGTCAAAGGATTTCTTGGGTAGTCCTTTGGTTAGGATGTTTGCTGATTATTCTGTAGTGGGAACATAAGTGATACAGATCTGTCCCCTTTCTATCTTTTCCTTGATGAAGTGTTTGTCAACTTCCACATGCTTGGTCCTGTCATTTAGAACAGTGTTATGCGCAATAGATATTGCAGACTTGATAAGTGCCAATTATATGATTTATTCTTGTATTTTTATTGCACTTATCAAGGGTAAAATAGTAATTTAGGCCCCAAAATAATCCCTTTTATTAATAATTGTATAATTGTGTTTATTTAATTTGAATTTGATGATATTTTAATAGCAAATCTGTTGATTTTGCAGAATTATGAGAGGGATTTAAATGAGAAAAGAAGATAGCATTATTTGAGGATAGGATCTGCAGATTTGAAGTTTAAATGAGAGCAAATAAAGATAAGATCAGCAGCCATTTAAACAAGGATTCTGCGGATAACTTCCCCAATTTAAATTCAAAGACAAGATAAACACAGAATCAAGTCAAAAAGAGGGAATCAAGGAAAACCAAGCAAACAAGGATAAGATCAGGAAGAGATCAAGTTGTTAAAAGAGGAAACAGAGAAAGTTGAAAACGTGTTCCATGCTTCACCTGCGCTAAGCGCAGGATGGAGCGAAGCATTCTGGAAGTCACGTTTCACTTGCGCTTAGCGCAGGTGAAGCGCAGCTACACAGATTTGTTTTCTAATCTGATCTCAAAACAGATTCCTTCTAGATTTCATATAGCTTTCCTTCATCTATAAATAGGACCTTTTGTAAAGATCAAGGCAGCCTTAGATAGAGGAGCTTTTGGAGAGACGGCAGAGCAGAGCTAGGATTGAAGAAAAGTGTGACAGTTTCTTCATTGGTCTGTATGGCTACCATGCGTAGCTAAACTCTCCAATAGGGTTGAATGTAGTTGATTCAATCTCCAAGTGTATGTGAATTCTCTTCATTATTTATGAATCCCTATTCTATAATATCGGTACTTTTATACTTTACTTAATGCGTAACTTCCGCCTGTGTGCCGGAGTTATAGGTTGTTTTTGTAAAAATGCATTGGAAAATGGTTTTGTGAATTCAACAGCGAGTTTGGGGGAGCCTAGGAATAGGAAACTTGAATTCTGATTGGTAAAAGTACTCATAGTAGTCACTATAGGAATATAGGGCGAATTGATAGTGTTAACAAACGGAAAAGTAGAGCAATCAAGCCGGGGTAATTTGTCGTCTGGGAGAACCCACATGGATTATCTTCGAGTGTTTTGCTGCTGGTGACTCGGGGTAAAACAATATAGTTTGGCTAAGGTATTATAGAAATATATTCATAAATAATATTGGGATTCACATGCATAAGGGGTGCGATGATACAAAATTCAATCCTGATCCAAGTAACGTTATCTTACCTTATCTCTATTATCTCATCTATTTTATGCAATTTACTTTTCACACAATAATCATCAAAAATCGTTTCTTACTTTATAGTCTGATCACTAATAAATACGAAGTGAATCGTTCCCTGTGGATACGATACTCTTTACTTACTATTATACTGCTAGAATTTTGGTACGCTTGCCTAAATCCCATCAAGTATTTTTGGCACTGTACAACTTTATTGGTGGGGAATCGTAAACCTTCAATTCTTGCAGAAGCTTTTCCACCCACAATGCCTCACAAATTCCATGAGCCACTGCTCTAAATTCATCTTCTGCACGGCTCCTTGCTACAACATTTTGTTTTTTGCTTCTCCAACTGACCAGATTTCCTCCAACAAAGGTACAATAGCCTGATGTTGATCTTCGGTCTGTCACACTTCCAGCCCAGTCTGCATCAGTGTAGGCTTCTACCCGAAGGTGTCCCCTATTTTTATAGAGTAGTCCCTTACCAGGTGATCCCTTCAAGTATCTAAGGATCCTGAAAACTGCCTCCAAGTGTTCCGGTCCTGGTGCATGCATAAATTGGCTTACCGTGCTAACAACAAAGGCTATGTTTGTACGTGTGTGAGATAGATAAATTAGCCTTCCCACCAGTCGCCGATACCTTCCTTTGTCCACCATATCTTCAGTTTCAGCAGAGTGTAATTTTATGTTTGGCTTCATGGGTGTTTACACAGCTTTGCATCCAAGCATTCCTATTTCTTTTAAAAGATCTAGAATATACTTTCGCCGGTTCATAAAATACCTTCTTTAGACCTTGCAAATTCAATTCCAAGGAAGTATTTTAAAGGGCCAAGTTCCTTGATTTTAAAGACCTTGGCAAGTCTCTCCTTCAAATTTTTGAGCTCCAAGCTATCATCACCTGTCAAGATAATATCATCCACATATACAATCAAGATAGCAATCTTATTATTTGCTGAATGTTTATAAAACAACGTGTGATCAACTTGGCTTTGGATATAACCAAGTCCTTTTACCACAGTTCCGAACCGCTCAAACCATGCTCTTGGAGATTGCTTCAGCCCATATAGTGACTTCTTTAGTCTACATACCTTATTTCTTCCAAATCTTTACCAAATCCAGGGGGAAGACTCATAAATACTTCTTCCTCTAGTTCCTCATTCAGAAATGCATTCTTTACATCCAATTGGTGTAATGACCAGTTGAAATTGGCATCAAGGGATAGAAGAATCCGTACAGAGTTAAGTTTAGCAACTGGAGCAAAAGTCTCCTGATAATCCACTCCATAAGTTTGAGTGAATCCTTTGCTACCAATCTAGCCTTATACCTTTCTACACTTCCATCAGCATTGCATTTAATGTTAAAGACCCACTTACACCCTACATGTTTTTTTATCATGCAACAAGTCTACAATCTCCCACGTCTCATTCCTCTTAAGAGCATTCAACTCCTCTAAGACTGCTAATTTCCAGTTGGGATCATCTAGTGCTTCATCAATGTTTCTAGGCACAAACAAATTTGTAATTTTAGAGGTAAAGGCTTGATGATTTTGGGAAAGGTTTTGGTAGGAAACATATTTGGAAATGGATGGTTTGTGCTGGTTTTGGGTGATATTTTTTTGTGCAAGTTCTGATTCCTTTCTTGATAGCTATGGGCAAATCAGTATTAGAAGTGAGAATTTCAGAATTACCTAGAAGTTCTTGTGGTATTTCTGCAGGATGGCCTTCTGGAATTTCTGGTTGGTCAGGTGCAAAGATGATGGGTTGGTTTCTTATCCTTTTAGGACATTTTCGAGTATAAACATGAAGCTCTTGTTTTGATTGTGGTATTTCTTTCCCTGTTTGGGCTCCATCTAAGTTTGGCACAAGGTTTCCCTTATCACTTCAGGACTTGTTCCCATACGTTCATCCTTGTTATATTCATTTGTTTGATCAATTAAATTGTATCCTCTATTTCTAAAACAGGAGTGGGCAATGGTTCATGCAAAAAATTGTCTTCATTCATATTCTCCCCCTGAAGGGAGTTTTTTTTTAAAAAGGTTGATGTTCCATGAATGTAACATCCATGCTAACATGAAGCTTCTTTGTGGTGGGATTGAAACATCTATAACCCTTTTGGTTTGGAGAATATCCAATGAAAATGCATTTTTCTGCCTTTGGGTCAAGTTTAGACCGAGAGATAGAGGGTGTATGCATAAAAATAGTACAACCAAACACTTTTAAAGGTAGAACAATATGTAATCGACATGCTGGAAAAAAGGTTTGAACGTGTCCAATAGTGTGCGATAATTTAACACACGGGTGGACATTCTATTTATAAGATAAGCTGCTATTAGGATAGAATACCCCCACAAATATTTTGGAACATTGTTTTCAAACATAATGGCATGAGCTACTTCAAGGAGATGTTTGTTTTTCCTTTAAGCTGTGTCATTTTGTTGAGGAGTATTTGGGCATGTCGATTGATGTTGAATACCTTTAGTTTGGAGATATTCTTTCAGATTTTTATTAAAATATTCAGTGCCATTGTCACTTCTCAAAATGGAGACTTTTGTGTCAAATTGTGTTTCTAACATTTGTGAAAAACATTTAAATATATTAGGAACTTCAGATTTTGCATGCATAAGGTAGATCCAACACAAACGGGTGTGATCATCAATAAAGGTTACAAACCACCTTTCCCAAATTGGGTTATAATTTTTTATGGACCCCAAACATCACTATGGATTAGATGAAAAGGTTTAGATGCATGATAAGGTGAGAGGAATAAGGTGCTCTGTGGCTTTTAGCAAGAACACAACTTTCACATTCAAAAGAAAAACAATAAACATTTTTGAATAAATTTGGAAACAAATGCCTAAGATATTGAAATTAGGGTGTCCTAATCTATTATGCCAGAGCATTATTTGGTCCCTCACAGGGGTAGAACATATACCACTAAGACCCCGAGCTATTTTATTCTCGAAAGCATCCTCAAAGTAGTAGAGTCCATCCATCATCTTAACACTGCCAATCATCTTCCCCGAATTTCGGTCCTGAAAAATACAATGAGTGTCAAAGAAATCCACATTGCAATTGGAGTCCTTACAGATTTACTAACAGAGAGAAGATTACAGGAAAGTTTGGTACATGTAGAACATTTTTTAAATAAATGTGTTTAGATAAGGTAATCCTCTATTTTCCTGCAATTGATGAAAAACTACCATCTGCAATTCTGATTTTTTCATTTCCAGAACAAGGAGTATAAGTTTTAAATAAAAGAAAGAAACGTTGGTCATGTGGTCAGAAGCACCTGAATCAATGATCCATGGTACACACATATTTGATGTGCAATTAAGGGAGCTCGAGATACTAAAATTGTCTGTTTGTGCCAAAGAACCACTAGGAGTACCAGATAAAGAACTATAATTTAACAACCTTATCAGCTGCTCGACTTGTTCCTAGCTCAAAGAGGTTTTTTCTGCCTCATGAGCTGTAGGGAAAGGTCTAGGTGCTTTAGGATCTGATTTGCTGCCTTTTATATGTGTTGGTCTCCCATGAATTTTCCAGCAAGTTTCTCGGGTGTGACGTGGTTTATTATAGTGGTCACACCAGAGATTTGAGGAATTCTTCTGGTTGGTTGAACTCTTAAAGGCAGCAGCTTCTACAACAAGTGCATTGGTCTCGGGAGGAGTTGGGTCAACTTTGGTTTTACCCATCATCACATTTCTGCGAGTTTCCTCCCTTCTAACTTCTGCAAAAACCTAACCCAGTGAAGGTAAGGTTGCTCTCTTAATGATTCTTCCATGAACTTCATCTAGCTCATCATTGAGACCTGCAAGAAATTGAAATATTCTTCCTTCTTCCACTGTTTTCTGATGGTGTTTGGCATCCTCAGTAGACCTCCACTTGTAGTGTTGAAGAGATCAAGATCCTGCCATACCCGCTTCAAGGAGTGGAAGTATCTTGTCACGTTGTCACCTCCCTGCCGAATTTCTCTAGCTTGTAAGGTGAGTTCATAAATCTGAGATTTATTCCTCAGATCAGAATACATTTTAGTTACACTGTCCCACAATTCCTTGGCTGTGGAATAGCACATATAATTGCTATTGATGTCTTCCTCCATAGAGTTTACCAGTCACGTCATCACCATGGAGTTTTCAGCATCCCACACATGTTGTGGATCAGTGATGTCTGGCTCGAGTCGCTCACCAGTTAGATATCCAAGCTTTCCTCTACCACGGATATACATCTGCACAGATTGTGACCACCGAAGATAGTTCGACCCATTGAGTTGAAAAGAGGTGATTTGGACAGAATGGGAATCACCAAAAAGGACTCTTTGTTCCTGCTTTGGAGGTTGCGAGTCTTTCAGAGTGGCATTCTCCTTTTTCCGATTATCGTTGGTGGCTGAGGAACTGTCATCCATGGCTATAAATCAGAGGCGCAGAGACTAGCTCTAATACCAAGTTGAAATGTATCAAATATTATTGATTGTAAAACTGTACAGGAGTTCCTCTATTTTATAAAGGGAATTACATTGAGTGATTGACAAAAAATAAGAAAATATGTATCTTAAATTAGGGAACAGAATAAATCAAAAAAGGAAATAAAATAACTATACAATCAGAATTATTTACAGAAATATCTTAGAGTATCAGTTAGAGCTTTAATGCTCTTTTGACACCTTATCGACATTTCAAAATGAAAGAGATCCTTGGAGATGCCGGCATACTGCCTAAGGAAGGAACTGGAATCAAGGGAGCCTGGACCAGTAAGACTAGTGATGGGGCGTATGATGGCCAAGCAAGGAGAGTTGACTTTCTTAAGTCAACATTGACCACATTAATCTTGGTCAACACTATCCATTTTTTATTTTAACTGTAATTTCAATTCCCTAAAATAGAGTGCCTACTTGCCATGGCCTCTAAACTATGGTTTGATAAGATTTCAAATTATATTTCATTTTCATGTAATTCTCCTACTACTCTACCATATGGGGCTCTAATTTCCTTAGCTTTATTGGCTAAGATGAAGTTAGTCTAATTAGGATAGGAGTCATGGGTTCAACACCCAAGTTAGGAGGTTTTTCATTCTCTTGTATTTTCCTATATCTTGGCCGACCCCCTTCTCTCTATATAAGGGAGGCTCCTCACTCTTATATGGGTTAATCAATCATTATAATAGAAAGCTTATGTTTTGTATCTCCTCTTGTGAGTTGATAATGCTTAATGGTTCTTGCTCAAACCATGGTGATTCTTATCCAGCTCCATAAAGCCAATGGCAAATCTACACTCAAGGCTTATCTGCTGAAGGGGTTGCCTTCACCGTGTTGGAAATACAGGGAAACACTAGAAGGAGGTTGAATAGTGTTTCAATGGAAACTTTTTCTGTTTTAAAATATTTTGAAAAATATGCTTCTGAAAATCTTCAGATGATGGTTATCAGTCTAAAGGTTTTAGTTACCTTTTGAATCAAGTTCAGATTAATAAATTGGTTAAAGACTTTGTTTGATTCAGAAAAGAAGTTTTCACTTAAATACCTTTTCAATCCCCTTGTTAGAATAAAAACAAAATTGAAATAGTTTAAGGGATAGAGAAAACTTAGCCAAGAATATATCCTGGTTCACTCACAACCACCGTGAGCTACGTTCAGTCCCAGGGCAAAACCAGCACCTGGATTTCCACTAATCTCGCAAGATTACAAGTATTTTTTTCTGTCAAGCCTCTTCAGGCTCTACACCAAGTATTGTTTCTTTCACCAAGCCTTTTCAGGCTCTCAAACACTTATCCAAGTGTAACCCAAGTATTCTTTCAGACATAAATCCTCTCCAGGCTTATAAACCCAAACTATTCTAATTTTAAGCAGAAGAAATTTAGTTCACTATCTTCAGATGATAGCTTTGAACTATGATGTACAAACAACTGAGATTCTCTCAGAATATGAAAATAGAGTGAGTGTACAATAATATCAGAGTATATTTTTGCAGCGTATTGTTTCTTTGAAAAACTTCTTCTCTACTTCTTCAAATCTGCATGAGACGTATTTATAGTCTTCAGGGAATTAATGTTCGTTGCCAAATAGCATTAAATGCTCAAGGAGACGTTTGACACAAGTTCTGACCAAGGCATGCTGAGCAGACTAGGTGCAGCAGGTCTGCGCACACAAAGCATTCTGGCAGGAGCAGCAGCGTTGCAGACTTTCCTTAAAAAATGCTAAACATTTGAACGAGGAGAGAAAGCAACTCTGACTCTTATGCTGGAAAAGGTAAGATCTTGATATGAACGTTCCTCGTACTCAGCAACGTCTTTCAAGGGTCAAACCATTGTCCTGAAGTCTTCAGATTTCAAATGCAAGGGATGCTTCAGATGAACTTCTCACTTTCAAAAGATAAACACTCTTCAGACGAAGTTGTGTTCTTCAGACGATCTGAAGCTTCAGATGATGTTTCTCACTTTTCATGACCTGAAACAAACAGAATATTGTGAAAGAATATTGCCATATAAATTCATCTGTATTTTATATTGTTGTTCATTAAACTCTTTAAGGAAATGAGACTCAAAGTATATTTAATTATTTAAATTAAGTTTGAGACTCAACACACTGGTGGCACCTACCACTTCTAATCTCTTCCATTTTCTCTTGTATTTCCTTTAAAATTCTGCACACACTTATTGCACTTATGCACCCATTTCTACTTGAATTTGGCTATTCTAGCTTTTGTTGTTGCTCAATTCTAGATTCGTAATTCACCTGCTATCAGGAGGTCCCCTGCCATGACCACACCACTTTGTCAATATTTTTCTAGGGGAACCTGAGCAGGATCCATCCCGGTGAGGTATTCATAAGCAGATTTAATAGTGGATTCTCCATACTGGAAAAGCGTCAAGTTGGACTATCCCTACCCCAGAGGGGTCTAGAGGTTTAATACTAGCAAGAGAAGACAAGCACGCAGGTGGAATGAATGAATCAATCATCTCCCAATTCCATGAATGTTGAATAGTGAAAGAAGCCGCAGGTAAACTATGTTGCCAATCCAAGATGTCAGTAGTGGCATGGGATATCAGTGGGCCACAACCAGGGATAAATTGATCAAACCAGGAATTGGGTGGATATACCATCCCCTAGAATCCAACAAATACACCTTCTAAATGATGCCAAACCTTGGAGATCCCCTTCCATAAAACTCAATCTTGATTAGAAGCTTTGGTTGTAGGCACGGACAGGGCTGCAATCATATATTTTGCCTTCGAGACTTGCACCTATAACGCTTCTGGATTGGCAATTAATTAGGACTAAGCAAGCTTCAATAAATAAGCTTCACCTAAATCTGAAGAGATCTGAATCCTAATCTTCCCTCTTGCTTGGGACAACAAATTTTATCCCAAGAAACCATATGGCATTTCCTCTGTGTTTGTGATGATCCCCAGATAAAGTCCCTGCAAATCCATTCAATCTCTTCACACGTAGATAGAGGAAACATTGTTGCTTGCAATACATAGTTGGGGATGCTATAAGGCACACTTGAGCTAAGGTGACCCAACATGCAAAAGAGAGACAATTAGCTTTCCATGAATTTAAATTTTTTCTCCTTACTTATCCAGCAATGAGCATATGTTTCACGAAGAGGGTCTTGTATGGAGAGTTGGAACCCCAAGTTATAGACCAAGATTAAGGTGGGAATAGGCCAACCGACTTGTCAGGGGTCTGCGGCCTGGCCTTTTTATGGCCTGGCCTAGCCTGACTCGTTTATTAAAAAGGCCAGGCTAAGGCATGTTAAAAGGTCTGCTTAGTTAAATAGGTCAGGTTTCAGGCCTATGAAAAAGCTTATTAGGCTTAACATGTCGACCTGTTTAATATAATAATATATAATATATTAAATTGATTATATAAATAACTATAAATATAATTAAAAAAATTATAATATAATAAAAAATTAGAATATATTAAATTAATTATATAAAAAAGTCTGCTTAAAGGTCTGCTGGCCTGCATAGGCTTATAGGCTGTTTGCAGGCCTTGTTATAAAACATGATTCTAAACAGACTTACAGGCCAGACCATGCTTTTTCGCAGGCCAGGCCAGGACTTACAAAAATGTCAGTAACAGGTAACAGGACCAGCCTCAGGCTTAAGAATTAGGAGTCAGGCTAGGCTCAGGCCCGCCTAAGTCTGGCCTGGCTTGTTCCCCCCTAACCAAGATCATTAGTCTGAGCAATTTCAAGAACAGAGGACATTTGTTGAGCTAATTTTGTCCCCACATTTTTGGAGAAGAAAACCTTGAATTTGGTAAAGTTTCACTTCCTGGCCCAACGCTTGACAAAAGCACTGAAAAAATGTCTTAATTGTTGATTTGCAATTTTTCCTTTCTTTTAAGTGCTCACATTCTTCATGAGATCTTAACTATTTTGATTAAGGAAAAGATTATAGGATATCTCAAAAAAGTTGTGGAAAAGATCACAAGCATAAATTGAAGGTGGTCAGTTGAGTGGAAGAACAATAAGGTCCACAACCAGGTTGTGGAATGGACCACAAGCATTGTTCGAAATTGCTCCTTTCACTTGCAATAACAGAGAGGTCCACGAGCGGGGTCCTGAAAATTTCCACAACTGTGTTTCGTATCATATGCGGCGAAGAAAAAATTGCTATATGAGACAGAGAAATCCACATGTTGGTCATGGAAAATTCCACAAGCATGTTTCAAATAACATGCGTTGAGGCCCAAGTGTTTAAAAAAAAGGGAAAGGACCCAATCACACACAACAAATAGTCTTTGTTCATCACACTAGTGTCGTTCGCCTGTCCCTTAGCAAAACACATGTGCTCCCATTCACCGTTCAACCTCTCTGTATATGCCACCACCTATTCGGTGTGGCATCTCTCCTTCACCACCCACCTTTCGCAACCCTTCTTGCACTAGAGCGCCCTAATCGTCTCCTCTACCTGCATGATGCACCAATCGCGTGGCAGCCGCCGTGACATTATATTCAAACGTCCCTATCGGTCAGCCGCCTCCCCGCCCCAGACCAATTCTTCTCTCTGGTTCTCCTGCCATACAGTTCCGTCAGATGCATTCTCTTCTGTCACCCCTCTGTTTCAATTCCTTTGCATTGCAATGTCTCTAACCACCATCATGCCACCATTGCGAACCAGTAGTTCCCCTACTGCACCTGTCCTACTACGTCTTCAACGTGAGCAGCAACCACAATGCATGTCCTGGTGTTTTTCTTTAAAACCTATGGCGCTTGGACTGTTCTATTTGGGTGGTTTTCATTTGCTCTATATGGGTGGTTTTTTCCTCCTGATTATGATTTTATGAACAGAAGTCTCTATGCATTGTGCAAAATCATGTGATTTTGAATTTTTCATCTTGCAATTAGTTAGGTTGAGGTGTCTACACTCCCTTTATCTTTGCTTAACAGTTGTGATTTTTTTCCCTTGGTTACGGCTCCACAGGTTCACCATGACTCAAAGAAAAATGGCAAAGATGGCTCCTAAGAAAGCGACACAAATGACTTTCGTTAAAGCGAAAAAAATCAAATGCAGGCCTCCAGTTCTCAAGGATGATCTTACTCAGAGCAAAGGTTCTTGGTTGGCAAGGAAATTTACTTAGGAAAAAGTTATGTAAGGTTAGATAGCTATTGGTTGGCTCATCACTCCAATTGCACGACATTTCAAAATCCCACTAAATGGAGATAAGCCAAATTTGGGAACCTTTAGAATAGATCTTGAAATGTTGAACAATGAGATGCTTGTTAAACCAGATGACCATTATTGCTTAGCGATAAGTAAGCATTTGAAGATGCAATACCATAAACTCTCCATAATTCTGAATTTACCACGGTACGTGACAAGAATTTTTGGACATTTAATCATTCAAAGCCCTCAAGATGAGCAACTTAATGTTGAAATTTCTTGGACATTCATCTGGGTTCTCCTTCATTCCCACTGGTCCTCATGCTGGTGAAGGATTTTATTAAGTTGAGGGATTTTATTAAGTACACTATCTTTTGATTAGACAGCTCTTATCACTAGGATGACCTGTATGAAATAACGGTGATGCCTAAAAACAGTTTCACAGACTATATATAGATGCATATTAAGTGTATTTACTTTCGCCTATTTTATTTAGCTATAAGATTATTAAAAATTTTGTGAAAAATTCCCCACATTTTCATCACTTTTGAATTTCTTTATTTAATTAATGAAATAAAACCTCAAGTACCGGTGTGTCACATTCTACATCAGTGTTAAATATAACTACTATTGAAATTATAGAGTGAACACTCCACAATATTGATTTTTTGGGCTAATTGGGGTGATGAGGATTCTCTTTGTTACCACCTACCCAAGGAAGAGTTTATTGTTCTAGCTTCTATAGTGTTATGTTACAAATGAGAAATGGTGGTATTACTGTTCATCTTGTGGCATACATATAAATTAAGTGACCTCTAGGTATGTTTGTTGTGTTTTACTTATAAGACAATTTGACAGTTAAGGTTGTTCATCATTATGATAAAGGTTTATGCAGGTTTTTAAAAGTAATAATGTGAAATGTTGTAGATATAGACTAAAGAAGGAGGTTTTTGATAGGAAAGACATTGTTGCATTTATGCTATTTGATACCAATGTTGAGTTCTGTCTCATCTAAATGTGGTTTCTAGTGTATGAGATGAAGGTCTATTTAGCCCCTATTGAATATTGATGATATAGGTTATTGTTGTTGAATCTTTTGCAATATGTGTTTTTTTCTGTGATGGTTGGTTACAAGACTATGGTCCTAAGAGGTCATTTTTAGTTTAATTTCCTTGGTGGAAAATATTTGCATTTTAAGCTGGAAAAACACATGATTATGTGTTAAGTTTGATAGTTCCTTTAAAGTTAAGATTTGTGAGATGTTGGCATTATTGACTCTTTTAAAGAATGGACTAAATATCGTGACACCATAGAGTGTAAGTATTGTCCCTTATTAATTTGATTTCTCATGAGTTTAACTTCATGCTAACAAAGTGATTTTTTTATAGTGTCAATTTGTGTACCTTTTCCAAAATCTATATGACATATAGACTTATCAATATTTTCGAGTGGATAAAAACAAGAGAATTTTGATGACTTCATTGTAAACATAAGTCTAGTATCACTGGATGATATTCTAATTGATTCTTTGGTTGTTACGTGAATGAGGAATTTGTCATTGATGTAACATTAATGGACATAACAAGCACAAGGAAAAAAACATTAAGATTAGGAAGGTCAATAATGAGTAACGGTGGAGATTATGGAGGCGTTAGCATCTTACATGTAGTGTTTGAGTGTGCATTGTTCTTAGAATAATGACTTTTGATGTTGGAAAATGTTTCCTTATTTTGGTGATTGTGTACAACTTTTCTAATACGTGTTTTAATATTAAAGTGTTGTTGGGGTTTTGTTATGTTTGTTGACCATGGATTAGGTAGTTTCCCAATCAATGTTATGAACATGAATGTTTTGTACCGTGTTGTCTTAGTTGTATTTGTTTGACGTTTTGGGAATTGAAATCATATGGTTTTGGTGTTATTTTCGTGTGTCATGGGGTTTATGTAAGTTTTGATTTTAATAGTTTGTTATGTTGGGATGGACCTACCCCATCCTTATTTGAAGATGTATGTGGAAATATTGTTGGTTTATGCTCGAGAATTCAAAGATAATATTAGGGTTGTGCAGAAAATCCATTAAAACTGAACCGCATTATAATCCACACTGAACTGATCCACAAATAACTGAACCGTTGGCTAAAATCTGAACTGTTTGAACCGCTTTTTAAAAATATTTTAAAACTGGACCGTGCCCCTTAACTCAGTTCAGATAACCAAAAATCCATCTAGACTCATACACAATTACTCAACCTCATCTTCTCTTCTCTTCTCAACTCTTCTCTCAAGCTCATCTCTTCCCTATAAACCCTAAATCCCCAAATCACCAATCGCAATCGCAAATCGCAAATCGAAAATCTCAAATTGATTCAAAGACTGTTCCAACTCGGGATTGCTCGTGCTTCCCTCATTCCGAATCTGCGCTTCTGGTTTATCAAAGGCTCGGGATTGCTCGTGGCCTCGTCCTTCCACCATTCTAAATTCGCGCTTCTGGTTCGTCAATGGTAACTCTCAGCACTTAGCTTCAATTTTCATTTTCTTTCTTTTCTGAAAGGGGGAGGGGAGAGAGAGAGGGGGCCAAACAAATTTTTAGAAGAAAGAACTCTCTATAGCATGCAATTCGGATTTGAGGTCTCCAACATGCTTTTCAATTCTGATTTGGCATCTCCAACATGTTTTTTTTTTTTTTCAATTTTCAATTGCATTTTCAAGGAACTCTCTTCCACCTATGAATGAGAATGAGAATGGAAGCATCCTATGAAATCAGATTGTTGTCTAATGATCTGTTCACCCTTTGGTATTGCTTGTGTGAGAGTGACTTCTCTTGGAAATCACCACAACAGAACAATGCTATGCATGATGTTTCACGCTGTTGTAACAACTATTGTTAGATAATCTCTAATTCTGGTTATTGCTTCTATTAATTAATTACAAGTGGTTTCTGGAATTTTGTATTATGTAAAAATGATATTTAATTTCTAATGCAATTAAGAAGGGAAAAGTTTGTATAGAAGGGAAAAATTTAAGCCACCGATTTGTTATTTTTTTCCTTTACACTACTTTTAATACTACTTTAAGTAGTAGAGATGGCCCCAAAACCATGGGACACAACTTATAAGCAACCCCTTTGTTTGATCATTTGGATGTGGATATACTATGAATCAAACCATGACACCATTTCTCATGCTTAAGTTGTTTTCTTATTTACTAGGAACCCAGAGGAATTCCATGGGGTGAGGTTGGAGTTTGAATATGTTGTTGAGCCTACTGGAGTTTTCACTACAACAAAGACAAGGTAGCTGCTCACTTGAAGGTTTGTCATTAAGTATTCACATAACATTTTTTTGTTAAATGTGATTGCCATTATCTATATTTGGAATTTCCAGTGAAAGATGAAGGGAAAAATTTCTGAATAAGTGTTTAGCATTAGCGGGCTTTGTTTTCATTAACCAATATATTAGAAACCTTACATGGAATTTTTAATGTGATCAAAGTTATAATCCTTTTTTTATTTCTTTTGTCTTAATTTTTTGGTTATGTCCTTGATATTAAGGTCGTGCGAAGAAGGTGATTATTTTGCACCAAGCAAGGATTCCCCAATGTTTGTTGTGGGTGTCATGAGAAAGAAGAATACAAGTCAGATATTAAATATTGTTTCTAATGCTAGCTGCATAACCAATTGTCTTGCTCCACTTGCAAAGGTAGTTTGTCTTATAGTCACTTAAAGATTGAAAATAGAAGATTCTTTTATATAGAGAAAACAAAATCTAAATTAATTTTGCTGCACAATAGTTCTTACTTCTTTTGTTGGATGTATGACTCTACAATTTTGAGGTAGCACTATGAAATTCAACTCAAGAAAAAATCTGATTAGGCAATACAAGTAATGAACAGTGAGATTCATATTGGTTATGACTAAAAGTTGTTTCGTATTCTTTAGAGTTTAAGCATATTGTAACATGATGAATAATCCTTGTGAAACAAATTTACAATGTCTTGACTTCACAACTAATTCCAACGTGCATCATTGAAATGGCACCTCTTATTTACAATAAGATTAACACAAAGGTTAAAGGTAAAATTACATTTACACTTGGTTATGATTCTATTTAGAATATCATTGCTTCCAGTGAATAGACGACCCAAATTCATCCCTAGAATATCATTTAGAATACCACTTTCTTTAGAAACACCTAGTCCCTGACTTGAAACTTCATCCCTGCTGCAAATGAAAAGCTCTTTGAGTTAAGTGCTAGAACAAGGAAGTACATGCAAAAGCTTCCACAGTTTTCAACATTTAGATCATCATATCAATATATTTTCTCAGTTGCTACTATTTATGAAAACTTCATGCAAATATTCATCTATGATACTTAATTTTTCTATAACATATCTGCCAAGCTAGATTAGAAACAAATATTCATTTGGGATAAATTGTAGTCTATTTTTCAGTTTGACACATAACGTGAGGTCTAGCTACTTGCAAAAAAAAAAAAGACTTGCCTTGGGGTTGGATGATATTCAATTTTGGGTGGTGGTGCTGTTAATTGGGTTTGAGGTGCTGCACTTTTTTCAGGCCTCAAGGCCTTGGGTTTAGCCTGTGCTTATGCTGCTAGTTTCTGTTAATAATTTTCCTTCTCATGCTTCCCCCCTCCAGGTCGTTTTTGAAAACTTACATTCACTTGATTTGCAATACTATCTTCACTGCCATTTCTATGCTTGGTTTAAATCTATCTCCTTCGAAAGCATTTTATTAGCTAATAACAAAGTGGTTGCCTTTAGATACTTGTATCCTTGCATTTGTTGACATGTGTATTATGTGTTATTAGCCATTTCAATTTTGGTTTGTTTAAAATATTTTCAGAGATGGGAACTAGTGCTGCAAAATATCCTCTTGAATTCATTGCCTCCTTGTCTTTCACTGCATGGGAATCTTGATACGGACATTGGCTAATGCTTCACATGAAAAGCACACTGTCTGAATAGGTTCAAAACCGGTTCAGAAACAAGATTAAAAATAGGTTCAAAAACCATTTTTAAAACTGGATCAAAACCATTTTTTAAAACTAGATAAAAAATCATTTTTAAAACTGGTTCAGAAACCGGTTTTTGCACTGAAAACCGGTTCAGATCCAAGATTCAGTTCAAAATCGGTTTAGATCCATGAACCGGTTCAAAACCGGTTTGGTATCCATGAACGGTTTAAAACTGGTTTGGTTAAGTCTAAACCGGTTCCATCATTAAAAAAGTGGAGCGATTTTTTTAAACTTAATCCATACATTTGGTTGGGGTTTGGTTTTGGTTCAGTTTTATCAATATTTGATCCATGCACAACCCTAGATAATAACACTGCTTCTATTTTGAAATGACAAAATGAGATTTCAGTTTCAAGTACATGGACAAGGTCACAATAGGGAGAAGAAAAGAGTACTTAAGTCTCGTTTAGGATGGTTGCAAGTTTTCAAATTATAGTTTTTAAAGATTTCAATCAAGTTTTTATAACTCAAAAATCTCTTTTGGTGGTTTTGAAAACGTCTATGTTGAAAATTCCAAAAAAAATTTTTGTTATAAAAACTTGTTTTAAATTTGTTAAAAAAAAACTGAAAACTCACAATCACCTTAAATAGGGCCTAAGGAATTAAAAGTGAGTTAAATATGTTTTTAGTCCTTGAAATATAGTCGGGATTTGAGTTTAGTCTTTGTACTTCAAAACCGATGGATTTAATTGCTCAAAAGTTAAAATACTCATTTTCAGTCCTTATCGATAAAATTTTTCAGTCCCTATCAATAAAAATCCATAGCAAATTTGTAGGAGCACTTTGCAACAAGGACTAAATTGATGGGATGTTAAAAAATGGGATGGTGTAAATAGTAGGGGTGGGGTAAATAGTAATACCCTCTAATCAAGTAGGCAAATGAGAAAAATGGGCTTTACGCCTGAAAATGAGGCCTGCTCCTGCTAGGGTTAGTTACTCATACGAACGGGTTGGGCAATCGTCCGGTCCAGGCCAGGACCATCATCATCATGCCCTCTCTCATTTTCCTTTTTCTTTCTCTATAAAACCAAACGCATCACTTTAGGCCAGTTTCTTCTTCTTTTCTCCGTTTGTGCGTCTCTCTCAGTTCTGCGACCAATAACACCACCTACTCACAGGAAAAAAAAAAAGAAAAGGAAAGAAAAACCATACACCATCACGTGTGCACATATATCTCAATACCAATTAGAAAGCACAATCAACAATTCTCAACGCACACAATCAACACACAATTTCTCTGTAGTATTATATTTTTTTATCAATTTTTTCTTAAAATTAATATAGAAACCACCATGGACGACGAAGCGAATCGAAATCAAGGCCAAGTTCCTCCGCCACCTCCGCTGCGGAATCTCAGTCGCACGACGGCGACGGTGAAGAGAAGATGTTGAGGAGGAGGAGGAGGAAGAAGGGAGTCGAAGAAGAAGAAGAGGAGGTCATTGCAAAAGCTAACAAGCTAATGGATAAGATCACTGGTTCTCCTGATAACCCTAAACCCACCGTCCTCCATGCCCTTGCGTCCATTCTTGAAATCCAGGAGTCACGGTATGCTCTACCTACTTTCTCTCTCGTCTTTTGCTTTAATTTTCGCTGACGAAACTTCATTAAAACCATGGCTATTCTTTTAAATTTTGTTTAATTCTTTTTTCTGAATTCCTTCACTAGTGGCGCGATACTAGTATGCTGCATTTTGATCAAATCAAGCACTTTTTTAGTTTAGTACATTTGTTGCTTCAAGGTTTTAGTTGACATCTTCAACGTTTTTAGTTGGCTTTTCAGATATGTTAATGATTGGTATTAAGCACTTTCTTTTTCTTGGAATAAAGTTTTTGTTCGACCCTCTACTTCAGTTTCCTTCTCTTTATTTATCTTTTTTATTATTTATTTATTAGGTATTGATATATCATGTATTTTTTGTCTATTTATTGCTTATGTCACTATCTATGCCTGGTACTTTATCGTCGAATGCTGTACATACTGCTTGTTTATTTTCCTATATGTCGTTCCTATCAGTGGTTTTTTAATATTCCCTTAATGTTTGCACATGTAGATACAGGGAAGAGAATGACCATGCATCATCCAGTAATGCCCGGGCTTCTCAATAACATTGGGCGACTTGGGAGCTTAATCCGGGTATTTTGATGTCCTGGTCTTTATATATATTCCTCAAACTATTTCTCATGCAATTTTGGTTAAATTATAAGAGAGTAATTGTCTGTGACTCTGTCCTGTTATTCTCCACAGGAGAATGATGAGTTCTTTGAGTTGATATCTTCAAAGTTTCTGTCAGAAACAAGATACACCACATCCAATTCGGGCTGCTGCTGCCAGGCTTCTCCTGAGCTGTTCGCTAACTTGGATGTAAGACCTTCTTTACTATTGTTATCTAGCCTACTCTTTGTTAGTATTTTTCAAAATGCATAGGATGTGGTTGTACTGTCAACCTGATGAAGTGTAAATGGACAGTATCCCATGTTTTTGAGGAACCTGTCCTGGAGAACATCAAACATTGGGTAAGAGGATGAGAATACTAGTCTGTCTGCTGAGGAACAAAATCTGAAGCGTGTTCCAGGGAGTAAGGAAGCCTCGGATTCTGAAATGTTGAAAACCTATTCCACTGGTTCTTCTCGCTGTGTGTTTAGTCGGGTATGCTTCTGCAATTGACAATTTACTTTATTTTTTACTTTTTTTGTTCAGAAGTTTGGCTCTATTTTATATATTTATTCTTGCTTCTAGTGATATACTGATGATTATCATGCTTTTCCAGTCATCCCTGTTGTTTAGTTCTCATTTCCTTTATTTTCTTATTAAATTTGGAATGATTCTAGTGGAGGTCAAGTGGTTTGAAGATGTCTTCACATCTGGATTGCCAGCCAAGTTTATGCGATATCTTCGTTTGCGTGTGCTGGGGGAGACAAGTATCAGCCAGAAAGACACTAATTCTTTAACAGAGAGTAGGCATTGCATCTGGGATACTTCAATGAGAGGTAAAGATGATGGTCGCAACAGATTTCGACAGGTCCTGGAATCAAGTCATTTGATGATGCAAAGATGATTGACGAGAGATCGTCAGATGATCGAATGCGTGAAAGGGATCCAGATAAAAGCGTTAGTGGACTAATTTTCCAAGAAGATTCTTGTATGGATGAACCATCCTGATGGGTTGAGTGAAGGAGCTGGTATCTGTGAGGTAGGCACTGGTGGAGAGGATAGATGGCACTGTAGAGATATACGTGATGTAAGGGTAAAATATGGTGACCATGAAGACAATGCTAGAGATGACTCCTCAAAACGGCGTGTGAATTGTGGATGGGGAAGATCCAGAGAAAAGGGAAGGGTCAATGAAGGGAATGTAGAAAGTGAACCAGTTTTGTCATCTCCTGGTTCTGGTAGTCGATTAGTACAGGGAAAGAGTGTTAAGGATAGGAACATATTAAGGAATGTCGATATCAAAATGGTGCCTGATTCTAAGAAGAGTGTTGTCAGGATCAATTCCGAGGCAAATGTTTTGGGAAGAGATGATAATGATGATTGTTTCAAAGAGTGCTATATTGGAAGTAAAGATATCTCTAATCTGGTTAGGAAAGCAGTCCAAGCTGCTGAAGCTGAAGCTAGATCTGCCAATGCACCTGAAGAAGCTGTCAAGGCAGCTGGTGACGCTGCTGCTGAACTTGTTAAACTGCAGCTTCAGAGGTATGCTGGGGATCATTAAAAATTTTTGTGTGTGTGTGTGTACTATACATAAATTATAATAGTTTCTTCTCATATTTAGGAATTCAAATCCACTAATGATGAAGAAGCTGCTGTTTTAGCTGCTTCAAAAGCTACATCAACTGTTATTGATGCTGCATCTGCTGTTGAAGTTTCAAGGTATGTAAGAAAACATATATGAATATCTGGATGCTTTGAGGAACAATTGCCAGAGTGATTCTGTTAGTCTATGTAATAATGTTTTTCTTGGGTTTGTGGCAGGAGCTCCATCAGCATCAATAAGGAGATTGAGAATGCAGATGTCCAAGACAGAGAATCTGGTGAGGAAGTTGAAGATTACTTCATCCCAGATACTCAATCACTTTTGCAGTTGAGGGAAAAAATATTGCATTCAGTGTCCTTGAGCTACTCGGAGAATATGTAGAAGTTCTTGGCCCTGTATTACATGAGAAAGGGGTAGATGTGTGTCTTGCACTTTTGCAACAGAATTCTCAACAATCGAGAGGCTTCCAAAGTTGCCCTACTGTTGCCTGATGTCATGAAGCTGATCTGTGCTTTGGCTGCTCATAGGAAGTTTGCTGCACTATTTGTGGACCGTGGGGCATGGAAAAGCTTCTTGCTGTTCCTAGAATGGCTCAAACTTTCTTTGGCCTTTCTTCTTGTCTATTTACTATCGGTTCTCTGCAGGTAGGTACTCATGTTTTATAGGCATAGTTGTGAACTAAGGTGCATCATAATGTTTATACTCAAATCTTCTAAGTGTATTCCTTCATTAGTTGTCTTTCTATGATGCTATTGCTATTACATTTTACTGATTCTCAATATCATTTCAGGGATAATGGAAAGGGTTTGTGCTCTTTCATCAGATGTTGTTTATCATTTGGTTGAGTTGGCTCTCCAGCTCCTTGAATGCAACCAAGACCAAGCTCGGAAGAATGCAGCATTGTTCTTTGCTGCTGCATTTGTCTTTAGAGCAGTTCTTGATGCTTTTGACGCCCAGGATGGATTACAGAAATTACTGGGCCTTCTAAATGATGCTGCTTTGCTAAGATCGGGAGTAAATTCTGGGGCTTTGGGTCTATCCAACGCAGGATCACTTCGAAATGATCGATCGTCTGAGGTGCTGACATCATCTGAGAAGCAGATAGCCTATCATACTTGTGTTGCTTTGCGGCAATACTTCAGAGCTCATCTCCTTTTGTTAGTGGATTCCATTCGTCCAACAAAAGCAAACCGTAGTGCTGCTAGGAATCTTCCAAGTGTAAGGGCAGCATACAAGCCACTTGACATTAGCAATGAAGCAATGGATGCTGTACTCCTGCAATTACAAAAAGATCGGAAGCTGGGTTCTGCATTTGTGAGAACAACGTTGGCCAGCAGTTGATAAGTTCTTGGCATGTAATGGGCATATTACTATGCTGGAATTGTGTCAGGTATGACATGTCACATGTGTAGTTTGCTCATTCACTCTCATGCAATTTTTATAAGTACAAACTTTGGTTTTTATTTGAAGGCCCCACCTGTGGAACGGTATTTGCATGATTTGCTTCAGTATGCATTGGGTGTTCTTCATATTGTTACATTGGTGCCTAGCAGCCGCAAGATGATTGTAAATGCAACATTAAGTAACAATCGTGTGGGTACAGCAATCATTCTGGATGCTGCAAATATTGCTAGTAATCATGTGGACCCTGAGGTAATGTCTTGTGATAGAATTTGTAGTGTTTAATGCCTAAGTTTTGCAATTGATAAAAGGAAGATGCTAGACTTTGGACATACTGATTGTGCTAAAATATGGTATCTCATTTTTCTATTCACTACTGGCATTTCAGATAATTCAGCCTGCTTTAAATGTATTAGTCAACCTTGTTTGTCCTCCACCTTCAATCAGTAACAAACCAGCTTTGGTTACACAAGGGCAGCAGTCTGCTTCTGCCCAAACCTCAAAATGTCCTCTGTCAGAGACTAGAGATAGAACTTCTGAACGAAATGTCATAGATCGATCTGTTAATATTTCCAGTCAGACAGATCCGAGGGAGCGGAATGGGGACTCTAGTGCTGTGGATCGAGACAGTTCTGGCAGCAGTTAGTACACAAACTTTTAATAGCCTCCACAGACTGCTGTCCTGGCTGCTTCTTCAGGATTGGTTGGAGGACCATAGAATATCTCTGGGTGCTGGAGCAGGCTCTGCTGGCCTGGCTGCACAACTGGTACAAGGATATCGTCAAGCAAGAGAGGCTGTTCGCGCTAATAATGGAATAAAGGTTCTTTTGCATCTCCTCCAACCTCGCATATATTCGCCTCCTGCTGCTTTGGACTGCCTTCGTGCTCTAGCATGTCGAGTTCTGCTTGGTTTAGCCAGAGATGATACTATTGCACACATATTGACAAAGCTACAGGTGAACAACAATTTTCTATTTTATTGAACTCAATCATAATTAACTTGGCCTCTATGCATTGTTCCATTAAATCCTGGTAGTATGGGATTACTAATCAGCATCTAGTCAGGAAATAGAGTAGCTCTGCACTAAATTTTACTTGCATATCATTTAGATTGTGTTTTGATGTTGGCTTTAGATTAGGAAACATTTTTTGTTCAATGCTTAGTTGTAATAGAAGGGAACATGTGGTTGTTAAATATCTTCAAAATTGAATATCTTGATTTTGTATGTCTGTGTTCTAGGTTGGGAAGAAGCTGTCAGAACTAATCCGGGATTCAGGCAGCCAGACACATGGAACAGAGCAGGGTAGGTGGCAAGCTGAACTTCCCAAGCTGCAATTGAGTTAATTGGGGTGAGCATCTTCACATTCCTTTTGGAAATTTTTTAGATTTTTTTTGAATTTTTTGTTTGAATAAACTGATTCTTGCAGCTATGTTGTGTTGCTGCTATGCTTTTTACTTGCATCTATTCATTTTTCTACATGTCACCCACTTCTTATTCTGTATTTGCTTGTAATGTATATTTTTTTGGTTTTCCTTATTTGTCCTGTCTGTTGGCCAGGAATCCATCCATCAGGTTTATCATGTGCCTATATAATCCTTGATGCTCACTAGTCTGCTATAACATAGAATGTTTAAGGTGTCGCCTATCTTCACTGCCAACATTATCAAAATGCCATTAAAATTAATTAAGGCTTAACATTCTTTGCTACACTGTGTGAGGACACAGCTTAGAACCTTTTAGATTGAACAGGATTAATGATTTTGCAATGTAGAGATTAACTCATGACTGGTAATATGATAGGTAGAAAATTATCATCATGAGTTTTTCTTTTACATATTTTTCTACATTTCAGTACAAATAAAACTTAATCCAATACTTTTAGTGCTTTGGGTCACGGATATATTCCTGATTTATACTAAATATTGTCTTGGTTTGTCTGTTCCTTGTCCATATGCGGGTCACATTGGAAACATTGAATCAAGGTCTGATTGATTTTTAGGAATTTTCTAGTAATTCAAGATAGCTGTTGGAATTCTTTGGGGGCTTAAGTTTCAGTGTTGTTTCAAGGTATATAATCATGCTCCTATGATTAATATTATTGGGAATACTATAATCAGGAATGTTACTCATGGGTAAAATTTACAAACATGTTTGGTAGGTACGCAAGAATCTTTTTAAAATTTATTTAATTCAGAAATGAAAAATCACAAAAATAGAAAAAAAATGTTGTAAAATGAAGGGGAAATGGAAAGTTATAGTTAAAATAACTTTCAATCCAATGAGAACATAAGATGACCAGTAACCACTCTCATGATGGGAATAAAAAGTGGGAAAGTCATGGGTAAGTTAGTTTTCTTGGGAATGGATAATACATAGGAATATGTTTTTTAAAACTTGTAACAACATGGGAATCTTAAGGTTCTGTTGGTTTGCATTTTCATTTTCTGTTTCTGAAATTTTACAAAGGAAAAAACTGAAAATGCTGGAAACAGATTTTTTTTCCCAGCATTTCCTTTATAAAATTTCAGAAAATAGGAAACAAAATGAAAACAAGAAAGGGAAACAAGAAATGAAATGCAAACCAAACAGACCCTTATTCCCAAGCTCACTTTCCCAGGAATATTTTGTATACCTTGAAACAAAGACACTAACTGTTACTTTTAATTGTTCATTTTGTGTTTAAATTACACTTGAAGGCTGTTATTGTGTTTAGTTTCTTAAGGAGCAATTTGTAGGTTCTCTGTAATTCAACAGCAATTACTTCAATACTTGTGTTGCTTGTAGTCATGCTCATCCAATTTCTATGGAGTGCTGTTAATTTTCTTGCTTCATTTGATGCCAGACAAAATTTCTGCTGACTTATTAAGTAGACAGAAACAACTAAGATATTTATCATTATTCATTAACATTAATTAAGGCTTTCATTATCAGCTTCTGCTGTAACACACTTCCACTCTGTTCTTATATTCAAAGTTGCTTAAAATGGGATAGATAACTATAATGGTCTGTTCTTTGTGAAGGCTGCTATTGATATGCATATATTGAAATTATATTTGTAGATTGTCACTAACTCAGGGCGTGCAAGTACATTAGCAGCTACTGATGCAGCTACTCCTACCTTAAGGCGCATAGAAAGAGCAGCTATTGCTGCTGCCACTCCTATAACATATCACTCGAGGTATTCACTGGTTTTTTATGGTTGACCATTTGCAGTTTTTCCTATTTATTTGCAGTTCTTTCCACCCTCCATACTGATGGTTCCTTTTGTTCTCTTTCTAAAATCAGGGAACTTTTGCTCCTTATTCATGAACACCTTCAGGCATCTGGATTGTCACAAACTGCTTCTATGTTGCTTAAAGAGGCTCAATTGAAACCTTTGCCATCAGTGGTTGCTCCATCATCTCTTGCACAACAACCTTCCACACAGGAAGCTCCTCCAGTACAACTCCAGTGGCCTTCTGGTCGTGCTCCTGGATTTCTGTCCAACAAATTAAAGCTTAATGTAGGGGATGGGGATTCCAACACAAAGATTGATTCAGCTTTCTCCTCAAAGAAAAAGTCACTGAATTTTTCTTCTTCCTTTGGTTCAAATTCAAGACATCAACTTGTTGATTTTCGGCAGTCATCTGTCCGAAAATTGTTAGGTACTGGTAAAGAGTCTTTAGAAACCGCAGCAGTATTAGAGACTCCATCAGAGCCTTTGGGGAAACATAACATTGATGCTGAATCTCAGTACAAGACTCCAATCATCTTGCCGATGAAACGGAAACTATATGAGTTAAAGGATATAGGAGTGTTGTCATCATCTGGAAAGCGACTATATACTGGGGATCAAGGAATTCGCTCTCCTATTTGTCCAACTCCACATTCGATTCGTAGAAGTAACATGCAGACTGATGCTATTGGGCTTTCTACACCAAGTTCCAACCTGAGAAATCAACAAGGACGTTCTGACTATGTGGATGAGAATCAAAACAGTATGTCAACTCTAGGTCAGGTTACACCATCCTCCCTAGTCATAAATGATCTTCAGCATAACAATTCAGAGCGTATAACATTAGATTCTCTAGTGGTTCAGTATTTGAAGCATCAGCACCGCCAATGCCCAGCTCCTATTACTACTCTTCCTCCACTGTCTCTTTTACACCCTCATGTATGTCCTGAACCCAAGCGAAGCCTTGATGCCCCTTCTAATGTGACAGCTCGCCTTGGTACACGTGAATTTAAACTAATATATGGTGGAGTCCATGGGAATCGCAGGGATCGTCAATTTGTTTATAGCAGATTCAGACCATGGCGCACCTGTCGTGATGATGCTGGTGCCTTACTAACTTGCATATCATTTGTTGGGGACTCTTCTCATATTGCTGTTGGGAGCCACAATGGAGAGCTCAAACTTTTTGATGCTAACAACAACAATGCGGTGGAGAGCTTTACCGGTCACCAGTATCCATTGACACTTGTTCAGTCTTTTGTTTCTGGTGAGACCCAGCTGTTGCTTTCTTCAAGCTCCCAAGATGTAAGGTTGTGGGATGCCTCATCAATTTTGAGTGGTACTACCCATTCATTTGAAGGTTGCAAGGCTGCCAGATTTAGCAATGCTGGGAATGTTTTTGCAGCCTTGTCATCAGAATCTTCACAACGGGAAATCCTCTTGTATGATATCCAGACATGTCAGCTAGAGTCTAAGTTGTCAGATACTTCAACAAATTTTACAGGTCGGGGTCATATTTATTCTTTAATCCACTTTAACCCTTCTGACTCAATGCTGCTTTGGAATGGTATCTTATGGGACCGGCGGGTTTCTGGGCCTGTTCATCGCTTTGATCAGTTCACAGACTATGGTGGTGGAGGCTTTCATCCTGCTGGCAATGAGGTATGCAGAATCTTGTATCTGTCTTGCAAAATAGAAATTGTAATGTTGTAGGAAGATTATCTTAAATTTACTGCAAGTTAAACCTATGGGAATTGTCACATGCAAAATATCGGTATACTATTTACTCATGAGTCCCAATTGAAGGGAATAATAATGTTGAATAGGACCAAAACTTCCTTATTAGGCTATGTTTGGCAAGGGGGGTGGCAAAGAAATTTTAGAGTAAATTTTTGTGAAAGTGGCTTTGTATGGTTCACTTGTAAGTTGTAAGGGAGGGGTGAAAACTTAAAGGGGCGTAGCATTTTCCCCAATTTCAGGGGTTAGTGTTACCTTGTTTTTGACGGGTGAAAGTTCTTCCACAGCTCTGTCTATCTCTTTCTCTATTTCTCTCTCATTGCTTCACCATCCTCCGGTGATCCTCACACTGCTGTGGGAGCATGGCACTAGTACCAGCAAATAGATCAGTAATTGCTTTCACTGAGAACTGGTAGTTTAACCAATGAATTCATCATTCTCTGTCAGGCAGCAGGTTATATTCTCTGCCATATGATGGCAGAGAAAGCCAGAGATGGTGCCTTTAGCTCGGCCTTAGTGACTAAGGCATGGTAGATATGGCTTTATCCTTAAGTCCCTGGACTGGGGCTACTGGGGTTGAACACCACAAGGAGTTGCCGCCAGAGATGGCTGAGGCTACGGTGAAGCCCCCCATTTCTACTACATCAACAAAATCTCACCTCTCCATAGCTTGTTGAAGCCTCATTATAGTGACATGTTTTTGCTTGAAGGAACACTACTGGTGTTAGACCAGAAGTGGTCCAAAGGTTGGAAGTTAATGGTCTTGTTGATGAGTGCTCTAAAGGCACTAGTGTAGTTAGTAAGTTTTGATGGGAAATCACGACATTTAATGATAACAATAAATGCTACATCTACATGTTTCAATAAAAACTTTTCATTTTTTATTCTTTAACTAGTCTCCTTAGGGCACTCTTTAGCATTTCTTAAAAGTTAATCTTTCTTTTGCTTACTGTATAAATTAAAATAAAAATTTTATCCTACTTATTATTTTATGAAATATGTTTCCCTTAAATCTTTGACGTGTTAAATTTTGATGGTGTACCGAACCTACCCTCAGGAAGTTCTTGTGCATCTATAAGTAGGGTTGGTTGAAGGAGATTGTGTAGAGGAAAGAGGTTTTGCAGGGTTTTTTTTGGGGGGGGAGGGGTTATTTTGACATCGAGATATCCAGTAGCCTATAAGTTTAATAATTATGTTTTTTTGTTAGTATATATATATATTTTGTATAACCTGGCATTTCTGATTTTTTTATATCACGCGATGAAAATTGTTTTCTAACCAGGTTATTATAAACTCTGAAGTCTGGGATCTGCGCAAGTTCCGACTGCTTCGCAGTGTACCTTCATTGGATCAAACAGCAATAACATTTAATGCTCATGGCGATGTTATATACGCTATCCTAAGGAGAAATATTGAGGATGTAATGTCAGCAGTCAACACACGACGTGTCAAGCACCCTCTTTTTGCAGCTTTCCGCACTTTGGATGCAGTGAATTATTCTGATATTGCTACTATCCCTGTGGATCGCTGTGTTCTTGATTTCACAACTGAACCAACAGATTCATTTGTTGGGTTGGTTACAATGGATGATCAAGATGAAATGTACGCCTCAGCCAGAATCTATGAAATTGGTCGTCGGAGGCCAACTGATGATGATTCCGATCCTGATGATGCGGAAAGTGAAGAGGAAGATGAGGATGAGGACGAAGATGCTGATGTAGATCCTCTTTTAGGCCCTGGTTTTGGTGGAGATAGCGAGAGTGATGGTGATGACATAAGTAATGATGATGATAGTATAAGTGAGCTTGATGATGAAGATGGAGATTTCATTACGGATGATGTAGACTTTGAAGGAGGACCTGGCATGCTGGACATTGTGACAGAAGGCGACGAGGATGATGATGATGATAGTGAAGTACTTGGATCTTTTAGTAGTGGCGAAGAAGATTTTGGCTTTGACTATTAACTGTTAATCAAATGGTTCAAGAGGCTGTAATTATTGTTATTTCTTTCTTCATTATATTCATTTTAGGGCAAAAGAAAGTTTTGACTCAATTTTGCTATGTTAACCTCTGCAAACACATTATTATAGAAGTTCAAGAAGCCGTAACTGTACATATTGTCTCAAACCAGAGTTTTCCTCGGATTTCGCCTCATTTCTGTCTCTGGATTTTTGAACCAGAGATGTGTATCTTTACACTAATGTAAAACTAGATGTGGACCCGTGTGGTGCGCAAACAAATAAATACATCCCCTAACAAATAAATACTCCCCTTAGGTGTCCATAAGATAAGGTTTGAAATTCTTTGGTTCCAAAAGCACATAAATCTAAAAATATTTAATATTTTTTTTTTATATTTATCCTTATTGATTATTAAAGGTTTTAAATTTACAGAATGACTGGAATAGTAAAATTTAATTTTAAATAAAGATAAATTTAGAAAGTTGTAGAGTATTTTTCAACATTTTTCTTTTTCTTTTTTACTTTTAAAATTTATTTCTAATTTGTCTTTTAAGGAAATAATTATCTTTACATTTTTATTTATTTTTTATTTTTATTATCTTTATTTTTATTTATTTGTCTCATTATATAAAAATATAAATTAAGAAATACAATAAATATGTTGGTTTATATTAAATTTATTGTTTTTTTAATACATTATTTATTTCTCTATTTTATTCATTTACATTTTCATTTATTATATTTTATTAAGCATAAAAGTAAAAAAACGTAATTAATACTCTTTGAATTTTTAAATGTAACAGATAAATAAAAACAAAAATCTTATGATGGAATAGATAAATAGGAACATATTTGGAATGATTAGGTCTTTGAGTTACTGCTATGTTGTTTTTGTTGTTGTTATTATTATTATTGTTATTGTTGTTGTTGTTGTTGCTGCTGCTTAATGCCGACACTATTTTTTTGCTTATAACAACACACCTATTTACTTTAGAAATTAATTTAAAAGCTTTATGACAAAACCCAACATTCCTTTGTTTTCACAACACTCCAATTTATTTTAGAAGTTAGCAACACTCCTAGCAATATAATCTCGCTCTTTCTATTCATATTTGTTGATTAGAATTATGAAATTTATAAGGGTTAAGTATGTTTTTAGTCCCTCAAAATATAGTGAAATTTGGTTTTGGTCCCTCATTTATTTTTTTATTGATTTTGGTCCTCCATATTTTAAAATCACACGATTTTAGTCCTTGTCGTTAGTTATATTCCGCTGAGTGATAACGTAGTAATATTTCTTGTAGATTTTTCCATGGATTTACATTCAAATTTTTCTGCAGATTTCAAAATTCAAAGGAAATTTTATTTAGATTCTAAAATTTGCGGGAAATTTACTATAGATTTTTTTACAACAAAGTAAAGAAGTTTTATAGCAGCATTTTTATGTAAAAAAATTGAGGTATTTGGAAATTTACTACACATGAATTTTCTAGAGAAAAAATCGAAAGAAGTTTTTTGTAAATTTTTACCCGGGAACGTCGTAGTGAAACTGCGAAAGTGACTTAACTGAGTACAATTAATAAGGAGTACTAAAAGCATGTGATTTTAAAAAATGGAGGACCAAAACCAATGAAAAAATAAATGAGGGACCAAAATCAAATTTCATCATATTTTGAGGGACCAAAAACATATTTAACCCAATTTATAATTATTTTGTTTTCATGTACTTGAAAAAAATTATTGTTTTATATTTTGATTTATTGTATATTTATTCGAGTAAATTTAAAACTTAAGCCAATTTTTCACTTATAGGTTTAAAGTGATTTTTTTATGAGTCACACATATCCTTCACGTGAGATAGTCTTGCATACACAGGGCTCGAACTCGAGACCACTGGTCAAGTTGGAACAACCCTTACCAACTGATCCACATGCTCGATGGTAAACAATCAGGTCTTTATGTTACTACTACTATATTGTTGTTGTTGTTGTTAAGTACACATTTATAGTTAAGTCTATGTATAGAAGTGGTTATTTATTCTACCAAATTGGTTAATTACAAGTAACATAAAATGTGGTTAAGTGTGAGTTTGTATGTGGTTAATACTCATACTCAATTGGGTAGCATCGAAGTTACTTTAATTAATGTTCAAAATGACAAACATTTAATTTTATTCCAATTTAACATAAGGATGATTATTGTGTGATGGGTTCTTTGTGCTAACTGGATTATGTGAACGAATGGTTAATTATGAGTTCAATAATGGTTAATGGATTGGTAATTATGGTTAATTAATTTCATCAGAATAGAAAAAAAAACACAGGGAACTTATGTTAACCCTTCAAGAAATTACTCATTCAAATGAGGTTAATTGTCAGTCTAATAATAGTTAGTTATAGTGTTGGTTTGGTTAATGTCATTAGAATACAACAATGATCACCTAAAACTCAATATCGTCAACATGAGGTTTGCAACATCCCGGAAATTGGAACCTAAAAAACCTAAGAGAATCCTTAGGTGGTGAACTTAGCCAAGAGAGGGAAGTTAGATGTAGGGTAAGAATTCAGAGATTAAGGGTGATTTCAGACAAGAAATTAGGGAATCCATTAGGAATTATGAGTTTTAAAAGAGTTTAGAAAAGGAAACAGGAATTAAGCTAATTGACTGTAGGTAGGACCTAGAAGGAACCACACCATGTATCAGAGAGAAGTATAAATGTTTAAGAATGAGAAAATTAGTTTGGTTAAAGAAGAATTAAGTTGAAAGGAAGGATTATGAGAAAGAGTTAGGGAGAAGAGCTACACCCGAGATCTTAGCCATTAAATATGGAAGAATGAGCCTCATAGTCAAGGGAATAGATTTATCAAGGATTAGAGTGGTGGAGATTTGGATGAGAAGAACTAAGTTAGAAGAAGTTTTGATGGATAGAAAGTAGGTTTGAGAAGGAGAGAATTGAATTGGAACCAAGAGGGGCACAAATTGATGTTATTGCTTAATTTTGGGAATTAGGCCTAATGACCTTGGTGTACTAATTCACAAATATCTAGAGTTGTAGATGTCCGATTGAGGTGATTCCACTCTCATTAGAAAGCTTATTTCCGGGGCTTCATTTTGATAGGTTATATGATAGGGTTTGGATGAAAACTTCACCTTCAAACAGACTCATTTTCGCTCAAGCGCATCCTGAGCGAGGATATCAGCAATAAGGGAAAATTGCAATCTGGTTTTCTCGCTCGAGCTGAGCTCGAGCGCAGCCTGAGCGCAGAAAAACAGAGAGCAATTTGAGAAATTCAGCTCGAGCTGAGCTCAAGCGCAACCTGAGCGAGAACTTGCGCTTGAGCTACGCTCAAGCGAGGCTTAAGCGCAGACCCGATTTCTGCACTTTAAAAACATAAGTTACGGTTTCTTTCTTGAACTCTTTCCGTTTCTTCTTCATTTTAGAGAGAGAAAGAGCGGTTTCTAGAGAGAGGAACGCCTTGGGAACTTGGAGGAAGAGGATTAAAGCTAAGGCTCTCCAACCCTAGTCCTCCCCAACCTTCTTCCCTTCTCTTAGGGCTTCTATTGAGGTGGGTGTGACTCTCACTTGTTTGTCTTGATTGTTCTCACAACATGTTCCCCATTCTTTTTCCCTTTCTTCCATGGAATAATGATGTATGTATGAGATAAGTTTATGAATTATGAATGTATTGATGATTGGATGCCTAGAATTGCAAAACCATAGGGTAGATGATTTGAGTGATTATGTGTTATGAACCTTGAACATGTTATTTATGAAACCACGGGCCTTTGGCCATCACAGTCATGGATTATGAGTTGAGATAATGATGATGTAATATGAACCTTGAATATTTTATTATGGAATCATGGGCCTTTGGCCATCACAGTCATGAATGATGAGTTAAGTTATCACAGGGCTTATAGCCATCACAGTGCCTTCGGGCTATCACAGGGTCATTGACCGTCACAGTCACAGGCCTTCGGGCAAATTATTTAAGAAAGACGGGGTAACCACATCGAACTCATGGCCAAGAGGGAGATGTGGTCCCCAATCACAGAATGAAAATTAAACATTATTTAAGACTTAATCATAGGTAGCCCTGGACGACGGTCCTTGGTTACATGGCCGAGCGCTCATCACAGTCACGTTACAGTGTAAAGACCCCGGGTGTCGGGTAACAACACCTCACAGTCATGCATTGCATCATAAACATTATTTCAATGATGATATATTATGTGTAATTCATTTATTCATGATGCTCTAGATAGATATGTGTAATTGTGATGATTCTTGATTGTTTTCCCCACACCGCACACACTTGTTACGCTCACTGGGACGTAGTCTCATCCCACGATATGGGAATTATATTTCAGTTGTGCAGGATGAGTTTCAGGATCAGGACGAGAAGTAGAGGATACATGAAGTACCATAGATTAGACCTTTATTTCTTATTATCGTTATTGATTTGCTTAGGACTACCGTAGTCTTTTGTTTCGTTGTTTCCTAGGAAATTACTATGTTAATTTTGATGCATTGTATTGGAGCCGTGACGGCAACTTTGTTGGATTTTCTATCTTTTAACTATGTAAAGTGGAGCTTTGGTAATGGTTGGATTACACAAGCGATTATGTTTTATTTTGATACGCGAAATTGACGAATTAATTTTATGAATTTGAAAATAGTGCTCCCAACAGGCATTATTTCTGAATTTAGAAATTAGGACGTTACAAGGTTAATGGCGTGTCCATTGGCAGTTAATGAAATAGTATAATTGGTTAAATGCATCAGAATACAACAATATCACATGATAACATAACCAGATTCTCTAAACAGATGGTTAATTGTGAGTTTAGTAATGATTAATGCTATGGTAATTGTGGTTAATGAACCCAGTTCATTTGTTAGATTTCTTCTAGAACATGTGATTGTTGCCCAGTACACTATGCATGGTTCTTCGGATCAGAATGGTGTGGCAGAAAGAAGAAATTAAACATTAATGGACATGATGAGAAGTATGAGAAGTAATGTTAAACTTCTTCAATTCCTGTGGACTGAAACACTTATGACAGCCGTGTATATTTAAACAGGGTTCCAACTAAGGCTGTTTAAAAGACACCTTTTGAGATATTCAAAGGTTGGAAACCAAGTTTGCACCATATACACGTTTGGGGATGTCCGTCTGAAGTGAGAATTTATAACCCACAAGAGAAGAAACTAGACCCAAGGACTATTAGTGGGTATTTCATTGGATATGCTGAAAAGTCCAAGGGGTATAGGTTCTATTGTCCATCTCATAACACTAGGATTATGGAATCAAGAAATGCAAAATTTCTTGAAAATGACTTGATCAGTGGGAGTGATCAATTTCAAGACGTTAATCTTGAAAAAGATTAACCCTCTGAGTTATCTAATAGATTGGTAGTCATTCACACCTCTCAAGTTCTAAGGGATGTTAGACGATCAGTGATTGAAGTTCCACAAGTTGTTGAAATCTTGTAGATCAAGTTGTTCAACAACTGGCTATTCAGCCGACTATACAAGTCAACGTTGAAAAACCAACTTTTCAGCCAACTATACGAGCTAATGTTGAGAAACCGACTATTCAGTCGGCTGCACTACAAATTCCTCAACGAAATGATGAAACAACATTAAGAAGGCAGACAAGAGTAAAAAAGTCAGCAATTCGTAGTGACTATGAAGTATATTTACCAGAATCCCATTACAATGTTGGAGCCGAAAATGATCATGAAATGTTTTCACAAGCCATGAGTTGTAAAGAATCAAATTTATGGTACAATGCTATGATAAAGAGATGAGTTCTATGGCATCTAACCAAGTCTGGGATCTTGTTGTTTTTCCCGATGGTGTAAAATCCATTGGATGCAAATGGGTTTTCAAAACAAAGAAAGACTCACAAGACAACATTGAAAGACATAACGCAAGACTTGTTGCAAAGGATTCACTCAAAGAGAAGGAATTGATTACACGAAGAAATTTTTTCCTGTGTCTAAGAAGGGTTCTCTTCGAGTAATTATGGCATTAGTAGCTCATTTTGATTTTGAGTTACACCAAATGGATGTGAAAACGAAATTTCTCAATGGTGATCTGGATGAAGAAGTTTATATGAAACAACCTGAAGGTTTTTTCTCTAGTGATGGTGAACACTTAGTCTGCAAGCTTAATAAGTCCATATATGGCTTGAAACAAGCCTCCCACCAATGATATTTAAAATTTCACGAGGTTATCTCTTCCTTTGGTTTTTGAAGAGAATGTCATGGATAATTGTATATACCAGAAGGTTAGTTGGAGTAAAATTTGTTTTCTTGTATTTTATGTAGACGATATTTTACTTGCGACTAATGATAAGGATATACTATATGAGGTGAAACAGTTTCTCTCAAATAATTTTGATATGAAGGATATGAGTAATGCATCTTATATCAAAGGCATTAAGATCAAAGAGAAAGATCTCGAGGCATTTTGGGTTTGTCTCAAAAGACTTGTATCAACAAAGTTTTAGAGAGATTTAACATGAAGAATTGTTCACCGAGTGTAGCCATATTATGAAGGGTGATAGGCTTGAATTGAGTCAATGCTCGAAAGTGATTTTGAAAGAGAACACATGAAAAATATTCCATATGCTTTAGCTGTTGGAAGTCTTATGAATGCTCAGGTTTGCACTAGACCTAACATTGCATTTGCAGTTAGAGTTTTGAAAAAATATCAGAATCCAGGTATTGACCACTGGAAAGTTACAAAGAAGGTAATGGAATACCTTTAAGGAACAGAAGACTACAAGCTTATATATAGTGTAACATCCCAAAAAAATTAAAGCTTTAGGAAATATAACAAAAATCATAAATTAAGGACTCGATTAAGAATAGAGGGTTGGAAAGTGATTAAAGGTTCAGAGAATCTGCAAGATAAGGATTTAAATGGCAGCTGATAAAGATAAAATCAGCAATTATTTGGATAAGGATTCTACATATTAAATTCTAAATTCAAATTGAAGATCAAATCAGCACAAGATCAAGCTAAAAGGAGGGAAATAAGGAAAGCAGATCAAACAAAGATAAGATCAGGAAGAGATCAAGCTGAAAAAGAGGAAATCAAGGAAAGCTGGAAAGTGAATCACGCTCCACCTGCGCTGAGCGTAGGTGGAGCGCAGCAATAAAATTACTCTCTGGATTCTGCGCTTCTTATGCGCTGAGCGCAGGATGAAGCGCAGGAATACGGATCAGTTATTCAAAGGATTTCAAATCAGATTCCTTCCAGATTTCATATGGCTTTCCAACCTCTATAAATAGAACCTTTTGCAAAGATCAAAGGAGCTTTTGGAGAGACGACAGAGCAGAGCTAGGGGTGGAGAAAAGTGTGACAGTTTCTCCGTTGGGTTGTAATGGCTACCATGCGTAGCTAAACTCTCTGATAGGATTGAACATAGTCGAATCGATCCTCGCTTGTATGTGAATTCTCTTTAATATTTATGAATCCCTGTTTTTATGATATCTGTATTTTTATTCTGTGCTTAATGCTTAGCTTCCGCCTGTGTGCCGGAGTTATATGTTGGTTTTATAGGGCGCATTCGAAAGATGGTTTTATAAAATCAATAGCGAGTTTGGGGGAGCCTAGACATAGGAAACTTGAACTTTGATTGGTAAAAATACTGATAGTAGTCACTATGGACACCTGGGCGAATTGATAGTGTTAACGAACTGAAAAATAGATCATTAAAGCCGGGGTAATTTGTCGCTTGGGAGAACCAGCATGAATTATTTCTGAGTATTTTATCGCTGTGGAAACCAGGGTAAAATAACATAGTTTGGCTAAGGTATCATAACTACATATTCATAAATATTATTGGGGTTCACATATGAAAGGGGTGCGATGACACGAAGTTCAATCATAGTCCAAGTAACTGTCTCTATCTCTCATTTAAGTTCAATTTTATTTACTTACGCAATTCTCAACAAACAACCATACGTTTTTACTTGATAGTTGTGACCACTAATCTTTATAAATTGAACCGTTCCCTGTGGATACGATACTCTTACTTACTATTATACTGTTGGGATTTTGGTACGCTTGCCAGATTTCCAACAAGTATTTTTGGCGCCTTTGCCGGGGAACGGTGTATCAATTTTTAAAGACTTGGGAGGTCTATTCTATCAAGTTGTATATATATTATTTTAATTTTTAGGATTTTTATTATTTTTAGGAAAGTTTTAATTTTAATTTTAATTTTGTTATTTTTATAATTCTCTTCCACACTTACCCTTTTCAAGTTCTCTTGATTTATGCTTTTACGAGGTCAGGTGTCTCCAAATCAATTGCAATTTGATCCAGAAATAGAAAGGACATCTAGAAGGAACAGAAGTAGAAACAGGAGAAGGAGAAAAAGGAGAAGTCAAGAAGAAAACAAAAATATGGAAGAACAACAACCAAAAAGAGTCTTAGGAGACTATGTCATGCACCAAGGACCTCGTCATTACTCAAGCATTATCTTACCAATTACAGCGAAGTCCTTGGAGATGAAGGCTGCACACTTAAACCTCATTAGTGCCCACCAATTCACAGGATTGGATCATGCAGATCCCCATACTCATGTTTCTACCTTTTATGAATTAATTGGTACTATGGGTTTGAGGAAGGAGATTTGGAATCCGTCTACTTACGATTGTTTCCTTTTTCTCTAATAGGGAAAGGGAAGGAGTGGCTGAAATCGCATCCTAATCAGAGTCTGAACAATTGGGGCGTGGTAGAAGATAAATTTCTAAGGAGATTCTTTCCACCATCCCGATATATTCAAGCCAAGTCACACATCTCCACATTCAGGCAAGGAGCAGATGAACCACTATGTGATGCCTGGGAGAGATTCAAGTCCTTATTGCGAAAGTGCCCAAACCATGGTTTCGACGACATTGCCGAATTAAACATCTTCTGCAATGGACTCAAACCCGATTCAAAGTCTTTCATAGATGCTGCAGCAGGAGGGACAATTTTGGCAGTGGATGCAGAGCGTGCTATCACCATCATTGATAATTTTGCACAAAATGACCAGCAAGCTCAATATGGGAGACAACCAGTCCAAGTTCAGAAGAAAGGAGTGCTAGAATTAAATAGCAATGATGCACTTCTAGCAGAAAACAAGCTTATCAAGCGACAGCTAGAGGCACTCACCAAGCAATAGGAATCACTCCCTCAACAACTGAAAGTAGTACAGTCTCAACCTAGCCAAGCCCAACCGTTGATCTGTGACTTTTGCGGAGGCGACCATCCCAATGGTCATTTGCTCCTCTCAGGACATTCAAGCAGAACAGGTCAACTACATGGGAAATCAAGGAAGGCAAGGTAATTTCTCCAACAATAATCAGTATTCACAAGGATGGAGAAATAACCAAAATAACAACTCTGGCTGGAGACAAGAAGGAGGAAACAGGCAGATGCCATATCAACAATAGCAACAAAGTTATCCTTCAACAAATGACAGACTCTCGAAACTAGAAGAAAAGATTGATGCTTTTATGCAGAATTTTGATGGCTTCAAGAAAAATACAGAAGAATCAATCAAATCCTTGGAAAATCAAGTTAGACAGTTGGCAAATGAGATGGCAGAACATAAAAAGGGCCACTTTATAGCAAACACTCAAACCAATCCAAAGGAGCACTGCAATGCAGTTACTACTTATGGTAACGCAACAGAAGAGAGTGACTTAGAGGACAACATCATATTTGAATAGAAAGTGCTCACAGAAGAGATTGTGCAAAGAAGTGTTCAAGAAGAAGAGAAGCCTGAAGAAGCTATGAAAGAAGCAGAAGACTTAGAAAAGGTCAACAGCACAGGTAAGTCACTTGACCCAGGTAAGTTTACTATACCAGTTTCTATTGGTAATCAGCCAGTTACCAAAGATTTATTAGATATTGGGGCGAGCATCAATTTGATGCCGCTATCATTCTTTAACAAACTGGGAATTTTGAAGGTCAAGCCTGCCAAAGTGAAGTTACAGCTTGCAAATAAAACCACTCAACATCCATATGAGATAATTGAAGATTTTCCAATAAGGATGGATAAGTTTGTGTATGCTGTAGACTTCTTTGTAGCTGAAATGGAAGAGGAGGATACTGATGTCCCCTTGATTCTAGGAAGACCATTCATGAAAGCTGCCAAGGTAATAGTGGCTGTTGATCGGGGAAAATACCAAATCAGCTCTAAAGATGAGAGCATAGTTTTCCACTTAGACAGAGGAATTCCCCAATTAGTTGAAACCCCAGAAAAGCTGAAGATAGATCCCACTGATGGGATCTGCATAACTCATTTTGAAACAAAGCTGCAAAAGGTAAGAAAGAAAGAAGCATTGAATCAAAAAGTACCTGAGCACAAAAAAAAGAAGGTTCCTAACATTCTGAGGGAACCAACAAGAAGAAAGAAGCAGCAAAAGGAGTCCATCACAGAGTTCAAGTTCAAAAAGAGAAAAAGATCAGCATCAGATGAAGAAGAAGATTATGAAGATAGTGAGGAAAGTGATGACAACACAAGAAGCTGGCTTGGAGGATGGGCAATAAAAGGAAGGTCAGAAGCTGAGTCAACCATCATCCTCAAATTGAGGCCACCATGAGTGAACAGGCGTCGAGCTAGAAGACGTTAAACAAGCGCTTCCTGGGAGGTAACCCAGTGTTTTTGTTTTGTTTTCATGTTTATTTTTGTTTTTGTTTGATTTTAGTGTCTTAGTTAGAACCAATACCTGTTTAGTGTGGAAAATTGTTAGGAAAATGATCAATTAAAATAAGGAAGGGGGGTTAGAAAACAATTTGATTTAGGAAGTAGCAGAAAATAGAACTAGAATTTTAATTTTGTTTTCTACGCTTCACTTGCGCTTAGCGCAAGAGAAGCGCAGAATTACCATTTTGATTATGTTTTTCACGCTTTACCTACGCTGAGCGTAGGTGATGTGTAGCGCTTCGCTTCAGATTCTTTTGAATCACGCACTCCATCCTCGCTGAGCGCATATGGAGCGCGCATTGCCGCTTCAATTTAAATTTGAAATTCTGAAGCGGGGGAAGGTCACTTTCACCTTCCCCTCACTTCCTAAAGTTGTTTTTCTCTGAAACTTTTACCTTTCCTTTACCTTTTCACTTTCAAACCTCCTCCTTTCAACCTTTTGCACTATCCCAGGTATGTTTTTATTGTTTTATTCGTATTTCCACCGATTAAAATTTTTAGTTCTCTGTTTTATTGAGCAATACCTTAGGATAGAAGACTTAGGCTCTTAGGACCCCATAAATTAGGATTATTTGTCAATAGAGTCTTAGTTTAATATGCTGATTATGATTGTATGCACGATGGTGTGTTTTGGAATGTTTGGTGGTAGTTTTTTAAGTGCTCAGTAAATTCTTGCAAATTATTCTAAATGGTAATATGGATGCTTAATTTGGCTTAGAATTTTTGCATGACCATTGCATGAATAATTGTGCATTATTGCATGTTTGAAAAGCATGATTTTTAGCATAATTGTGTTTATTCTTTAATGCCCAGTTTAGTAATATTTAGAACCTGCTTTAACTGATCAATTTAGCATGTTCTTAATAAATTAATAAATTGGCATTGGGTAATATAATAATCAAGATTTTTATGCACAAGTGCTTGCTAAATGATTGCTATGATTTTTGAATTAAATTGGCCACTTATTTCATTAATCATGAGTTGATATTTTATTTGCATAGAAATAATCTTGATTTGTTTTTCTTTTGTAGATGGCTCGCATGAAGGAAGTCCATGCTGCCAGCACCTCTAGGAGAGGAAAGGGAGGCAAGGACAAGAGGCCTCGAGAGGACGCCGAGTTTGACCCATCCAGATTCAAGAACGCCCAGGCGTTTGAGGCTTACAGTTCACTGCTGAACTGTAAATTTATCCTAGAGAGGCCAGTAGCTTTGCATCCTGTCGAGTTTGATATATTCTTGGATGAGATCATCAGGAGAGGATGGAGGCGCATTGCTGAGCCAGCCTGGTTCTTCGATCCTGAGATAGTCAGAGAGTTCTACGCCAACGCCATTGGAGACCATGGCATTGACATGCGACAACAGTCCTTTGTGAGAGGTCGGTGGATTTCATATGGTTGTAATGCGATCAACACACTATTGAGCTACCCAGCACCAGAGGACCGGGATGAGATGGTTTGCCAGTATCATGCACTGGTAAACGAGGTGGGCATATATGGTAATGACCCATTGGATACTAGGACCGCAAAGTACTTATGTCTGCGGGGGCGGACCATCGAGAGGAACGCTTATGGACATGCTGCTAGGATTTATAGGCGTGATATGAAGGACATTTCACAGATGTGGACAGTGTTGGTGTTGGCTAACATCCAACCCACCAACCATGTCTCAGATGTCATCATGCCAGTTGCTCATCTCCTCTATAGCATTATGGCCGGGCTGGACATTGACATTGCCAGAGTGATATCCCACGAGATATCAGATTTCGTGTCTTTTGTGGGGCGACGGAGCACCCAATCCAGGATTAGTTTGGGTTTCCCTTCCCTCATCATTGCCCTTTGCCAATCTAGGGGGATTGAGGTGTTGGCCACTGCACGCATCAAGACCCCTATGAACAAGGGATATATAGCGGCCAACTGCATTCCAGATGAGGAGGAGGAGGAGGAGGAGTAGCATCCACATGCACCACCATCAGCAACAGCAGACTCTTCTATTCCTTTCTGGGCCCAACACATGATGGCCCAGATGTCTTCCCTCCATAGATCAGATGTTCACCTTCAGGAGTATCATTACTTGACCCGATCAGACCCGTACCCAGGCATGACACCTGATCAGTTCAGAGATTTCATACAGTGGCCTGGGGACAGGCCTATTCCTCTGGAAGAGGGAGGAGCAGCTGATGGAGAAGACGCTGAGCCTGATGACATGGATAGAGAGGACTGAGGATTTTATTTGGTGTTTTTCTTTTCTTTTCCTTTTCATTTCATTTCATTTTTATTTTATTTTCTTTCTGGACTTGTACTGTATATATAACTCTACTGACACATCACTTTTATGCAGTGCACTTTCAGGGTCATATTTTTTTATTTTTGATTATTTTTTTAGGACTTTAGGATAAAGGGAATTAAGGATTTAATTTTAAAATCTCAAAGCTAGGCAGTCTAACTAACCAAATTAGGAAAGAAATAGGAATTTTATGATTGAATCCATAATCAGTTAGGATTAGGATATTTTACAGGAGAACATATCAGGATAGTTAATTAATTTTAGTAAGTGCTTTATCAAGGAATTTAGCCAAAAAGCCGGTGAGTTGTGAGACCAAACACTTAAATTGAGAGTTTTCACCGCTGCTTGTCAACTGTTATTGCTTGAGTTTTTGGATTTTATTCTGCACATGGAAAATTTGGAAGTGATAAAGGCTAATTTTGTTTATTATAATTGCTCAGTGCCAAAAAGCCAACCTTTGAAATTTTTTTCCAATTTTTGGTAACCCATTTGAGCTTTAATGTTTCTTCTTATGCACCCCAGCCAAAATTAATGTTTATATCCTGTCCCTTACACTTGGGATAGAGATCAAAGGTGCAGTTGATAAAATGGGAAAAGTGGTTGGTGACTTGAAAGTGAAGAAATACAAAGAGCAGGCACAAGAAAGCAAAAGAGGATCACTCCCTCAAAAATTAAAAATAAAAAGTGAATGAACGTGAATAAAAAGGGGGATTGAATCATCAAACAAAGAAGGAGGCCAACTGAATGATACAAATCAAGAATGAAATGGAGAATGGAGAGAAATTTCAAGTCCAAGAAAAATTCAAAGATGCTCTCTATTTCAGTGTTCTCTTTGCATATCCAGAAAAACCATGATTTCTTGATAGCCCAACCTCATTACAACCAAGAAAAGACCTTTTGATCCATGTTGACCATGTGCATGTCTAGAAACCAGAAACGACTATCATTTTAGTTGTTCAACTACTGTGAAAAAATTGAAGGAAACACTTACCCGTGAGCGTGAGAGAATTCCTTGATTTATTACTTATTGTTTTGGTTACTTTTCCAAAAAAAAAGTTTGAAAGTATTTTTATCCTGTTCTGATTGTGTCTTGGTAATACCACTTGATTTTATTTTCAATCTGATATTTGGAAAGTGACAGCTGCCTAGTAAGAGGTGATGAAATTATTTCCTTACTTTTGAGAATCTTAACAGGGGGATTGAATCCATTTGATTGCAAAAGGTTTTCTTGCTTGAGGACAAGCAAGAAGCTAAGTTGGGGGGTATTTGACAAGTGCAAAATATATGATAAATTCTTGTATAATTACTGCACTTATCAAGGGTAAAATAGAAATTTATTCCCCAAATTACCTCCTTTTAGTAATAAATGCATATTTTGTAATTATTTGATTTGAATTTGAATATGGTGCTATTTTGATAGAAAATATGTTGATTTTTCAGATAAAAGGGAAGGATTTAAATAAAGAAACAAGATAGCATCTATTTGAAAAGAGAATCTGCAAGATAAGGATTTAAATGGCATCTGATCAAGGTAAAATCATCAATTATTTGGATAAGGATTCTGCAGATTAAATTCTAAATTCAAATTGAAGATCAAATCAGCACAAGATCAAGCTAAAAGGAGGGAAATAAGGAAAGCAGATCAAACAAGGATAAGATCAGGAAGAGATCAAGCTGAAAAAGAGGAAATCAAGGAAAGCTGGAAAGTGAATCACGCTCCACCTGCGCTCTGGATTCTGTGCTTCATATGCGTTGAGCGCCGGAATACAGATCAATTTTTCAAAGGATTTCAAATCAGATTCCTTCCAAATTTCAGATGGCTTTCCGACCTCTATAAATAGAACCTTTTGCAAAGATCAAAGGAGCTTTTGGAGAGACGGCAGAGCAGAGCTAGGGCTGGAGAAAAGTGTGACAGTTTCTCCGTTGGGTTGTAATGGCTACCATGCGTAGCTAAACTCTCTGATAGGATTGAACATAGTCGATTCAATCCCCGCTTGTATGTGAATTCTCTTTAATATTTATGAATCTCTGTTTTTATGACATCGGTATTTTTATTCTATGCTCAATGCTTAGCTTCCGCCTGTGTGCCGGAGTTATATGTTGGTTTTATAGGGCGCATTCGAAAGATGGTTTTATAAAATCAATAGCGAGTTTGGGGGAGCCTAGACATAGGAAACTTGAACTCTGATTGGTAAAAATACTCATAGTAGTCACTGTGGACACCGGGGCGAATTGATAGTGTTAACGAACTGAAAAACAGATTATTAAAGCCGGGGGTAATTTGTCGCTTGGGAGAACCCGCATGAATTATTTCTGAGTATTTTATCGCTGTGGAAACCAGGGTAAAATAATATAGCTTGGCTAAGGTATCATAATTACATATTCATAAATATTATTGGGGTTCACATATGAAAGGGGTGCGATGACACGAAGTTCAATCCTAGTCCAAGTAACTGTCTCTATCTCTCTCATTTAATTTCAATTTTATTTACTTACGCAATTCTCAACAAACAACCATACGTTTTTACTTGATAGTTGTGACCACTAATCTTTATAAATTGAACCGTTCCATGTGGATACGATACTCTTACTTACTATTATACTGCTGAGATTTTGGTACGCTTTCCAGATTTCCAACACCCACACATGCGTGCATTGGTTATGCTCACTAAGATGCTAGTCTCACCACACATTTGTGGAGTTTTATTTAGATGCGCAGAAGACTCGCCCCAGGCCTTGAAGGGTAGACTTGGTGCCCTAGGAGGGATATTTTCTTTAGGAGTTAGATGGAACATAATAATTAAGTTTCATTTGTACATGATCAATTATACCCGTGTGGATTAGTTATCTTAGCTTATTGTAGCCAACTAATGGCACACCATTGTATAACTGTAATTTTGAATTTTCGCTTAATCCAATGTTGGTTACCTAAGCATTGTATGGGATGTATGTTATGATATCGACAATGTCGAGAAAAATAATTCTAGAAATTTGGAAATATGCTTCCCATAACATCCCAGAAATTAGAATCTAGAAATATCGTGGAAGCCTTAGGCTGTGAATCCCACCACAAGAAGGGAAGTTAGAAGTAAAATGAGGACTTAGGGGTTTGAAGGGAAAATAAGACAAGAGTTAGGGAACCAGTTAAGAGTTGTGAGTTTTAAGGGAATCGAGAAGGGAAAAACTAAGTATTAAGCCAAACATGACTGTAGAGTTAGCTTAGTAGGAATCCCACCTGGTGGCGGATAGGCTAGCATGGTGAAGAAGTGAGGAAGGAAATAGAGACATTGGAACTATGGAATTAGATTGAGACGGAAGGAACTAAGCTTAAACGAATTGATGGGAAGGAAGAGGAGAGGCGTAGACTCAAGGAACGGGGGGTAGAAAGGTGCTTTTATGGAAAGGAACAAGGGAATGGAGGAGCATAGTCTCATGGAAACTTAGAACCCTTAACCTTAGCCTTATTGAAGTGAATTGATGATTTACATCATGATTCATGTAAAGTGTTCCCTGTTAGGCTTCAACCAAGGTTGTTGCTTAATTTTGGGTTTTAAGCCTAATGGCTTTGGTGCATTAATTTGATAATATCTAGAGTTATAAGTGTCCAATTGAGGTGATTCAACTTGCATTAGAAAGCTAAGATCCAGGGCTTCAATTTGATATATAATACGACAATAGTCCGATCTCTTTTGCACCTCAAAACAGGCTCATTCTCGCTCGAGCGAGAAATCCATCTCCCGAGCGAGAATATCAACAGAAAAAGAGGAAAATGTTCTGGTTTTCTCGCTCAAGCTTTCCTGAGCGAGGAAAACAGAGAGGAAATGTTGGAAATTTTGCTCAAAGCTCGCTCGAGCGAGGGAACTCAAGCAGAACTCTATAAAAACACTGTTAGGCTCATTTCTCTCATTCTCCTTCCATTATTTCACTTTAGAGAGAGAGACTTCCTAGAGAGAGAAGTAAGCTTTGGAGCTAAAGGAAGCCAATGATCTCCTCCCCCCAACCTCCCTCAACTCATTACCCATTCTCTTTGAGCTCTTTTGATGTAAGTATAACTCACACACTTCCACCCATTCATGCTTGAATCTCTTCCATGAACCCTACCTCATCTTTCCCCTTCTTCTTTAATCCTGTATGTGTTTGATTGGTTGGTTGTTCCCTATGATTTGTAGTGCTTTGGTGTTTGATTAGAAATGTGGATTTGGAATATAGTATGCTTAGGATTTCACCCACTCTTTTTTTGTTGTCTTGTACATTCATGGTTCATGCTTGGATAACATGTTGGTAATGACTGTGGGGATTTTGGTTATGGAATTCACATGATGGGGTTTCATTATGGCTATGAGAATGTTTAGATCTAGCATGAGACATGTGGTTTTTGACATGTTTAGGCATTTGCATAAAGGCCTTTGACCCCAATTAATCGGAAAATGAATTTGAGCTTCGGATCCCAATTAAAAATGAATTTGGCTTCGGCCCCAGTAAAAATGGCTTCGACCCCAGATTTTGGCTTCGGCCCCCAGTTCACTCTAATTAATCAAGATTGGACTTCAGTCCCTAAATGGACTTCGGTCCCCAGTTAATTGGACTTCGGACCCTAGTTAAAACATGAGTTTCGGCCCACAGTTATTAAGCGAGATTAGGTTCCAGGGTGATTAGTACCCGGTGGTGGTGATTAGTACCCAGGGAAGACCTTCCTTATAGTCTGAGCTCAAGTATAGCCACACAGTTATATAGTGATAAAACCCCGTCTGCCAAACAATGCAGGTCATGCATGTTCATGTTTACGTTTATGTTAAGGCGAAATGTCATGTCATGATTTGATTGTACTTATCCTGTTTCATTTCATCTATCATCTTTACCCACACTGCTGCATGACTAGTTATACTCGCTGGGACATTAGTCTCACCCCATGTTGTGGGATTCATTTTATATATGCAGGATTAATTGGCTGGATGCTTGGACGTGGAGATGAAGCTCTTAGAGTGGATTATTCCACACCTAGTTGTTTATCTTGTATTCCTTGCTGGAAATCATTGTGTAACGTTATGCTATGTTAAGTTAGGTTAGGAACCTCTATAATCAAAGATTATGTATTTATGAGCCACGAAGTGGAATTTGTATTTATTGTACGGGCTTATGTAGAGTGAATGCCCAAAGAAGCGGGATACTCCAAAACCCCAAGCCACCGGGAGAGTCTTCACCCTCAGTGGTGAAGTTGCAGCTTCTGGAGATAATCTGATGTGAGGTACGTGTACCCTAGGAGGAAAAACCTTAATTGTATTGTGTGATTCGGGGGCAACCCATTCTTTTGTTGGTTTTGATTGTGTGAAGAGATTATAATTTCTATAACCCTTTACCCTATAGTCTAAATGTAATAACCCCAGCCAAGGAGGCAATTCCCACTTCCCTTGTATGTCCTAAATGCCCCATTGTTATACAAGGGAGGGACTTCGAGGTTGATTTAATTTGTCTTCCATGGAGGGGCATAGATATAATCCTCGACATGAACTGGTTATGTCAAAACCAGGTAATGCTTGATTGTTTCAACAAAGAGATTGCCCTTCCGGTTCTTCCTCCTCTTCCGAGTAAGAAGCCACATATACTATTATCCAGTGTCACCCAAGTGTCCAAATGCCTGCTGGACGGGAGATAGAGTTTACCATTGACTTGGTATTGGGCACATGACCTATTTCCAAGGCACCCTATAAGATTTTCCCATTAGTGCTTAGTGAACTTAAGACCCAATTAGAAGACCTGATAGCCAAAAAGATCATTAGGCCTAGCGTGTTACCCTGGGGAGTGCCAGTGCTCTTAGTGAAGAAGAATGGAAGTATGAGGTTATGTGTAGACTTTGGGCAGCTAAACAAGGTCACCATTAAGAACAAGTACCCCTTGCCCAGGATAGATGACCTCCTAGACCAACTTAGAGGGGCTTCGGTCTTCTCTAAGATAGATTTGAGATCTGGTTACCACCAGATCAAGATTAGGGGTGAGGACATACCTAAGACTACCTTTAGGACTAGATATGGGCACTATGAGTATCTGGTGATGCCTTTTGGCTTAACCAATGCTCCTGCTATGTTCATGGACTACATGAACTAGATTTTTCGGCCTTACCCTTGATCAGTTCATTGTCATGTTCATCGATGACATACTGATCTACTCCCAGACCTTAGAGGAGTATGAGCGGCACCTTAGGGTGGTCTTAAGGATCTTGAGAGAGAAGAAGTTGTTTGCCAACCTAAAGAAGTGTGAGTTTTGGATGGACATGGTCCATTTACTAGGGAATCTAGAGAGGGTGTGTCATTTGACCCTAGCAAGATAGAAGTCGTCCTTGAATGGGAAAGGCCTAAACCATCACAGAAATTTGGAGTTTCCTAGGATTGGCCGACTACTATCGGAGATTCATCAAGGGATTCTCCCAGCTAGTCTTGCCGCTCACTAGATTGACCCGTAAGGGTCAAGTCTTTGTGTGGGACGAGAAGTGTGAGCGGAGCTTCTTGGAGCTGAAGGAGAGGTTGACCACTGCCCCGGTAGTTGTGTTGCCGAATTTGTCCAAGACCTTTGAGGTCCAAAGTGATGCCTCTAGGAAGGGCTAGAATGTGTGGTAATGCAGGAGAAGAGAGTGGTGGCCTATGCCTCTAGGCAGTTGAGGCCCTATGAGGAAAACTACCCTACCCCGACTTAGAATTAGCGGTTGTGGTATTTTCCTTCAAGATTTGGAGGAATTATTTGTACGGAGTGAGATTTTAGGTCTTTAGTGATCATAAGAGTTTGAAATACCTATTTGATCAAAAGGAACTCAATATGAGGCAAAGGAGGCGGATGAAGTTTCTTAAGGATTATGATTTTGAGTTGAGATACCACCCGGGTAAGGCCAATGTAGTGGTTGACGCCCTCAGTATAAAATCCCTGCATGTGTCATCCATGATGGTGCCATAAGATGGGGTTGATGGAAGAGTTTAGGAACATGAGCTTGAGTGTTGAGGTTGGAGAGAGTAGTTTGAGACTCTGTAGATTAGAGGTCACCAGTAAGCTTCGAGCTCTGATTAGGGAGGCACAGGGTTCAGACCCCGATCTTCAGGATGGGAAAGGGAAGCCGGGTTTTTCTGAGGCGGATGATGGGATGATTCTCTTCCAAGGAAGGGTTTTGTGTCCCTAAGGGGGTAGTCTGAGACAACAAATTCTAGAGGAGGCCCACAGGGGCAAGTTCTTGATACATCTTGACACCACCAAGATGTATCAAGACTTTGAGGAAGATGTTTTTGGTGGGATGGTATGAAGGGTGAGATAGCAGAGTTTGTTTCTAGGTGTCTAGTGTGTCAACAGGTTAAAATAGAACACCAGAAACCTTCAGGAACCCTTTTACCATTAGAAATCCCAGAGGGGAAGTGGGAGAATATAGCTATGGACTTTGTGGTGGGGCTACTAGAGTCCAAGCAGGGTTTGATGCCAACTAGGTCATTGTGGACCGGCTAACTAAGTCGGCCCACTTTCCACCTATTAGGAACACCTATTCCCTGAGTAAACTAGCGGACCTATATGTCAAGGAGATTGTAAAGCTCCATGGCATTCCCTCTAGAATCATTTCAGATAGAGATCCTGGGTTCACCTCTAGGTTTTGGAGTGCACTTCATCAGGCTTTCGGGACTAAACTTCGGTTTAGCACTGCTTACCATCCTCAGACTGACGGTCAGACTGAGAGGACCATCCAGACCCTAGAGGATATGTTTAGAGCTTGTGTGCTTAAGGAGCAGAGTAGTTGGGATAGGTACCTACCTCTGATAGAGTTTGCCTACAACAACAGTTTCCATAGCAGTATAGGCATGGCACCCTATGAGGCCCTGTATTGTAGGAATTGTAGGTCCCCACTCTATTGGTATGAGGTGGGTGAAAGAACCCTGTTAGGTTCGGAGCTAGTACAGGAGACCACAAAAAAGATTAGGGTCATTAGGGAAAAGCTTGTCACTGCACAAAGCCGACAGAAAAGCTATGTTGACAAGAGAAGGAAAACTTAGAATTTGACGAAGGAGACCATGTGTTTTTGAAAGTAACTCCTGTCACAGGCATTGGGTGAGCCATCAAGGCTAGAAAGCTCAACCCCAGATTCATTGGCCCATTTCAGATCCTGCAGAGGGTTGGCCCTCTGGCTTATAGGATAGCTTTACCACATTTGTCCGAGTCCACGATGTATTCCATGTTTCTCAGTTGAGAAAATACATTCATGACCCTTCACACATCATTAGCTCTGAATCGGTATAATTAAGGGAAGACCTCACAATTCCCACCAGACCTGCACGAATTATTGACAGAAGTGTTAAATCCCTACGGAACAAGACAATTCCCCTGGTAAAGGTGTTTTGGGAGGGTCAGACACCTGAGGAGGCGACATGGGAGAAAGAGGATGATATCCATGCTCAATTTCCAGAGTTGTTTGTTGAGGTAAGCTAGTTTCAGGTTTTTCTTAGCCAATTTTGGAGACAAAATTGATTTAAGGAGGGTAGAATTGTAACATCCCAAGAATTAAAATCCATGTTAATGAATCAAGTGTGTAGTATGATAGTTTGATAAAAGAATTAAGGATTTAGTGGATAGGATTGAGTTAGAATAAGAAAAGAAGAGAAATCAGAAAAACTTGCAAAATATATCAGTAAAACTTGCTCAAACGAGAATGGCTCGCTTGAGCCAATATATCAGTAAAACTTGCAAAATCTTTCTGGTTTTCTCGCTTAAGCGAGAAGGTTCTCGCTCAAGCAAGAAACAGGGGAGAATTTAGAGTGCTCTTTGGAAGAATTTCGCTTGAGCGAGAATGGTCCCGCTCAAGTGAAATTCAACCAGAATTGGGGGGCTCTCTAGACGTTTTTCGCTTGAGCGAGAACATGCATAACAAATTTAAAACACTAATTAGGGCACGATTTAATTCATTACTTCTTTTTCTATTTTTATCCTAGAGTGAGAAATAGAGATTCTAGAGAGAGAGATTCATCTTGGGAGCTTAGAGAAAGCTTGAGGCATTCAAGAATCCTTGATCCAACCTTCCCCAACTCCTTCCCTCTTCCCTTTGGACTTCTTTGAGGTGAGTATAACTCACATACTCACTCCCATTTTGGTAGAAAACTCTTGGATGAACCCTACTCCTCTCTAACCTCTTCTCCAGCTTGTATGTTCTTGTTTTCTTGTTAATTTCTCTTGTTTGCTTGATTTGCTTATTATGAGTTGTGGTGCATATTAGGGTTTTATTGAGTCTCAAAATCAATTTAAGTATTCAAATTGGATTCAAGACTCATTATCCTTAGTTTTACTGTTTAACAAATTTGATTGCGTAAAAACAGATGGTACTAAGAAAGGTAGTTTTTCTTTGTATTTCAGCAACTCTGAAAGAAGTAACTCTTTGAAGTTGACCAATCTTCTGATGTAAGAAACTCTCTGAAGATTGTAGATTTGCTGAAGTCTTTTCTAACCTTCTGAAGATTTGCACCATCTGTTATGCTGAGAAGTCCTTATTGAAAACATTCAACATAGCATATGTCAAAGTCAGAAGGCTTCTACGCAAAAGCTTAAAGATCTCTAAATGTATTCTACCATTGTCTACAAAAGGAAGCTTTACAAAGTTCTTTCTGCCGTTCCTGAAACAGTACATGAAAAAGGAACCTCTGTGCCTGCTGTGTGTCAGAAATTTACCATCTATGCACACCTACCTTATTCAAGTCAAAAGCTTTCACAAGTTTGTCTCTCAACGACTATATGCTCAACGGTTACTTTTCTGGATCCTATATATAGCTTCATGAAAGACTTTGAAGAAAAAAGGGAAGCAACCCAAAGAGAGAAGAAGCCTCAGAGAAAATATCATAACGCGTTAAAAGGCCAAGTTAAAAGAAAATTTATCAAGCCAACACTTTGCTGAAATTACTTTACATTTCCTTGTACTTAGAATTTCTCCTTTGTATCCTAAGTCTTACTCAGTTATCCTTTGTACAACAATTCCTGTGTTTAAGTTCTCTGAAACTTAAACTTATTATCATTGTAAACACTGTAAAGTGTCTGCGAGCTTGGAGGAACAAAGAATACTTGTTGTTGTTAGCCGAAGAGGCTGTGTCCAAAGAATACTTGTGTTTAGCCTGGAGAGGTTGTGTCCAAAGAATACTTGATGTTTAGCGTGAAGAGGCTGGGTTCAAACAATACTTGTATCAGATCTGAGTTAACGGAAAATCCAGTGGTGTGTTTGCCCTGGGACTGGACGTAGCTCACTGGGTTAGTGGGTGAACCAGGATAAATTTTGTGGCTAAGTTCTCTCAACCCTTATCTCTTTACATTCAGTTTTTAAACTAACCAAGGAGGGTTCTAAAAAGTGGTATTATAATTTGTGCAGCAAAACAAACTTGATTTATCACGCAAACCATCTCAAAATCATTTTACTGCACTTGCTGAAACACTTCAGCAAGTTGCTGAAATATCAATTTCGGAAAGTTGCTCATATCTTTTCACAATATGCTTGCTTGTTTGAAGGTTTTCAAAAATCTGTAAAGAATTATGAAACACTATTCAACCCCCCTTCTAGTGTTTCTTGTGGTTTCTAACAGTTGGTATTAGAGCTCAACCTCGGGTTGGGAATCTAACAAGTGCTGAGGAAGGAGATCCAGATGGAAACCTCAACAAGTTATGGTGTTTATATTTCTGAAGGAGCATCTGTAACCAGACCACCAGTCTTCAACAGAAAAGATTATTCTTTCTGGAAAGAATATATGAAGCTATTCATGTAAAGCTATAATCTTGATCCCTGGGATATAGTTACTGATGGTAATTATGTTCCCATGAGAAATGGAATACCTATTTTCAAAGCTGATTGGTCTCATGAGCAAAAACTTAAAGTTCAACTTAATGCTCAAGCCAAGCTCTACTTGATTTGTTCTTTTGAACAAGTTTGAGTATGATATGGTAAAGGGACTTAACTCTGCCAAGGAAATCTGGGAATGGCTAGCCTCATATGCTCTTAAAGGAGATGAAGATTATGATTCCTCAGAAGAGAAATCCATTGAAAATGAAGAAGATTCATCAGAAGAGGAGAATCAATGCTTAATGGAAAATCAATCAGAAGATTATGATTCTAAGGTAACATCCTTAACTCTTCTTGATGAATATGATGATCTAGTTGATGGTATTAAGGAACTCTTCAGAAAGTATAAGAAGCTTTCAAGTGCCTATGCTACTGCATGCACTAAAAACAAGGATTTTGAAAAGGAAAATATTATACTTAAAGAAGATCTTCTGAAGCAAGAGAATAGTAAGCTCAAAAATCTACTTGAAGAAAAGCACGGTCTTCAAGGACATATTTTAGAACTTACTAAAGACCTGGCCAACTTTACTGAAGGGACAAATAATCTTGACAGATTATTGAAATCTCATAAAAGGTTAAATGATAAAAGAGGCTTAGGGTTCTCTGGAAAACCATCATCTAAGACATCAAATTCTGATAAGCCTAAAAGGACAAGAAAAGGTTGATGAGTGTCCTCATTGTGATAAACATAGATTATTTAAATCTAAATGCAAATAGGATGAGGAACCTGTTCCTGTAACTGACCTTGCTGGACCCAAGAAAGTATGGGTACCAAAATTGTCAATTGTTTCTCTTGCAGATGTTCTTAACAAAGGAAAGAAAACTCCAAGAATAACTGGAGAAGAATGGATGAGAGGAGAGCTGGATGGAAAGAAGGTGTACATGCTGAGAGCTCTAAGCACAACTTGCTGAAGTTAATAATCACTATTTCAAAAAGCAATGTTTGAGTCTCAAATCTTATATAAATTCCATTTTATGGTAACATCATTCTTATCTCAGACTCTCAGAAAATCTATGCATTGCTTGAATTACGTGTACTCTTTGAAATCTCTCTTCTGAATGTCTCAATGATGAACTTTATGAAAAATGTGCCTACTGAAAAATTATTCTATTAAAATAATTATTTTATCTAAGAAATGTGAAAGGTCTTAAATCCAAACGTTTTTGAAATATTATGATCTGGCTCTCTGTAACTAATGGCTCATCAACTGTCCACTCAATGCGGCACGATGCACGACTCTCCATGTCTGCACAGTTTTTGTAACCACTATCATCAATGCTACTGCTGAGGCTATTTATAGAGATTGTGGGTTCATCATGAAGACTACACTCTTTCTGCAATCAGAAAATCTTTTGCGTATCTAAGAGAACATCATCTTTCTCTAAGAACTCCAAGTTTCTCTCTAAGTACTTCCACTCTCAAATGGCTCCAGAATCTGTCTCTTCATCTGCTCCTGCTCCAATTCAACATGACGAAAGGATAATCCTCACTTGTTGTGTAAGGCTGAGTGAGTTTGACGAGGATGGTTACAATGTATCTGAATACTTTGATACTGCTGGTTAGACTTCCTTTTTCAACATCTCTTCTCCATGGCATGAGGAGAGTATCAGAGAGTTCTGGAATAACTCCCAGGTTTTTGCTGAAACCTATTCTTGTGGCATCAAAACTTCTGTGATGGGATGGCCATTATATGTGGAGTACAAGGTGCTGGAAGAAGTCACTGGAGTTTCCGGCTGTAGGAGCTCAGTTCAACCCTAACTGGGAGGTCGACAATGGAGGCATTTGGAGATACGACCAAATGCTTTTTGGTCTCAGACTCTATGACCCTCCAACTCATTCACAGCTTTTGGAGACCCCCAGAGTGCTGCTTGCCATTCTCCATTGTTGTATCCTTCTAAAGGGAAGAGATAAAGTGCATCTCACCGAAATCAAAAGGTTCGTGATGATTCACCTTCTGTTGAAGAAGAAGTTGAATCTTCCAAGGATCATTCTCCATTACATGATCATGAGGTCAACACACTCTGCTGAAGATTTTCCTTACAACTCTCTTATCACCAAGATCCTGAAACACAAAGGCTTTTCAATGAAGGACTTTGTGGTCAAGAACTTCCCATCCTTCTTCACTCCTGCAAATTTTAAGCTAATGTTGGAAGAAGCTGAAGCCCAAGAGAATGTGCTAATTGAGAACTCTCCTCCAGCATCCCCGGTCAGAAGGGAAAGGACCAGAGCTTCTGTTCCTCTTGGTGCTCATGGAAGGATTAGGAAATCTTTGCTGCTCACAATTTGAGAAGGCTGCATTCTCGCTTTGGTCGGCTAGCAAGGAGGCTTAAGGAAACTCAAAAAGAGTTGCTGAAGCTAAAGGCAGAGAAGGAAGCTGCTAGTGATGCTGAGACCATTCCAGATGAAAGCCATTAATTATCAAAGAGCCTTGTCAAAGTTTTTTGTTCGTTTGAAATACTTGTTAAAATTTTTTATTAATATAAATGAACTTTTCCTTGTTTCTGTTATTCAGCATGTGTGATTTAAGTTTATACTCTCTGAAAATATGTTTGATCTCTTATCACTGTTTGCGCACATCTATTACTCGTGAATACCTGAACTCTCTCAAGTTTATTACTCGTGATTCACTTGTTCTATTTATCTGAATCCTTTGAATAATGAAAAAAAGGGGAGAAATATAACTAACAAAATCTGAAGTTAAGTGTTTTTCAGAGAAGAAGTCTTTTGTTCATGGGGAGTTTCACACTCTACTCATTTATCTGAAAAAGGGGGAGAACATTAAAAGGGAAAGTTTCACACTCTACTCATTTATCTGAAAAGGGAGGAAGAGAACATTAAAAAGGGGGAGATATTTCTCTTTAAACTTAAGCTTATTTCTTTCAGAATTTTGATTAGTCATATCAAATTTGTCATCTTTAAAAAGGGGGAGAATATTGAGTCTCAAAATCAATTTAAGTATTCAAATTGGATTCAAGACTCATTATCCTTAGTTTTAATGTTTAACAAATTTGATTGCTAAAACAGATGCTACTAAGAAAGGTAGTTTTTCTTTGTATTTCAGCAACTCTGAAAGAAGAAACTCTCTGAAGTTGACCAACCTACTGATGTAAGAAACTCTCTAAAGATTGTGGATTTGGTGAAGTCTTTTCCAACCTTCTGAAGATGTGCACCATCTGTTATGCTGAGAAGTCTTACTGAAAACATTCAATATAGCATCTGTCAAAGTCAAAAGGCTTCATGGGCAAAAGCTTAAAGATCTCTAAACGTCTTCTGCCATCGTCTACAAAAGGAAGCTTTACAGAGTTCTTTCTGCCGTTCTTGAAACATAGTACATGAAAAAGAAACCACTGTGCCTGCTGTGTGTCAGTACTGTACCATCTTTGCACATCTACCTTATTCAAGTCAAAAGCTTTCACAAGTTTGTCTCTCAACGACTATATGCTCAACGATTGCTTTTCTAGATCCTATATATAGCTTCATGAAAGACTGAAGAAAAAGGGAAGCAGCCCAAAGAGAGAAGAATCCTTAGAGAAAAATATCATAACGCGTGAAAAGGCCAAGTTAAAAGAAATTTATCAAGCCAACACTCTGCTGAAATTACTTTACATTTCCTTGTACTTAGAATTTCTCCTTTGTATCCTGAGTCTTACTCAGTTATCCTTTGTACAACAATTCCTGTGTTTAAGTTTCTCTGAAACTTAAACTTATTATCATTGTAACACTGTAAAGTGTCTGAGAGCCTGAAGAGGCTTGGAGGAACAAAGAATACTTGCTGATGTTAGCCTGAAGAGGTTGTGTCCAAAGAATACTTGTGTTTAGCCTGGAGAGGCTGTGTGTCAAAGAATACTTGGTGTTTAGCCTAAAGAGGCTGGGTTCAAACAATACTTGTATCATATATGAGTTAGTGGAAAATCCAGTGGTGTGTTTGCCCTAGGACTGGACGTAGCTCACTGGGTTAGTGGGTGAACCAGGATAAATTCTGTGGCTAAGTTCTCTCAACCCTTATCTCTTTACATTCAATTTTTAACTAACCAAGGAGGGTTCTGAAAAGTGGTATTATAATTTGTGCAGAAAAACAAACTTGATTTATCACGCAAACCATCTCAAAATCATATTACTACACTTGTTGAAACACTTCAGCAAGTTGCTGAAAATATCAGTTTCGGAAAGTTACTCATATATTTTCACAATTTGCTTGCTTGTTTGAAAGGTTTTAAAAAATCTGTAAAGAATTATAAAACACTATTCAACCCCCCCTTCTAGTGATTCTTGTGATTCTAACAGGTTTGTATGTTAAGGATGGAATACATTACCTTATGCTTGATGGTTCATGGTCCTTTTGCACATTATTATTATTATTATTATTATTATTATTATTATTATTATTATTATTATTATTTCTATTATTATTATTATTATTATCTCTCTACATTTTAAATTTGAAAATGAATTTGGCCTATGGCCACCAAATCCTAACTAATCGAGCTTGAATCCAGTCCAAAATAAGAATAAATTGAGTTTGGCTTCGGCCCAGAGTAATTGGCTTTTGCCTAGATTATGAGTAATGGCTTCGGTCCAGAGTTATGTATGCAAACTTGACTTCGGTCCAGAATAAGTGGCGGGGTAGTAACCTTAAGAAAGACATTTCTTGTAATCTAAGCTCAGGTCTAGCCTTAGAATTAGTGAAAAGACCCCGTCTGCCGGGTAAAACATGTTATGTGTATCCAATGTTGAGTTGAGATTGGTTATAACATTTGTCTTGTATTTGATTGACTGTTGCATAGGATATGCCTGTTTTCCCTACACTACATGAGCATAGTTATATTCACTAAGACATCTGTCTCACCACACATTTTGTGGTTATGTTTTAGATGCACAGGTTTCCACCCCGGCCAGGGTAGTGAACTGGAGGCTTGCAGGAGCTGTAGTATTTTGATGTACTTAGACATTTATGTATTCAGTGGATCATTCTGATGACTAGAATTATATTAGTATTATTTTGGGGATATGACTATACATGTGCTGCCTTCAGGCCTTCTATTTTGCTTAGGGCACATGTATGGGGGTATTCTAGTGGATGTATATCGATTATGTTTATTTGAGCCCTCGAGGCATTATGTATTTAGTCTTGATTCCATATATTGTTCAAGTTATCGTTGAACGCTTAAACAATTGTATGGGTATTGTATTGCGATATTTAAAATGGCGCGAATAATTTCAATTTTTTTTTGGAATTTGGCTTCCAATGAGTCTTATTCTCGAATTTAGGAATTAAGACATTACAATAGGTATCTTTAACCTTTGGGTATTTTATATAGGGTATTATAGTGACTTGTCTTAGAGTCCCATTTAATCAAGATGAGTATTCTTACACCTGGTTTTGGCCCTCAGGAGTATATGCCAATTATCTAGTATGGATTTGGTTGCTTAATGAACCCTTACTACTAGAATTATTGGACGGTTTCCTAGTTTAAAAATCAAGTTGGAATGTACCTTATCTTGTCGATTCTATGACTCAGATTTATTAATCATGTGGCGGTTGGTATGTTCTTTCAAAGGATCATTGGAAATTTCTATCTTGTGGAGAGTGGTAGGACTTGAAAGAGAATTGAGATTTTATCCCTTCCGCTATCCTTTCAATTCGGGTTGGATAAGTTAGTATCCTTCGACCAACTTAATCCCTAATTTACTTACTTAGTGGTAGAGATTATTGATACAATATTAGGACTTGTTGTTGAAGTCTTTCCTAGCTCAAATAGAATGGCCTAATGAGATAGGGGAAATTAGAACCCATGACCCTAACTTTGTTAGCATTCAGACCTTAATAATTAAAGGGTAAATCTAACTATTTCAACTTGTTATTGCTTGTTGAAGTTATTGGAAATTTTAATTCTGGCTCACTATAATTGTAGTTGGTTAGGAAATGTTTAGAATTTGAGGATGGTTAGTGATCCGTAGATAAGTAGGGAGTGTAGCATATTTAACTCATGAGGTCTATCCCTTCTTAGGTGTTAGGAATTATAAGGTATAGATTCTGGATGAATTGATCACTTGATTTACTTTTAGCATTGAATTCTGTTTTGGAGGGCACATGTAGGTTTAAGAAAGAGTTAGGGAGGAAATTGATCTTTAATCTAAATGGCCGTGTTTTGTATGGAATTCAAGTAATATTTAAGGATCTTACTTATTCGAAAGGATGTTTCTTAGTTGCGTGTTGTAGAGTTATTATTTCGAGGATGATCAGTTAAGTGACTACCTTGGTTAGTTAGAGTTATTACTTGAGGTAGTGGGAGCAGTCCCAAGTTTCACGACATGAGTAATCCTCTAAGGTACTTAATTAAGGGAATTCTTGACGTGATTATTTGAATTAACTTACTTTCTGTAACAATAGTAAACCACAAATCATTAGCATTATAAGATCATAGCCCTTGACTTAGTATTATAGGGGCTCAGTCCCCAGGGCCCAAACTTAGATGGGAAGTAAAGTCATAATCTTGAACTTTTGGGAAACTTAATAAAGTACTGGGTGAAGTATGTGTTTGGGTTGACCTAAGTGGTAGAATTCAGATACATGAATCCCTTTGGACGATGATAAATTAGTAGAACCTAGGGAGTTGGTTATCATTATGTGGGGGTTAAATGGTCCCATGTGAGGGAAGTTACTAGTCTTACTCTTATGTCTTAGAATTAGTGGCTTGATGATGAGTAAACTTAAATGACTTGGAGGTAAAGATCTGGTTTGAAACTTGATAGAAACTCGATTAAGTATAGACATGCGAACTGGGGATGCTGATTCATAGTTAGACCTAGACGAATTTCAGTGGTGCCCTTCTGCGAGCATAACAGTCTGTGGTTAGGATGCAACCGGGAGGCAAGTAATAAGAGAGTTCGAGGGTAGTTGGAGCGTTTGAGGGTAACTGGAGCAAATTTTGAGGAAATATTTTATTTCAAGCTGGCCAACATCAGTCGGCCAACTTCTAATTCACGGTCACTTGCACAGTTTAGTATCATTCGGTTGAATTTATTCCGAGGTGGCCATATAGTAACTAGCCGGTCGGGTTACATCCAGGGCGGCTAGTGAAGCATCAACCGACTAGAGATATTTCCTATATGTGGTCCATTTCATGACAATTATAACCACCATTTAAAATAACCGCCGACAGTTATATTTAGAGCAGTTATTGAGCAGTTACTTATGGCAGTTGAGTTTTGTGATGGTCAACCCTCTATATAAATGATAGATATCTCTTGAATCTGGTCACCGAACCCACATCTCAATTAAGTGCGCAAACACCATCATCTGAGTATGAGAATGTAAAGGTTTGGAAGCCAAATTGTCTTTCTTTTGCATCAATCATTAGAGAGGTCAAGGATTTGAATAGAACAAAGAGGAATGGCAAGAGGTTTATCTTTATTATCACTTCCGCTATTCATTTAAACATGTTTAGATTAACATGTTAAAGTTTTTCTAAATTCTGATATTCTTTACATACATTTCTTTAAATATTTATAAATTTATATCTATTAATAAATAATAAAATTAAAATAATAAGAATTATAATTTTTATCTTAAACTAATTTATATTTGATATGTAAAAGTTATAAGTCAAGAACATGATATTTAAGGAGAATACATTAAAATTAGAGATTAATTAGTATTGCACTGACAGTGTAAAAGAGTTTTACACTGACATTTAATCATAATTCTTCATTTATATGACTTTTGAAATATTAAACAGTAAAGTCAACAAACTTACCATAAATCAAGGATTGTGATTAACCGTTAGTGTAAACTTTTTACACTGTCAGTGTACAATCCTTTTTCTCTTTAATTTATATACATTGTCAGTGTAAATAAGTTTTACACAGACATCCAATGGTGTGTTGCCACATCATTTAATGAATGTGACACCCTCATGTGTATTAATTCAATAAATGATGTGGCAACACATCATTGACGTCTGTGTAAAATTTCTTTACACTGACAGTGTATATATATTAAATCTATTTTTAAATGTCTATTCAACGCATTTTTAAAAATATTATACTTAATTTATCTTCATAAAATTATATTCCTTTAAACAATTTGCTAAAATATATACATACAATTTATAGATAATTTAAATATGATTGGATGAAAGTAAATAATATATATTAAATTAGAACCATTATTTTGAAAAATTATTAATTTAAGAGTCATATAAATGAAGAATTATGATTAAATGTCAGTGTAAAACTCTTTTACACTGTCAGTGCATACTAATTAATCTCTAAATTAAATCCTTAAAAATATTTATCAATTATAAAAAAAGACAACTTTAAAATGTAATTTTAAATTAATCTAATAACCAATTAATATATTTTATAAAAGAAGATCTTCTAAATGAGGACCATGTCACATGATATCATCTGAATTATTTGATTTCATACTTTTCAAATTTTTTATTTTTTTATTTAATTTTAAAAGAAATCAATTGCAATCTTCAATAAATACATTAAATTAATTTACATGTTTAATATATTAAAAATCAATCAACAATAAAATAATAGATTGAATTTATAACTTTAATATATCAAAAATCAATTAATAATAATTTTTTTATTTTAATATCTAACACCACTGTAATCACTTAAAATATATATTCAATAAATGGTGTGTGTATGTAGGATATAGATTATTTATAATTTAAATGCGAATCTAAATTCAATCATTAATACAGATTTATCATTTGAGTAATGCTATATCCTCCTATAATCCTCCTATATACTAATTAAAGAAGCTATTGAAAACATAAAAAGCATTGAATATTTATTCTATTTAGTAACTAGCGGATAGACAGGTCGTGCCTATCTATCTGCATTTTTTTTGAAAAGACGTAAAATTTATTTATTTACATTTTTAAATACCTTATATAATTAATTTGCATGAATAAATTAAAATTATATTCAACATTCTAAGGTTAAACTAAAACACAATAGAAAATGTAAATCGTATTTGTATTATACATTTAATTTAAATAAATAAATATAATTTATGTTGAATATAAGTAAATAAATACAAAGAATTAAACTAAAAGAATGTATGATATCTACATTTAAGACAATCATAATTGTATGTTTATTTACAACTCTTATTAATTTGTCAACTCTGTCCTTTTCTTAACTGGGAGACCAAATAGTGAATGAATTCGAGGAACATTTTTTCCTCCATCCATTTTAGATAAAAAATTTACTATATCAATATTTATATTTAACCCTAAAAAATATAACATTATAATAAAATAGCAATTAAATTGAGTAATATTGTTTACATTGAAATGATTTCTTGTCAATTCTTCATACATCACATTATCAATAAGCTCTTGGCGTTTGAAGAACTACAAAATATCTCACAACATGTCATATACAAAAGTAGATATGCAATATATATTATAAATGTATGGTAATAGTTAATCATCAAAGAATAGATGAGTACCTGCAAAAATGCATATATTTTGTTTTGCAAGAAATCTGCTATTCTGATATCTACGTGTCGACGTTGCAATTTCACCATCCCTAAATATAATTATAGAGTTAGTATTAAGTTGAGGTGGAAAAATATAAGAACTTATTGTATGGTAGACAAATATTTTTTTTTAATTATAACAGCTATTTTTTTATTAAATAACACATGTAATAGATAAAATATCTTAAAAAAATTTGATTAAATTACCTATTCATGCGTTGAGCTAATAGTTCTCTTTTTACCATCTTTCCAAAGTTGAGTCTTATCCGTTACTACTGTGCAACCCCACCCAATAGAATAAACTTTTAAACGATGAACCCGGGTGTAAAGAAATTGTGGAAATTAGATAACTCACAATTAAATAATATGAATATATTAGATAACTCATTTCATTTCACTTTAATATACAATATATAATATTAAATTATTTAAGTTATTACACACCAATATTTATCAATTCATTTTATTTCCACTGAATATATTAATATATTAATTCCTTAAATATACACACATATATTATGTAAACTTCTAAGATTTTTAACCAATGAATATAATTATTTATATTTATTAATGAAAAATAGGCGAAAAAATATTGTTTGACATAGGAATTTAAATTAATTGCTATTAAAGTTGTGCTTCCATGTTTGGGATATGAGCATAGATAACAAAAGATTGGAAAAAATTTGTCACTAAAATTATACCTATGCTCAAACTGTAAGTTCACTCCAAGGTACAAATTAATTTTATGGTTTAATGTGATCGATTTTACTTTATTTTACTTTAACCAAAGCTATATCACCAGTAGGAATTACAATTTAGTTTGATAGGTTTAAGCAAAGCTATTTACATTAAGTTAAGCAAAGTCATATCACAATCAAGATCATGAAACTTTTAAAAATATTGTTGAGCAATTCATATGATTTAATCTTTTAACTGTAAAAATGATTGTATAATATTTTTCCACTTCTTTGACCCATTACTTCATTGCTATCTTAAACTATTTTAGTGTTATCATACTTTTCAATTTCTGTAAATAAATTTATTAGTTCACTTGAATAATCAATGAAATGGCATAACTTACTATTTGAAGTTTTAAGAAACACTTGGAACAACCTGTATGTGTCTCTACTATTTTCATGTTTTTCACCTAAGCATAGGAGCATAGCTTTCAATAGTCATAAAAAACCCGTCTACATGACTTCACACTATCAGGTGTGAAAAGTGGTTGTTGTTGAGTCTTAGAATTAATTTAATTAGATTCAAGACTCATTATCCTTGGTTTTAATGATTAAAAAATTAGACTAGACTATAAGAAATCAGGTACTACTGAGAAAGGTATTTTTCTGTGTATTCAGGAACTTTGTTTGAAAGCATCCTGCTGAAGAAGAACAGTATACCAGAAAAAGAGAAAAGCATAGAAGCAACTCTCTAAAGATGACCAACCTTCTAAACCAAAGAAAAAGACTAAAGGAAATGGAAGAGAGAAGGAAGAAGCAACAACTAAAAAGAAGAACAATACAACAAACTATCTGAAGAATTGATCAACCTGCTGAAATTATATGGACTGACGAGAAAAGAGGCCATCTGCAAGATGAAGTGAAAAAAGTCTTCAAGAAGATCGCCAATCAGAAAGCACACAAGAGTTGAACTTAATTACTCTCAAAGTTGCAACACTAAAGAAATAAATCTGATTAAAAGAAAAGCAACCTTCTGCCAATGGCAACTATCTGAAAAGTCAAGCTATCTGAAAACATCAAGGACTAAGAACATTCAACACGCTGAAATGATCAACATGCTGAAGTGATCAACCTTCTGAAGACATGCAACATGCTGAAGATGTGAATTCTCTGAAGACTCTCTCAACCTTCTGATGACGTGTTTAAATCTTCTACGACGAGAAGTTTCAACAAAGGCAAAGACTCTCTGCAAAAGATCTAAAAGTTTCTAAACGTATTATGCCATCATCTACAAAGGAAGTAGCAACAAAAGCTATTTTTCTCATTCTCAGGAACATTGTAAACAAAAGAGGAAACCTATTGCAGAAAAGCAAATGGAGGTCAGAGATAGGTCAGCGCTGCTGAACACCTACTTCTGTACCAACTCTGCTTTCGTTATCAGAAGTATGAATCCTTACGAGAAGAAAGCAAAATTCACAAAGGATAAAAGAGAAGTTCAACAGTTAATCATCGTCTCTATCCAGACAACAGACTTCGTACAATGAAAGAAAGAGAAGAGAAGAAAGCCAACCTGGTGAAGAATCAACTACACTCTCAAGAAATATTCATGAGCCAAAATTGTTGTGTGTCAGAACAAGATTTTCATCTACACACCTACTCTGCTCAAAGTCAGAAACTAAGCAAAAAGAAGCTATCTCACAACGGCTCTACGAGCTTAATCATCTCTTCTCAACGTTATACCCTATATTCCTCAACGACTAGTTTCTTAAGACAACAAAAGAGAAACTCTTCAACGGTATCTCCAACGGACATATTTCCAGATTGTATAAAGTACATCCTTATGTCCTTCTATGAGAAGGGACGAAGGAGTAATGAGAAGAAGATAAGGAAATTAGAGAGAGAGAATGGAATCCATGAATCAAAAGATATGAATTATCAAATGGCAAGGCATCAGAAAGAATCAGTGGAAGGAAAGAATAGAAAAAGAGAGAAACGAAAAGAGGCTGCCATGGATCTCAAAATATGAAATATTAATGGCAAGCCACATAGAGAACTGGAGAAAGTTCAAAAGAATATATTGTCAGTGTAACTCTCTGAAGAAAGAATGGTGAAACAGAGACTAGATAGAATCAAAATTATATACCTGTATCTCTGTCCCTCTTTGTACTTAGAATTTACTCTATGTATTCTGAGTTGTACTCAGTAATATCTTTGTATAAGAAAATTGAAGTTTAAGTTTCTCTAAAACTTAAACCCATTCATCATTGTAAACACAATAAGTGTCTGAGAGCCTGGAGAGGCTTGGAGGAAGAAATAATACTCAGTGAGCCTGGAGAGGCTTGGAGGAAGAAATAATACTTAGAGAGTCTGGAGAGACTTGGAGGAAGAAATAATACTTTGAGAGCCTAGAGAGGCTTGGAGGAAGAAATAATACTTTGGCAGAGCCTGGAGAGGCTTGATAGAAAACAATACTTGTGTTAGAGCCTGAAGAGGCTTGGTTGATAAACAATACTTGGGTTAGATCCTAGAGAGGCTTGATAGAAAAGAATACGTGGTTTTTAGCCTGAAGAGGCTATGTTCAAAGAATACTTGTATCTGTGATCAGATAGTGGAAAATCTAGTGGTGGTTTGCCCTGGGACTGGATGTAGCTCACTGGGTTAGTGGGTGAACCAGGATAAATTATTTGTGTAAATTTCTCTCTACCCTTAACTCTTTACATTCTACTGTTATCTATTTATTTCTAACCAAGGAAGGGTTTGAAAAGTGAATTTATATTTAGAGCAGCAAAACTTCAGCAAGTTCTCTAATAACTCAGTTTTCAGCAAATAACTGAATCAATTGGATGATAGTGTAAAACATTTTTGAACAACTTGTTTTATATTTTGAAGTTGATATTTAATAATTAAAGGTTTAAACAAAGTTCTGAAAAATGTTTTATTGAACCTTCTGAAGTGATTTTAGAAAGCTTATTTGTCTCATCAAATTTAGCAAGTCTCTGAAAAACTTATAGCCTTCACCTAACTCTGATAATCCTTACTATCTGCTAAAAGAGTTTTTCATATTAACCTGCAAAAGTTTATTTGATGTTTAGAAAAGGGTATCTGAAAATTAGCTTAAAATTTTAAAACACTATTTGACCCCCTTCTAGTGTTTCCTGTGGTTCCTACAGTTGCGGGGGTATAATTAAATCATACAAATAAACATTTAAAAACAAATAACGAAGAAATCAAGATAAACATAAGAAGCATGAACAATAGAATAGAACCTGAAGATTAACTTGCTTCTATATTTCAGATTTCTGGTTGTTTGTGTTTTCTATTTTTCTCAATACTTTATGTGTTGAGCCCTTTATGTGAACTTTTTCTTTGATTGATCTTTTCTTTTTATTTTTCAATTCACTCCGTTCTATTTTTCTTGATTTTTCACTATTCCACCTCCTATATCTAAACTAATATGTAAAGCGATATCTCTTTTTGGTGTCCACATTTGTTTCCAATTATACCGCTAATTTATTTTAAAATTACTTTAAAAATTCACGACTTAAATGATAAAATAATATTTTTAAGTTAAATTAAGAAATATATTTTAAATTTAAATTAAGAAATAGGGATTAAAATTAGAATAGGAAAAAATAGAATCAATACGAATTTGAATTTGAATTGTAAAAGTAAGGATTAGTGTTAAAAAAATTATTATTAAAAAAAACATAATTCAGTATATCTTCCAATTTAAAGAAGGATTTAAATTTGAATTATTAATCTATACTTTTCAAAATTACTTTAAAAATTCATGACTTAAATGGTAAGGATAATATTTTACATTTAAATTATTTAAATTAAGAAATAGGGATTAAAATTAGAATAGAAAAAAATAGAATCAAGCAGGATTTGAATTTGAATTATAAAAATAAGGATTAGTGTTAAAGGATAATATTTTAAATTTAAATTAAGAATATGGATTAAATTTGGAATAGAAAAAATAGAATCAATCAAGATTTGAATTGTAAAAATAGGGATTAGTGTTAAAAAATTTATCATTAAAAAACCAAAATTCAGTATATCCTCCAAATTTAAAGAATGATTTGAATTTGAATTATTAATCTACACTGTTCAAAATTACTTTAAAAATTCACGACTTAAATGATAAGGATAATATTTTAAATTTAAATTAAGAAATAGGGATTAAAATTAGAATAGAAAAAAATATAATCAATCAAGATTTGAATTTGAATTGAAAAAAAAAATAAGGATTAGTGTTAGAAAAGTTATCATTAAAAAAACCAGAATTCAGTATATCATCCAAATTTAAAGAAGGATTTGAATTTGAAGTATTTGAAAATATAAATAAACAAATTTTACGTTTTTCCCAAAAAAAATGCGGATAGACAGGCATGACAATGCCTGTCTTTCCGCTAGTGTGTTTATATATATATATATTCTAAAAAAGCGCATTGCTTGCTTCTGTTTAAGATAATAATTTGTTATCGTTTACTTGATTGTCGTTATCTAATTCACTCCAATATGATAAAGTTTATCTAATATTATAGGGGTGAAAAATAGGTCAGGCCGCTCGACAGGGGCCTACGGCCCATCCTACTTAAGGCCTAGTTTGGCTCGACTCGTTTAATAAAAAGGTCAGGTCTAGGCTTTTGAAAAAGCTTTTTTAATTAAATAGGTCAGGGTTAGGCTTTTTAAAAAGCCTATTTGGCTGTTGATGTGTAAAAGCCAATTCTGGTTTGTTCCCTTAACTAAAGTTGGTTAAGGTAGTTAGTTTGGTAGTTGCCCAATGTAGAAAGTTAGTTAAGCTGAGGGATAAAATTGGTTTTCAGTTTTAATCCTTCTGTGATGTATAAATACTCTGGTTCTGATTTGAATAATATACTTTTCATTACAATTTCACTCTCTCAAATCAATCACCCAATTCTCCCTATTGTTTCTTCCCTAAGAGTTAATACAACTCTGTTTCTTTGGTACAATAATTCAAGAACTCATAGGTTCTAACAGTGGTATCTAGAGCAAGATTCGATTCAAGGAATTCCGCATTGATCATGGCTGCCAATGGTCATTTCCCCGCAACCTTCCAGTCCTAACAGGCAAGAACTTCAGCCGATGGAGCGTGCAAATGAAAGCACTACTGGGTTTCCAAGATTTGATGGAAATTGTTGAGACTCGAATCACAGAACCAAAGGAAGGAACATATGCACAAAGGGTACATTTTAAAGATTTGAAGAAGAAAGATTGTAAAGCCTTAGTGATCTTGCATCAATGTGTTGATGATGCCCATTTTGAGAAGATTGCTACTGCCACCTCGGCCAAAGAAGCTTGAGACATTTTGAATAAGACCTATGCAGGTGCAGAGAAGGTGAAGAAGGTTCGTCTTCAAACCCTCAGAAGGCAATTTGAACTCATGCAGATGGAGGACAATGAGAAGATTGCTGATTACTTTGGAAGGCTGCAGATTCTTGTCAATTCCATGAAGAGTTGTGGTGATAAAATTGATGATTTGAAGCTGATTGAGAAAATTCTGAGAACCTTGAATCCAAGATTTGACCACATAGTGGTTGCAATTGAAGAATCAAAGGACCTGGAATCCCTATCTGTTGATGAGTTGCAGGGCTCTCTCGAGGCACATGAACAAAGGCTTCAAGAAAGGTCAAATGATAAAACTTCTGCAGAACAAGCTTTGCAGGCCCAGAACCAAACAAAGAAAGGTTTCTTTGACAACAATAGAGGTAAAAGGAGCAAGGACAAGACCAAGAATTCAAGAGGAAGGGGCAATTACTCTAAGGACAGCTATCAGTCACAGAAGAGAGGAGGTTTCAGTGGCTCAAGAGGAAGAGGTGGAGGAAGAAGTGGCAAGAAAAACTGGGACAAGAAGAACCTTGAATGTTATAACTGTGGAAAGAAAGGGCACTTTGTTGAAGAATGTTGGCACAAAGACAAAAGTGTTGATGATGAAGCTCAATTGGCTGCTGAAGAAGGCTCAGATTCTGATCCAGTATTGTTGTTGGTGACCACAAAAGTAACCAGTGATGGTGATCACTGCTGGTACCTTGACACAAGATGTTCTACACACATGACTGGTCACAAAGACTGGTTTCACAGCCTTGATGAATCTGTCAATAGTAAGGTTAGATTTGCTGATAACAGTATCTTGTGTGCACAGGGCATTGGGAGAGTGATGATTCACAGAAAAGATGGGAAGAAGTCCTTCATAGAAGAGGTGCTCTATGTCCCTGGCATGAAGTGCAATCTCCTCAGTCTTGGTCAACTCTTGGAGAAGGGGTATGAGATGATGATGGTTGACAGAATGTTGAAAATCTATGACAAAAATAAGAGGCTGATCATCAAAACACCATTGTCCAGAAATAGAACATTTAAGGTTGAAATTAAAGTACTTGAACAACACTGTTTGAAGGCATCAGCAGAAGGGGATGAGTGGTTGTGGCACTAAGATTTGGCCACCTGAATTTTAGAGATCTCAGTCACCTACATGAGTTGACAAAAGGAGTACCAAAGCTGAAGCTACCAGTAGAAAAATGCAAGGAGTGCCTAGAATGCAAACAACCTAGACAAGCCTTCAAGAAGTTTGTTCCAGTAAAGTCTAAACAGAAGCTTGAGGTCATCTATTCTGATGTTTGTGGACCCTTTCGGGTTGAATCACTAGGAGGGAGCAGGTACTTTATCACCTTTTTGGATGACTTGACTAGGAAAGTATGGATTTGTATGTTGAAGAGAAAGAGTGATGCTTTTGGCACCTTTAAGAAGTTCAAAGCAATGGTTGAGAAAAAAAGTGGCAATCACATTAAGACACTGAGGACTGATGGGGGAGGTGAGTACACATCCAGAGAATTTCAAGAATTCTGTGAGAAAGAAGGTATAGTACATGAGATCACTCCACCATACACTCCACAGCATAATGGTGCAGCTGAGAGAAGAAATAGAACCATTATGAACATGGTTAGAAGCATGTTGAAAGGGAAGGACTTACCTCATTCACTGTGGAGTGAAGCAGCAGTCACTGCAGTCTATATTCTAAATAGATGTCCTACAAGCAGATTGGAATGTTCTACACCAGAAGAATCATGGACAGGAGTGAAGCCTGATGTGAAGCATTTCAAGGTTTTTGGTTCACTTTTGCTACAAACATATACCTGATCAGTTAAGGCAAAAGTTAGATGATAAGGCAGTGCCAATGGTTTTTCTTGGATACCATGCAACTGGTGGCTATAGACTGCTGGATCCTGAGACAAAGCAAGTAGTGATCAGTAGAGATGTTGTATTTGATGAATCAAAGATGTTCAGGTGGAATGAAGGCACTAAAGGCAGCTTGGTTAGGATCTCAGTTGAGTCAAACGGCTATGATGAAGGTCAAAATGATCAACAGAATTCAGTAGAAGAACCAACTAACAATGATGCTGGACTTAGAAGATCAGGAAGAGCAACACAAGCACCACAAAGCCTGAGAGATTATGAGGTAATCTCTAACAATTAGATCACAGATGAGGGTGATTTGGTTCACTTGGCATTTTATGCAGGAGCTGAACCAGTCAGCTTAGAAGAAGCCTTAAAGGATCCTAAATGGATTGTGGCCATGGAAGATGAGCTGAACTCAATTGAAAGGAACAATACCTGGGACCTAGTGACTCTACTAGCTAGAAAGAAGCCTATTGCAGTCAAGTGGGTGTATAAAGTGAAGAAAAGTCCTGATGGTGAGATAGTGAAGTACAAGGCCAGATTAGTGGCAAAAGGTTTTCTGCAGAGAGAAGGAGTTGATTATGTAGAGGTCTTTGCCCCTGTAGCAAGGATTGAAATAGTGAGGTTTGTGGTAGCAATAGCATGTGTTAAAAACTGGTCCCTACATCAACTTGATGTGAAGTCTGCTTTCCTAAATGGTCCACTTGAGGAGGAAGTTTATGTAGAACAGCCACCAGGTTTTAGTGTTGCAGGCCATGAAGAGAAGGTATTCAAGCTGAGAAAGGCCCTATATGGCTTGAAACAAGCTCCAAGGGCTTGGAACAAGAAAATTGACAGTGTGCTTGTGAAGATAGGCTTTGTGAAGTGCATCTCAGAACATGGTGTGTATGTGAAGGAAGACAATGATACAAACTTGATTATTTTGTGCCTCTATGTGGATGATCTGCTGATTACAGGAGGCAATGATGAAGATATAGCTAAAGTGAAGCAGCTGCTGATGAGTCAGTTTGAGATGACTGACCTTGGTCCCTTGTCCTACTTCCTTGGAATTGAATTTAATGAAACTGAAGCAGGAGTCTTGATGCATCAAAGCAAGTATGCAGCTGATATTCTGAAGAAATTTCAGATGGATGAGTGTAATCCAGCAGCTACCCCAGCTGAGACAGGACTTGCCTTGAGTTTGAAGGATGAAGGAGAGTTTGCTGATGCCACTTTGTTCAGGCAGATAGTTGGCTCATTAAGGTACTTGTGCAACACAAGACCTGATCTAACCTACAGTGTAGGGCTAATCAGAAGGTATATGCAGGCTCCTAAAGTCTCTCACCTAATGGCTGCAAAGAGGATATTGAGGTATATCAAAGGCACCATCAATTATGGTGTCATGCTTCCTAGGTGCAGAAGCAAAGAAGAAAACTGTTTGCATGGCTATACTGATTCAGATTGGAGAAGGGATAATGATGACAGAAAAAGCACTGCAGGGCATATCTGGATGTTTGGCTGTGATCCAATCTCTTGGAGCTCAAAGAAGGAGGATCCAGTGGCCCTATCTACGTGTGAAGCAGAATATGTAGCAGCTACACTTGGCTCCTGTCAAGGCTTATGGCTTAGAAAGCTGCTGAAGGAAATGAAGATTCAAAAAGGAAAGCCAGTGACTATGTTTGTGGATAATAAGTCTGCTATCAGTCTTGCCAATTATCCATCAAATCATGGCAACACCAAGCACATTGAAACCAGGTATCACTTCATCCGTGATAAGGTCAGTAAAGGGAAGGTAAAGCTCCTATACTGCAAGTCAGAAGACAACTTGGCTGATTTGTTTACCAAGCCATTGAAGAGGAGTAGATTTGAAGCCTTGAGGAGTAAGCTGATGTGTGTAGCTGAGTAGAATTGTTTTTATGGGGGAGTGTTGATGTGTAAAAGCCAATTCTGGTTTGTTCCCTTAACTAAAGTTGGTTAAGGTAGTTAGTTTGGTAGTTGCCCAATGTAGAAAGTTAGTTAAGCTGAGGGATAAAATTGGTTTTCAGTTTTAATTCTTCTGTGATGTATAAATACTCTGGTTCTGATTTGAATAATATACTTTTCATTACAATTTCACTCTCTCAAATCAATCACCCAATTCTCCCTATTGTTTCTTCCCTAAGAGTTAATACAACTCTGTTTCTTTGGTACAATAATTCAAGAACTCATAGGTTCTAACATTGGCTTGACAGGCTTGCCTATTATAAATAATATTATTTTTAATAAACATATAAATACTTTATATATATTAAATAGTATAATAACATATAATTTTTTAAATTCTTCTGTTGGCCTATTTAGAGATAGACTTATTGTTCTATCTAAACGTATATGTTAATGACATATTTACATTATAAAAAAGTAAGTATTAGTTTGTAAGCTCACTGACCTATTTAGAGATAGATTTATTGACCTGTTTAAAGGTCATAATATGAGATGAGTTTTTAAACAGACTAATAGGCAAACCGAGCTTTGAAACAGGCCAGGTCAGGCCTAAAAATATGGCTATGACAGGTAACAAAAACATAATGCAGGCCAGGCTTGGGCCCTGCAAAGCCTAGCTCGGCTCGGCCTACTTCCACCCCTATCTAATAAGCTCCTTATAAATTGAATTGGAGATTGTTTTATTCAAATTCAAATATTAAAATAGATAAACAATATTAGTTATTAGATAATCACAAGTTTTTTAAAAAAATTTACAAACGGTTACCAAGTCAATGTTCAGTCCTATGATAGTAATAGCAAGCAAAGTCAAAATATTCTTTGAATTCAATTCGTTCTATTTTTTCTGGATTTTTCACTATTTCAGACAAAATCAATTATTTCAGTCAACTAACTTAGAATTGGAAATTTCAGAATCAAAGATCACTGAAACCGGCCAAAATTGAAATTTTTATTTGACCACCCCACTCTCAAAATCCAAACATTTCATAATCAGGAAAAGGATCCAAAACTGCCCAAAATAAAAAATTTTATTCAACCGCACTTAGAATTGAAACATTTCGGAATCAGAGAACATCCAAAACCAATCAAAATTGAGTAAAACCTAACATAATTCATGAGTAAAACCAGCATTGTCTGGTTGCAATTTCTTTATGTTGTTTTATGGTGAATAATTGTAGAAAAATTGCTTTTGGTAACATGAATGATTACCAAAGAACTAACCGGGACATTAAAAACTTCAGGATTAGATTGAAATTCAAGCATTTCCACCTTCTTCACTCTTCATCAAATCCGCAACTTCATCCTGCAAAACAGGCTCGTAGGTTTTCACATTGGAATCAAAAGTTTATTTCTTTCTGGTGCTGCCGACACCTTGCTCCTTGAGTTTATTATCCTTGCATCAACCAAAAAAGAAAAAAAAATCAGAGTGGCACGCGTGCATCTCCCTCTATTCCCTCCGCTTCTCCTGCTCTTGGCCGCGTCCCTCTTTTTCTTCCATCTTCCCTCTCTTAGGTTTCTGCTGCTCCGGTTCTCCTCATCTTGGTTGCGCCCCTCTTCTTCTTCCATCTTCTCTCTCTTAGTTTTTGTCGTTCAAAATGAAAAACAGTGGTTGAGTGCTTTCAGAATGGGGCGTGAATGAGGGAAGAGAATAAGAGAGGTTGAGTGAGAATGAGGGGAGCAGAAAAGTATTTCGGAGAATAAATTAAAATCGGGTAGTGGGTGGGAGGGAGATAAAGCAGCTAGTTTCGTAATCTGTTTGTTTTTTATATATTCTTACTTGTTTTCCCTCATTTTTTTTTCTGGTTGATGTGTTTTATGAAAATAATTAGGGGTATTATTGTCGGGAAAAAGTGGATGTAGGAACACAGGGAAACACTAGAAGGGGGGTTGAATAGTGTTTCTAAATATTTTAAGAAGCTCTTCGAAGACAGATTTACAAAACAGACTTTCAGACAGATTGCTAGAGGGCTGTCTGAAGTTTTTCAGATAGTTGTCTGAAGTTAGTTTCAGACGGCCTTAAAATGGTTCTAAATGAAGTTTCTTCCCTTTTAAAATACTAGATTAAATATCCAGTCCCCTTGATTAGCGTAAAACTGAAATGACAAGGATAAGGGAAAGAGAAACTTAGCCACAAAATTTATCCTGGTTCACTCACTACCACTTGTGAGCTACGTCCAGTCCCAATGCCAACTAGCACTTGGATTTTCTCTTAATCTTGCAAGATTACAAGTATTCTTTTCTAACAAGCCTCTTCAGGCTCTACAACCAAGTATTCTTTTTCAGACAAGCCTCTCCAGGCTCAACAACACAAGTATTCTTTTTTCAGACAAGCCTCTCCAGGCTCAAAAGCAAATACAAATGAGAGAAATGCTTAAGCTCACAAACTATATCAGTTTTGAGACTTAAACAGTTACAGATTGTACAGAAATTACTGAGGTATGCTCAGAATAAAATAATTTGTGTGTACAAAGATGATAAATTCTATCAGAGTGTTGCAGCGAAAAACTTGCAGAGTTTTTGTTCTTTTTCAATTCTTCTCTCTATATCAGGTCTTCAAATGAGGGGGTATTTATACCCAAATGATTGGCCCGTTGAAGACTCTCATGCTTGTGAAATCCATGCTAGCCGTTGTGAGACAGCTGCTGCAGTACAGAATATTCTCTGACATATTCTGATATTCCCTGACAAATTCTGACACTTTTACAAGGTTTGCTCCTGCCAAAAAGGTGCTCTTTGTTGTTGCTGCAATTGTTGCGTAGTAGAGGACACGTTGTGACAGAGAACGTACTTGAATTGCATTGCACAGGTGCCAGCTGTTTGTAGCAGAGAACGTGCGTGAAAAACGTGCAGAGGTACAAGGATTGTCACAGCTTCAGACAAGAGATTCCACGTCATCAAATACTTTCAGACGGCTTTGATGCTTCAGAAGGGTTGATCATCTTCAGACAGCATCAGCTTCTTCAGACGGATCCAACACTTAGTCTTATATAATAGGCTTCTTGCTGAAAATCATAGATATACAATTAGACAATTGTATCTATGAGAAACAACTTAAGTTGAATTTGTTGATCATTAAAACTTAGAGAAATTTCAGTCTTTAAAACATCATAAACCTCTTTATGATATTTTTGAGACTCAACATTCTCCCCCTTTTTAATGATGACAAATTTAACTTAAATTGTGCAAAATTGAGAGATTAAGATTTAGCTCCCCCTGGGACAAATATATCCTTTTAGATGCTTTTATATATGATTTTCTCAGAAGTTCAGACAACTTTGAACTTTTTCATGTACTCCCCCTGAATCCTGTAATCACTCCAGATTTTGTTAATTTTGTTAGATTTAATACTCCCCCTTTTGTCATCAATCAAAAGGGAATCATAGAGCAATAACAGTAACAGAGCAATAAAACAAACAAGATTATGAACTACAGATAAAATAAAACAAGTATCAGAGCAAGGATCATGAACACATGAGATGGAATAAAAACACTGATTGTATTAAAATGATGTAAGGATTAAACAAACAATCAACACTTGGAAAAGAAATATGAACATAAGACAATGACAATAAATTAGTCCTTCTTCTTCAGCAGAGCTTCAGACAGAAAGGAGATCAGTTCTTCCTTGGCCTTGTCTATGGCAGCTTCAATAGAAGACTTCAACTCTTGTTGACCACTTCTTATCAGTTGTTGTTCATGAAGAATTTCTTCTTGATTCTGAATAACCTTTTGTGCTTTCTTCTCTGAGACTTCACATCTCCTCTCAGATTCTTCACATCTCTTCTCAAGGGCCTTGACCTTGGATTTCAGCTTCTGGTTCTCTTCATACAGGTCAGGTTCAGACTCAACAAGGATGAGCTAAAGGTAGGGACATACAAATCTCAAAACTCCAAAACCAGGCTGCAAGCCATATTCTGAAGGATTGTAGACTGGACAGAAAAAGGTCCCAACATACTTCAGAAGCACCCAAGCTTTGTTGAATGAATCTGCCTGTGGGGGAAAGTGATCTCTTAAGAAATGGTACTGAACATTTGTGGAATGTCCAACACCCATTGCAGACTCAGCATCAGGACCACTACAACCAGAAGAAGACCCAGCATCTTCTCTGATCTTCCAATAAGAATCCCACATCCAATTTTCAAACAAGTGATTCAAGCCTCCTCCTTCTGAGATGATGAACTCAGGTAGACCTTCCCATTCTGAAGCAGTCATGGCTTCAGACATGGGTGCTGATACAGAGTAGATCTTAGGACCCTTCAATTTCTCATCTTGTCCTTCATTGAGGGGATACCTAGGAACAATCATATTAGGTTTCACCAAGATTTTGGTTGAAGGCCTGATTGAACTTGTTCCAGGGGGCCTGTAGCCCATCATTCCAACTCCTCTAGCCAAGTCTCTTTGGAATAGCTCAGCTTCAGTGTTCAGCTTCCTTACCATGAGCCATTCCTCATTGCTCAGCTTCCATGAGTCTTCAGAAAATGGATTGATAAGATCCCATGTATGACCAGGAGGGACAACACCCTTCCTTATCTTCTCCAATCCATCAGCATCATTGGAGTATAAAGCTCTTTCATCAGTCACGGTTCTCTTAGTGAGACCATGATGCAGTGAGACAGCAGGGGCTGTTCTAAAGTGTTGCAGCTCTTCAGACAGATGCTGGAATTTTGGCAAAGGGCAAGAGCCAAAGGAGGTTCTTGTCAGTTTCTTGCATAAGGCTGCTATCTCAGTTGAAAGGTTGACTTGATGAACAGATGGAGGTGGTGAGGGTGGTAAAGGTGTAAGAGGTGGAGATGATGATGGTAAGGAAGGTGATGAAGGTGTGGAAGGTTTAGGTGAAGGTGATGAGCTATCAGATAGCTGTATGTACTGAGGTGAGGGGGGTTTGGATGGTGAAGGTATGGGTTCAAGAACTTGGTTTTCTTGAGGTGCAGGGGGTTCAGACAACAGGTTGTCTGATGGTATGATGGGTGTAGGTGATGAGGGTTCAGATGGTATGAAAGGTTCAGATGGTGATGTATTTATCTGTAAGGTTGGTAATGGTTGAGAAGGAGGTGGAGATGGTTGTTTTTCTAGTGAGGTGGGTTTTGATAAGGGTTGAGGTTGCTTTTCTGGTGATGAAGGAGGTGAGGGAGTTACATTATCAAATCTCACCTTGATCCTCTTGTAAGGTTTGGGAGCAGCAACTTCTTGAGCCTTAGCTGCTCTTTCTTTTTCTTCCCTTTCCTTGGCTTCCTTATCCTCCCTTTCTCTTTGCTCAGATGAAAGAGCCCTTCTTCTCTTGAAGTATTGATTAGCCTTTACAAATTTCTGATACCTTCCAGCAATATTTGCTTCTTCTAGTTGAGAAGCAGTACTTCTGGTAACCCTAACTTCAGGGACTGTCTGAAGTAGTTTACCCTTCTTCCTTTTTCTTTGAGGTGCACTTGACCTCTTTCTTTTCTTTGTAGCCGCAGCAATGGCTGCTTGCTTGTCATCCTCAGCATAAGCAAGTTGTGAAGCTATTGCAAGAGCTCTGTCAGTCCTCTCTTGCTCTTCCTTCTGTTCTAACTCCTCTTGTTCAATGGCAGTAGCCAAAGCAGCAACCTGAATCAATTCAGGGTCAGAAGGGCATGCAACTAGAGGTTGAGTAGCAACTGCATCAGTATCCACAACTTCTTCAGCCTGTCCTTCCATTATAGAAGTAGGCTTTGAAGATTGTGCAGGTTCAGACACCTGACCCACAATTTCAGACAACCTTTGAGAAGGTTTCTGAACAGGTTCAGATGTTTGATTCTGCACAGATGCAGAAGCTATCTTAGCTGAGCTTCTCACAGGAAGCTTCTTCAGCTTAGGTTGAGGAGATTCCTTTGAAGGCTTGAACTCATGTCTTCTGATATCACCCTTGAGTTCATTTTCCAGAATCTGCATTGTAGTACTTCTCCTCTTAGCTTTCTCCATCAGTAAGCTTTCTTTCATGGTTGGAGAGGGAGGCCTTGGAGTCAGCTTAATCTTCATGCTCTTCAGATTTGATTCACCAAACATAGGGATTGAGTGGTGATCATAGAGCTGGTGAACTGGAACTTTGAAGTGCAACAACACCTTGGTGATGATGGTGTTGTGAGGAAAACTCCCAGCAGAGTCTCTCAACCTCTTCTGAAGGTGGAACATGATGATATTTGGGAGGTTGATCATCTGCTTCTTCAGAAGGTGGATGAGACAGAACCTCTCCATTTCAGACACATGGTTTCTGCTACCATTTTTAGGGATTACAGAGTTCCCTAAGATAGCATGCAGAACCCTAGCCTTGTCTGACATGTTCTTAGCATCCAGACTTGCAGGGGAAGAAGTTCCATACAAAAATTCAGTAAAGTGCTTCTGACCTCCATTTCTTGATTCCCAGCCAGGTGAGAAGACAGCACCTTCAGTCTTGACACCACAGACGATGGCCAGGATGTCTTCATCAATAAAGATAGACGTACCAAGCACATTAGCCTTGATGGTGGTGTAGATGCCTTGAGGGTTAGGGATTCCTCTGGCTGTGGTCCAGAAGTCAAGAATACTCTACTCATGCCACTGTGAACGATTTCTGTTGAAATATTCAAGCCACCCAGCTGCTTGAAATTCTGCATAAAGATCCATCCCCAGTGCTTCAAGATCTTCCAGAAAGACACCCTTGGTCTTCACAATGTTATCAGCTCCAGACTTCTTAGGTGCCATTGTTGAAGGTTGGAAAGAACTTGAGAGAAAAATGCTTTCTTGAAGATGAAGAATAGAAAAGGTTCTGAGAGAGTAGAGAGTTGTAACGTATCAAGGACACACTGCCTACTGTACTTATAGACCTCTGAGATAATGATGGCAGAAACTGGCTGTGCAGACATAGGGTAACGTGCAAAGTGGATTTAAACCGTCCCTTTATTGCCACGTCATTTGTTCATTTCAGACAAGTGATAGATATCAGACATCCAGTTAATTTCAGACGACCAAAACTTCAGACAGGTCACATGTTTCAGACAGGCTGAAGTTTCAGACACATCATTTTTCATACACACTCAAAATGCATGAATGTTCAATTTATCTCTGATGAACTTAAATCTATCTTCAGTTAGAGGTTTGTGAATATATCAGCCCATTGATGCTCTGTATCAATAAACTGAATATCAAAAACACCTTTCTGAACATAGTCTCTAATGAAATGATGTTTGATTTCTATATGTTAGCCCTAGAATGTTGAATGGGATTTTTAGATAAATTAATGGCACTGGTATTATCACACAACACAGGTATAACAGATATTGCAATATTAAAATCTTCAAGTTGATACTTCACCCATAACAGTTGTGAGCAACAACTGGCTGTTGAGATGTATTCTACTTCAGTTGTTGATAATGCAATTGTGCTTTGCCTTTTGCTTGACCAGCTGATCATATTTTCTCCAAAGAAGTGACATCCACCACTGGTGCTTTTTCTTTCAACTCTGTCTCCAGCAAAATCAGCATCACAGTATCCTATTAACATGCAATCCTTACTTTTCTTATAGCATAGACCAAGATTAGTAGTACCTTTAAGATATCTGAAAATTCTTTTTACAGCTTTGTAGTGAGTGATTCTTGGATCAGATTGAAATCTAGCACACAGGCACACACTAAACATGATGTCAGGCCTGCTTGCTGTTAGATACAATAATGAACCAATCATCCCTCTATACAAAGTTTGATTAACTGGTTCTGCATTCTCATCTTTATTTAAAGATGCAGAAGGGTGCATTGGAGTTGTCATGGGTTTGCAATCACTTAGGTTGAACTTCTTAAGCATTTCCTTTGTATATTTCTCTTGATGGATCCATATACAATCAGAATCTTGCTTAATCGGAAGTCCAAGGAAAAACTTTAGTTCACCCATTAGGCTCATTTCAAATTCAGATTGCATTAACTCAGAAAACTCTTTGCACAATGAAAAATTAGTTGAACCAAAAATAATGTCATCAACATATATTTGGACAAGTATAAGATCCTTGTTAGACTGTTTTCTAAAAAGAGTTGTGTCAACTTTTCCTCTTTCAAAACCATTGGTTGCAAGAAAACTGCTCAGTCTGTCATACCAAGCTCTTGGGGCTTGTTTCAGACCATAGAGAGCTTTCTTAAGTTTAAAAACATGTTCTGGAAAAGTTACATCTTCAAAACCAGGGGGTTGTCTAACAAAAACCTCTTCTTCAATGAAACCATTGAGGAAAGCACTTTTGACATCCATTTGATATAGTTTGATGCCATTATTTACAGCATAAGATAAAAGAATTCTAATTGCTTCTAACCTGGCCACTGGGGCAAAGGTTTCAGTGAAGTCAATACCTTCTTGCTACTAGCCTTGCCTTGCCTTATTTCTGATAACTTTTCCTTCTTCAGACAGCTTGTTTCTGAACACTCATTTGGTTCCAATAATTTTTTTCCCATGGGGTTTAGGAACAAGGGTCCAGACATCACTCCTAGCAAATTGATTTAGCTCCTCTTGCATGGCTAGGATCCACCATTCATCATGCAGAGCTTCATCAATGTTCTTTGGCTCAATTTCAGACAGGAGAGCAAGAGAATTCAAATTTCTGAATTTTGATCTTGTCTTAACTCCTTCTGAAGTACTGCCAATGATTTGCTCGTTAGGATGATGTGACTTGTATCTCCAATCAGGTTTATGAGGAGGTATCACATCTGTCTGAGACTCAACATTTGTCTGAAGAGGTTCAGTAACAACAGGAACTTCAGACAGTTGCTCATCCTTCAAGTTGCTGTGTTCATTCAGCTTCATACCTGCAAAATCATCCTCTAATAGTTCCCTATCAGTCTCTTTGTTATCATTGAATTTCACATGAATAGTTTCTTCAACCGTTAAAGTTCTAGAGTTATACACTCTATATGCGTTATATGTTTCAGAATATCCAATGAAAAATTCATTATCAGACTTTGCATCAAATTTTCCAAGATATCGGAAAGAGGTTGACAATAAGTTCTTTCAAAGTTGACTATTTGTCCCTCTGTTAGAGGTGTTCCAGAAATGTCTGCGATCGAGTAAATAGCTCTACGAACGAATGGATCGGATCCAATTCGAAAATGGAAAGATTTGTACAAGTTATACCCTTCGTCACCACTTTGCGGAAAATCGTTAGATATCAATATGTTAGATACCTGTGACTCGATTGGTGAAATAGTATCTCTCTCCAAAAGAGCATGTTTTTTTTTACCGCCGCACAAAGAAAATAGTTTGTTGCGAATGAACAAGATATCGAGGAATTGTCCATACGTAAAATCATAATTATTGATACAGGCCTTTTCCACATAAAAAGGGAATCTTTTGTTACAATAGAAGCAGAAGTGATATCGATTATTCAAGAATCGAAGTCGATTTGCTTTATAAAAAGAGGATATCAATGAACTTCTATGAAATGGTTTCACGGGATTCAGCCAATCTTTGGTGTTAAGTATAAAACACTCACATCTAAAGGTGTGGAAATATGATATGTTGGGTTTTCTTCCTTTCCACAATTCATATGATTCATATGTAGTCTTTTTCAGAATTGGTCTTACCAATATTCTGTTTTGAAGGTAACGACAGCTTCTGCCCAGAAGGTTCTTGAGTTGAGCATGGTCCTTGCCATCTCTTGCTTCATAGTGGGAGAATGCTTCAGAGAAAATGTATTGTTCTTGCTTACTAAACGAAAGGCATGAGGAGAACAACCAATGTAATAAGATGGGTCAAGTTCAGACGCATTCCTTCTATTGATGGGAACAACTTCATCTTTTAACTTTTCGCCACCTAGTAAGTACACATTAGAACCCGTTGTAATATGTTGCATCCCCATAATAACTTGTTTCTTGCTTTGGAGGAGTTTCAATAGGTTCTCCCTGAAACGGATGGGGGCATCGCTACAACGTGTGCTTCTGAGTTGCTTGAAGTCTATGCCAATAAGCTCATCTCCTAATACAATGAAAAGAACTTTGGGGCTAGAACTTGACATAGTGGTTTGTACGTACTTGCTAAAACAAAAGTAGTCAATGAATGGATGGAATAGTTAGAGGGAAAAGGCCATTTATATATTATAAGTTGTACCTATATGCCATTCCTATAATAAGTGATATTAATTGCTAAATTTGCATGCCTATAATATATGATTTTTTTTTTGAAAACTTGCCTATAATATATTTAATAATAAGTGATATTTAATTGCTTAATTTGTTTCCTAATTAAAATAGGATTTTGGTTACATTGTTTCCTTAATTGGTTACATTGTAATTGCATATTATTTCTTCAGAATGTGTTAAGATATGTTGTTGTCATAGTGACACAATTCACGATTTGACATAAATCCTAGGATATATATACTAAAATAGACGATATTAGAAACTTTAACCCATGCTGATCAATTAAAAGAATATTTTTCCTCTTATATGAAAATATCTCTTGAGAGAAATTTTTTGTCCAAACTCTTATTGCATAGTAAAATAAAGAGAATTTAAAAGCTTTGATCTATGCCAATGATGAACGGGGGATTTGGAAAGTAAAAATAGATAATTAAAAACAATAATAATAAAATGTAACATGGTAAGAAATATAAGTAACGGTAATTAAAAATGTAATATATGAAATTATTATAAATTTCTTGCACAAGATTAGATAATTCCACGTTAAAAAAATTTCTTATAAAAATTGATGTCCAACTATTTCAGGATTAATGGGATGCTAACTCACACTGACATTAATTTCAAAAAATGACACAATTAAATATGTATAAATTTAATTATATGAAAACATAAAAATTAATATATTAATATATATATATATATATTAATGGGATGTTAATATAGATATAATTATATCTTTTTGAGATAAAATCGTATTTATGGCCATGATTTTTACTCGTGACCCGTGATTTCAATTTGTGGGCTATGAGGTTGTTCAGTTTGGATATGAATTTTGGATTTAGAACAATTTTAGATATAAAGATCAAAACAAATAAAATTTATCTAAATATTATTATATTTAATAGTTAATAAGTTATAAAAAAACCTCATTTAATAATGGCTTTAGGCTACCCTAAGTCATCCTTGTTAGAACAAATTAAAATTTACATGTAATTTTTTATGTACTTGTGTTTCTATTCTTAGATTAAAAGAAAACTAATATTTTATCTCTTACCACGCACAAAAAATATATCTAATTTATATAATTAATATATTTCAATTCATTTCTTTAAATATTTATATATTTATATTTATATTAATAAATAAATAAATGTATTAAAATAAGAAGTATATTTAATTTCCTATCTTAAACTAATTTAAATTTGATATGTACAAAATATAAGTTAAGAATGTGATTTTTAAGCAGAATACATTAAAATTAATAAATTTAAAAATAATGATTTCTTATTTAATATATACTATTTACTTTCACCCAATCATATTTAAATTTCTATAAATTGGATGTATATCTTGTAGCAAATTGTTTAAAGCATGCTTATCAGAACCGGACCGGACCAGCCTGTTCGACCGATCGGGCCGATAACTGGTGATAAGAACGGTTCTACAAAGCCTGAAAACCGGAGGGGAGAAGAACCGGCCAGAAACCGGAAAAACCGGCCAAGAACCAGTGAACCGGTGGTTCAACGGTTTGGAGCGGTTTAGAGTTTTTACGAAAATGACGTAATTTTTTTTAAAACCAGCTTCCTGCTCAGTTGCTCACTTGTTGTTGCTCGACCTAAATTATAAAGTAAAGTAGAAACCCAACCCTTCCAGCTCTCTCTCCCAGCTCCCTGCTCAATTTTTTCTACTGCCCCCTCCTCCGTGAAAACCACCACCCACCGTTGCGTCGTCACGCTGCTCCTTCCTGTTGTTTCGTCATGCACAGTGCCCAGCCGTACGAGATCTTCTCCTCCCCTGCTTCGGCGCCCCTATACTGGACCGGTCCGTTGTTGCTTCTGCACTCTGCACAGAAACTGATCTTCGCTAAATGATGCCCAACCTACGCATGTTTTTTTATTTTTCTTGTTCCTGATCGATTGGTATTGTTTGCAATGTAATGTATACTGATACTTTGGTCGTTTGCAATGTATAGTGATAATACATTATGAAATTTGATTCTGAATCCATTACATTATTTTTGCTAATTAATTCATTCTTATCATTGGTGATGGACACTGTTTTTTTTGGGTGAACCTAGATATCATATTATCTTATATTTAACTTTATTTTATGTGTAATTATAAATAAATTTTATTTTTAAATATTTTAAAGTCATAGATATCAATTTTTTTATTATTTAAATTTCAATGTACTATATAAAAATATATAAAAATTATTATTTTATTTATTACGGGTTCGACCACGTTCCAACCATTGAACCTTGAACCGGTGCCCAGACCGGTTCAATGACCGGTCCGGTTTTAAAAACATTGGTTTAAAGCATAGTTAGCAAAACCGGACCAGCCAGTTCAACCGGTCCGACCGGGAACCAGCCTGGTGTCTAGTCCATACAACCCTGAAAATCAGATGGTTTCAGAACCGATGGGAACCGATCAAGAACCAATGAAAATCGGTAAAGAACCGGTGCCAGAAAACCGGTTGAACCGGTCAATTTAAAAAAAATCAATTTTTTTTGTTTTTTTTATTTTTTATTTAATCTAAAATATTTTTAAGATAAATAAAAATAACTTTTAAGGATTACACATAAATTTTATTATTTAGTCAATTATTATGAATTTTTTATCATATAATACATATAATAAAGTCTTTTATATTAATGTATAATCTTATATATCTTGATTTTTTATGATTTTATGTTATTTTATTACTTAAAAAATATTATATAATATTAAAAAATATATTTAATTATTATCGGTTTAACCGCTAAACCGTGAACCAGTACTTTCACCGGTTCAATTACCAGTCTGATTTTAAAAACATTGATTTAAAGGAATATTATGAGGATAAATTAAATATAAATAATTTTTAAAAGCACATTGAATATACATTAAAAAAATACTTGTCTATTACAAAAAAAAGACAACTTTTAAATATAATTTCAAATTAATCTAATAATCAATTAATATATTTTATAAAAAAAAGATCTTCTAAATTAGGATCATGTCAATAATTTGATTTCATACTTTTCAAATTTTTTATTCTTTCATTTAATTTTAAAAGAAATCAATTGCAATCTTCAACTAAACGCATTGGATTAATTTACGTGTTTAATATATTAAAAATCAATCAACAATACTTAGATTGAATTTACAAACTTTTTTTTAACACAACAGGTATACTCCACGGGAGGTAATCATGTTCGAGTCGGGTATGATTTTTATGGACGACAAAGCTCCCCGTCCAAGTATTTAAGGACTCTACTCACAAAATCATTGGTAAAGCTGGAACAACCACTTACCAGCTAATCCACGTGCTCGGTGGTGATTGAATATTTGAATTTACAACTTTAATATAACAAAATCAATTAAAAATAATTAAATTTGTTTGATTTTAATTTCTAACAACACCATATATAACCACTTAACAATATATATTCAATAAATGGTGTGCGTACGTAGGATATAAATTATTTATAATTTAAATACGAATATAGATTTATACTAATTTTTATCTTTATTTTTATATATATAAAAGTAATGTTTATTGGGGCATTTATGTCAAATTATTCTTATTTCTCTAAAACTGCGTGAATTTTTCAGTAATCATATTCATAATAAAAAATGGAGATAATAAAATAAATAATAATGATGTAATTGTTAAAATTTAAAAATTCAATCTTTTTTATGTGAGTATTATAAGATTTTCATTTTAAATAGTATATAGGATAGTAAGAGTGTGTTTGGTAAGTCATTTTAGCTAATGGAAAAGCTGAAATTTTTAGTTGAAACCATTTCAGCTGTACATGTTTGGTAATGTAGTTTTTCTGGATAGCTACTAGCTTTTCTTGAAAAGCTACTTAAGGTAGCTATTTAAAAAAGATCCCATTTTCAGTTACTAGCTGAAAATTTATTACAATTTTATCCTTCAACCACCCTCACTCGTCATTATTTAATAATTAATTACGTCCTTGTATGTCATTTTATCATATTCAGCTAGTTTTACCAAACACATTCAATCAAATCAGCTAGATTTTCAACTTTCAGCTAGTTTTCTCAGCTTCCATATAGCTTTTCAACTTTCAGTTAACTTTCACCTAGATTTACCAAACACACTCTAAACAACACTGATAAGTTGAAATGTTGTTCTCCCCGTCCCCATCCCCATCCCCGCCACCTAATGCTTCATTTGAATATAGAAAAGTTGGAAGGAGGAAAGTTGTGGGAAGGGAAAAGAATGGGAAAACTCTATCTTCACATGTTTGGTTAGCCATGAAAACCGGAGAAGGTTCGGGTTTGGGTGGCGAATATGAAATTATAAAATTCAACCCCATCCCTCCGGTCTTTGTCGAGTTCGGGGAAACCCGCGGGGATTTCACCTTCTCTATTTTTTATTTTTTTCTTTATTTTTAATAACTTAAATACATGTTTTTAATTAAATAATATATATCTAATATATTCATATTAAAAAGTATGTAAATATAGGCACTGATAATCCTAAATAAATAAGAAACTTAAGCAATATATTATATTTTAAAAAAAACTATATAAGTTTACCTTTATTATTTAATTATTATATTGGTACGGGTTCGAGGGCGGGGTGAATTTTTATACCCCCAAACCCATCATCATCCCCATTGAAGGTGAGACGGGTTCGGCGTTGGATTTTACTTAAACCCGGTCAAAAACAGGTTTTTTCCTGCCAAAGTTGAGACAGTGGCGGGTCAGTACTCGCGGATTCGAGTTTGATTGTCATGTATACTAAAAAAGGTGATTAGGATGACAACGTGACACATCAGCACTTAAGAGATAATATGTCATGGTAGGGATATAATTTAGAAATAAACTTTAGGAGGACACTTTTAAAAAAAGTATTTTATAAGCATTAAAAACAAAATTCACTATAAGTTTATACGAATTGAATATATATTTTATCCTTTTAAATATATATTTTAATAATTAATAAAATAACTATTTGATGAATTAATAAATTACAAATCATAGACTCAAAAACTATATATTATTTTTTATTAGTTGATCCCTATCATTTAGAAAATAATTAATAAATTGTCTTTTAATCAATAAATTATAGCCCGTTTTCTTGGGCGTTAAGAAAATCAAAACCATAGTTTTGTGGAATTGATTTTAAATCACTTCCCACTACAAGAAAAATAGTAATTAGCGTTAAGAAACTTTTAGATCTTTTGCAGAGAGTCTTTGCCTTTGTTGAAACTTCTCATCGTAGAAGATTTAAACACATCATCAGAAGGTTGAGAGAGTCTTCAGAGAGTTCACATTCTTCAGCATGTTACATGTCTTCAGAAGGTTGATCACTTCAGCATGTTGATCATTTCAGCGTGTTTGAATGTTCTTAGTCCTTGATGTTTTCAGATAGCTTGACTTTTCAGATAGTTGCCATTGGCAGAAGGTTGCTTTTCTTTTAATCAGATTTATTTCTTTAGTGTTGCAACTTTGAGAGTAATTAAGTTCAACTCTTGTGTGCTTTCTGATTGGCGATCTTCTTGAAGACTTTCTTCACTTCATCTTGTAGATGTGCCTCTTTTCTTCAGTCCATATAATTTCAGCAGGTTGATTAATTCTTCAGATAGTTTGCTGTATTGTTCTTCTTTTTAGTCTGTTGCTTCTTCCTTCTCCTCTTCCATTTCCTTTAGTCTTTTTCTTTGGTTTAGAAGGTTGGTCATCTTCAGAGAGTTGCTTCTATGCTTTTCTCTTTTTCTTGGTATACTGTTCTTCTTCAGCAGGATGCTTCTACAAAGTTCCTGAAATACACAGAAAAATACCTTTCTCAGTAGTACCTGATTTCTTATAGTCTACTCTAATTTTTTAATCATTAAAACCAAGGATAATGAGTCTTGAATCTAATTAAATTAATTCTAAGACTCAACAACAACCACTTTTCACACCTGATAGTGTGAAGTCATGTAGACGGGTTTTTTATGACTATTGAAAGCTATGCTCCTATGCTTAGGTGAAAAACATGAAAATAGTAAGAGACACATACAGGTTGTTCCAAGTGTTTCTTAAAAGTTCAAATAGTAAGTTATGCCATTACATTGATTATTCAAGTGAATTGATAAATTTATTTACATAAATTGAAAAGTATGATAACACATAAAATAGTTTAAGATAGCAATGAAGTAATGGGTCAAAGAAGTGGAAAATATTATACAATCATTTTTTACAGTTAAAAGAATTAAATCACATGAAGTGCTCAACAATATTTTTAAAAGTTTCATGATCTTGATTGTGATATGACTTTGCTTAAACTTAAATTTAAATAGCTTTGCTTAAACCTATCAAACTAAATTTTAATTCCTACTGGTGATATGGCTTTGGTTAAAGTAAAATAAAGTAAAATCGATCACATTAAACCATAAAATTAATTTGTACCTTGGAGTGAACGTACAGTTTGAGCATAGGTATAATTTTAGTGACAAATTTTGATAGACAGCAGCTATCAAGGTCCTAGGGTTTGAAGGGGTCACAACTACTTTTAATCTAAGAAGGAAGAAAATAAACTGAATTCTGCATATCATTTCCAAAGGTAAGCATACCCTAAATACATAATGTTTTTGGGCCCCATAAAAAGAGACTACTGTTAGCCCATCAGCTAACTTGGAGGAAAATTAAACAAACAACAGACAATTATAAAAAAAGAAACTGAATTAATTTACTAACTAAATAAAATCTTTCAACCAGAGGGGTTTCTGGGCTTGTCTTTTGGGTCTGCTAGGGCCCAAATGTGCATTACTAACAGTGCCATCCCCTTCAGAGGAAACCTTGTCCTCAAGGTTTGAATTTGGGGCTTCCACGCGGATTGAGCTAGCAACGGGTGGCTGGGATCACCCCTGAGGTCCATCTAACGGTGCATAAAGGCTCTTGGAGGAAGATAAATGGCGCACATGGATTGAGCCTCCATCTAATGGCTGGGATTGTGCTTGGGGAAAAGGGAAAGGATCCAATGGCTCAGAAACAGTCTTGGGTGGAGATAAAGTGGGCACATGGATTGAGCCTCCATCTAATGGCTGGGATTGCGCTTGGGAAAAAGGGGAAGGATCCAATAGCTCAGAAACAGTCTTGGGTGGAGATAAAGTGGGCATATGGATTGTGCTTTCTGGCAACGGTCCAGATCGCGCTGCGCGTTGATCTAACGGCTGGCAGCCTTCCTGGGAGGACGCGTTGAAGCTGTGCGGAACAGCTGACGCCTTGAAGACTCCGCCCAACGGTCTCCCATGCGCCTCATGCATCAACGACGGGGATGGACGCGGAGATGATGCATCCAGATCTGACGGTCCTGATGCGCGCTGACCAGCTGGCACCTTGGAGACTCCGCGCAACGGTCTCCCACGCGTCTCGCATCTGAACGGCTGAGAAATAAGCGGAGATGAGGCGTCCAGATCTGACGGTTCTGATTGCACCATTTGAATTGCTTTTTCTGCATCCGTTACTGGCGTGACAGCAGGCTTTTGGACGCGTTTTCTGGGTGCAATGGACGGCCTAGATTGCTCCACTTGATCCAACGAAGAGATAGAATTAGGAGAAACATAAGGTGGCAATTGTTTATTCACAAAAGCAATCTCCCCAGTTGTATTGTCTCCCACTTCAGTTTCTCTAGTGTGTTGAACTGCTTCACTTCCCAGAGCACCGTGTGGAGGAAAAGAGTTTCCTTCTAAACTCTCCTTAACAATACAGTCTGTGAGGTCAGGTGGGAGACTCTTAAAATGTGAGTGTGGATCCTGGCCAACATAAGGCCGCAACAATGAAACATGCACCACCGGATGTATTTTGGATCCTGGTGGTAGATCCAAGTCGTAAGCAACAACTCCTATTCTCCGGAGAACTGCAAAGGGACCATAATACCGCTTAGAAAGCTTCTGTGAGTGGCGGCGCGCCACTGTGTGTTGACGATACGGCCGTAGGCGCAACAAAACCCAGTCTCCAGGTGCGAAGGTGCGATCTTGGCGGTACTTATTAGCCTGTTCAACCATTCTCTGTCGACTTCTTTTTAGATTTTCTCGAAGGTTACTCATGATTTGTGTTCTCTCTTGTAGAGTTGCCTCTAGTGAGCCAATGGTGGAGGAGCCAGGCACGTAGTCAGGGATCGCAGGAGGTGATCGGCCATACAGAGCTTGGAAAGGGGTCATTCCAATGGCAGAGTGGAAAGCGGAGTTATGCCAGAACTCAGCAAAGTGGAGAAATTTGTACCACTGCTGAGGGTGATCACTGGTAAAACAGCGTAAGTATGCCTCTAAACAACGATTCATTACCTCTGTTTGACCATCTGTCTCGGGATGATAGGCGGTACTGAACTTTAATGTTGTGCCTTGCAGGTGAAATAGCTCCCTCCAGAAAGTACTCAGGAAGAGGGGATCCCTATATGAAATGATTGATTTAGGCACCCCGTGAAGACAACATATCTCCACTGAAAATCGCTTTGCCAAATCTTGTGCTGTAAACTTTGGTGGAAGGGCTAGGAGGTGGACATATTTTGTCAAGCGATCACAGATTACCCAGATTACAATGTGGCCAAATAAGTTGGGCAGGTGAGTAATAAAGTCCATTGCCAATTCTTCCCATACTTGCATTGGGGTTGGGAGTGCCTGTAACAATCCTTGTTTCTTCTGTGGAACATATTTGTTGTGCTGACATGTGGAGCAACGCTGAACAAAGGTCTTGGTGTCTCGATACAGCCCCGGCCAGTAAAAAGAAGCAGCAATGTGTGCCAGGGTGCCCTTTAACCCAGAGTGACTGGCTGTTGGTGTTTCATGGTACTCCTTAAGCAAAGCTTGTCTGAGAGTTGGAACTTCAGGTATGTATATCCTATCTTTGAAATATAGGATTCCCTGTGCAAAACGAAAAACTTCTTGCATACTCTTCTCAGTCATACATTTCTGAACTAGTTCCCTGCCTTGGCTTTCTGTCTTGTAGTACTGTTGAAGAGACTTAATAAGTGCGGGGACAGGGGATGATAGCATTGAAAGGAGGAGATTCTCATCTGTGTGGCAGCGGGATAGTGCATCAGCGACCTTGTTTGAACTACCAGGCTTGTAAAAAATTTCAAAGCTAAACCCTTGGAGCTTGGTCGCCCATTTTTGTTGCTCAGGAGTCTGGAAGGTCTGGGTAAGCAAATTTTTTAAACTCTTCTGATCAGTATAAATGTGAAAATGAGTCCCAATAAGATACTGACGCCATTTCTTTACTGATTCAGTGATGGCAAACATCTCCCTCACATAAACAGAGGCTGCCTGCATACGAGGACACATCTTTTTGCTGAAGAAAGCCAGAGGGTGACCTTCTTGGGAGAGGACAGCACCAATGGCCACAGAAGAGGCATCAGTTTCCACCACAAAAAGCTTGGAGAAATTCGGGAGTGCCAAGACAGGCATAGAAATCATTTTATTCTTCAATTCTGTAAAGGCCTTCATGGCCCCTGTATTCCAATGTAAACTAGTGGAGCCCAATAAATCGGTGAGAGGAGCGGCGAGAGAGGCGTAGTGTCGCACAAATCTTCTATAAAAACCGGTGAGGCCTAAAAATCCCCGGAGTGCCGTGAGAGAACGTGGCTCCGGCCAATCTACTATTGCTTGCACCTTTTCTGGGTCTGGGGAAACACCTTGGGCTGAGATCACATGGCCCAAATAGGTCACATTAGAAACAGCAAAGATACACTTAGACATCTTAGCAACAAATCGATTAGTAGCAAGTAAATCTAAAATTGTGCTTAAATGAACTAAATGATCTGAGTAGGAGCGGCTGTAAATGAGTATATCATAAAAAAAAACTAAAACAAACCGCCGTAGATAAGGTCGCAATAAATCGTTCATGGCTGCTTGGAAGGTAGATGGGGCGTTAGTGAGCCCAAACGGCATAACCAGGAATTCATAGTGTCCATCACAAGTTTTGAATGTTGTCTTATGGGTGTCCTCTGGTATCACTCTGATTTGATGGTAACCGGAGCGGAGGTCTATCTTAGTGAAGATAGTAGCTGATCCCAATTCATCAAACAACTCATCAATAGTAGGTATAGGAAACCTATCTTTGATGATAACTGCATTTAGGGCACGGTAATCAACACAGAAACGCCAAGTGCCATCTTTTTTTCTCACTAGTAGCACAGGGGAAGAAAAGGGGCTTGTGTTGGGGATGATGATCCCTTCTTTCAACATATCTTGGATGATGGAGGCCATGGCTTCCTTTTGAGAGTGTGGGTAACGATAAGGTTTGACATTGATTGGTGGGGTGTTTGGGAGAAGGGGAATATGGTGATCATGTGGTCTAGATGGTGGTAGGCCATTGGGATCATGAAAAACAGTGGGGTAGGATAGTAGAAGGGTTTGAATTTCAAGGGGTAGGGAGGGTGAGGGAGAGGAAGAGGAATTGGGGAAATTTGAAGAACGGGGGCAGGTGTCCTGGTCTTCAAGGGAGAGCAAATGTAGAGAGGCAATGGAATTTGTATGGAGGAGGTGGCAAAGTTGTTGATAGGTTGAAAGTGAGGGTAAGGAGATAGTATCTGCTGTAAGGGTGGTGAGGGTATTGTGGTGCATAAAGGAAATGCAGGGAATTGATAAATCGGCAAAAAATGGGCCAATTTTTCCAAGCCAGTCCATGCCTAGGACAAAATCTGCCCCCTCAATGGAAAGTAGGTAAAAAGGAATTGAGAATTCATGCTCTTGAATTATGAGAGAAACAGCTGGACACATACCTACGCATTGAATTCGTTGGCCATTTCCCACCATAACAGAAAATTGTGGGGCTGAGGTGGTGTGTAAGCGCAAATGGGAAGCAATGCGGGGTTGCAAAATATTGTGTGTGCTACCCGTATCCACCAAAACTGTAACTGGCAATCCAGAAATGGTTCCTTTAAATTTTAGGATTTGGGGAGAAGGTTCCCCTGTTGTTGCTTGGGGGGATAAATGGAAATAGAGGGCCTCCACATCCATAGGATCAACTTGTTCGTCCTCAGTAGGGACATTTTCATTTTCATCATCCATCATAAGCAGTAGAAAACGATTCTTTGAGCATTTGTGTCCTGGCTGGAATTTTTCATCACAATTGTAACAGAGACCTTGTGCCCTTCTCTCTTGCATCTGGGCAGGGGTGAGTCGTTTGATAGGAAGGGAAGGTTGGAGAGTTGGTGGGGTAATAGGTGGTCTAGGAAGAGAGGTGGATGGGGAAGTAGAATTAGAAGGGTTTGTGGTTTGTGTGAAACGTGGTGGGCGGGGTTTAGAGTCTTTGATCTTGGCTTCAATAAGTTTTGCAAGACCAAGGGCCTGAGAGATTGAATAGGGTTGAAGAATGGCTAACTCACGGCGTATTTCAGGTATAAGGCCAGAAATAAAACAATTGAGGATTGCTTCAGGGGTAAGGCCTAGTACCCTATTACTCAGTTTTTCCAATGAAGCCTGGTATTCAGAAACAGAACCGTACTGGCGCAATTTAAATAGTTCTGCCTGATGATTCTGATAGGTAGAAGGGCCAAAACGAAGTTCAAGGGCTCTAGTAAAGGAAAGCCAGTCAGTGAGCTGGTTATTTTGGCACATCCACTTAAACCAAGCTAAGGCATTTCCCCTCATATAAAAGGCAACCATTGGCAGTCTGTGTTCCAAAGGAATTTGGTAAAGGTGAAAAAACTGCTCAGCTTGAAATAACCAGTCCAGGGGTTCAGATCCATCAAAGGGGGCAAGTTCCAGTTTAGGCATGCGAACAGTAGGGTTGGGGTTATGTGGTGGCGTGGGAATTATGAAGGGGGGTAGAAATGGAGGTACAAAGGTATGGCCAGGTGGGGGTAGTGGGTTGGTGGCGAAGGAAGGGGTGGGGGAGGGGGTAATGCGTAGGGGTTGTGTATGGTAGGTAGGAATGGGGATAGGGGTGGATTGTGGGTTAGATGAGAACCCAGGGGGAATCATTGGGGAAGATATAGAGCTAGGGTTAGGAGGGGTAATGTGTTGAGTTTGAGTGGAAAAGGGGGTGGAGGGATTAGGTTGAAAGGTAAGAGTAGCTACTTGCTGTAGGAGACCATCCATGATATTCTGAATGTGGTCATGGCGGGTATCCATGGCTTCCTGAAGGCAGAGATGTCTTGCTGTGTGGAGTTCTTGTTGATTGTCCATCTGAGTCTGTAAGGCACCTAGTTTTTCAGCAATGTTGTGGAGGAGGTCATCCATCTCTCTATTTGTGGGTTTAGGAGGCATGGAGTAGGAGAATGAAAGCACCAATTGATAGACAGCAGCTATCAAGGTCCTAGGGTTTGAAGGGGTCACAACTACTTTTAATCTAAGAAGGAAGAAAATAAACTGAATTCTGCATATCATTTCCAAAGGTAAGCATACCCTAAATACATAATGTTTTTGGGCCCCATTTTTAGAGACTACTGTTAGCCCATCAGCTAACTTGGAGGAAAATTAAACAAACAACAGACAATTATAAAAAAAGAAACTGAATTAATTTACTAACTAAATAAAATCATTCAACCAGAGGGGTTTCTGGGCTTGTCTTTTGGGTCTGCTAGGGCCCAAATGTGCATTACTAACAAATTTTTTCCAATCTTTTTGTTATCATATGCTCATATCCCAAACATGGAAGCACAACTTTAATAGCAATTAAATTTAAATTCCTATTCAAACAATATTTTTTCGCCTATTTTTTCATTAATAAATATAAATAATTATATTCATTGTTTAAAAATCTTAGAAGTTTACATAATATATGTGTGTATATTTAAGGAATTAATATATTAATATATCAGTGAAATAAAATGAATTGATAAATATTTGTGTGTAATAACTTAAATAATTTAATATTATATATTGTATATTAAAGTGAAATGAAATGAGTTATCTAATATATTCATATTATTTAATTGTGAGTTATCTAATTTCCACAATTTTTTTACACCGGATTCATCGTTTAAAAGTTTATTCTATTGGGTGGAGTTGCACAGTAGTAACGGATAAGACTCAACTTTGGAAGATGGTAAAAAGAGAACTATTAGCTCAACGCATGAATAGGTAATTTAATCAAATTTTTTTAAGATATTTTATCTATTACATGTGTTATTTAATAAAAAAAAATAGATTTTATAATTAAAAAAAATAATTTGTCTACCATACAATAAGTTCTTATATTTTTCCACCTCAACTTAATACTAACTCTATAATTATATTTAGGGATGGTGAAATTGCAACGTCGGCACGTAGATATCAGAATAGCAGATTTCTTGCAAAACAAAATATATGCATTTTGCAGGTACTCATCTATTCTTTGATGATTAACTATTACCATACATTTATAATATATATTGCATATCTACTTTTGTATATGACATGTTGTGAGATATTTTGTAGTTCTTCAAACGCCAAGAGCTTATTGATAATGTGATGTATGAAGAATTGACAAGAATCATTTCAAGGTAAATAATATTACTCAATTTAATTGCTATTTTATTATAATGTTATATTTTTTATGGGTTAAATATAAATATTGATATAGTAAATTTTTTATCTAAAATGCATGGAGGAAAAAAATGTTCCTCGAATTCATTCACTATTTGGTCTCCCAGTTAAGAAAAGGACAGAGTTGACAAATTAATAAGAGTTGTAAATAAACAATACAATTATGATTGTCTTAAATGTAGATATCATTCATTCTTTTAGTTTAATTCTTTGTATTTATTTACTTATATTCAACATAAATTATATTTATTTTATTTAAATTAAATGTATAATACAAATACAATTTACATTTTCTATTGTGTTTTAATTTAGTTTAACTTAGAATGTTGAATATAATTTTAATTTATTCATGCAAATTAATTATATAAGGTATTTAAAAATGTAAATAAATAAATTTTACGTCTTTTTAAAAAAAAAATACGGATAGATAGGCACGACCTGTCTATCCGCTAGTTACTAAATAGAATAAATATTCAATGCTTTTTATGTTTTCAATAGCTTCTTTAATTAGTATGTAGGAGGATTTATAGGAGGATATAGCATTATTCAAATGATAAATCTGTATTAATGATTGAATTTAGATTCGCATTTAAATTATAAATAATCTATATCCTACATACACACACCATTTATTGAATATATATTTTTAAGTGATTACAGTGTTGTTAGATATTAAAATAAAAAATTATTATTAATTGATTTTGATATATTAAAGTTATAAATTCAATCTATTATTTTATTGTTGATTGATTTTTAATATATTAAACATGTAAATTAATTTAATGTATTTATTTGAAGATTGCAATTGATTTCTTTTAAAATTAAATAAAAAAATAAAAAATTTGAAAAGTATGAAATCAAATAATTCAGATAATATCATGTGACATGGTCCTCATTTAGAAGATCTTCTTTTATAAAATATATTAATTGGTTATTAGATTAATTTAAAATTACATTTTAAAGTTGTCTTTTTTATAATTGATAAATATTTTTAAGGATTTAATTTAGAGATTAATTAGTATGCACTGACAGTGTAAAAGAGTTTTACACTGACATTTAATCATAATTCTTCATTTATATGACTCTTAAAATTAATAATTTTCAAAATAATGGTTTCTAATTTAATATATATTATTTACTTTCATCCAGTCATATTTAAATTATCTATAAATTGTATGTATATATTTTAGCAAATTGTTTAAAGGAATATAATTTTATGAAGATAAATTAAGTATAAATAATTTTTAAAAATGCGCTGAATAGACATTTAAAATAGATTTTAATATATATACACTGTTAGTGTAAAGAAATTTTACACAGACGTCCAATGATGTGTTGCCACATCATTTATTGAATTAATAACACATGAGGTGTCACATTCATTAAATGATGTGGCTACACACCATTGGATGTCTGTGTAAAACTTATTTACACTGACAATGTATATTAATTAAAGAGAAAAAGGATTGTACACTGACAGTGTAAAAAGTTTTACACTAACGGTTAATCACAATCCTTGATTTATGGTAAGTTTGTTGACTTTACTGTTTAATATTTCAAAAGTCATATAAATGAAGAATTATGATTAAATGTCAGTGTAAAACTCTTTTACACTGTCAGTGCATACTAATTAATCTCTTTAAATATCTAATCACCAAATTCAATGCCCATTTTTATTAATGATTGATATTAAAATAGTTTCAAGTTGCTTTTATGAAATATCACTTGAAAATAATAAAAACTCAATTCGATATTACCATATTTCTTTCCACCAAGACTTTCTGTTCTAATAGGACCAAACAAATCAATGTGTAAAAGTTCTAGTGGTCTGCTAGTTGAAACAACATCTTTACTCTTGAAAGAGTGTCTTGTTTGTTTCCCTTTCAGACAACTATCACACAAAATATCAGATTTGTATGAAAGCTTGGGTAATCCTTTAACAAGGTTGTATTTTGCTAATCTTGAGATTAATCTCAAGCTGGCATGCCCAAGTCTTTGATGCCAAATCTGTTTTTCATCTTCAACAGAAATGAAGCATTTTACATTTTGACTTGCTAGATCCTCTAGATCAATTTTATACACATTGTTGTGTCTCTTAGCAGTAAAAAGTGTTTGATCAGAGGAGTCTTTGACTATACATCCTTCCTTGGTAAAGGATACTACATAACCACTGTCACATAATTGACTTATGCTCAGTAAATTATGTTGTAGTCCTTCCACAAGAAGAACATTTTTAATGAGGGATGAAGGAATTATACCTATAGTCCCTATGCCAGTGATCTTCCCTTGTTGATTTCCACCAAAGGTGACCACTCCTCCTTCCTTAGGTCTAAGGTTTTGGAACAAAGACCTTTCTCCTGTCATGTGTCGCGAGCACCCACTGTCCAGGTACCATTTGTGGGGTCTCCTTTGTCCTGTTAAACACATCTGCAACAGGAATGATCAAGTTTTTAGGTACCCAAGTTCTTTTGGGTCCTGTTTTGTTAGCTTTGGGTCTTGCTTTTCTCTTGTGCTTGCACTGAATCACATTGTGTCCAGGCTTACCACAGTGAGAACACCCAGTAACCTTCTTTTTGCTTTTAGAAAAATTTAAGACAGTAGGAGGTTCAGACATGTTGTGATAAAAAAAACCTAGTCCACTTTTGTCAGAGGAATGTCTTTGATTTCCAAGCATTATGTTTAGATTTTTAGTTCCTTTGACAAACTTGGCTAAGTCATTTGTCAGTTCTACAATCTGTTTCTGAAGTTTTTTATTTTCTACAGACACAGCTTGTGAACTGTGGTTTTCAGTCTCAAGGAACTTTTCCTTGAGCATAATATGTTCTATTTCAAGAGACTCATATTTGTTACACATTTCTGTGTGAGCCTTGGATAGATTCTTATACTCTAGGAACAGTTCCTTGGAACTTTCCACCAGATCATCATACATTTCTTGCAAAGTAAGAGGGAATACCTCAGCTTCAGAGCTGTCTGAAGATGGTAGGCTTGCCATGAGGCACAGATTTGCCTCTTCTGAGGTGTCTTCCTCCTCTTCTGAAGTTGATTCATCCAGGTCCTCCCATGTTGCCATGAGACCTTTCTTTTTCTTGAAAAACTTCTTCTTCTTGAAGTTGTTTTTCTTCAGTTTTGGACACTCAGCCTTCATGTGCCCTGGTTGCTTACACTCAAAACAAATAATTTTGCCAGTTTGTATGTCTTTACCTGACTTACCTCCTTTTGAGGTTGAGGGTTGATTCTTTCTGAATCTTCCTCTGTTCTGCAGCATTCTCTTGATCTTCCTGCTTAGAAGAGCAAGATCATCATCATCTTCTGAGCTATCTTCAGAGTCTTCATCTCCCTCTGAAGCTGCCTCAGCTTGCATGGCCTTGATGTTGCCATGCCTAGACTGTTTGGTCTTGGAGTTTAGGGCTAGAGATTTTCTCTTGTTGTCATCTTCTCCAAGCTCAAGCTCATGGACCTTAAGAGATCCCAACAGTTCTTCCACTCTAAGAGAGTTCAAATCTCTTGCCTCTTGAATGGCAGTAACTTTGGGTCTCCAGGACTTAGGCAAGCTCCTTAGAATGTTTCTGTTATTATCTCCAGAGTTGTATGTTCTGCCTAAGGACCTGAGTCCATTTGTTATGGTCTGAAACCTTCCAAACATTTGGTTAATGGTTTCAGATTCTTCCATCTTGAACATCTCATACTGATGTATGAGCATACTTATCTTGGATTGCTTGACAGTCTCAGTTCCTTCATGGGCTGCTGCAAGAGTATCCCAAATTTCCTTGGCAGAGGTGCATCCATGAACCTTCTCATATTCTGATTTGTTCAAGGAACATATCAGATAGAGTTTGGCCTTAGCATTCATCTGGACTCTAGCCTTTTGCTCCAAAGTCCATTCAGTCTTAGCTATAGGCACATCATTTAGCATAGGCACATAGTCTCCATCAGTGACCACATCCCAAACATCAATGTTTGTGCTTTCAATGAACAACTTCATTCTATCTCTCCAGTAGTGATAATCTTCTCCATTGAAAGTTGGAGGTCTTGTGATAGAGGCTCCTTCTGTGATGTATTGCCTGTTACTGTTTGAAGCTTCCATGTGGATCTTTCAGTCCTCAGACACTTGTTAGGTGTTTCAACCCTGAGTAGAGCTCTGGTACCAACTGTAGGAACACAGGGAAACACTAGAAGGGGGGGTTGAATAGTGTTTCTAAATATTTTAAGAAGCTTTTCGAAGACAGATTTACAAAACACTTTCAGACAGGTTGCTAGAGGGCTGTCTGAAGTTTTTCAGATAGCTGTCTGAAGTTAGTTTTAGACGGCCTTAAAATGGTTCTAAAATGAAGTTTCTTCCCTTTTAAAATACTAGATTAAATATTCAGTCCCCTTGATTAGCGTAAAACTGAAATGACAAGGATAAGGGAAAGAGAAACTTAGCCACAGAATTTATCCTGGTTCACTCACTACCACTTGTGAGCTACGTCCAGTCCCAATGCCAACTAGCACTTGGATTTTCTCTTAATCTTGCAAGATTACAAGTATTCTTTTCTAACAAGCCTCTTCAGGCTCTACAACCAAGTATTCTTTTTCAGACAAGCCTCTCCAGGCTCAACAACACAAGTATTCTTTTTTCAGACAAGCCTCTCCAGGCTCAAAAGCAAATACAAATGAGAGAAATGCTTAAGCTCACAAACTATATCAGTTTTGAGACTTAAACAGTTACAGATTGTACAGAAATTACTGAGGTATGCTCAGAATAAAATAATTTGTGTGTACAAAGATGATAAATTCTATCAGAGTGTTGCAGCGAAAAACTTGCAGAGTTTTTGTTCTTTTTCAATTCTTCTCTCTATATCAGGTCTTCAAATGAGGGGGTATTTATACCCAAATGATTGGCCCGTTGAAGACTCTCATGCTTGTGAAATCCATGCTAGCCGTTGTGAGACAGCTGCTGCAGTACAGAATATTCTCTGACATATTCTGATATTCCCTGACAAATTCTGACACTTTTACAAGGTTCGCTCCTGCCAAAAAGGTGCTCTTTGTTGCTGCTGCAATTGCTGCATAGCAGAGGACACGTTGTGACAGAGAACGTGCTTGAATTGCATTGCACAGGTGCCAACTGTTTGTAGCAGAGAACGTGCAGAGGTACAAGGATTGTCACAGCTTCAGACAAGAGATGCCACGTTATCAAATACTTTCAGATGGCTTTGATGCTTCAGACGGGTTGATCATCTTCAGACAACATCAGCTTCTTCAGACGGATCCAACACTTAGTCTTATATAATAGGCTTCTTGCTGAAAATCATAGATATACAATTAGACAATTGTATCTATGAGAAACAACTGAAGTTGAATTTGTTGATCATTAAAACTTAGAGAAATTTCAGTCTTTTAAACATCATAAACCTCTTTATGATATTTTTGAGACTCAACAGTGGAAACCAAAAAAAGGGAATTCCCTTTATATATAGGTATTGATTATGAAAATTGTAGGAGGATGTAGAATATTCTTATCCTAATCTTTATCATTATCATTATCTTTATATATAAAAAAAGTAATATTTGTTGGGGTATTTATGTCAAATTAATTTTATTTCTCTAAGGTTGCATGAATTTTTCAATAATATATTCAAAATAGAAAATGGAGACAATAAAACAAATAATAATGATGTAATTGTCAACATTTAAGAATTCAATTTTTTTCATGTGAGTATTATATGAATTTTGTTTTAAAAAGTATATATTAGTTTCAAATTTTTTACTGATATTTGAGTTTATATATATACACTGTCAGTGTAAACAAATTTTACATAGACATCCAATGATGTATTGCCACATCATTTATTGAAATTAATAACATATGAGGTGTCATATTCATTTAATAATATTGTAGCAGCATACCATTGGATGTATGTGTAAAACTTATTTACACTGATGATGTATATAAATTAAATCCTTATTATTTTACAATTAAATCTTTCTCATTTTAGATTTCAATCTTTCTCACCCAAATGTGTCAACTGAAATATTTATATTGCAACTTATTTATTGTAATCTTTTAATTGCTAAAATATTTCAATTTATTTTAGAATTCAATCTTTGTGATATAAATTTATAAGAATTATTTTAAAAAGTATCATTAAAAATATTGAGACTAATGATTCACCATCTTCAATAACATGTTCAAGTTTGGTTACTATATTGACCCGATCCAGCCGAGGCTGCCACTTTTACGATGGTCCAAAATGTAAAAATATAGTAATTTAAATATCTAATCACCAAATTCAATGCCCATTTTTATTAATGATTGATATTAAAATAGTTTCAAGTTGCTTTTATGAAATATCACTTGAAAATAATAAAAAACTCAATTCGATATTACCGTGTAATGTAAAATTTTGCCCTTCAACTTTAAATTGATATATCCTCAACGAAATTAGCATAGATTGTATTGTAAATTCATATTTTTTGCTTAAATTAAACTCAAATAGTCATGTAAAGATTATTTAATAAAAAATAAAATTATTCATTTACCTTTGTAAGGAAAAAAATGGAAGCTGGACCAGGTGGACCAAATTTTATCTGGTCCACCGTAGAATCGTCCCACTTTTACAACGAGAGCACTACTTCTTCATTTATGTAAAATTAATTTTATTTCTCTAAGGTTGCATGAATTTTTCAGCAATGATATTCATAATAAAAAAATTAATATATGGAGACAATAAAATAAATAATAATGATGTAATTGTCAAGATTTAAGAATTGTTAGCAAATCTTGGCTTTGTTAGGTGTTGGAGTGCTAGAAAAGATATGCATGCAAGCTAACAAAGATTTGCAGCTAGTTTTATTTGGTATATGAGTTGTGTTGATAAGATTGCAAGTTGTCACTTGGAAACTTTTACTAAGAAAAGTTTAAATCACTAGTTGATGTTGGCTAATCCAATTTAATTTGAATTATGAAGTTTGCAACCAAATTCAAATAATTAGTATAAATAGGTGGCTTGTATTTAGTGTTAGCATGGTGAGGTTTTGATAAACATTTTAAAGCTCTAACGAGTTTGTATTTGTATTGTTTATCTTGAGTGTGTAATTGGCTTATAACAAAGCCATATATTGTTGAGTGTATTTTTATTCTTCAATAAAAATATTTTATGAGAATAAATTTACATTTTGAGTATTCATATTTTTCTATAGCGTCTAAATTTTAACAAGCAATCATTTTCATTGGCAACAATTCAATCTTTTTAATGTGAGTATTATTATAAGAATTTCGTTTAAAAAGTATATGTTAATTTTAAATTTTTTACTGATTATTATTTTACAATTAAATCGTTATCATTTTAGATTTTAATATTTTTCACCCCACCATGCAACTCATTCATTGTAATCTTTTAATTGCTAAAATATTTCCATTTATTTTAGAATTCAAATCTTTTTATATAATCTTATAATAATTGTTTTAAAAAGTATTATTAAAATCTTGAGACTAATGATTCATCATCTTCAATAACATGTTCTGATCCAGACTAGGCTGCCAGTGCTACAACGAGAGCACTACTTCTTCATTGTTAAGACTAGTAAGATTTTTTTTTATTCTTCTTGACCTTTTGCCAAACTAAAGAGAGAAAAAAACTCAAAAATAAAAATAAAGAAAAAGAAAGATGAAGGATGGAGGATGGTTGCAACCATAGTCCTGCATCTCTAACATATTGCTATGAAGAAACCTTATCCAATACATGTTGAAATGCACATGTTATTCAACCAGTACATATATAGGTAGCTTAATCAAATCTTATCCAAAAATATTTCCTAAAAAAACTATTAAGTAAATAAAATTCCTAAATTATTAAAAAATATAAAACCTGAAAACTAACATAGATCATCCTTTAATAGAGAAAGGCATCAAATACATCATTCCAAGTTGTCGCAATTTCTTTTGGCACTTTATAATCACAAATATGAACTATTGAAGTTTCTAGGAATGATCTCCTTCGGGGTATAGGAGCCGAAGAAGATGAAACCTTCTTGTCCTCAGGATTGATGCATGATCTCAACGCAAAGATTGTTATGAAAAGACGAAGTCTTTTGGGTTGATCAGACGAAGCCCACATGGCACAAATTTGATTGTTCGGAAGCACAAAGAAAAAGTTCCTTCCTTTGCTCAAAGTGGCACGATGTCCATTTTCCGTAAGGGGATAACGCCCATAGAAAACATCATTTAGAGGTTGATAAAACCGAAGCAAACCCGTTGATGAATCCATGAGCAAAGCATAGGCTTCTCCTATTTTATCTCGATAGAGAACGAGTTGCAAGTTATAATTGTTATAAGTTGGGGAAAAAACGGCACACTCAATCCATTGGCAGGTGGATGTGGTAGGCCAGCATGCGTAAAAGACTCAACCACTTGCGGATGTAATGCTTCCCACCCATTAGGTCTCAATGTGTTATAGAAATATGACCCTGAATTAGACACAATGAACAACTTGTGACCCCAAAACAAAGTGACCAGATATTTTACTATTGCGGTCACCTAATAAATAACATGGAGGGTCAGGCAATATTGTCCAATATTTATTATTTGTATCATAAACCTCGAAAGTACCCCAAGACTGAATATGATGGTCATAAAGATATGACATGCTACCAAGCACGTAAATTTTACCTCCGATATTTGCGACCATTGGGGAACATTTCCCATAGAGTAGCCCCATAGTGGGAGAATGCTTCAGAGAAAATGTATTGTTCTTGCTTACTAAACGAAAGGCATGAGGAGAACAACCAATGTAATAAGATGGGTCAAGTTCAGACGCATTCCTTCTATTGATGGGAACAACTTCATCTTTAACTTTTCGCCACCTAGTAAGTACACATTAGAACCCGTTGTAATATGTTGCATCCCCATAATAACTTGTTTCTTGCTTTGGAGGAGTTTCAATAGGTTCTCCCTGAAACGGATGGGGGCATCGCTACAACGTGTGCTTCTGAGTTGCTTGAAGTCTATGCCAATAAGCTCATCTCCTAATACAATGAAAAGAACTTTGGGGCTAGAACTTGACATAGTGGTTTGTACGTACTTGCTAAAACAAAGTAGTCAATGAATGGATGGAATAGTTAGAGGGAAAAGGCCATTTATATATTATAAGTTGTACCTATATGCCATTCCTATAATAAGTGATATTAATTGCTAAATTTGCATGCCTATAATATATGATTTTTTTTTTGAAAACTTGCCTATAATATATTTAATAATAAGTGATATTTAATTGCTTAATTTGTTTCCTAATTAAAATAGGATTTTGGTTACATTGTTTCCTTAATTGGTTACATTGTAATTGCATATTATTTCTTCAGAATGTGTTAAGATATGTTGTTGTCATAGTGACACAATTCACGATTTGACATAAATCCTAGGATATATATACTAAAATAGACGATATTAGAAACTTTAACCCATGCTGATCAATTAAAAGAATATTTTTCCTCTTATATGAAAATATCTCTTGAGAGAAATTTTTTGTCCAAACTCTTATTGCATAGTAAAAATAAAGAGAATTTAAAAGCTTTGATCTATGCCAATGATGAACGGGGGATTTGGAAAGTAAAAATAGATAATTAAAAACAATAATAATAAAATGTAACATGGTAAGAAATATAAGTAACGGTAATTAAAAATGTAATATATGAAATTATTATAAATTTCTTGCACAAGATTAGATAATTCCACGTTAAAAAAATTTCTTATAAAAATTGATGTCCAACTATTTCAGGATTAATGGGATGCTAACTCACACTGACATTAATTTCAAAAAATGACACAATTAAATATGTATAAATTTAATTATATGAAACATAAAAATTAATATATTAATATATATATATATATATATATTAATGGGATGTTAATATAGATATAATTATATCTTTTTGAGATAAAATCGTATTTATGGCCATGATTTTTACTCGTGACCCGTGATTTCAATTTGTGGGCTATGAGGTTGTTCAGTTTGGATATGAATTTTGGATTTAGAACAATTTTAGATATAAAGATCAAAACAAATAAAATTTATCTAAATATTATTATATTTAATAGTTAATAAGTTATAAAAAAACCTCATTTAATAATGGCTTTAGGCTACCCTAAGTCATCCTTGTTAGAACAAATTAAAATTTACATGTAATTTTTTATGTACTTGTGTTTCTATTCTTAGATTAAAAGAAAACTAATATTTTATCTCTTACCACGCACAAAAAATATATCTAATTTATATAATTAATATATTTCAATTCATTTCTTTAAATATTTATATATTTATATTTATATTAATAAATAAATAAATGTATTAAAATAAGAAGTATATTTAATTTCCTATCTTAAACTAATTTAAATTTGATATGTACAAAATATAAGTTAAGAATGTGATTTTTAAGCAGAATACATTAAAATTAATAAATTTAAAAATAATGATTTCTTATTTAATATATACTATTTACTTTCACCCAATCATATTTAAATTTCTATAAATTGGATGTATATCTTGTAGCAATTGTTTAAAGCATGCTTATCAGAACCGGACCGGACCAGCCTGTTCGACCGATCGGGCCGATAACTGGTGATAGAACGGTTCTACAAAGCCTGAAAACCGGAGGGGAGAAGAACCGGCCAGAAAACCGGAAAAACCGGCCAAGAACCAGTGAACCGGTGGTTCAACGGTTTGGAGCGGTTCAGAGTTTTTACGAAAAAATGACGTAATTTTTTTTAAAACCAGCTTCCTGCTCAGTTGCTCACTTGTTGTTGCTCGACCTAAATTATAAAGTAAAGTAGAAACCCAACCCTTCCAGCTCTCTCTCCCAGCTCCCTGCTCAATTTTTTCTACCGCCCCCCTCCTCCGTGAAAACCACCACCCACTGTTGCGTCGTCACGCTGCTCCTTCCTGTTGTTTCGTCATGCACAGTGCCCAGCCGTACGAGATCTTCTCCTCCCCTGCTTCGGCGCCCCTATACTGGACCGGTCCGTTGTTGCTTCTGCACTCTGCACAGAACTGATCTTCGCTAAATGATGCCCAACCTACGCATGTTTTTTATTTTTCTTGTTCCTGATCGATTGGTATTGTTTGCAATGTAATGTATACTGATACTTTGGTCGTCTGCAATGTATAGTGATAATACATTATGAAATTGATTCTGAATCCATTACATTATTTTTGCTAATTAATTCATTCTTATCATTGGTGATGGGCACTGTTTTTTTTTGGGTGAACCTAGATATCATATTATCTTATATTTAACTTTATTTTATGTGTAATTATAAATAAATTTTATTGTTAAATATTTTAAAGTCTTAGATATCAATTTTTTTATTATTTAAATTTCAATGTACTATATAAAAATATATAAAAATTATTATTTTATTTATTACGGGTTCGACCACGTTCCAACCATTGAACCTTGAACCGGTGCCCAGACCGGTTCAATGACCGGTCCGGTTTTAAAAACATTGGTTTAAAGCATAGTTAGCAAAACCGGACCGGACCGGCCAGTTCAACCGGTCCGACCGGGAACCAGCCTGGTGTCTAGTCCATACAACCCTGAAAATCAGATGGTTTCAAAACCGATGGGAACCGATCAAGAACCGGTGAAAATCGGTAAAGAACCGGCGCCAGAAAACCGGTTGAACCGGTCAATTTAAAAAAAATCAATTTTTTTTGTTTTTTTTTTATTTAATCTAAAATATTTTTAAGATAAATAAAAATAACTTTTAAGAATTACACATAAATATTTATTATTTAGTCAATTATTATGAATTTTTTATCATATAATACATATAATAAAGTCTTTTATATTAATGTATAATCTTATATATCTTGATTTTTTGTGATTTTATCTTATTTTATTACTTAAAAAATATTATATAATATTAAAAATATATTTAATTATTATCGGTTCAACCGCTAAACCGTGAACCAGTACCTTCACCGGTTCAATTACCAGTCTGATTTTAAAAACATTGATTTAAAGGAATATTATGAGGATAAATTAAATATAAATAATTTTTAAAAGCACATTGAATATACATTAAAAAAATACTTGTCTATTACAAAAAAAAAAGACAACTTTTAAATATAATTTCAATTAATCTAATAATCAATTAATATATTTTATAAAAAAAAGATCTTCTAAATTAGGATCATGTCAATAATTTGATTTCATACTTTTCAATTTTTTTATTCTTTCATTTAATTTTAAAAAGAAATCAATTGCAATCTTCAACTAAACACATTGGATTAATTTACGTGTTTAATATATTAAAAATCAATCAACAATACTTAGATTGAATTACAAACTTTTTTTTAACACAACAGGTATACTCCACGGGAGGTAATCATGTTCGAGTCGGGTATGATTTTTATGGGCGGCAAAGCTCCCCGTCCAAGTATTTAAGGACTCTACTCACAAAATCATTGGTTAAGCTGGAACAACCACTTACCAGCTAATCCACGTGCTCAGTAGTGATTGAATATTTGAATTTACAACTTTAATATAACAAAATCAATTAAAAATAATTAAATTTGTTTGATTTTAATTTCTAACAACACCATATATAACCAGTTAACATATATATTCAATAAATGGTGTGCGTACGTAGGATATAAATTATTTATAATTTAAATACGAATATAGATTTATATTAATTTTTATCTTTATTTTATATATATAAAAGTAATGTTTATTGGGGCATTTATGTCAAATTATTCTTATTTCTCTAAAACTGCGTGAATTTTTCAGTAATCATATTCATAATAAAAAATGGAGATAATAAAATAAATAATAATGATGTAATTGTTAAAATTTAAAAATTCAATCTTTTTTATGTGAGTATTATAAGATTTTCATTTTAAATAGTATATAGGATAGTAAGAGTGTGTTTGGTAAGTCATTTCAGCTAATGGAAAAGCTGAAATTTTTAGCTGAAACCATTTCAGCTGTACATGTTTGGTAATGTAGCTTTTCTGGATAGCTACTAGCTTTTCTTGAAAAGCTACTTAAGGTAGCTATTTTAAAAAGATCACATTTTCAGTTACTAGCTGAAAATTTATTACAATTTTATCCTTCAACCACCCCCACTCGTCATTATTTATAATTAATTACGTTCTTGTATGTCATTTTATCATATTCAGCTAGTTTTACCAAACACATTGAATCAAATCAGCTAGATTTTCAACTTTCAGCTAGTTTTTCTCAGCTTCCATATAGCTTTCAACTTCAGCTAACGTTTCACCTAGATTTACCAACACACTCTAAACAACACACTGATAAGTTGAAATGTTGTTCTCCCCGTCCCATCTCCCGCCACCTAATGCTTCATTTGAATATAGAAAAGTTGGAAGGAAGAAAGTTGTGGAAGGGAAAAGAATGGGAAAACTCTATCTTCACACGTTTGGTTAGCCATGAAAACCGGAGAAGGTTCAGGTTTGGGTGACGAATATGAATTATGAAATTCAACCCCATCCCTCCGGTCCTTGTCGAGTTCGGGGAAACCCGCGGGGATTTCACCTTCTCTATTTTTTTATTTTTTTCTTTATTTTTAATACTTAAATACATGTTTTTAATTAAATAATATATATCTAATATATTCATATTAAAAAATATGTAAATATAGGCACTGATAATCCTAAATAAATAAGAAACTTAAGCAATATATTATATTTTAAAAAAACTATATAAGTTTACCTTTATTATTTAATTATTATATTGGTACGAGTTCGAGGGCGGGGTGAATTTTTATACTCCCAAACCCATCATCATCCCCATTGAAGGGTGAGACGGGTTCGGCGTTGGATTTTACTTAAACCCGGTCAAAAACAGGTTTTTCCTGCCAAAGTTGAGACAGTGGCGGGTCAGTACTCGCGGATTCGAGTTTGATTGTCATGTATACTAAAAAAGGTGATTAGGATGACAACGTGACACATCAGCACTTAAGAGATAATATGTCATGGTAGGGATATAATTTAGAAATAAACTTTAGGAGGACACTTTTAAAAAAAGTATTTTATAAGCATTAAAAACAAAATTCACTATAAGTTTATACGAATTAAATATATATTTTATCCTTTTAAATATATATTTTAATAATTAATAAAATAACTATTTGATGAATTAATAAATTACAAATCATATCCTCAAAAACTATATATTATTTTTTATTAGTTGATCCCTATCATTTAGAAAATAATTAATAAATTGTCTTTTAATCAATAAATTATAGCCCGTTTTCTTGGGCGTTAAGAAAATCAAAACCATGGTTTTGTGGAATTGATTTTAAATCACTTCCCACTACAAGAAAAAATAGTAATTAGCGTAGGTCAAAAGCCCACACTAAATGGAAAAAACGGACGCTAAACAGTAAATTAGCGTAGGCTTAGCGTCGGTGTCATGCCCCGCTAAAACGTTGGAAGCAAAAATTTGTGTCGGCGGCCGACGCTAATTAGCGTAGGCCAGCCCACGCTAAGGCCGATGTTAAGTAGAGGCCAATAATTAACTAAAATGGCCGACGCTAACCATAGCGTAGGTCAGGCCTACGCTAATTAGCTAGGGCTGGCCTACAATAAAATTAGATGGCCTGGCTTACAATAATATTCGCCAAGGCTATATTAGTTAAGGCCTTGCCTACGCTAATCAATTTTTTTTAATAAACCTACTTTTTAAAATCATTAATCTATAAAATTTGTCACATAAAACCCCCAATGAATTTAAACACAACAACATACAAGGTCTCATTAAAAGAACAAATCTTCTAAATTTGCCGGAGAGTTGGGTTTGGGTCACACAGCAATGAATTTCAACACTTTTGTCTTAAAAGCAAATTTGAAATGCTAAGAATCATAGTTATACCCGAATTGAGGTAAGTATTGCAGCTACATCATTTTTTGGGCTCCACTGATTTTGTAAAATGTCCAAACATTTGCTTCCATCTGCATAAACTAAAATTGCCAAGAAAAAAGGGGGTGAGAACTGAAAATTGCTGAACATTGACAATAATAAACACAACTTATTTCCAAACAGATACGTTGATCTACTGAGAGAAAATATCAGGAAGAATTCCAAATAAACAAATACTTGATAAATATGTACCATGAACAAACATAACAAGAAATATTATGCAAGCCAATTTAATTAATACAACATATTATGCATAATAATCATTTCAATCCTTCATGGTAAATATTTTTAAGTAAGTTTTTTGAATTCTCCCAAAATAATATTATACTATTATGAGTACGGTATCATGGAATAGAAGTTAGGAGACAAAATCAGAGAAATATAGAGTATAGACAAATTTCAGGAATACTTTCATGATAAAAACTCCCTAAACCAACTTGCCTGTGGAGACACAACAGAGACATATATAGAGGAAAAATCAAACTCATCCTCTATTCATGGTTTTACTTATAAATGTTTAGCATGGATTTATTAGAAAATGGATTAATTAAATATTTAATATAATTTTTTTACATAGTGAAATATAAATAAACTTTAATATATGCTGGACAGAAGTAAAGAATATATGCTTTATTTCCTAAATATATTCTTAAAGAGAGGTTGTAAGAAGACAAATTGCTACCAAATTAAAGAAGTTCAAAAACTGTTCCTCCATTAATTTCCAAAGGCCAAGGCCTACGCTATTTTTTGCAACTAAATAAGGATTTTCTTGTAGTGTCCGTTCAACGTGTTTCATGAAACGTGCATTACTCATCTCAACCATTGATTTTCAAAATCAATTCTACTTAACTGTAAACCAAACATACACTTAGTGTGTTAGCTAATGCACGGTTATTCATTCTAATAAAAAATTAATATAAATAAGTTTTAACTTTAAAATTTATTTATTATATTAATATAATATGGTAGAAAGTTTATTTATAATAACTACATCAATAATTATTTTCATTTATAATTGATTTGTTATGTTAAAAAAATTCACAAAACAATTAGGAAAAGTAAGATTGTCCTGTTTGTCATTTTATTTCAATAGTTTGTATAAATATTTATAGCATAAACATATGTAAAATAAATAAAGTAATCAATTAAGCAAAAAAAGATACCATGTCTTCCTAACCAAAAAAATACAATGTAAGACAGTAAGAGAATCAGATAGATATATAATTCTTTAAAGAATGTAATTATCAAATAACATGTGTATTAGCTCGTGCATTATACGAGATTTGTAACATCCCAAATTTTACAAACAAAATTTTATTAGTAAATTTATGATAAAAAGAGTTTCCTTAAAATGAAATAGGTTGGAAGGGTGAAAAAGATGTTAAAAAGGAGGTAACACTGCCTCATTTTCGCTCAAGCAAATGATTCTTCGCTTGAGCGAAAATATCAAACAAATTTGGTAGAAAACTGTCTGATAAATTCGCTTGAGCAAAGGATTTTCGCTCAAGCGAATTTCAAGGAGAGCAAGGGTTATGTTTTTGCCTGGTTTTCGCTTGAGCAAAAGATTTTTGCTCAAGAGAATATGAGGAATTCGCTTGAGCGAAAATGTCTCGTTCAAGCGAATTTCAGATAGCAAGCCGCTATCTGGTTTTCGCTCAAGGGAAAATATTTTGCTTGAGCGAAAATTCGCGAATCTATTCTTTTAAAGGGACTTAGAGGGCCATTTGAAGACTCTTTTATTATTTTTCCCCAAACCCTACCTTGCCTAGAAAATAGAGGAGAAGGAGAGTGTGTCAAGGAGGTTGAATCCTAATAGGAAGGAGAAGAGAAGAGAGCTTATGACTCCTCAAGGAGTTCATTGGAACGCTTGGAGATGAGTGTAATCCACTGACCCACTACCATGGTGCTTGAAAACCCTACATGATCCCTTTCCTTGCCTTCCCTTTCTTGATTTGTTTGTGAATGCATTGATTGATGATGATTGTTGATTGCCCTAGGTGTTGGGTTTATTATGTGAAATTTCAGTGTTTTCAAAATCCAAATCCTTAGGGTTAAGGTTTGGGATTACATAAGGGGTTTTTTATTCTTGATACATTGAATGTGTGATGTTAAGGGGATTTGCACATGATTTTCATTGCTCACATATATCCATGCCCTCAAATACTCGAAAAGGATAAAAGAATGAGGATCTCATGGGTCTTTGACCAAAAGAGGAAAAAGGAAAGATAAAACCCACTCATATTATTTGTAATAAAACATCACGTGTTAAATGACGAGGTCTATATGACCGCAAGGAAGACATTCCTTGCTCGGGTACTGAGTTGAGGTTTGGCCGATGGAAAAAGGACAAGCGAAAAAGCCCATGATGTTCGGTTCAACATTGAGTAAGACTTAAGCATTGACTGATTAACCTATGTATATGTATATTATATGATTGATTATATGTGTTTCCCTGTTACATTTACATTTGTAAACCCTTCCCACACTGTATGCACAATTATGCTCACTGGGACGTTAGTCTCACCACACATTTTTTGGATTATTTATAGATGTGCAGGATACTCAACTTGATTCTTGATTGGGAGGATTGAGATGTTCAAGACTGGGCTCCTCCGTTTATCTTATTTTCATTAAACCTCTGATATTTTGTTGTATATGTACTTAATTGAATTATTTGTCTAGGAGGATTTTAGCCTCCCATTGGTATAGTGCAGTAATTATCAACATACATCGTTATTTTGAAATTGTGGCTTATGTAAACGTTGGATTACCAAGAGTATTATGTGATGTATGTATGTTTGATTCGATATCGGTAATGTCACGAAAATAATTTTGTAATTTAGGGAATAGTGCATCCAACGTGCGTTATTCTTCAATTAAAAAATTAGGACGTTACATTATGGTATTAGAGCTGTTCAATCCATTGGACTGTGGATAGGATCGTTGTCTTGAATTAGCTATAATCTTATACAGGTTATTATGGAATGTAGAGTCTGATCAACTCAATGTTTTTATTAATGATGTATAAAGAGCTACGGCTAGCGGCAGATAGAGGTGATCATGGGTTTGGTAGACCCAATGAACCTGATCAACCCAACCCAACCCAACCCAATTAAAAATACGAGTTAGGTTGGGTAGTCAGGTCGGATTGGGTTCCATACAGACAAACCCAATTAGATTGGGTTGAGCATCGGGTTTTCGTACTCTCAACCCGATCAACCCAACCCAACCATTAATAAAAAATAATTTTTTTAATTTTTTGTACTAATAAGTTACACATTTTAATATTTAATATTGTATAAATTGATTTCCTTATTATCAAATTATTAGTTTTTATTTTTATCATACTTATAATGACAATTTATATTTTTATTTAAAGTATTTTTCTTTTTTTATTTTTTATTTTATTTACAAACACAAGCATTTTAAAATGTTGGACCCAATTGACCCAACCCAATCCAACCCAATTATAATCGGGTTGGGTACGTCCCTAAAATGAAAAAACCCAACCCAACATCTCTTCATTGGGTTGAGTCCGTCAATGCCTTAAACTCAACCCAACCCAGCTTATGATCACCCCTAGCGGCAGATGAGGTAGACCCTGTAGCACTACACCACTACCGATTCAAAACCCGGACCTAGTAATTGTAGTTCTTCAGCTATTGACCAAATTGATTGGAGAGCAGGCGGCGGCAAGTCGTGAACAAGCAACTGCGAATGCAGCTGTCCTGCAAGAGTTGCACCAACGAACAACGAAGACACCTTCGTTGTCGGTAGTGGATCTGTTCGTCCAAGGCCTTGCAAAATTCTGGAAACATAGCCCTCCATCATTCTTTTTGGGGCATATAATCCAGAAGTCGTTGCTACCTAGGTCAACGAAATCAACAAGTTCTTTAGCATCTTGAGGTGCACCAAAGAGATGAAGTTGCAATATGTAACATCCCAAAATTTGAGAATCTAGAATTTATAATTAAAACACTTATAATGTATTTGATGACGATAATTATAAACAAAAATAAAGTTACGAAAATAGTGATAAAAATAATGTTAGGAAATAGGTTAAATAATGAGTTACAATGTGTTAAGTAATGAGTTATAAGCTGGTGTAATACATTTATAAAGATTAAGAATTTGCGAGAAAAGAAGAGAGAAAGTCATTTTCACGCACACACCGAGCTACCACCGTTAATTCACAACTTCGAATCCGTTCACCGCCAGATTAGGCTGAACTTTTGTTAGTAGGTTCAAGACATATGGTTCTTCAATTTGAACGGTTGGATCGTTGATACAAGGCCTACTTTGTAAGATATGCAACTCTCACAGTAGTGTTGTTTTCTGAAAATTGGCTGAAACTTCCGCTGAAGAGAAAATCATTCCCCTGAGCGAAAATGAAAGAAAATTTCATCTGATAATTAAGCTCGCTCAAGCGAAAGGATTTTCGCTTGAACGAATTTTTGGCAGAAACAAGGGTTTTGGATCTGACTGATTTCTCTCAAGTCCATATTTTTAAAAAGGCTTATAGAGTCATTTTGACCCAATTCTAAAAAACACCCTTTCAACCTTTATGCCCTAGAAGAGAGGATAGGAGAAGAGAGGAAGCATGGTTTGAGTCTACTAAAATGAAGGAGGAGGAGAGAGCTCTCCACGTCCCTGAACCTCATTCTTAACTGACTCTAGAGGTGAGTATGATCCAGCCACTCACTCTCATCTTGTGAAGAACCTCCAAATGACCCCTATTCTACTTTCCCCTTCTTATTTTGCTTGTGTTAGCTTGTTAGTTTATGTTTAAGTGTGCCTTAGGAATTATGTGATGATTATGCTTGTATTGCTTCGGGGAATGGTTTTTAACTCTAGGGTTTTGAGGTAGGCTTTATATGAGGGTTTGTATGAATAATGTATGGTTTGGATCTTACTATCATGGAAATGTTAGCATAAAGATTGATAATTTTACACATGTTTCATGACATATATCATATTGCACATCATTGTCATGAAAGAGGAAAGTCATGGGTCTTTGACCAAGAGGAAAAGAGGTATTGAAATTAAAGATAAGATGAACTTTATGATTGATTGCTAATAAGACATGTGGATTAAATGGCGAGATCTTATGACTACAAGGAAGACGTTCCTTACTCGAATTCTTAGCTCAGTTCTGGACGAGAGGTTAAGTGGAAAGACCCTGGGTACTGGGTTAAACACCAGAGGACTAACCATTATATGTTTGACTGACTATACATGTATTGATGATGTTTATGAACATGTAAATTATTGTTACATTGTATCTGCCTGCTTACCCACAGTGTTTTCATGATTGCACTCACTGGGATGTTAAGTCTCACCACACGTTTTGTGGATTTTCTTTAGATGTGCAGGAGACTCGTCCCAGGACTTGAAGGGAGGACTTGACGCCTAAGGGTCGATATTCCCCCTAGGTGTTATTTTGATTAGAATAATTAGGTCTTATTGTACGTGGATAATAATGTTTATTTTAGTTAGTTGCTTTAGATGAATTGCATCCATCTAATAGAAATTATTGTATTACTGTATATTTGGAAGTTCCTCTTAAGTAAACATTGGTTACCTAAGCATTGTATATTATGATATTGGCAATGTCGGGAGAAATAATTTTGGTAATTGGGGAATTTACTTTCAACGGGAATTATTCCTTGGTTTTCGGAATTAGGACGTTACATTATGGTATCAGAGCAGTTCAATCCAATGGAATGTGCTAAGATTATGTCTAAGATAGAGTTGTTTGTGACTTGCTATAATCCCATGGCACCATGTATAAAATATAGGGATTGATCACCCCTATATCGTGTGCGTTATGAAGTAGGATTACGGTTGGTGGCAAATGGACTCTAACCTGAGTAGGATATCCTTGTTAGTAAGTTTAGGATGCTTCCCTAAAGGAGTTAGAACTTTATCATCTGATAGGGGAACAAAGTTACCATAGAGCCTACCCAAGAACACCCTATAGGATGACACCCATAGAACTCGGTGAATGCAAAACTCAATTAAGGGAAATGATATAATTATAACGATAATGATTCTTGAATTTGAAGTTTATGATTAAGATTTCCATTGTTTAAGTTAAAATAAGTAATCCACCTAACTATACAAATCGATAGTTGTGTACTTGAATTTTAAATTTGGAATTGATAATCTGATAAGAAAACTTAGGGGGAGTATGTGTCTTGATCTAGTTGTTGATAGAAATTGAATGTGTTAGGAATTGTTGGTTATCCCATGCTGCTTGGTAGATTGGAATACTTGTCAATTATTGGGAAATATTTTTTATATAAAATGAGGTTTTATTGAAGGTAAATTAGTAGTATGTAAATTGTATTATAGATTATTTGAATACTTGTAAAACTATAATTTGTTTAGTTTCAAGACTTTATGAGTCTAAGACACCCCACATTTAAGATTTTGATGATAATACACTTAAGTAAGCTCATAAAAGCTTCACAAATATTTTTAACGAAGTTATGATGTTTCAGATTAGGTCATCGATAAGTGCAAATTATATGATATTTTAATAGAAAATCTGTTAATTTTGCAGATTTATGAAAAGATTTGAATGAGAAGAGAAGATAACATTATTTGAGGATAGGATCTGCAGATTTGAAGTTTAAATGAGAACAAATAAAGATAAGATCAGTTGCCATTTAAACAAGGATTCTGCGGATAACTTCCCAATTTAAATTCAAAAGCAAGATAAATACAGAATCAGATCAAAAAGAGGGAAACAAGGGAAGCCAAGCAGATAAGGATAAGATCAGGAAGAAATCAAGTTGTTAAAAGAGGAAACAGAAGAAGCAGTTACGCGCTCCACGTTCCACCTGCGCTGAGCGCAGGGTGGAGCGCAGCATTCTGTAATCTACGCTTCACTTGCGCTGAGCGCAAGTGAAGCGCAGCTGCGCAATTTGTTTTTAGATCTGTTTTCAAAATAGATTCCTTCGAAATTTAAGATAGCTTTCCTTGGTTTATAAATAGGACCTTTTGTAAAGATCACAAGTTAGCAAAGGAGCGTTTAGCAAGGAGATTAGAGAGACGACAAAGGTGGAGCTAGGATTGAAGAAAGTGACAGTATCTTCATTGGTATGTATGGCTACCATGCGTAGCTAAACTCTCCAATAGGGTTGAATGTAGTTGATTCAATCCCCAAGTGTATGTGAATTCTCTTTATTATTTATGAATCCCTATTCTATAATATTGGTTCTTTTATACTTTGCTTAATGCGTAGCTTCCGCACTTGTGCCGAAGTTATAGGTTGTTTTTATAAAATACATTGGTAAATGGTTTTATTAATTCAACAACGAGTTTGGGGGGAGCCGATACTTAGGAAACTCAAATTCTGATTTGTAAAAGTACTCATAGATCGCTATAGGAATATAGGGGGAATCAATGATTGAAGAATTGGAATGTGACAACATCTTCATAGTAGTCCCTATAGGAATATACAGTGAATTGATAGTGTTAACGAACGGAAAAGTAAAGCAATCAAGCCGGGGTAATTTGTCTCCTGGGAGAACCCGCATGGATTATCTTCGAGTGGTTTACTGCTGGTAACTTGGGGTAAAGCAATATAGTTTGGCTAGGATATTATAGAAATATATTCATAAATAATATTGGGGTTCACATGCATACGGGGTGCGATGATACGAAGTTCAATCTTGATCCAAGTAACGTTATCTTACCTTATCTCGATTATCTCTTTACTTTATTCAAATTTACTTTCTTCACAACAAATCATCAAAATACTGTTTATCACTTGATAGTCTGATCACTAGTAAATACGAAGCGAACTGTTCCCTGTGGATACGATAAACTCATACTTACTATTATACTACTGAAATTTTGGTACGCTTGCCAGAACTTCATAAGTCATCTATCTTAAGTACAAAGACAATTTGAACGAGTCAATGCATCTGAAGAAAGCTGAGATCTGAAGTGCTAAAGACATATGAAGTTCAAGCTATCTGAAGATGTATATGAAGTCAAGCTTTCTGAAGCCAAAGCAAATCTGACGTGGCAAGTCAAATTCTGACCCATTCCTTCACGCAACCTCAGAACACAAATTAGGCAAGACAAAAGAACGCTTTTTGATAAGGTTTGAAAAACATACACCAATGAGGTAATGTTGCGCAACAAACCTGCAGTGGTCAAAACAGCGCCTGCAACCTTGTACGATGTTAGAGATGTAGAGCTGTCAATTTGGGTTGAGCTCGGTGAGACAACCCGACCCAACATGGCTCACCGGTGGGTTGGATTGGTAAAATATAGGCTAACATTTTCACGGGCCAAAGTGGGTTCGAGCCGGGCTTAGGGTTTAGGGTTGGCTCACTTTTTATTTTTTATTTTTTTTTATATTTTTAAAGAATTTTTTTATAAGTTTTTTCTATTTTTTCTATTTTTTTAATTATTTTAGAATTTTTAAATTAGGTGAGCCAACCCAGTTAACCCAACAACCCGTGGTGGGTCGAGACAAGTTGGTACTTTTTCAGCCATCAAGAAAAGTGAGCCAACCTCGCTCGGCTCACTTTTAGCCTAATATGTGGTGAGCCAACCCGGGTGAGCCGGGTTGACTCACTTTGACAGCTCTATAGAGATGTTTCTTAACAGGATGAAGAGCATTTAATGTTATCTCTCATCGTACTTCTCAATGGACGTTTTCAAGCCTTGCACTAGAAGCCTATAAATACCTATCTGCCTTCGTGAAGCAATTTTTACAAAGCTGAAACAATGTAAAATTCCTGTATAGATTTTACTTTGTTATTTACTTGTACAAGATTTTCATATCCTGTGTATAAAACAGTTAGTTGTTCAAACAATTTGAATGAAGAACTCATTTGAAGTTCTAAGTTCTCTTATTTTTTCTGTAAACACTTTGAGTGTACAACCTAAAGAGGCTAGGTGTGTAAACAATACTTGGGTAGAGCCTGAAGAGGCTGGATGAGAAAACAAAACTTCTAATTTGATCCTGAAGAGGCTTGTCTGAAAAACAATACTTTTAATCCTTTGGATTAGTGGAGAAATCCAGTAGCTTGTTGGCATTGGGACTAGACGTAGCTCACAGTGGTAGTGAGTGAACCAGGATAAATCTTTGGCAAAGTTCTTCCATCCCTTATTTCTTTATATTTTAACTGTGCGGATTTGAACGTTAAAGTTTACAAACTTTTTTTCCGTCTTAAAGTAAAATAAACGCATTTTAGAGAAACCTCTTATCTGAAGTTTATTAGATAAGAGATAAAACTTCAGACAACTTCTGAAAATCCTGTCAAAAATTTTACGTAAACCTGGTTGTTGAAACGGGTTTCTGAAAACTGCAAAAGTTTGTAAAAACACTATAAACCCCCCCCTTCTAGTATTTTCCTATGGTTCTACAACTGGTATCAGAGCTCAGCCTCTAGGTTGAGCACCTAACAATGTTAGAGGTGTAGATCCAAGCAGATAGAAACCTCAACAAGCACCAACCACTACATCACAGAAGGAGCCTCTTTTACTAGGCCTCCGGCCTTCAACGGAGAGGACTACCACTATTGGAAGGATCACATGAAGCTTTTCATCGAATCCAACAACATTGATCTATGGGAGGTGGTTACTGATTTTGACTATATCCCCTTGCGTGGTAGGAATCATATTCCTAAGTCATAATGGACTGGGGAACAGAGGACACGTGTGCAGCTCAACGCCAAAGCTAAACACTATCTTGTTTGTTCTCTAAACAAACCAGAATATGAGAAGGTCCATGGATGCAACTCCACCAAGGATATTTGGGATACTCTGACATCAACTCATGAGGGAACTGAGAATGTCAAGCAATCCAAGATCAACATGTTGGTTCATCAATATGAGATGTTCAAGATGCAGGAGTCAGAAGCCATTGACCAAATGTTTGGTAGGTTTCAAACTATAACCAATGGTGAGGTTATGACTAAGAAGAAGTCCTTAGCTCTCAACACAAAGATGAAACAGCTCAAACATGGTGCCATGAAAGCCATGCAAGTAGAGGAGACTTCAGATGGCTCAGAAGCATCTAAAGAGAGTTTTGAAGATGGTGATCTTGCTCTGTTGAGCAGAAAGATAAAGAGGATGCTGCATAACAAATACGGGTTCAAAAGGGATCAACAGTTCATAAACAAGAAGGAGAGTTCAGGGAAAGAAGCTTCTACTTCAGAAAAGGGTCATATTGTTTTCTATGAGTGCAAACAATTAGGCCATATCAAAGCAAAATGCCCCAAGATGAAGAAACTAGTCTTCAAGAAGAAGGGTTGATGTCCATGTGGGAGGACGTGGATGACTCAACTTCAGAAGAGGAAGAAAAGTGTGCTGAAGAAGCCAACCTCTGTCTGATGGCTAGTCTGCCCTCTTTTGATAGTTCTGAACCTGAGGTACAATATGAACCTGACCTTCAGGAGGGATATGATGATTTATTTAAGAGTTCAAGGGAACTCTTCCAAGAATACAAGGAACTCAGTAGAGCATACATAGAAATGTGGAATAAGAGTAAAGCTCTTGAGAAAGAGAACCTTGTACTCAAGGAAGAACTTGAGAACTCCAAGAAGAGTATCTCAAGTAATCAATTGATGAAGCATAAAAAAACTTCAGAAGAAGTTTGACGAGCTTACTTTGGATATGGCCAATTTTTTTAAAGGAATAGGAAACCTCAACAAACTCTTGGAGTTCAGACGGGTTCCAAAAATCTCATTATGGGAAACCAGGACATCATGTCTCAAGGTGTAAGCACGAGAAGAAATTAAGGAAAACCCAAAAATAACAAGAAAGGACCCAAGAAGCTATGGGTACTTAAGAATTTGATTGTTCCCATTGCAGATGTGTTTAACAAGACAAAAGATATGCCTAAATGGTACCTAGACAGTGGCTGCTCACGATACATGACGGGAGAAAGGTCTTTCTTCCAAAACCTTAGACCCGGAGATGAATAAGTGGTCACCTTTGGAGGAAACAAACAAGGGCAGATAATAGGTGTTGGAATAGTAGGTATGGCACCTCTTTCTAGCATTAAAAATGTCTTGTTAGTTGAAGGACTCAAACATAATCTACTTAGCATAAGTCAATTATGTGATAGTGGTTATGTGGTATCCTTCACTAAGGTTGGTTGTATAGTCAAAGACTATGATGATCAAGTTCTCTTCACTGCCAAGAGACACATCAATGTGTACAAAATAGATTTGGAGGAACTTGCAAGTCAAAATGTGAAATGCCTTCTTTCAGTTGATGATGAAAAACAAATTTGGCATCGAAAACTTGGGCATGCCAGCTTGAGTGTAACATCCCAAAGATGTGAAATGCCTTCTTTCAGTTGCAGACATTTTCTTTCTGGTGCATGAAGTTCAAATATGCAGGAAAGTCTCTGAGCAGCTTGCCTTAATAAGGTTAGACCAAAGACTTGTTTCAAAAGGTGTTGAATTGGCTTGAGTCTTTATCAGGGATCTTCAGAGGGCTTCACTCTTCAAACAATCCGCCTCGTCACACGTCTTTAGATGGTTTTCTAGTCTTCAGATGATCCCATGCTTCAGACGAACAAACCACTTCAGATGATCCTACTTCTTTAGACAGTAGATCACTTCAGATGATCATCTTGCTGAAACATGAAAAACACATTAAAAGCATAGGCCCTTCTTGCAAATGTAATTTTAACATAATTTGTTACTCATTAAAACTTAGGAAAATGAGACTCAATCATTATTAAATACTTAATGATATTTTTTAGACTCAACATTCTCCTCCTTTTTAATGATGACAAATTTGTTAAACTATAAAATCTGAAAGAGGTTAATAATGAATATAAAAGTTTAGAATATCCTCTCCCTCAATCAGATAACCACAGGAAACACTATAAGGGGGATTGAATAGTTTTTTAAAATTTTAAGCTAATTTTGGAAAACCTTTTCTAAACATCAAAGAAACATTTACAGGTTGTTATGAAAAACTCTTTTAGCGGATAATAAAGATTATTAGAGTTATGTGAAAGCTATGAAAATAAGTTTTTCAAATACTTGCTGAATATGATGAAGCTGATAAGCTTTCTAACATCACTTCAGAGGGTTTAGTAAAACATTTTTCAAAACTTTGTTTAAACCAGTTTAAATATCAACTTCAAATATAAAACAAGTTGTACAAAAAAGTTTTTCATTATCATCCTATTGATTTGGTTGCTTGCTGAAAACCTGCGTTACTAGAGAACTTACTGAGCCACTTCAGAAGGTTTAGTAAATGCTTGTTTGAAAAAGAATTTGCTTAACAGAATGAAATTTTGTTGCGCTAAATATAAATTCACTTTTCAAACCCTTCCTTAGTTAGTGATAAACAGATAATAACAGAATGTAAAGAGTTAAGGGTAGAGAGAAATTTACACACGAAATTTATCCTGGTTCACCCACTAACCCAGTGAGCTACATCCAGTCCCAGGGCAAACCACCACTGGATTTTCCACTATCTGAACACAGATACAAGTATTCTTTTACCCCATCCTCTCCAGGCTTAACAAGTATTCTTTGTTATCAACTGCCTCTCCAGACAACTCACTGCAGTATTCTTTGAACACCTGGCCTCTCAAGGCCCAACGAGTATTCTTTATCAACCAAGCCTCTCCAGGCTCAAACAAAGTATTGTTTTACAGTCAAGCCTCTCCAGGCTCAAACACAAGTATTCTTTTCTACTAAGCCTCTCCAAGCTCAAACCAAGTATTGTTTAACAGTCAAGCCTCTCCGGGCTCAAACACAAGTATTCTTTTCTACCAAGCCTCTCCAGGCTCTTCCCAAGTATTCTTTCTTCCTCCAAGAATCTCCAGGCTCTCAAAGTATTATTTCATTCTCCAAGCCTCTCCAGGCTCACTGAGTATTATTTCTTCCTCCAAGCCTCTTCAGGCTCCCAGACACTTAATATGTTTACAATGATGAATTGGTTTAAGTTTCAGCGAAACTTAAATTTCAGTTTTCTTGTACAAAGGGATTACTGAGAACAACTCAGAATACAAAGATAAAGTTCTAAGTACAAGGAATGACAGAGATACACGTGTATAATTCTAAGCTCTAATTCATCTCTGTAGGATCAGAAGGTTGGTTGTATAAGATCTGTATTGAGCATGTCCAATTTCTTCTGTGGGCTTGATAAAATGCCATGGTTCAAAGATAGATGATTTGATATTCATGGCTGCCCATTTTTGGTTAGCTTCTTGTGAATGATACTTTGGGAGTTTTGGTCAACAGACCTTGTTTCCCAACTGTAAATCAATTTCTCATCATTCCAACATCTTCAAAGACTTTCTTGAGGCTCTTTATATGTTCTGGAAATATAGTCGTTGAAGAATGTAGGGTATACCGTTGAGAAGAGATAATCAAGCTTATAGAGTCGTTGTGAAATAGCTTCTCATTTGGTAGCTTCTTTCTTAAGCAGATTAGGTGTGCAGATGACTTGGTTCTGACACACTCCAGATAAGCTCTTAATCTTGAGAGATTTTCTTTGACTTCCTTTAGTGTTGTAACTTTGAAAGTAATCAGGTTTAACTCTTGTATGCTTTTTGATTGGCGATTTTCTTGAAGACTTCTTCATTTCAGCTTGCATATGTGCTTCTTTTCTTCAATCCATAAGCTTTCAGCAGGTTGATTAATTCTTTAGATATTTTGCTGTAATGTTCTTGTTGTAGCTCGTTGCTTCTTTCTTCTTCTCTTCTTCCATTTCTTCTAGTCCTTTTCTTTTAGTTCAGTAGGTTGGTCATCTCCAGAGAGTTGCTCCAATGCTTTTCCTTTTTATGTTGTTCTCCTTCAGCAGGTTTCTTCTTTTAGCAGGTTTCTTCTTTCAGCATGCTGCTTCTACAAGGTTCCTGAAACACAGACAAATACCTTTCTCAGTAGCACCTATTTTTCTTATGGTCTAATCTAATTTGTTAATCATTAAAATCGAGGGTAATAAGTCTTGAATATAATTTAAATACTTAAATTAAATCTGAGACTCAATATTCTACCCCTTTTTAATGATGACAAATTAGACATGACTAACACAAATTATGAAAGATTCAAATTACAGAATGTTTATATTATTTTTTCAGATAGGTTTTGTTGAGAGTGAAAACTTGTGAAAACTCCCCCTAAACTGGACAATTTTTCTTCTGAAGAATGTTTAGTTATTTTTGATAAAAATATATTTCTCCCCTTTTATCAAGCTTTTATCAAGATACTTAGATATATTTCTGAAAGCATTCTTCTTTATGTGCTTTGTTTTAGTTATATTTATATTTTACCTTTCAGGGATTTGATACCAACTGTGGTTATCTGATTTGATACCAACTGTAGATATAATTTTTCTTATCTTTTTACCAAACTTTATCAATGCACAATAATTTGGTTAGTTATATTTCTCCCCCTTTTGTCATTATTTAAAAAGGTAGATTAACGTTGACACTTTATCAGATTAAGAAGGGGTACATTAAATAGATTACAACAAAAGATACTAAGAAGAAAAAAACTTTACCAAGAAGAGAAACTTTATCACAAGATAAAACAAGGCAAGCAAGAATGCATAGAATAGTGATTACTAAAGAAAGTTCTTTATATATAGATAATATTAAATTTTTGTAAACAAAGAGGCTTAAGCAAACATTGTGAATATTTTGGACAAGAATTAATTAGAAGACTGACTTCCAATGGGCTCATCCTTTTCTTCTTCATCTTCTGCATCTTCCTGTAGCATCAGTAAAGCCATCTTTGTCTTCTCTAATTCTTGTTGGAGTAAGGTGTTCTCCATCTTCAACCTCTTGACTTCAGGATCTTCCACAGCTTGTATTCTTTCCAGTGCATCATTTACAACTGTATTTTGACCATTCTCCCTGAAGATGTTGGGAAGCCTGTGGTCACAGAGGTGTTCGATGTGAACCCTGTGAAATTTGAGAAGTTTCATGATAATGGTGTTGAAAGGGAGGATGTCGGCATTCTCTTGTTCTCTTCTGGTCATTCCATACATAATGACCCAAGGCAGGTTTATCTTCTTCATTTGCAGAAGATTGATAACGCAGACCTCTCTACTTGGGAAAGGTGGTTATCTCCCACACTTGGAAACACACAGTACTTCATGATTTGGAAAAGAATTTTGGGAATATCCTTCATCCCATTCTCACTGTAGATCAGGAGGTTTAACCTTCCTCCACCACCATTGAATCTTTCCCAGATGGACGAGAACTTTTCTCCTTCATTCTTTATTCCAAGCGCCTTTCCCTGAGATTTGGTGTCGACTAAAATTTCTTGACCCATCACTTGGGCCTTCGCATAGATTCTTCTTTCTTCCTTCACTACTTCCATGGTTCTCCAGAATTTACGAACGCTTTCCTCATGCCATTGGCAGTCAACGACTTCAAAGAAAGGTAACCACCCAGCACTTTCAAATAGACCAGCAATGTCATAGCCTTCCTCAGAAAGGCTTTTGATATCTACAGCTTGCGTTTGAAAGATGGTTGTAGAGGATACCATTTGAGAAGTGGGGAGAGATGAATATTTTGGAGATTTTTGAGAGAAGTTAAGAGCTTGAGAGAGACAGACGAGAAGTTGTAGAGGGATTGAGGTGAGGTTTGAACTTCTTCTCACGTTGTGAATTTATAGGCTCATATGCACTCAGATGGCCTTTAATGATGGAACGTGCATCGCCGACATAGAAGAATGTGCGTAGTGAAGCAGACAGGTGAGGAGCCATCTCCTTTCACTACCCTTGTCATTAAAGTTTACAGTTTTCAAAAACTTTTGAAATTACAACTTTTTGAAATGCCGGTTATAAAATTATTAAAAAAAATTATGAAACCCAAATAAAATACACACATATAATTATATTAAGGCAATTATTTTTATGGACACACAATTAATACTGAAAAATCAAACAATGTTATTAAAAGAGATACTTAGAGAGTTTAGGTTGAAAAGATGTATCTGTTGAGACTCAACTTGTCTTCAAAGAGAGTTTTGTCCCTTTCATCTTCTGAAATTGTTTGAGGTGCAGCAGCAGCATACTCTCGATCTTTCGTGCTCTCTAGGCTTTGTGGCTTCCTCTTCATCAGGAATAGCGATCATCATGTCCTGTCCCCCTCAAGGATTGAGATAGGCTCAGCGACTTAAGTAACAGCCACCTCAGCAATCCTGACCCACAATTTCAGCAAGTTCATTTAGAACCTTCTGAACAGGTTCAGAAGCTAGGGGTGATGCCACATCAGCCACCTTTGTAGATAGCATTGCCTTCTGATGACCAGCTTCATAAGTTTTCTTTATAATCTTTTTGCTGAAAACATACACAAACTAAAAATGCCTTTCTCAAACCAATTTTTTAATCATCAAGAGAATAATTATTTAGTTTAACAGATAGCATCTATCTATTAAAAACAAATACTTGTAGAGTTCATTAAATTATCTTTTTCTGAGTATTTTAATTTTCTTTTAAAAGTGGCTCCCCCTGAATTTGATATTTCTTGATTTAGAGTTTATATAAAAAAATCTTTTCATTCTTTTATCATTATTCAAAATGGTTGAGATAAATAGACCGAGTGAATTAAGAGTAATAAACTTCAAGAAGTTCAGGTGTTATCATTTTCTTGATAATTTTTGTATCAGAATGAAAGTTGAGAATACACAAAGCTTCAAAAGCTTTAACTAATATTCGGATAATAAGAAACTAATGATTATGCAGAAATCCAAAGGGTTCAATATAATTATTTAAAAAAAATTAAACATTTCAAAGAAAAACTTTGATAAGTCTCTATGATAATCAGTGACTTTCAGCTTGATCCAATCTTAGCAACACTGACAGCTTCCTTCTCTGCTTTTAACTTTAGTAACTCCTTCTGAGTTTCCTTAAGCTTTCTTCCTAGCCGTCCAACACGTGCATGCAACCTTCTTAAAATGTAAGCCATAAACACTTTCCTTATTCTTCCATGAGCACTGAGAGGATCAGAGGTTCTGGTCCTCTTTCTTCTGACTTGAGAAGATGAAGGAATGTTTTTAGCCAAGTCTTTTTCTTCACTTTCCTCTTCAGAGGTATACTTCATCTGTTCGAAAACAGAAAGAGTGAAGAAGGAAGGAGGTGCCTGATCAAAGAGTTTATCAATGGGAAAGCCCTTATGTTGAAGAATCTTCATGATCAATACATTATGAGAAAATTCTTTAGCAGCTTCCATTGATCTTCTAATCATATGGTAGAGGATGATCCTTGGGAGGTTCAACTTTTTCTTTTGTAGGAGGTGAATCAGCACAAATCTTTCCAACTCAGTGAGTTGTACTTTTCCACTTCTTTTGGGAAGGATACAACAGTTTAGGATGGCAAGCAGAGTCCTGGGATCTCCAGCGACTGAGAACTCACTAGAGCCTCAAAGATTCTTCGACCAAATAGCATCTGATTATACATCCACATTCCTCCATTGTTAACTTCCCAGTTGAGGGCAAACTGAGCTCCTTCAGCCTGAACACCAATGACCTCTTTTAGTACCTTGTAGTCCACTCGGAGTGGTCTACCCATTACAGAAGTTTTGAGACCACAGGAAGTTTCTTCAACAAACACTTTTGAGTTGTTCCAGAATTCCAGAACACTCTCCTTATGCCAGGGAGAAGAAACGTTTTCAAAGTAGAGAGTCCAACCGGTGGCCTCAAAGAATTCTGAGATATTGTACTCATTCCTATCAAAATCACTTAATCTTACACTCCTTGTTGGAACAATCCTCTTCTCAAAATAAGATGGTGCATGAGCGCAAGAGAATACTGATTTTGCAGCCATTAGAGGATATTTGAACCGAGAGGGAGAAGCTTTTAAAGTTCTTGAAGATGATTGAAATTCTCTTGGATACGTCAGAACTTTTCTTGAGTGTAGAAGGAGATAATTTTCATGTTGAACCCTTAATCTCTATAAATAGATTCAACATCAACATTGATGATAGTGGATATTTAACTGCGCAGACTTGGAGAGGTGTGCATCGTGCATCAAGAAGTGGATAGTTGAAGAGCCATCAGTTACCAAGAGCCAGATCACGAAAATTAAAAAAATGATTGAACTAAAAAATTTTCATATTTCTTTGAAATAAAGTTTTTATCAAATTTTTCAGCAAGTAAGCACATATCAGATAAACATATAGACATTTCCTTTCTCAAACACCAGAGACTACATGAAATTTTCAGAAAATTCACACAAACATAATGCATATAGGTTGAGATAGGAAAGATGTTACCAAAGAGGGTATTTAAATTGAACGTGCTTTCCTCTTCTCATCATGCCCTTCTGAATGACGCTTCAACAACTTAAATAATGAGTTTTAAGAAAGTATTCTCTTTTCTCATTCATTTGTTCATTTGATCATAGAGTTGCTTCAGCTAGATGAGGTTTCCATCTTCAGAGGATCTACTCCTTCAGCATTGTTAGATGCTCAACCCGAAGGTGAGCTCTGATACCAATTATAGGAACCACATGAAATACTAGAAGGGGGTTAAATAGTATTTTAAAATTTAAGCTAATTTTGGAAAACCTTTTCTAAACATCAAAGAAACATTTACAGGTTATTATGAAAAACTCTTTTAGTGGATAATAAAGATTATTAGAGTTATGCGGAAGCTATGAAAATAAGTTTTTCAAATACTTGTTGAATATGATGAAGCTGATAAGCTTTCTAACATCACTTCAGAGGGTTAGTAAAACATTTTTCAAAACTTTGTTTAAACCAGTTTAAATATCAACTTCAAATATAAAACAAGTTGTACAAAATGTTTTTCATTATCATCCTATTGATTTGGTTGCTTGCTGAAAATCTGTGTTATTGGAGAACTTACTGAGCCACTTCAGAAGGTTTAGTAAATGCTTGTTTGAAAAAGAATTTGCTTAACAGAATGAAATTTTGTTGCGCTAAATATAAATGCACTCTTCAAACCCTTCCTTGGTTAGTGATAAACAGATAATAACAGAATGTAAAGAGTTAAGGGTAGAGAGAAATTTACACACAGAATTTATCCTGGTTCACCCACTAACCTAGTGAGCTACATCCAGTCCCAGGGCAAACCACCACTGGATTTTCCACTATCTGAACACAGATACCAGTATTCTTTTACCCCAGCCTCTCCAGGCTTAACAAGTATTCTTTGTTATCAACTGTCTCTCCAGGCAACTCATTGCAGTATTCTTTGCACACCTGGCCTCTCCAGGCCCAACGAGTATTCTTTATCAACCAAGCCTCTCCAGGCTCAAACCAAGTATTCTTTTACAGTCAAGCATCTCCAGGATCAAACACAAGTATTCTTTTCTACCAAGCCTTTCCAGGCTCAAACCAAGTATTGTTTTATAGTCAAGCCTCTCCAGGCTCAAACACAAGTATTCTTTTCTACCAAGCCTCTCCAGGCTCTTCCCAAGTATTCTTTCTTCCCCCAAGCCTCTCCAGGCTCTCAAAGTATTATTTCATTCTCCAAGCCTCTCCAGGATCACTGAGTATTATTTCTTCCTCCAAGCCTCTCCTCTCAGACACTTAATATGTTTACAATGATGAATTGGTTTAAGTTTCAGCGAAACTTAAACTTCAGTTTTCTTGTACAAATGGATTACTGAGTACAACTCAGAATACACAGATAAAGTTCTAAGTACAAGGAATGACAGAGATACATGTGTATAATTCTAAGCTCTAATTCATCTCTGTAGGATCAGAAGGTTGGCTGTATAAGATCTGTATTGAGCATGGCCAATTTCTTCTATGGGATTGATAAAATGCCATGGTTCAAAGATAGATGATTTGATATTCATGGCTGCCCATTTTTGGTTGTCTTCTTGTGAATGATACTTTGGGAGTTTTGGTCAACAGACCTTGTTTCCCAACTGTAAATCAATTTCTCATCATTCTAACATCTTCAAAGACTTTCTTGAGGCTCTTTATATGTTCTGGAAATATAGCAGTTGAAGAATGTAGGGTATACCGTTGAGAAGAGATAATCAAGCTTATAGAGCCGTTGTGAAATAACTTCTCATTTGGTAGCTTCTTTCTTAAGCAGATTAGGTGTGCAGATGACTTGGTTCTGACACACTGCAGATAAGCTCTTAATCTTGAGAGATTTTCTTTGTCTTCATCAAGTTGATATTTCTCTCTCTTCTTCTTTCTTCTTTTCTCTTCTTGTGAGTGTAAGGAGGTAGGATGTTAAGATCCGTTAGACTTCTCCTTTTTTCCCGTTGTGAGTTCTGCTCCTTTTTTATTAGCTTCTGACTTTGAGCATAATAGGTGTGTAGAGATAAATCTTTGTTCTGACACACATCAATTTTGGGTTATGAATATTTCTTGAGAGAGTAATTGATTCTTCAGCAAGTTGGCTTTCTTCTCTCACTCTTTCTTCATCGTACAATGTCTGGATAGAGATGATGATTTTAACCGTTGATCTTCTCTTTTATCCTTTTGTGAAATTTGCTTTTCTTCTTGTAAGGATTCAGACTTCTGATAGCGTATTGCAGAGAAGATGCAGAAGTAGGTGTACAACAGCGCTGACCTGTCTCTGACCATTATTTGATTTTCTGCAATAGGTTTCCTCTTTTATGTATGATATTCCTCAGAATGAGGAAAATAGCTTTTGTTGCTTCTTCCTTTGTATATGATGGCATAAGACGTTTAGAACCCTTTAGGTCTTTTTGCAAAGAGTCTTTGCCTTTGTTGAACTTTCTCATCGTAGAAGATTTGAACACGTCATCAGAGAGTTGAGAGATTCTTTAGTGAGTTCACGTTCTTCAGCATGTTGCATGTCTTCAGAAGGTTGATCACTTCAGCATGTTGATCATTTTCAGTGTGTTTGTCTGTTCTTTGTTCTTGATAGCTTGACCCTTCAGATAGTTGCTGTTGATAGAAGGTTGCTTTCCTTCTAACCAGATTTCTTCCTTTAGTGTTGTAACTTTGAAAGTAATCAAGTTCAACTCTTGTATGCTTTCTGATTGGCGATTTTCTTGAAGACTTCTTCATTTCAGCTTGCAGATGTGCTTCTTTTCTTCAGTCCATAGGCTTTCAGCAGGTTGATTAATTCTTCAGATATTTTGCTGTAATGTTCTTCTTGTAGCTCGTTGCTTCTTTCTTCTTCTCTTCTTCCATTTCTTCTAGTCCTTTTTCTTTTAGTTCAGTAGGTTGGTCATCTCAAGAGAGTTGCTCCAATGCTTTTCCTTTTTATGATGTTCTCCTTCAGCAGGTTTCTTCTTTCAGTAGGCTGCTTCTACAAGGTTCCTGAAACACAGACAAATACCTTTCTCAACAGCACCTGTTTTTCTTATGGTCTAATCTAATTTGTTAATCATTAAAACCAAGGATAATAAGTCTTGAATCTAATTTAAATACTTAAATTAATTTTGAGACTCAACATTAAGATCCTTCACTTGTCTTCCCCAAAATCTTCTCAAAGAGATCCTTCATAGCCAAGTGTTGCTTCTCAAGCTCAGCTAAAACAGCATCCCTGAGCTCAGATTGCCCAACTTGAATCTGATGTTGGGTAGCCAAGATCTGATCATTCTTCTGAGCCAGCTCCAAGTTATTCACTCTTAGTTGTTGGTTTTCTTCTTCTAAAGCAATAATTTCTTCCTCCTGGTTCAACTCATAGAAAACCACTGAGATTCTTGCATGAGAATCTAAAGTATTGAAAACCTTTGGGCAGATTGAGATCCTCAACTTTATTAACAACATAAAAATATTGTTGATACCAGAACTTAGGTCGTAGAACCCAGTCTTCATGAATTCTTCTGTCTGAGAGAGGAAAACGACCGGGGAAGAAAAAGGGTGTCTCCAAGGTACATATCTTTCCAGCAGTTTTTGAATCAGCATCATTCTAGGATGTACCTGAGGATGGTTCTTCTTTCTCACGCTCAGCCTAATAGGATTCCCACATCCACTCTCTGTAGGCATGATCCATGCCTCCATTCCTCATAATATACTCATATAGCCTACTCCATTCAGTAGAAGTCATGGGCTTAGTTGGAATATGAGTACTTGCATAGACCCTTTGTTCCTTTTTCTTTTCAGAAAATTGTTCAGCACAAGGATACCTGGATACACCAGAATCCTTGTTGACAGCTTTATAGAATTAGGATAAGGGGGCTTGAAATCTCTACATCCTATGGCTCTTTGAATATGCATATAAAACAATTCAGCTTCAAGGCATAACATTCTTACCACAATCCAGTCTTCATAGGAAATGATATGTTGATCCTGAGAGTATGGGTCTAGTGGTTCCCATCTATGAGAAGGATGTTGGATTCCTCTCCTTATCTTCTCAAGTTGATCAGATATCATAAAATCATCTTCATTGCTTTCCTTCTGATTGTGCATTCTCCTTTGCCTAGCAGCTTCAGCAGACTCCAAAATCAAGCCTTTGTGAGTTGCTAGAGGGGGTGAAACTTTAAAGAACATCAACTCTTCATACAGATTGGCAAACTTAGGCACTCTAGGCCTCTCTTCCAGTGAGACATTATAGAATTTGTGTGGAACATCAGCAACTGCCATCAACTGTGCACTGGTACGTGCTGGTGCAACTAAATCATAAGTTAGAGCTTTGGAGAGATCCCTTGGCTTCTCTTTCAGCAACAAAGCCTTTGGAAGGTTGCTCCCAGACCAGACACATTCAACAACATCTGAGTCTTCTTCCTCAGTGTTTACTTCAGAGAAATCAGATGAAGTTGAAGTTGATGAATGTGATGGTGAATGATGAGGTGCAACAGATGCAGGTTCAAAAGGTTTAGGTGAAGGAGTCTTGTCATCCTCTGAGGGAGTGACATTTCCAAACACTACCTTTGGCCTTCTAGAAGTAGTTGTTTCTTGCGGAGAGGGATCAATAGTTGCAACATCTTTTTCTTGTTTGTTCTTCTTCTTCAGTTCTTCCAGCTTTTTCTTCCTCTCAAGTTTAGCAGCTTGATGAAACTTGATGGCTTCTTCTTGTTGCACTAATCTACTCCTTGTTATAATCTGAGGTGCCTCAGGTACAAAAGACATCAATCTTCTCCTCTGAACTTTTCTTGTCTTGACACTTGCTCTCCTTCTTTTCAATCTTGAGGAGGCTTGCTCCATCCTCTCATCTTATAAGATGGCTTGCTGTGCAGCAACAACAAGGGCATGATCTTGATCTTCTTTCTCCTTGATCCTTTGTGTTTCTTCTGCCTCCAAGGCTATGGCAATAGCAGCCACTTATTGTAACTCAGGGTCAGGATGGGTGGCAGCCAAAGGTATTGCATTTATAGTTCTCTCAGAATCATCAGATTCTATGTCAAGAACTATAGTAGCAACACTATGTTGATCAAATACAACAGCTTATCCTTCTGGAACAAAAGTAGGCTCAGTTTCATGAACAACTAAATCCTCATTGGCCTGACCCATAATCTCAGTTGGCCCTGAGCGGATCTTCTGAGCAGGTTTAGACTGTCTGAGTTGTGCATTACCTTCAGACTGCCTGACAAGGGTCTCTTAAGCATGAGTTTCCTTCTGAGCCGGTTCAGAATCAACAATCTTCTGAATGGGTTTTGATCTCTTCCTCTTAATAATATTTGTAGGAGTAGCTTGAGCAGGTACAAACTCACTCCTATGAGCATTTCCATGAAGCTCATTCTCCAGAATCTCCAAAGTACTGCATCCAGTAGCTGCAACCTTTTCTCTAACAGCCGTCTCCTTGAGTGTGCGCTCAGGAGAGGGTTTCTTAACAGAAATCCCCATCTTCTTAATGTTCACCAATGAGAAGAATACAGGACCTTGATGGCCATATAGTCTCTCAATGGGAACCTTAAATTGAAGCAGAATCTTGGTAATGAGAGTAGTATGGGTGTAGCTGGTTGCAGAGTCACTTACCCTCTTAAGCATATTGTAGAGGATAATCTTTGGCAGTTTCAACTGCTTCTTCTTCAACAAGTGGATTACACAGAACCTTTCCACTTCTGATATGTGATTCTTACTCCCCATCTTTGGGAGAATACTGCAACCCAAACAGGCATGCAAAATCCTAGCGTTGGGATGCATCAAAGAAGCTCTCAAATCTGCAGGGCCCTCTATGACGTACAACATCTTTGTGATCTTCCTGGGGCCACCATGATTGTGTTCCCATTTAGGAACAAACATCTTCCCTTTAGACTTGACACCAGTAATTGTTGCAATGATTGCATCATCAACGAACACATTCACTCCCAAGACCTTGGCTTGGATGGAGGTGTACTTCCCATCAGCACTTGTTATAGACTGAGCAGTCTTCCAGAAGTCTATTACACCCTGTTCATGCCATGCACAGTTTAGGGCACTGAAGAACGGAGTCCATCCAGCAACATCAAATGTATCAATGAGATCAACACCACTGTCTCTTAGAACATCAAGGTCCACTCCCCTGCTGGGAATGATCTGACCACCTGCTGATTTCTTGGGTGCCATTGATGAAAGCTTGAGGTTGAAGAACGAGAACTTTGAACATAGAGAAAACTGAGGTTCTTATAGGGCAAGGAATACTAAGAGTTGGATGATTGAAAGCGTAAATGTGCATTGGCTCCTTAACCACCTTTAAATAGACGTCAAATGAGCAGTAATGATGGCAGTTACAAGCTGGGCAGACATCGGTAACTGTGCTTCGTGCTGGGGGTTTTGAGAAGTGGGAGAACCAACCGTCTCAGATTGCCATGTCACTCAGATGGTGACTTTTCAAATAATGCTCAGTTTAGATTGAAGACACATTCAGAAGATACCATATCTTTAAGATGCATATAATTCAGTTCAAGCATATATTTCAGATAAAGCATAGGTTCAGACAGTCAAGCATTATTACTTTTCAAACAATGCAAGAATATTCAGATTATCTCTTATGAACCTAAATCTATCTTTAGCAAGGGGTTTTGTGAATATATTTTCCCATTGATGCTCTGTATCAATGAACTTAATATCAAAAACTCCTTTATGAACATAGTCTCTAATGAAATGATGCTTGATTTCTATATGCTTTGCCCTAAAATGTTGGATTGGATTTTTAGACAGATTAATGGCACTTCTATTATCACAAATAATAGGTATAGAAGATAATGCAATATTAAAATCTTCTAACTGATACTTTACCCATAGCAGTTGTGAACAACAATTGGCAGCAACAATATACTCAGCTTCAGCAGTTGAGAGTGCAATTGTGCTTTGCCTTTTGCTGGACCAGCTTATCATGTTATCACCAATAAAGTGACAACCTTCACTGGTTGACTTTCTTTCTACTCTATCTCCAGCAAAACCCGCATCACAGTATCCTACCAAACTGCAATCCTTACTCTTCTTATAGCACAGACCAAGATTAGTAGTACCATTTAAATATCTGAAAATTCTTTTGACAACCTTGTAATGAGTAATTCTTGGATCAGATTGAAATCTTCCACAGAGACAAACACTGAACATAATGTCAGGACTGCTTGTTGTGAGATACAATAGTGAACAAATCATTCCTCTATACAGAGTTTGATCTATATTCTTCTCCTTCATCTTTACTTAAGATGGCAGAAGCATGCATAGGAGTTGACATTGGCTTGCAATCATTCATATTGAACTTCTTAAGCATTTCTTTTGTAGATTTCTCTTGATGGATCCATATACAATCAGATTCTTGCTTAATTTGAAGTCCCAAAAAGAATTTTAATTCACCCATCATACTCATTTCAAATTCTGATTGCATAAGCTTAGAAAACGCCTTGCATAAAGAAGAAGTTGTTGAGCCAAAAATAATGTCATCAACATATATCTGAACAAGAATAAAGTCTTTGTTAGACATTTTTCTAAAAAAATTGTATCTACTTTTCCTCTTTCAAAACCAATTTTGATAAGAAAATTGCTCAATCTGTCATACCAAGCCCTTGGAGCTTGTTTAAGACCATACAAAGCCTTCTTAAGCTTAAAAACGTGTTCAGGAAAAGTAGTATCTTCAAAACTAGGGGGTTGCCTAATAAATACTTCCTCCTCAATGAATCCATTAAGAAAGGCACTCTTAACATCCATTAGATATATCATGATGCCATTATTGGATGCATAAGAAAGCAAAATTCTAATGGCATCAAGCCTAGCTACAGGAGCAAAGGTTTCAGTGAAATCAATACCTTCTTGATGGTTGTATCCTTGAGCAACTAATCTGGCTTTGTTTCTGATAACTTTTCCTTCTTCAAAAAGCTTATTTCTGAACACCCATTTGGTTCCAATAATTATTTTCCCATGGGGTTTAGGAACAAGGGTCCAGACATCACTCCTAGCAAATTGATTAAGCTTTTCTTGCATAGCTAGGATCCACCCTTCATTATGCAGAGCTTCATCAATGTTCTTTGGCTCAATCTCGAAAAGTAAGGAAAGATTATTCACATCTCTCAATCTGAATCTTATTCTTACACCCTCTGAGGTATCACCAATGATTTTCTCCCTAGGGTGATGAGATCTATATCTCCACTCATTTCTGTGAGGGAATACATTCTCTGTATGAGACTCGACATTCACTATTTCAAAAGGTCTAACTTCAGAATGTTGACCAGAAGGTTGTTCAGATGGACCTTCAGAAGATTCTTCAGAAGGTTATTCATCTTTAACATCTTTGCTTTCAGACGAAGGATTCAGCTCCATACCTGCAAAGTCATCTTCAAGATCTGATAGTTCCCTATCAGTCTCTTTCATTTCATTGAATTTTACATGAATAGATTTTTCAACAGTTAAGGTTCTAGAGTTATAAATTCTGTATGCCTTTGATGTTTTAGAATATCCAATGAAAAATCCTTTGTTTGACTTTGGATCAAATTTTCCCAGATCATCTTTAGTGTTAAGCACTCACACCCAAAGATATGGAAATAAGAAATGTTGGGCTTTTTTCCTCTCCAAAATTCATAAGGAGTCTTTTTAAGAATTGGTCTTACTAAAATTCTATTTTGAATGTAACAGGCTGTGTGAACAGCTTCTGCCCAGAAGGATCTTGGTAAGTTGCTTGAAATGAGCATGGTTTTTCCCATCTCCTTCAAGAATATGTTCTTTCTTTCAACAACCCCATTTTTCTGAGGTGTTTTAGCCACTGATAAATTGTGAGAGATCCCATTCTCATCACAAAACAATCTGAAGCTTGAGTTTTCAAACTCTCCACCATGATCACTTCTTATGGTAGATATGCAGAATCCTTTTTCATTCTGCACCTTCTTACAGAATTTTGTAAAATTCCCAAAAGTCTCATCCTTGCTTCTGAGGAAAATCACCCATGTGAATCTAGTATAGTCATTCATTATGACCAAACCATATTTCTTTCCATTAAGACTTTCCGTTCTAGAGGTAGTTCTAAAGGTCTGCACTCTTAAAGGAGCTTCTTGTTTGCTTTCCCTTTATACAATTTTAACACAAAATGTCATATTTGAATGAGAGCTTGGGTAAGCCTTTAACAAGGTTATGTTTTGTTAGCTTTGAGATCAATCTGAAGCTGGCATGCCCAAGTTTCTGATGCCAAATTTGTTATTCATCTTCTATAGAAAGAAAGCATTTCACATTTTGACTAGCAAGTTCCACTAGATCAATTGTGTACACATTGTTATGTCTCTTAGCTGAACAGAGGGTTTGATCTGAGAAGTCCTTGACTATACAACCTTCTTTTGTGAAAGATACAACATATCCACTATCACATAATTGACTTATGCTCAGAAGGTTATGTTGCATCCCTTCAACCAAAAGAACATTTTTAATAAGGGATTGAGGAGATATACCTACAGTCCCTATGCTAGTGATCTTCCCTTGTTGATTTCCTCCAAAGGTGACCACTCCTCCCTCCTTTGGTCTAAGGTTTTGGAACAAAGACCTTTCTCCCGTCATGTGACGCGAGCATCCACTGTCCAGGTACCATTTGAGGGGTTTTCTTTCTCCTATTAAATACATCTACAACAGGAATAATAAAAAACTTAGGTACCCATATTTTCTTGGGTCCTTTCTTGTTAGATTTGGGCTTTGATTTCCTTTTGTGCTTACACTGTGACACATTGTGCCCAGGTTTTCCACAATGGGAAAACCCATTACCTTTCCTCTTACCTTTATCAGAAATTTTTAAAACAGAAGGTTCAGATGATGTATAATCTGAAAAGCCTAAGCCACTTTTGTCAAGGGAGTGTCTTTGAGTCTCTAATAATTTGTTAAGATTATCAGTTCCTTTGAAAAATCTAGCTAGGTCCTTAGTGAGTTCCTCAATCTTTCTTTGAAGTTTTTTATTCTCCTTGGAAAGATCATTGGAGCTACTAGTCTCTTGTTTCAAGAGCTTTTCTATCAGTATAAGGTTTTCCTTTTCTAAAATCTCATTTCTGTTGCTAACTTCTGTAAATGCTCTTGAAAGCTCCTTATACTCATTGAAAAGTTGCTTGGAACTTTCAACTAAATCATCATACTGATCCTGAAGAGTTTGAGGCATTACCTCAGATTCTGAGTTGTCCGATGATGGAAGGCTTGCCATCAGGCATAGATTTGCTTCTTCTGAAGCATCCTCCTCTCCTTCTGATGTTGACTCATCAAGATCTTCCCAAGTAGCCATCAATCCCTTCTTCTTCTTGAAGATTTTTTTCTTTTGAAAGGAAGGTTTCTTGAGCTTGGGGCAGTCAACCTTCATATGTTCTGGCTGGTTACATTCGAAACAAGTAATTTATCAGTAGAAAAAGAATCTTTACTAGACTTACCTTGTTCGAATCCAGAGGATTGATGTTTTCTGAACTTCCGTTTCTTCTAAATCATTCTCTTTATTTTTCTGCTTAGAAGGGTAAGATCTTCATCTCCCTCTGAACTAGCTTCATACTCTTCATCACCGTTTGAAGTCTCTTCAGCTTGCATGGCTTTCATGCTTCTAAGCCTAAGTTGTCTGGCTTTTGTGTTCAGTGCCAGTGATTTCTTCTTGGATTCATCTTCTCCAAGTTCTAACTCATGGACCTTGAGAGAGCCCAATAGTTCTTCCATTCTTAAAGAGTAGGTCTTTTGCCTCTTGAATGGCAGTGACTTTGGGTCTCCAGTTTTAGGTAGACTCCTTAGAATCTTTCAATTGTTATCTCCAGATTCATAGGTTCTCCCTAATGACCTCGGTCAATTTGTTATCGTCTGAAACCTCCCATACATTTGATCAATGGTTTTAGAGTCATGCATCTTGAACATCTCATATTGATGTACAAGCATGCTGATCTTGGACTATTTAACATTCTCAGTCCCTTCATAGGCTGATGCTAATGTCACTACTACAAAAACTGGATACTACGACGGCCATTCCACGACGGTTGTGGAGCAACCGTCGTGGAAAGTGACGCGGTGGCATTTTTGCAATTATGTGCATAACTTACAACGACGGTTCTCTATGAACCGTCGTTAAAAGTCCATGGCATGGGGTTTCTATGACGGTTGTAAAACAGCCGTCGTGGATAGTGTGCTGGCTTCAAAAAATAAAAGGGGTGTGCGCAGCAAAAAAGAGGGTGCGCGCAGAAAAGATGGGAATCCACGACGGGTGCCTTAGCAACCGTCGTGGTAGGTTGGGCATGAGGTTTCTACGACGGTCGTAAAACAACCGTCGTGGATAGTGTGCTGGCTTCAAAAGTTAAAGTTTCAACGACGGTTGCAAAACAACCATCGTAGAAACAACAAACAACGACGGGTCTGAAAGAACCGTCATAGAAAAAGTCAAGGAAAACAAAAATAAAAAAATTGAAGGTTTCAACGATGGTTCGAATACGACCGTCGTAGTAAGTGTAAAACAAAAAGTCTAGGGGTGTGCAGAAAATAAAAAGCGAGGTGCTGATAGCAAAAGCAGAAGGTAAAACTACGACGGTTCTGCGAATAACTGTCATAGTAACTATGTGCAAAAACTGGAAGGGGATGTGGGAAGCAAACAATGAGGTGCAGGTAGTAATAGTTTAAAAAACTACGACGGGTGTAGTGAGAACCGTCGTGGTTGCTCTAATATAGGAGAACCTTAGTTCTCATTCTCCATTCAGCGCCGTCCCCCTCTCTCTCACTAAACACTCTCTCTCATCGTCCCCCTCTCCCTCACCGTTCGTGCTCCTCCCTCTCTCTGTTAGTGTCGCTGCCAAGAGCTCCGTCGTGCTCCTCCCTCTCTCTGTTCGTGCCGAGGGACAAGGGTTACCTCGTCGGCGACTTCGAACTGAACATGTCGAAACACGAGTTCAAGTCCAAATATGGTGAACACGTGAAGAGAGAAGACCTCGTCATCAACAAGACCAAAAAGAGCATTGTTTGGTTCTCACCCTTGTCATCAGATCTACGTCTTCTTCCCTGAGGAAGTCAAAGTCGGTGTCGTTGGTTCTCACCCTCTCCAATCCCCACAGGAATCTGTAATCTCTTTCTCTTAACTTGTTGTTTTGGGGATTTTGTATTTCAAATTTCTAGTGTGAATCTTGCTGGGCACAGCTTGAAGATTTATTTCTATTTCCCCTTTTTATCAGTATCCCTTTGATTGAAATCAATAAAGGAGCATTTTTTCCCATTCGAAGTTTTTCTGATTTGAAGAAAAATCATATTCAGGTCTGTCTCCTTGTAGACTCATGAATTATTTTGCTTTTCTTTCTTGCTTTTCTTTGTTGTTTTCTGAACCTCCCCTGTATATTTTGAATAATCTGTAGTCTTCTGAATGTTTTGATTTTGAAACTATCATAGTGGTTGTGGCATTTGTGCAAGGTTTTCACCATGACATATGGGTTTGTATTAGTAGCTTTTCTGAACCTAGTTACATTTGCATAATAAAAAAATTGAGGCACATGCATTGATATACATAAACATAGGATATAGGATAAGGGTTGTGTATAGGTAAAGTTAGAAGTGCAAAAGAACGTCAGAGAAAAGGAAATCAATGATCCAAAATCTTTTGAGTTATGGGTGAAATGATGGTTGGAAAATTTCAACCATGATTTAAACTTAGTAAGCATTCTGTGATGCACCCTTTTTCGTTATGCAAATAACACTGCTTAATTTTATGACTTCTCCTTCTCTTTGGTTCTCTGCACATCCCTGGAACTACCCATAGAAAATCCTGGTCCATCCAGAGCACTTGTTTAATTTGACAGGCTAAGTAAAGCAAAGCCTACTAAACTACTCATTTTAGGTTGATGGAGACCCACTGGACACATGTGTATGAAAAGTTCTTAGTATAAACCAATATTGCAGTACGTGTGAATTAATGCTATTTTAGACTAATTTAAAACTTATAGCTCTTTGATAAAACCTTCTGCTATTTAATTAACTAAAGGTAAATAGGGGATGTGTTAAATGGAAATCAAATTTCGGCTTTTAAATTTTATCACATCACCTTATATATTGTTATAAGGTAGTTATAATATATTAAAGGTATATCAAATAAAGCCAAAATCAAATCAATATAATGGATTTGAGAAATATATTGATAAATCAAATCAATATAAAGTAAATTAGTTGGGTCTAGCTTGCTGGCTGGGGGAATGCAGATTTGATTTGATTTTTGGTAAATTTTGACTACTCAATTGGTAAATATAACGGGTGTTAGAAATATTAACCTTTTAAATCCAAGAACAGGGCAACTAACTTTGACTAGCAGAGTTATAAATTATTGGTAATTTTTTTGACTACTCAATTGCAACAATATTTTTTTACTAAAAGGTGTTAGAAACATTAACCTTTTAAATAAGTACAACTATTTTATATTGATTTGATTTATATTGATTTGATTGAGAGAGATATAAATATTATCACTTCTAAATATATTTTTTGGTTGAATTCTCACAGTCATCTTTTAGTGTTTCCCATCTCATATTTCTCATGTCTAATTTTTTAGATTAGACAACTGAATCTTTGGTTTGTTTTCTTGCTCTACCCCTGTCCCTCTTGAAAGAAAAAGACTGTCAAGTTTTTTCATTGAAATTAATTTGATATATTTCACCTTGTTTTGTTAATGGAAAATTTGTAGCTGCAAAAGCGGACTTTGTATCCTCCAACAAGCTTTCAAAAGGTTTTAAGTAGGACATGTCAACCTTTGAAAGTCAAATTGAGAAAAAGGTAATTAATTATATGTCTTATCTTTATATTTTTATATTGTTAACCTTGGAAGAAATATCAATTATATTAAATTTAAGGCCCTCTCAAGTATAAGTATCAGGTTTTAAGAAATAGTTTTACTTTTTACCTTATAGTTTATGATATGATTTTTTTCTGAAGAGTTTATCTCATGATTATTTCATTAGTATTTTCATTTCAAGGGTTAAGATTTTTAGCATATTTTAAATCCAGTAACATATTTTTTTTCATTGGCATATTCTCCAGTAGCATATTTTTAGCATATTTTTTTCATTCCATGGTGTGTCTTTGTTATTGCGAAGACAAAGACAGGCTAAGTGAAAAGAAGTGATGAAAAAAGGAGCATGAAGCACGAGCAGATGAGTCAAGGTATAAATGTACTATTGTATATCAATTAACACCTAAACTTTGATATGAAATATATTCCTATGGGTTCACTAAAAACTTGTTTGATTCTTTGCTTATATATATATTTTTTCACCTTAAGAATATGATGGAAGTGTAATGTGATTTTTTAGTGTGTGATGTCTTGAACAGGAAGTATGGTGTTTAGGTAATATTTTTTGGGTTAAACTTTGAGTTAAATCTATTTTTGTATTAAGTTTATTTTTTATATTTGGTAGAGTTTACAAATGTAATATACTTATTGTGATATTGATTTGTCAATATTTTTTAAATGCATGATAATTTTAGCGAGGAATTTGCTATAAATTAACTACGAAAACCTTTCTGTTATACAACCTTTTTAACGACGGTTAGGATAAGAACCGTCGTGGTTTCTTACTTTCCACGACGGTTCCTAGCTTAGCCGTCGTAAAAAAGAAGCCTTTTTAATGACGGTTAGGATAGGAACCGTCGTGGTTTCTTACTTTCCACAACGGTTCCCAGCCTAACCGTCGTTAAAAAGGCTGCTTGGAGTCTTCATTTTTGCCACGTTTTACGACGGTTTTGACTATAACTGTCGTGGTTTCTTACTTATGACGACATTTATACAACCGTCGTAAAAGGTCCAGTTTTTTACGACGCCTGGATTAACGACGATTGTATAACCGTCGTAAAAAGCAGAATTTAACCGTCGTAAAAGGGTCCTTTTGCACTAGTGTGTGTCCCATATCTCCTTGGCAAATGTACATCCATGAACTTTCTCATATTCAGATTTGTTCAGAGAACATATTAAATAGAGTTTAGCCTTGGCATTTAGCTGAACACGAGCCTTCTGCTCCATAGTCCATTCAGACTTAGGTATGGGCACCCCACCATGCATTGGAACATAATCACCATCAGTGACAACATCCCAAAGATCTATGTTATTGCTCTCAATGAACAACTTCATACGATCTCTCCAGTAGTGATAATCCCCTCCATTAAAGATTGGAGGCCTGGTGATGGAGGCTCCTTCTGTGATGTATTACCTGTTGCTTGTTGAGGTTTCCATCTGGATCTTTATCCTCTGCACTTGTTAGATGTGCAACCCGAGGTTGAGCTTTGATACCAACTGTAGAAACAAACAAGGAAACACTAGAAGGGGGGTTGAATAGTGTTTCAATAAAACTTTAACGTTTTTGGAAACCTTTTCGTAAACAGTGAGTTTTGGCAAAAGCTTTAGGATGAAGAATGATAATCTGAAGTTTAACGTTTCGTCTGAAGCACCTTCAGACTGAAAAACTTGTTTTTCTAAAAACTGAGTTTACGTTAAAAGCTTTTATATCTATCACTTCAAATCCTTCTTATTAACTTTAAACTGAATTTAAAGAGATTAGAGAAGAGAGAACTTATCCAGAGATTTATCCTAATTCACTAACAACCACCGTGAGCTACGTCCAGTCCCAGAGCAAAACACAACAGTTGTATTTTCACTTACTCTTTAGAAGATTACAGGTATTCTTTTCTGTCAAGCCTCTTCAGGCTCTACACCAACAAGTATTCTTTCCCAACAAGCCTCTTCAGGCTCACAACCAAGTATTGTTTAACAAACAAGCCTCTCCAGGCTCAACACCCAAGTGTTTAAAAATGAAAGAATTTGTTCAAGCTAATGAACTACAAACAAGTCAGAGCTTAACTGAATGATGTACAAATAAACTGAGTAAGACTTAGGGTATGAAAGTTATTGTACAAGAATGAATATATCAGAGTGTGTTTTACAGCGTAAAACTTGCAACGTATTAGCTCTTTCTTTCTTAGGTTATTCTCTACTTTGCAAAGACGTGCATGAAGCTATTTATACTTTCTTGAGATGAAGTCCATTGAGATCACCGTTGATAGATAGCATTTAATGCTATTAATCCCGTTGTGAAACAGTTTCTGATAGCTTCTGACACAGTACAAGGTAGATGGTGCAGTGTGTCTCTGCTTTGAACACTGCAAAGACTGCGTTGCAGACATTTCCTTTTTGGTGCATGAATTTCAAATGTGCAGGAAAGTCTCTGAGCAACTTGCCTTAATAAGGTTAGACCAAAGACTTGTTTCAGAAGGCGTTGAATTGGCTTGAGTCTTTATCAGGGATCTTCAGAGGGCTTCACTCTTCAGATGGTTTCTGATCTCAGACAATCTACCACGTCACACGTCTTCAGATGGTCTTCTAGCCTTTAGATGATCCCATGCTTAAGACGAACAAACCACTTCAGATGATCCTACTTCTTCAGACAGTAGATCACTTCAGATGATCATCTTGCTGAAACATGAAAAACACATTAAAAGCATATGCACTTCTTGCAAATGTAATTTTAACATAATTTGTTACTCATTAAAACTTAGGAAAATGAGATTCAATCATTATTAAATACTTAAAGATATTTTTGAGACTCAACACATTCCCTGCATGTCTATGTCTCCATCCCAGTCACCATGGCCTTTTAAACTTATTAGGAGACAATTTCCTATGATTGTGTCATATGCTATGACTATTAACAAATCTCAAGGTCAATCACTGGCATGTTGGATTATATTTGCCTAAACTTTTGTTTAGTCATGGTCAACTTTATGTGGCACTTTCTAGAGTTCAAAACAAGCAAGGATTGAAGATCTTAATACACGATAAAGACAGAAAAGCTTTGAACACAACCACTAATGTTGTCTTCAAGGAGGTCTTCCAAAACTTATAATAAGTAAGTGTTACTAAATATCTCTACTATTCTATGTTATTTAACCACATGCTAAATAAAAAATTGAATTGCACTTTAGGAAATATGTATGTGAATTTTTTAAGATCCATCATGGATTAAAGTTAAAGAATGTGACCAACATAGGACTATTGGTGAAACTCAATGTTTTGTGGCCATGATAATCTCTTTTTTACTTAAATTGTTATATAATAATTTTAAATTATTATCATCTTTCTTATGGTCTTATGTGACCAACTTTGCTAATATCAATACTATTTATTACAATTAATTTATTTAATGAATGAAAGAAATTATTAGTTATATTAAAGAAAACCAACACAATAACCCGTGCGGTCGCTCTGGTACCTTACTAGTAAGTAGTAACATACATATAACAATACCACGTGAAGAAAAAATACCACATGAAGCAATATGTCAGGGAGCATCAATAATAATGCTTGTACAATTAGTTATGCATTTAACTTTTTTATATGATAAAAAATAGCACCCAATGTTTTGTCTGTATGAGCGATTATTTTATTTTATTTTATTTTTGTCGAAATGAGCGTTTAATCCTTGTCCACAGTCCACCCTTGCACCAGCTTTCCAATTTTTAAAATACACAAATCAATGGTTGTTAATTTCAAGAATTTTTTTTATTTGTGTAGCATAAATTTTCCTGAAAACTTGTGGTCGGTTAACCACAAGCTATTGCAGAAAAAAGAAAAAAGCTTTCTTTGAAAATGAACCTTCACATTTGAGCCGTTGGATATTGTGGAGATCCATTTCCAAAAGCATACACGTGGGTGATTTATGTTCTCTCCGTTTCTGAGCACAAAATCATCAAAAGCTGGGTCACAGAAACGACAACATGGAGTGAACACCTAAAAGTTATGAAAACAAAACTACAACCACTGGTAAGCATTTTAACCATGGTAAGGTTAAATTTCTAAAATGATGTGGCATTTTGCATGTTTAGTTTTCGTGTATGCTCGGCAACTGGAATGGGAAAGGAAGCTTTTTTTTTTTTTTTTTAAAGGAAGCTTATTTTGACACTAGAACTCAACGTCTCAATCAAAATAAATTAAATAATAACAGGCTGAATTGCGTTTTTACTCAATTTTCAAAAACAAAAAAGACGAAGGGTAAAATCAAACAGAAAAATAAAATATTAAATTAAAATTAAAATTAATTATAAAAACTATTTTTTTAAAAAAAATATTGAATTAAATTCTTTTCGATTCTAATATTTAAAATGGATTCAATCTAACGAAGGTGACACCTCATATATATATATATATATATATGAGGAGGGTTATAATTACACCGGTGTAAGTTACACCAAGTGTTACACCGCTGAATATTTTTTAACGGATCATTATATTAAATAATCCACCGTGGATTGAAAGTTACTATCATATAGATCATACATATAAAATTTTACATTAATCCGAAATTATTTGATATGCCATTGAGATATCTCAAGATTAACGTTATATACACATTTGAAATATATGAAAAAACCAACCATTTGATTATCAAGTTATTAGTGTCAAAATTTTACGAAATTTGGCACATATAATATTGATGATGAACAAACATAATTCAACGGTTGGATTGCTAAAAAACATATTCGATTTGTAGTTATTAGCGGTGTAATACTTGGTGTAACTTACACTGGTGTAATTATAATATATATATATCATTTAACGAAGGTGACACCTCATATGTTATTAAATTTAATAAATGATGTGGCAGCATATTATTGAATGTCTGTGTAATTCTTTACATTGACTGTGTATATAGATATTAAACTCAATTAATTATATATTATACTTATATAAATATATATATATATATATTTATATTAATACATATTTTTTATGATTTTATTATCTAATTTACACAATATTATTTTAGTATCTCTATAAATATCTTTCATTAATTTAAGATTTTTATATCTCACGTCGTTGTTTTATAGAGTTTTTATATTGATAAATATAATATAATCTTTAATAAAAAAGTTTAAATATAAATAATGAAATAAATATCATTAATATAACCATAAAATAAAACACAATATAAAAAAATATTATTAGTAATGTTGTATAAGATTTTTTTAATTTAAACCAAACGATTAATCATGGTTTATAATTGATTTATTAGATAGGATATTTGAAATTTTAACTTACATTTTAAATTTTTTTATGCTTCATGATTTATTAAATATTTCATAAAATAATAACATAAAAATCGAAATAATCTAATCTAAACTGCTAAATTGAATTTGGTTTATAAATTGGATTGGATTTGACTGATTAAATTTGAAATTAAGTTAAGAGAAAAATGATTGTACACTGACAGTGTAAAAGTTTTACATTGACGGTTAATCACAACCCTTGATTTATGGTAAGTTTGTTGACTTTACTGTTTAATATTTCAAAAGTCATATAATGAAGAATCATGATTAAATGTCAGTGTAAAACTCTTTTACACTGTCAGTGCATACTAATTAATCTCGTAAGGTAATTGGATGATCAAGTATGAAAATTTAATGTTTTAAAAATCGGACCGTAATTGAACCTATGAAAGCACTAGTTAACGGTTAAATGATTGAACCATAGTCAAACCTATGTGAATTAAATATATATATTTTATATATTTAATTAGTAAAACAATACAAAAATATAAGAATTTAAGTTATACTACCTCTGGTCATATATATATATATAAAAGAGATAAACAGGTAAAAATTTTCGGTTATTTATATAAGAAACATAGTACCAATTTTAGCTGCATTAATTACGAAATACCTTATATACTCTTAATTTATTATGAGTGATTAACAAGTTACCAACTCATTAAATCATTTAATACTGAGGATATTTATAGAAAAAAATTAAATTAGTGGCATTATTAATTACTGTTAGCATATTTCAATGCATTTTCATGGTCTTGATGATTTTATTCCTGTGTTTTTATATATAGGACCAAAGGTAGTATAAAATTTTAACTTATTATAAATAACCTTATTATACGTTTATAAGACAAAAAATTTTAACATTGATGAAATAATATATATATATATGTATAACTCTTAAATACATGTCTATATTTATCACAAAATATTTTAAATTAAATAAAAAAATAAAATTTTGATTTTTTTTTAGAAAAGTGACATTGATTTTTGACTGATTCTAAAATTATCGATTTTTCGGAGTTGAATAAACATGTTACCGGACCCTGTTCTTGGTTGGACCAATATGATCTAGTTCTCATAAACAAACACCCTTAGTTTTTTTTTCATCATTTTATAGTTTGTTTGGTAGGGAAGAAAAATAGAAGGGAGGAAAGTAAAAGAAAAGAAAAAAGTAGGTAGGGAAGTAAAATAATGTTTTCAAGTAAAAAACATTGACAACATGACCAATTTTTTTTTTTTTTTGTGCAAGTATTCCCGTAGCAGGTAATCCTACTCAAGCAAGGTAGGGCAGTCCGAGTATTTATGTTTGAACAATCCCTTACCAGCTGATTCACACGCTTGGTGGTGATAAATTTATATTTGATTATAAAAGAAAATAGATTTGATTGACTTTAAAAAAAATTAATCGACCAAAATTACACATTTCTCAAACTAAATAAAGTAAATTTGCATTCAAATAATAATAATCATAATAATAATAATAATAATAATAATAATAATAATAATAATAATAATAATAATAATAATAATAATAATAAGAAGAAGAAGAAGAAGGGTTAAATATGATTTTAGTCATGAAGTTTGACCCGAATTTGGTTTTATGCCCTAAATTTTAAAACGGTTGGTTTGAGTTTTTCATATTTTGAAATCACGTAACTTTAGTCCCTCTCCTTGACACCATTAACTTTGACGCTGATGTGACAAATGAATTTCTGTGTTAATTTGTCCAATCACTTTCAATGACCATGATGTGGCAATTGAATTACAACCTAACTCATCCAGATAGTTTTGTGGCATTCCCTATTCGTGAAAATGTGAAGTTAAATTTAATAAAAACTCCAATAAAATGTGACTGGATGAGCTGAGATGTAATTCAATTATCACAACATGGTTATAGTAATTGGCAGGACAAACTGACACACAAATTCGTTTGTCACGTCAGCGTCAAAGTTAACGGTGTTAAGGGAAGGGACTAAAGTTACCTGATTTCAGAACATAGGACTAAAACTACGTGATTTCATAATATGAGAGACCAAAACCAACGATTTTAAAGTTTAGGAACTAAAACCAATTCGGATCAAACTTCAGGACTAAAAACATATTTAACCCTATAATAATAATAATAATAATAATAATAATAATAATAATAATAATAATAATAAATTTCATTGTTGTAGTTTTTATCTTTTACTTATGCTGCTTTTATTTCATTTTGAAAATTATAATTCCTTTTTATAAGAAATTAATTTAGGTTTTATTTTAGTTTATTTTAAAGTAAACTATGTTTTTTTTCATTGTGAACAATTATAGATGAGGTTATAGACAATTTGACTACAAATAACTAATTTTAAACACCCCTTTTAATGATTTTGTGGCTCTAAAAAGTTAAGTATAGTTTAAAATTGTTTTGATGCGAAAATATAATTATTACATGTGAAAAAACAATTTTACTCAAGATCAATAGAATATGGATCGCACAAATCTTTCTCTAAGTATTTATTTAATATTAAAGAAATGATACTTATATAACCATATAAAATAAAATAGAGAAAAGATGGAGAAGAGAGAGAATGTTATGAGTTGTTATATGTTGTTTCTGGTGTGAATTTGGTATCTTTAATACAATTACATACTCAAATTAATTTTCCACAAAATGATTTTTATTTAAATTTTTTTAAAAATTTCTAAAATTGATAAAAGGGTTTTAAATTAATTTTAATGACATTGAAGTTTCATAGAAAGAAAAACTTTAAAATGATCGTTCATATTAAAAAATAATTTATATTACTAACATAAGAAAGAAAAATGTAATTTTCTTTTAAAATAAAAATAAAACTATGCATCTTTTAATAAAAGAGGAATTTTATTTACTTCATTATCTTCTAATTATATAGTGATCAGCTTTTTTATTTATCATTACGGCCAAATTTTTATAACAAAATAATTTCAAAAGCTAGATTAAAGTAAAAAAAAAGGAAAGCGGGTCAACTGTATCTGATTCATTTTCATTATTATTTCCTGGAAATATTTATAATTTTTATTAATTAATAATGCAAATAAGATTATTTTATAAACTAGTGCTTTAATTTTTAAATAAAGTTTGATACTTATTAATTAAGTTTATTTGTACGAAAGTAGAGATTTGGAGCCTGTAATAAATTATAATAAATTCTATAAGAATTGTGTCTTCTTTTTTCCCCAAAATATCTGCGTATCTGAAATCTGATAGAAAAGTAAATTTAACTAAGGCCCATTTGAGAAACATATATATTATGAACACAGCACAGGTACATTTTACTTTACTTTTTGCATCTCAAATATGCAAAGAGATGAACTTTTGTGGTTACGTGGCATGATAATGGTTAAACATTTGTCACCATCGAAGTGAAAGTAACAATTTTGTATATGACACGCAAAACGAGGTAACAGCAGAGAGAGAGAAAGAGAGAGAGAGAGTACAGATAGTACACAGTACAAGTTTCACACACCCGTTTCATTTTATTACTGCATTTGGAGTTCTTTTCCCTGCAGCACCATCTCTCTGAAGTTTCTAGAGCACAGATAGAGAAAACTCATGTGGGTTCTCATTTCTCAATCCATTGTTCTATATTCTGTCTTTTTGTTCTTTCTTATTACTATTGATATTTGATTACCTTTCTTTGTTCCAAAATCAAAATGCCTTGTATGCAATTTTCGTTTTCTTTTTTGTTTTTTAAATTTTGGGGTTATTTTCTGGGCTATCTCTCGGAGATCCTTTTTCTTCTCCTTGGTGCCACTGCTTGATTTTTAACTTTTTTATACTCTTTTTATTTGGGTTCCCCTAACGTAGAATGGTAATTTTTTTTTTTATGTTCATAACCAAAAGGAGGGTTTGGATTTTGGAATGATTTTCCCAGTCTTTCAATGGTTATCCAACACCCCCTAAAAAATGAAAAAAAAAAAAAAAAAATCTTTTTTGCCCCTTGCATTTTAGGTTGATGCAATGCTTGACATTTTACATGTCATTCCTCTGTCTAATTGAAGCTCAAGATTTTGTTTTTGCCTGTTTTTGTTTTGTTTGTTTTGTTTTCATCTTCATTCATTTCATTTATTTGCCAACTGTAGAACTTTGCAAGACTCTGCCTTTAATATCCACCTTTATCTACATTCAAAGTCTTTTTTTATGAAGATGGATAAGAAGCATTGTATTGATTTAAATTGTTGCTGGTATGGTTGATTGATTGTTTTTTCAGTCTGTTCTATCGTTTATATAACCAAACCTTTGTTGTTTCTGCAGGTGTTTTGAGATTATGCTGAGGAAGAGGACCAGGTCAATCCAGAAGGATCAACACCACATGGGTCAAATGGCAATCTCTATACTAATGATGACTACTCTTCTCAGTCTCTTGCTTTGGAGAGCAATGTCAAAAGCAACTCAATTTTCAAAACCCCTCTTCTTTTTGTGGGTCTGGGACCTAAAGGCTTGTTGGATTCTGATTCAGTTAGGAGCCCCACTTCTCCACTAGATGTTACATTGCTTTCAAATTTAGGTAACCCCTTTAGAACCCCAAGATCATCAACAGATGAGGGGCAACAAAGGAGCTGGGACAGTTCCAAAGTAGGTTTAAGTATCATAGATTCTTTAGAGGACTGTTCTAAAATTTCTGGGAAAATTCTTCTCTCATCAGAGAGCAAGAAAAAGACTAGTATCAGTCCCCAAATGATTACCAAAACCCCAAACTGTAAACCCTGTATGGATTCTGTTCAGGTATCTAAATCTTTACCTGAAGAATTTTGTAAGCTTCCTTATACCCAGAATGGTTCTATTTTCCACAAGGGTGAATCCACTGTTCTTTTTGAGATTGGAGAAACCCTGCTAGAACATGATCTCTCTGAGAAAACTAAAGATCTGTCTGGTTTAACTGTTTCCATGTTTGATGCAGACTCTGAGAGTTTTGCTTTGAACCAAGTGAGCTCTCCTCCTCATTTTATTGGAGGAAGCCACCACCAGAACCCAATAACTTTGCCACCTGCAGAGTTAAATTCAAACCCTGTGTCCCTATCCTCCTCTAATGAATTTGTCAAGTCTCTATCAGCCAGTGAGATTGAACTCTCTGAAGACTACACATGTGTAATTTCCCATGGTCCCAATCCCAAAACTACCCATATTTTCTGTGATTGCATCTTGGAAATTGAGGGTAATGATCTTAAAAAACATGATGAAATTGAAGAGAAGGAGGAGGAGGGAGAGGGATTGTTTTCTCCTGTGGTTAACAAGTTACAGACACCACACCAATATCCCTCTGGTTACTTCTTAAGTTTCTGCTACCATTGCAGCAAGAAATTTGAAGAGGGGAAAGATATTTACATGTATAGGTAGATTAATTAGCACTGTTGTCTGTTGCATATTTTCTTTGATGAAAAGAATCTGATTCCAATATTTGGCTTCCCTTGATATCCTGCAGAGGTGAGAAAGCTTTTTGCAGTTTAGATTGCCGTGCCTTGGAGATCAAGATTGATGAGGAGCTAGAGAAATCCAATCTATCATCTGAAAACTCTCTAGAGTTGGAATCTGTTGAGGATCTTTCTGAAACAGGCATTCTCCCAGCTACATAAAGGTTTTTCTGCCATTGACACTGAGTCCATGAAATGAGTGAACGCACCTGATCATCTGTTCACAAAGAGCTGTTTTTTATGTGCATTAGCAGCCTTGGATGATTGTTTTGTACATCATTGCGTTTGCCATTGGTTTTTCAGCTTTCATGGTCTCAGTGGATGATGGCTCTTTTCCAGCTAGATTTGATTTCCATATATATGACTTGATATATATGTTTTGAATTTATATGATAGGTTAAGCTCTTTTTTAATGCTTAAATCAAGGGTTTAAGCCCATTTTTCTTGGCTTACCCCCTTATTGAAGTAGTTTTGCTTTATCTCTACATTATGTCAAGGACCAGTATGTGCAGTCCAAACAAGTTTTGACTTGAAGATTATACTACTATTGTAATGTATTTGGAACTATTTTCTTTCTGATGAATTTGGATTGTTAATCGGGAAATTTATTGATCTGATCTTTACTACTGCCTTGTTCTGATTCACCAGTTATCTTTTTATGTACATGCCTCTTTGGATTAAATGCATGAATGGTTTTCTTTAGAATCACGTTATAAATATGTCTATGGATTCGAGCCAAAAGACTTTTTTTATAAGTTGTTGGATTTGCATTCATTTTCAGTTATACACGTTTTTGTGATACGTGCGTTTACTTGTGATATGATATATATAACACTATACCAAACACATTAGTAGCATTAGTCCGCATTAACATTTATAATATTTATATGTAGTTTTGATAGAAAACGGATGTGTTATAAATGTATCTTGGAGTTCGAAAATGAAGTTGGGAAAAAGTAAATATGTTTGGATTTTTTTTTCCTTCAGAAAATGTTTACAAGTAATTAAACGTACATTTGAGAGAAGTGAATATTTAAAAGAAAAAATTATTATTTATACAAATCTTTGCATATCATTGGATATATTTTTTCATTTTACCTCTATCAAATCGTTTATCATATTCTACACTTTTCATTTTAATATTTCTATCTTACTCATTGTTATATAAAATAATTGTAGATGTATATTGTACAAATTTAATTTCTCTTAAAAGAATTATGCATGATGAGGGATCCATAAAATATATTTATAATTTTACATTAAAAGTAATTTTATTTTATCTTTAAATGAAAATTTTCTTAAATTTAATACCATTCATAAACATAAATTTATTTTTACTAAATCTAATTCTACTAAATTTAAGTTTATTAAATTTAATTTAATGCTATCAAACTTTAAAACAAATTATATGCCAATGCCATGAATTACTTGCATTGGGTTTGAAGTATGAAATCCTCCACAAATGGGGAGATTATACCTACTCGGGGAGAAGTGTCACTTGCATATTGGGTTTGAAGCCGTGGGTTGGGTTAACCCAATCAAGGTGATTACTTTTCGCACCGTAGTGTTTACTATTCCCACCCCCACCCGTTTTTGAAAAAATTAAAATCCCATCATTTAAAAAAATCACTGTTTCTATTATAAGGAGAAAAGGTCACTGTCAAATGCCAATATTGTGCTAGCAAACAACTTTGGTCTCCTTTTTAGCAACAATAATTGCTTCAAATGGGAAGAACACATATATTAGTGAAGAATATACCACAAAAACAAATATTTGTTTCATTTTGAGCAACATTTAAGGTAAGTGATTACATTTTGATAGTATTTTTTTACCCACTTTAATGGTTTTCGTCATCGCTGTGAGGGGGACCTAAATTTTTACGGTTTACGGACATGTTGGTCCGTAAGCATGCTACGGACAAAGCCATCTGTAAGTCAATTACAGACGCCTTTGTCCGGAGCAGTCTTACGGACCAACATGTCCGTAAACTGTAAAAATTAAATCCCCATTAACTGTGCGGACAGGTATGTCCGGAACAGGTTTTACGGACCACCTTGTCCGGGACTAGATTACGGACACTAACGTCCGCAACATTACGGACAGCCGTATCCGGAAAGTTTATGGACAGAGGCGTCCGTAAATGTTTACGGATATGCTTGTCCGTATTTTATACTTTTATTGTTTTTTGTGTTTTTAACCTATGAAAATATGTAGAAATGGAAGAAAATTGCTGGAACAACAATTATGAAGGATTCAATGCGACAACTGACTTTGAAAACGATGTTGAGGTAATTAATGTATATATAAATATATTTATAATTATATATATATTTTCTGAGTAAATTATAATCTATATGTGACTTTAACCCAGATGGTTGATTTTACAGACAATCCTATGGAGGGGAGGACTGATAAATATCCGTCCATACACCATAGGTAATAACCATAACACTAAAAACATCAGTCTTGTCAAAATAAGAAAAAAACACTAATAATAATCCGTCCATACACCAAAAGTAATAACCATAATACTAATAAATAACTAAGAGGTCGACCGGTCCCCACCCCTCCTTTTGCGCTGGTAGGTGCGTGAGATCCTAGTGCAAAGGTTCTGCATACCCATCTGCGCCATACTCAACGCCTCCCGTTTAGCCTCTCACCATCCGACCCTGATGTGCACATATCCGTCCTCAATAGTGCCTGCATTCTCTGAGAAATACCCTAAAAAAGGACCTGCACAGTCATCAATATTTTTCGGAATTACACCAGTTTATAATTAGTGGTTATTAAGCATGCAAGAAATTTATACCTCATGAGCAATGGAACTTTGTGTCCCTGTGGATGTGCCTTCTTCCCTGTATACCGGGAGTGTGGGAGGCAAAGGGTCATGGACTCTCTCCTGATGTGGTATGATATAAGGATGTGAAACTGTGCGAAACCAATCTAAATATCCATGGATGCACTCCCCAACACGTGTCGCAACTGGCCCTCTCCTACCCGCATCCAGCAAGTGATCTTCATAATGAAGATAGTGATCATGAATATCAGTCATAGGAGGCACGGGCAACTGATCATGTGGTGACGGGGGGATGCCCTGTATGTGACCATACTGTCGCAGGACACGATCTGGGAGATGAGGAAAGGAGCTACCACAGCTGATGTAACCGTAATACCAGTAAATATCATGAAATGGACGATAAAGTCTGTATGAGACATATGGTGTCCAGATGATGTCCTCATGACGAATACGATCCAGATACTGTCGTACGGACACAACATCTCCAACAGCATGATGCAGTCTCAATCTCCTACACAATGGCATTCCTTCCACATATTCAGGACTTCTCAATGTGCATGATGTGTGGAAAGTGCTCCAATATCCAAGCCTGAAACAAAATTCAATTAAAACATTACAAGTACAACAATAACTCTCATCATATGTCTCATAAAAAAGATTATAACCCTCATCACACTGTAGTAGTGTGTAGTGTAACCTGCTAACTGACGGGTGTTGTGACAAGTGGCATCCTTCAGCTGCTCATACAAGTATGCCAATTGATGACAGGAATTGCACAGGATCTAGAATTGAGCAAAACAAACCAATTAGCACCAAGAAATAGCAATTAATTCACGAAATATAGTGCTGGAAAGCAGCTATAGCGTGAGAAAATGAAGAAAATGAAGGAAAATGAAAGAAAAAGTGGAGGAGAAAGAAATGGAGGGACGCCACTGAAGCAAGTCCTCTGCAGCAGATAAGTCAATCGCCAGACGCCACTAATTCAGGAGAATTAGATAAGTCTCACCATGGTTTAAGCAACAACCACCAAGCCTCACTCAACTCTCAAGAGAGGAGAAAATTTGGCATAATGCCTTTACTCTAAAAATGATGTGTGTAAATACAAGAGAGGAGGGCCCATTATATGGAGAGGGGAGTGTGGGGGGCGGCCACTTACATGAGGGAGTGGGGGAGAAAATAAAAGATGAGTAAAAACTCATCCACAATGGGATTTGAACCCATGCTCCTAATGGTATTTGGCTAAGCTAAGCTTTTAGCCACTAAACCCCAAAAATGCGCCCAAAGCTACATAGGAAAGAAAAGATGAGTTAATTTTCTATCCTATGTGGGATTAGACCCCATGACCTCCTACACCTTGTAGCAAGGCAACCTACTAAACCAATAAAACCCTATATAGGCGCCCCTAATTAAAGAAAAGACAAATATATCCTAATTACATCATAAAGTCCTAATTACATCATGAATTACTAATTACATCACAAAAATCCTACTTAAGTTGAGTCTTGCATGTGACTTAGGGATGACCCTCATGAAGGAAGACTCATGCTTGGTTCAGCTCCAAGCACTTCAAGTAGCTCCAAATTGGTCCTAGCCATTGTCAGTCCAGAGGTCTACTGACAGGTTGTCATCATCCCCTCCCCCTTGGAAAGCATTTGTCCTCAAATCTAAAGAAAGAAATGAGAAGATTATCAGGGGTAGAAGAGAATTCAAGGGAATGGATGACAAGAAGGGAAAAGGTGGAGACTTCCCTTTCTGGATTAGTGAATCCGAGCTAGGCCTCAATCTTGGACATCCTTGCGCACCCTAGTCACAAAGAAAGGAGACTCATTATTCCTAAGCATATAACCTCTAATGCTCATAACAATAATACTTAGGAATCATGTAGGGAGCTTTAGTGAAAGAAAGAGGAGTAGAAGAAGGAGATGAAGAAATAGGGGAAAAGGTTAGAGGAAACTCCCTTGTGGTGTAGCCACTTCCTCCTTCCATATCCAGCAGCTCCTTTTCTTGAATCCCTTCAAAACAATCAAGGTCAGCAGTTTTAAATTGGTGGAGTATTAGCATAGCTTCCCTTTTATTTTTTTGTTTTTCCTTGTTTTTCACCTTTTCTACCATCACTTTTGATGCTTCTTCTTTCTTTTTCTTTTTATCCTCACTCTCTATCTTAAGCCTTTTATTCTCTCAAGCTCTATCTCTCTCTTCATGTGGGCTTGATCCTCACATATTTCTTGAATTGACATTGGCATTAAAGTGATTTTTGTTCCATCTTGTTTGAAAGTGATTTGATTAGAGTAACCATCATGAATGGCCCTCTTATCAAATTGCCAAGGTCGACCCAAAAGAATATGTGTGGCATCCATAGGTACAACATCACAAAGAATATTATCATCATAATCACCTATGGAAATAAAGATGAGAGTTTGCCTATTTACTTCCCTTTCCCCATCATCACATATCCAAGATAACTTGTATGGTCTGGGGTGGGGTGTGGTAGATAAACCAAGTTTTGCTACCATTCTTGAACTTGCAATGTTAGTGCAACTTCCACTATCAACAATTAGGGAACAAATGCGTCCCTCTATCATACATCTAGTGTGGAAGACAGTTTGCCTTTGTTCATCTTCTCTAATCATTTGATTTCCTAAGGCTCTCCTAACCATGCAAAGTTTGCCTTCGGCCCTATACACTTCTTTCTTAACTTCATTTTCATCTTCTTCACTAGTTTCTTGTTTATCATCCTCACTATGTTCATTCTCGCTTTCACTAGTGTATTCACCATTTTCCTTAACCAACATTGCCCTTCTATTTGGGCATTGGGAAGCTATGTGTCCCTTTCCATCACACTTGAAACATTTGATGTTTCTTGTGGAAGTAGAGGGCTCTTCCTTTTTAGTAGAAGGAATGGGGTTAGAGGTAACCCTAGAACCCTTAGGCTCTTCCTTCTCTTGGCTCTTTCCCTTATCTTCTCTTAGGGTTTCCTTGTTCCTAGTTGTAAAACTAGTGTTTCCTCTTTTATAGTTACCCTTTCTTTTAAGTTGAGTTTCAATTTTAATGGCTTGATGTACCAAGTCCTCTATTTCAACATAAGGATGCAACTCCACTATGTCCCTTATGTCGAAATTTAGGCCATTGATAAACCTAGCCATAGTTGCTTCACTATCCTCAACTATGTTTGCCCTAATTAAAGCAAGTTCCATTTCCTTAAAATATTCATCTACACTTTTAGACCCTTGCTTAAGAGTTTGGAGTTTAATGTGCAACTCCCTAGTGTAATGTTGAGGTATGAACCTCTTTCTCATGATGGATTTCATTTCCTCCCAAGAGGAAACTAAAGGAGCATTGCACCTTCTTCTATCAGCTTGAAGCTGATGCCACCAAACTAAGGCATAATTCTTAAACTCAAGAGAGGCAATTTTAACTTTTTCTTCTTCCCCATACCTATGGCAACTAAAGATTTGTTCAATTTTAAGTTCCCATTCTAGGTATTGTTCTACATCATTTCTACCATTAAAGGTTGGGACTTCTATCTTTACCCCTCTAAACCCTTGTTCCCTTCTAGGTTCCTCTTCTCTCCTATGTTCCCTTCTATTCCTCCTAGGGTTTTCCTCATAGTATTCTTCTCTTCCTCTCCTAGGGTTTTCCTCATAATACTCTTCTCTAAACCCTCTATGTTCCTCACGCCTCCTAGGCCTCCTATTTTCCCTTCTCCTATAGGTATGGCTAGAGTGTCTCTCTCCCTCACTACTTTCTGGATGGTACCTATCTTCACTCCTAACCACACTATACCTATCCTCACTTCCTCCTTCTTGAGAAGAATGTCTTCTCTCCCTCCTACTCCCACTTAGCTCTTTCCTAAGTTCACTCATCTCATGCCTCATCATTCGAGTCATATCATGAATTGCACGTTGCAACTCGGACCTATACTTCAAAGTTCTAGGAGAAGGAGGTGGTGAGTTCCTACTACCCATTGTTTTAAAGTTTTTGATTTAAAATTTGGACCTTACCACTCAACTAAGTGTATACACTCAATGGAATGCAACACTCGTGTATGTCACTTTTTTTGGCTTTTTCTATAATGAGACTCTCTTGCCTCTTCTACTCGGTTGGAGGTTGATTGAAGTTGCAAAGACCAGATTGAGTCTAAGTCTTAACCCTTACCCAAAATAGAAGCGCGCTAACAAAAGAAAAGATCTACCGGAAGAGAATTAGAAATCCTAAGACAAAACAGAAGAATTGATATGACAAACAAGAAAAGCTGGCACTCAAACAAGCTTATACACAAGAGCAGACAGCAAAACAGACAAGACGGAAGAAATTGCAAAGAGAATTGTTTTTGGTGATTTTTGAAAAAGAGTTGCCAAAATTGTCGTTTTTAAGAAAAACACAAATACAACTCAATTACAGTATACAGGGAAAAGAAACAAAAAATTACAGTAAAACTGTCACTGTATTGTTGGGATTCTCTTTGTTTTGAATTTTCTATTTTCTGAATTTTTTTGAATTTTTTTGAATTTTGACTCTTTTTGGGTGTTTTTTCTTTTTCTTCGTTTGCACCCTTTTTTTGCTTTTTACACCTCTTTTTCTATTTTTGGCACGTACGTACTCTTTATATTTTTTTGTTCTTTTTCTTTTTTGACTTTTTTTCCCAACAGAAAATTACAGAAATTTGTACACAATGAAAAGAAAATATACTGAACCTACTGTAATATTTTTGGAATTTTCTGACAGTAAACTGGTCCAAGTGGCCCAGAAAAAAAAATAATGAATAAACTGATTTCTAAAAACTGTAAAAACGTGATGGCAACTGATTTCAAAAATGGCCAAAAAAATTGCTTAGCACTTCCTTGTTGATTATACAAGACCAGTGTGGTCACAGAAACGCGCTTGGTTCAATTTTAAGTTTGGAATTAAATTTGAAGGAAAATCAACAATTAGAATTTGTTGATCTTCTTCCAATACTATGAACCAAAAAAGATCCTATAGGTGAGCGTTTTGCACAATCAAACAGGGAAAGTTCTAGGTAGAGATAGCAGTCAATCCAAATTTGCAATCAGAATGCCAATCAAACAGACATAACAAGAGTAGAATATGAACAAAACATAAGCCCAAAAAATGCGCATAAAATGGCAAAAAGAAGAAGAAAATTGCGCAAAATTAAATGACAAGAAAGTAAAGGGGGAAACTGAAATTAAAAGGATGGGGAGGACAAGAATGTAAATGACTGAAATGTAAAGGGGAAGCGGAAATTAAAAGGATGGGGAGGACTGAAAATTAAATGACTGAAAGTAAAGGGGGAAGCTGAAATTAAAGGATGGGAGGAGGAGAAGAAGGAAATTAAATGGCGGGGGAAATTAAATGGCGGAAATTGAAATTAAAGGCGGAAAGTAAAGAGATGATATATGGGGGATGACAATGTAAGGTGATTGGGAGAAAATGTAGGTGAACGATCTTTGGAAAAATGAAGACAACAATGCCTCCTCTTACCACACTTCACCAACAAACAAGCAATTTATAGCAATTATATGTAGAAATCACTCAAGAACAAGTATGAGCAATTAAGAGACAATTTATCAAACACCTAGGGGGTGGGAATTAGCGGCCCAAAACAGCCCCCAACTAGCAAGAATTCACCCAATTCAATCAAGCAAACAAGCACAAAGTAGTAGTAGAAAGGCACCTCGGGCCCGGGAAACAGTCCAAGTCCAAATTACAATGAAAAGAGGGATTGAATTACACTAAATGAAGAAAATTCTGCACAAAAGAGGTGCAGCCACACGCCCAAACAGCCACAAAAACAGCCCCAAATTGCTCAATCCATCAAGCTCTTGATACCAAATGATGACAGGAATTGCACAGGATCTAGAATTGAGCAAAACAAACCAATTAGAACCAAAAATAGCAATTAATTCACGAAATATAGGTGCTGGAACAGCAGCTATATGGCGTGAGAAATGAAAGAAAATGAAGGAAAATGAAAGAAAAAGTGGAGAGGAAAGAAGAGGAGACGCCACTGAAGCAAGCCTCTGCAGCAGATAAGTCAATCGCCAGACGCCACTAATTCAGGAGAATTAGATAAGTCTCACCATGGTTTAAGCAACAACCACCAAGCCTCACTCAACTCTCAAGAGAGGAGAAAATTTGGCATAATGCCTTTACTCTAAAAATGATGTGTGTAAATACAAGAGAGGAGGGCCCCATTATATAGGAGAGGGGAGTGTGGGGGGCGGCCACTTACATGAGGGAGTGGGGGAGAAAAGGAGAAAATAAAAGATGAGTAAAACTCATCCACAATGGGATTTGAACCCAATGCTCCTAATGGTATTTGGCCTAAGCTAAGCTTTTAGCCAATAAACCCCCAAAAATGCGCCCAAAGCTACATAGGAAAGAAAAATGAGTTAATTTTCTATCCTATGTGGGATTAGACCCCATGACCTCCTACACCTTTGTAGCAAGGCAACCTACTAAACCAATAAAACCCATATATAGGCGCCCCTAATTAAAGAAAAGACAAATATATCCTAATTCATCATAAATCTAATTACATATAAAATTAACTTACATCACAAAATCCTACTTAAGTGAGTCTTGCATGTGACTTAGGGATGACCCTCATGAAGGAAGACTCATGCTTGGTTCAGCTCCAAGCACTTCAAGTAGCTCCAAATTGGTCCTAGCCATTGTCAGTCCAGAGGTCTACTGACAGGTTGTCATCACCAATGCAGTTGCACCCCAAGCGATTTTACCGACATTCCTCAAGTCTCTGAACAACTCCAAGTATGTGACTCTAACAGCTGTTGCACTCTTGTCAGCAAAGATAGTGCAACCTACAAGATGCAACAAGTATGCCCTAGCAGCAGCAGCATTCTCATTCCGCGACTCTATGTTAGACTTGTATACATCCCTAAGCCAACTTAGCCTAACATAGGCGCCCTCGTTATCTCAGTCTCTGCTGTTGCCTCAGCATGTGATACTTTAAGAGCACTGACCAGTAATTGCTTGGCATCCTCCCTACTCAAGGCAGGTAAGGAGAACAACCTCCCTGTTACCGGGAGGTGCAGCAAGGTAGACACATCATCTAGGGTGATGGTCATCTCACCCACCGGAAGATGGAAACTGGATGTCTCTCTATGCCATCTCTCCGTAAATGCAGATACCAGACTCCTGTCTACCATGGAATGTGTTCCTTCTATCAGTGGTCCCAAGCCAGAATCATCAATTATGTCCCGAATGTAGTCATCCTCTGGCCTCTTCAACTTCTTGCCATGGGTGACTACCTTCAAGGTCCCCGGTCCTACAAGTATGGAAATTAATATTAATCCCAAATGTATCAAAAAATTAAACATTTTCAATAAAACATAAAAAATACAACATTGCAAACCTCGCCAATCCATAGCCTCTGGGCAACGTGAGAGTCATAGGATCTCAACAGAGTCGTGTCCTGTGGACCGCCCTCATAACCAGCCTCCCCTGTGGGGGGTATCTCAACCTCGTGCTCAACATGCTGCTCAACATGTTGTGACTGCTTCCTCTGTCTAGCAGATGCAGTTGGTCTTACACGCTCAACGGGTTCACCACGAACACTACCACCAGTTTCAACGCCCGAGAAGATGCACCCCTTCTTTTAGGCATACTGTACACACAGTAAATAAATAAAATACAAAATATGCAGAAAATAAAAAAATTAAAACCAACAATATAACAAAGCAAAAAAAAATAAAAAATTGAACTTAACGGACAAGGTGGTCCGTAACTAAATACGGACAAGGTAATCCGTAACAAAATACGGACAAGCAAGTCCGTCAGTCTCTACCGGACAGGCTAATCCGGACGGGTTTCCGGACCTCTTTGTCCGGAAGCAATTACGGACAACGTCGTCCGTAGTGCAACTATAAATAACATTTAAAAGGTGTCCCGGAAAACCTTGTCCGGTAACCTATACGGACAACATAATCCGGAAATTCCAAAAAAAAAAAACAAATCCGGACAGTCTTGTCCATAAAGTGTTTACGGACAACGAAGTCCGGAACGTCTAAAAACAAACCGTACGCAGGGAAAGGACGATGCAATACAGAGGAGATGAGGGACTGAACAAACCTGCGCAGATGGGTGGATGAACGACGCACAGTGGGAAGAAGAATGACGCCGGATAAGGCTCAGCGAAAGGATGAAGGAACAACGGAGAAGAAGAAGAAGAAGATTAGGGAACGGAGGTTTGCGGCCGCGCGAGGGAGAGAAGGAATGGTGAAGTCAGAGAGATGGAAAAAGAAAGGTTATAATTTAAATATTCACAAAGGGTAGTTTGGGGTTTACAGAATTATCAAATAGAAGGTGGGGGTGGGAATAGTAAACTCCACGGTGCCAAAAGTAACCGCCCCCAATCAATCTAAGTAACCCGACCACTTAACTACATCGAGGTCATTGCTTTTTCTATTGGTTTTTTTTTTCTTTTCATCCCTATTTTTTTTTAAGAAAAAGACCTACAGACACCCTTGTCCATAAATTCTAGACAATTCGCAAGCCATTTTTTTAAAACTAGTATAGTAGTCGTGCATTCGCACGAGTGACGTTGGGTTGTAGGTGATGTTTTTTTTTCACATATATTATTAATTTGTTTTATAAAATTAACTTCTGATTTTTAACTGAAGTTGGTTGAACATCTCTAGAAGAGGGTTGAATAGAGAGTTGAAAATATTGTACCTGGAAAATTCAGATTCAAGTTGAGATGGATCTCAAGTCTGTGACTTGGAACTCAGATTGAATCTTAACTCAGCGGAAAGTTAAGATTAAGAAAGCTTTAACTCAGCAAAGGTTAAGCTCAGCTTAGCAAAGGTTAATCGTAGCTCATATCAAATCTTAACTCAAATCTGAGCTTAACTCTTAAGATTCGTGAAGTCCAGTCTTAGATAAATTCGAGTTAGATAAATCGGATATAAAGGTATAGTAAGATCTGGGCCATGCAAAGACTAATCTGAGTCATGTTGGGATAGATCTGGGCCATGCAGAGACTAATCCGAGTCATGCTGAGACAGATCTGAGTTATGCAGAGACAGATCTCTAGTTATGCAAAGACTGATATAAGTTATGCAGAGACTGACCAGAGACTGATAATAAGAGATAGAGAGAGAGAACATTAGATTTATATTGGTTCACCCATCATAACCTTGGGCTACGTCCAGTCCTCACAAACCATGTGAGATTTCCACTATGACAACTTTGTCAAATACAAGTATTCTTTCCTGCCTCTTCAAGCACAGTCACTCACAACTCTCTCACAACAGGCACCTCCTGACTTAGCTGAGATTCAAGTATTCTTTCCTCTACCTCTTCAGGCTCACAGTCACTCACACTAAGCTCAGGCACCTCCTGACTTAGCTGAGATTGGGTGAGATGAGATGAGATTGATCTTGTCTAGCTTAGACTACGTACAAAGTATGGATTCACAGTGAGCTCAGCTAGGTATCACTCTTTAAATCACTCAAAGAGTGTATATAAACCATTACAAAACAAGACTTAAACCTACTACATGATATTAGCTAAGATAGCATAGGTAGGTAAGTTGAGATTCACTTGAGACTTGGATTTTCAGTTTGTGCAGCAGTGTCTCACCAATGTCTCACGTCAGTTCAACATTAATGAGACTTCCTTTTATAGTCTTCAGAAACTGGTCGTTATACTAGCCGTTGGAAGAGAGAGAGAGACTGCTTTTCACTTTTCTGACACGGGCTCAGGTCTGCTCTGGCATGGGCTCTGCTGTGACAGCGTACTTGCGTTGACTTGCTTTTATTGTTGAGTCTCTGTCTGAGTCTGAATCTTAGTCTCAGTCTTACTTGCTAGTCTCAGTCTTACTTGCCCATCTGAGTCTCAGTCTTTCCTCTACGTCTGAGTCTTAGTCTTAGTCTGAGTCTGAGGTACTAGTCTGAGTCTCAGTCTTACCTATGAGTCTGAGCTTGGTCAGTCTTAGCTTGACTCTTGCTTTGTCTTGTGCTCAACTTCATACTTCAAAGTGCTTCTTTGTCATGCTTAGACTGAGTCTGACCTTGCAATCTGAGTTGGTTGAGTCTTGTTTCATTCTTTCCTTTTGATTGTACTCTTTTATAAATCTTGAATCCACAAGCAGTGTAGCAGTTACAAACCATAAAGACAATCTTTATGTTGAATCAACTCAGATTTATTCATTGTAGAATGTTTAGACTCAGCTTGATGATTGGTGTTTATAGTGAAGACCCTTTCTGACTATAGCTAAGACTGCATTTTGATGTGCACCATACTGAGCTTAGGTTATCTTCAGATTCAACCATTCTAAGCTTCTCAAAGCTTCTCAATAAAGATTTTGTCTAGGGCCTTCTTCTGAAATTATCTTCAGCATATAAACATTCTAAGCTTTGCCCATCTTGCATAAATAATTCTGAAGTTTGATGCTTCTTAACATTAGGATTCTGTTCTTTCTGACTCTCAGGAAAGGCTTGAATTATTTTCTCAATCTCAAGCATAAGAATCCTGTCTTTCTAAGATCTCATATACAAAACATCAGTAACTTCAAGAACAGAAAACGTTAAGTTTGATCAAAAGGTTTGTTGTCATTAAAACCAAATCTCAGAGGGAATCTCAGAGGGTTTTGCGCTAACATTAACCTATGCAACATTCTACAGGATAATAAATCAAAATTGGAAATATTTTATTGAAAATTACAATTATTGTGACACCCTTCATACCCAATACTCTTATATGTTTAAGAAATGCAGTTTAGAAAAGGAATCCCTACGATAAGGTATACAAAGGTTCCACATCGCTTTCTTTTATACATCTTCATTAGTTCGAAATTGATCTTATTAAAGGAAATTAAACTTTCAAATATTAATCAATATTTTAAAGCTACGCGGAATCTCCAAAACATAAAACTACTAATAGTCTACTGTCATACAAGGCATCCAAAAGGTCCCATAAACAAAGTACTCCTAATCTAGAAACGTGTAAAACTCCCAAATACACCCTGATGTCACATCAATCAGAGCATACCTTTTTAATCATAATCGACACCAGTCGTGTCCTCATCAACACCTGTAAAATATATCCACAGAATACGGTGAGGAAAAGGAATACTCATACATACACATAGAGAATACCCATCCTCACCCACAACATCATTACATCATGCCATCAATACATCAATCACCAATAATAACATTCATCTAAAACTCAACATCATAGCATCTTTCATATATCATCATACTCATTACTATCATAACATCATTCATATATTATCATACTCATTATCATACATCATTCATCTATCATCATACTCATTATCCTCATACATCATTTATGTATTATCATACTCATTATCATCATACATCATTCATCTATCATCATACTCATTATCATCATACATCATTTATATCTCATCATACGCATTATCATCATACATCATTCATCTATCATCATATTCAATTTCATCATTACATCATTCATCTTTCATATAACTCCTCTCATCGTCTACCCAAGATCATGACTTGGAACTCCACACAATGGGTGCACCTCGTCAGTCACTCTAGTTAGTACCAAGATAGTCTATCGGTGTTACCACACACTATCCGATAGGTTGTACCCCCTCTATGGGCCCGTGCATCGAACGCCCCATCTTGATCCCCTGAGTTTACCCTCTCTAGAGCCTGCACAACTCAGTTCACCTCCCGAATTGTACCCCCTCTATGGCCCGCACAATTCATGTCTCATCACATATGCTCAAGGCATCCTCTCCCAAGTTGCTACCCCCTTTATGGCCCGCATAACTTAGGTAACATCGTCATCAAAAAGGTGATATACACCATCATCAACATCATCGTCAAAAAGCTGATATACACCAACATCATCTATCATCAACATCATCATGCATCAATACACTCATCATTAAAACATCATCATAATAAGGTGATATACACCGACATCATTATCATCATCATCATCATGCATCAATACACTCATCATTAAACATCTTCATAATAAGGTGATATACACCGACATCATTATCATCATCATCATCATGCATCAATACACTCATCATTAAACATCATCATAATAAGGTGATATACACCGACATCATTATCATCATATCATCATCATCATTATATATCATCATAATCATCACAAACATCATCAAACATCATTAATCATCAACGTCAAACACTCAGGATCTCAAAATCCACTCTGGTAATCGATTACCAACCTCTAGTAATCGATTACTCACAGCCAAGGTCTCTGGTAATCGATTACAGCAACCCTGTAATCGATTACCCACAGAAAAACTCTCTGGTAATCGATTACAGCACCCCTGTAATCGATTACCCACAGACAACTCTCTGGTAATCGATTACAGCACCCCTGTAATCGATTACCACAAGCAAAGGTGCTTCTGGGTTGCCCAGAACACTCTGGTAATCGATTACCACACCTGGTAATCGATTACCCCGACGCAGATCGCAGATTTCACGATTTCAAACATCTCTAAACTCATCCAATCAATCCCTAATCAATCTTTTTCGTCTAAACATCATACATAATCATTATAACATCCAATACTCAGTAAATCAACAATCAATTGCAGATTACCATCAATTCATCAAACCCCAATTTCTCAATCCCTAATCACCCCTCTTTCATTATTCTCAATACATCATTAATCTCATCCAATACTCATCAATTTACATACAATCAATCAATCAACAGATTATATCATTCATTCCTATTTACACATACATCCATACGAATTTAGAGTCTTTAGAGGGTCTTATGGTTGCCCTCACTACCCAATATCCCTACATGCATATACAGGCAATACCCTCTCCCCCACCGTACCTTAAGCGAAGCTTTGATCACAGCGATGAAGTCCTTTCTTGGATCTTGACTTTCACTCCTCAGCAGCTCCTCTTGAGACTCAGGTTCTCCCCCTCCTTAGCCTTTTGCTACTGACGAATGTTACGAATAGGATTATGGTGCTCTGTTACCCCTCCTTACAGAATAACTAATTGGGCTTGGGCCCATTTCTCACCCCTTTTTATTTTTATTTTTCAAATAAACTATCTTACAAAATAAAACTAATAATAATAATAATAACCCTATATTTATTTCCCATTCAATTAATTATTTAATTAATTAATCTATTAATTTAATTAATATTTATCCTAATAAAATCAGGATGGTTACAACTCTCCCTCCCTAAAAGAAAATTCATCCTCGAATTTACCTGAAGCGACACGCTCTGGATAAGACTCCTTCATCTTCTCTTCAAGTTCCCAGTGGCACTCTCGGGTGTAGGTCACTCCCCAGATCACCTTAACAAAGGAATCTCTTTACCTCGAAGTTGTTTCACCCTCCGATCCTTCAACTCTCACCGGCATGGTTTCACTGTTAGGTTTTTCCTTAACCTCAAGATGATCGACTCAATCACATGCGAAGGATCGTGAACGTTATTTCGGAGTTGAGAAACATGGAAAAACCTTATGAAGCATTAGATAGATGTGGAGGCAAAGCGATTTGGTAGGCAACATTGCCGACTTTTTAAGGATTGGTAAGGGCCAATGAATCGAGGTTGTGTACAGCTTTCTAGACTTTAATGCTCTACCAACCCCAGTCCACAGAGTGACTTTCAGGAATACATGTCCCTTCCTTGAACTCTAAACTCTTCCTTCTCCTATCCGCATAGCTCTTTTGCCTACTCTGGGCTCTGTCCCCATCCTCTCCTGGATTATCCTAACCTTATCTGTGGTCTGCTTGCACCATCTCAGGTCCTAATGCAAGACTCTCACCCCGACTCACACCAACACAAAGGGGTTCTCCACCTCCTACCATATAATGCTCATAGGGAGCCATACCTATGCTAGAGTGAAAACTATTGTTATAGGTGAACTCTATCAAAGGTAGAGAAGCCCTATCCCAACTACCCCCTTGGTCTAACACACAGGACTCTAAGCAAATCCTCTAAGGATTGGATAGTTCTCTCGGTCTGACCATCAGTTTGTGGGTTGATAAGCTGGCTAAGCCTAAGCTGGGTCCCCAAAGGCTGCTGTAAACTCTCCAAAATCTAGAGGTAAACCTGGGATCCCTATCTGAGACTATACTAGATGGTATGCCATGCAACCTCACAAATCTCACTGATGTACAACTGAGCAACTTCTCTAAAGACTACTTAATATTGATGGGAAGGAAATGAGGCACTCTTAGTTAACCTATCAACAATAACCCAGATTGAGTCATGTCCCTCCCCGTCCTTAGGCAAGGCAACTACAAAAATCCATAGAAATACTATCCCCCTTCCACTCTGGTATACTTAAGGGCTGAAGCAATCCTGAAGGTTTTTGATGTTCTACCCTAGCCTTTTGGCACACTAAACAGGCATTCACAAACTCCTCTATGACCCTTTTCATCCTAGGCCACCAAGCACTCTCTTTAAATCCTGATACATCTTAGTTGATCCTGGGTGGAAACTAAGCTTACTTCTATGCCCTTCTTCTAGCACTAATTTCTTAATGGTAGGTTCACTAGGCACACACACTCGATCTCCAAATCTCACTACCCCATCGGTACCAATTACAAACTCTCCACCATACCCCCTTTTAAGCCTCTCGCCTACTACTAAAAAGGGGTCCTCTAACTGGGCCTTACTAATATCCTTCAACAATTCGTTACTTACCCTGGTCATTTCTAACCTCACACTAGAGGATGTTACTTCACAAGCCAAACTTATATCTCTAAATTGGGTTAAAAGATCCATCTCTCTAATCATCAAGGAACTAACATGGATAGACTTCCTACTCAAGGCATCAGCCACTACATTGGCCTTACCGGGATGGTAACTTAACTCAAAATCGTAATCCTTAAGAAATTCTAAACCACCTCCTCTGCCTCATGTTCAGCTCTTTCTGGTCAAACAGGTATCTAAGGCTCTTATGATCACTAAAAACCTCAAATCGGGAACCCTACAGGTAATGTCTCCAAATCTTCACATACAAACACCTACGGCTGCTAAACTCTAGGTCATGGCTAGGGTAGTTTCTCTCATGAATTTTCAATGGCATAGAAGCATAGGCTACTACTTACCCTCTTGCCATCAACACCCCACCTAAACCCCATCTTGGAGGCATCACAGTATACTACAAAGGTTTTGCTAAGGTCATGGTAACACACTAACACTGGTGCACTAGTCAACTTCTCCTATAAGGGTTGGAAGCTAGTCTCCCACTTACTGTGCCACACATAGGCAACTCCTTTCTTAGTCAACTCGGTCAAGGCAAAGCTAACTCTAGAAACCCCTTCTATGAACCTCCTATAGTACCCAGCTAACCCAAGGAAAACTCCTAATCTCACTCACTGACTTAGGGGATTCCCACTTAAGCACGACTTCTACTTTCTACTTTAGAAGGGTCTACACCTATACCTCCCTTAGAAATTACATGACCCAGAAACCACTTGCTCTAACCAGAACTCACACTTGGACATCTTAGCATACAGCTGTTTATCCCTAAGAACCTGAAGCACTACCTTTAGATGTTCATCATGCTCCTCCTTAGTTTTGGAATAAATTAGTATATCATCTATAAAGACAACTACGAATTTATCCAAATAAGGGTGAAAAATTTTGTTCATGTAATCCATAAAAATGGCCGGAGCATTCATCACACAGAAAGACATTACCAGATTCTCGTAATGTCCATACCTAGTCCTAAAGCGGTCTTAGGTATATCCTCCTCTTTAACTCTAATCTGATGATATCCTGATCTAAGATCTATCTTGCTAAACAGACATGCCCCCACTAACTGATCCATCAAGTCATATATCCTAGGCAACAGATATCTATCTTAATGGTTACCTTATTTAACTGGCGGTAATCTGTACACAACCTCATGCTACCATCCTTTTTCTCAAACAAACAACACTGGCGCTCCCCAGGGTGACACACTAGGCCTTATGAACTTTTTCTCTACAGGTCTTCTAATTGCTTCTTAAGTTCTGCTAGCTCTATGGGTGAACATCCTATAATGTGTGGCTGAATGCTGAAATCAGTCCTGAACTGGCACTAAGCTATAGCAAACTCTATCTCCCTCTCAGGTGGTAAGCTAGACACATAATCAGGCAAATAATTCAGGGTACTCGCACACTACAGGTATCTCACTCACCATAACGCTACTATCAGATTTCAAAGAAGCTAAGAGCATGTAAACCTGGGCATCTTCCCTTAGAGACGCCTTACCTGATTGGCAGTCATAAAATACTTACTCTTACTCTTGACAGGGTGACCAAAGACAACAGACTTTTCACACAGTTCAGAGGGACATGGTTGGACGATAACCAGTCCATACCAAGAATGACATCTAGTTGACTTAGGGACAAACAATCAAATCAACTAGGAAGTTTTTATCATGAACCGATTATAGAACAATTTAAGCCAAACATCGGAAGTAGAAACTGACCCACTAGCTGGCGTTTCCACCCCTCAATTCAAAAGGCAAGAAGAAGAACAGGCAATTTAAGCTTAGACACACAGCATGTGATATGAACGAGTGTGTCGCACCAGAATCCGACATCTCCTGGATAACATGAACGCAGCCAACGTAACCTTTTGCACCAACGAGCAGTCCATCGCTCTAAAAATTTTCTCGATCTCGAAGATCAGTCAGCAGCACCGTCAGGGTCATAACTCCCACGGAACGTAGGTGGATGGTTCCTCTAGAATCGTGTAAGCCAATCCATCTCGTGATGTTGGTTAAGGTTGCCATAGCCATTAGGCATCAGCATCGCTCGATCATTCCTACCCCCAGCCATTACTCTTTCTTTATCAAAGAAAGGGTAAGCAAACATACTAGGTAAAGCCAAAGAAAAAAGAAACAAGACAACAATCCAATTCAAACAACACAATTCACTCAAACAATCAATCAATCAATCAATCAGATTCACACATCAGAAGCATAGTAAACTCATAACTCAAGGCCGGTGAACCGACCTGCTCTGGATACCAACTAATGTGACACCCTTCTACCCCATACTTCTTATGTTTAAGAAATTGAAGTTTAGAAAATGGAAAGCCCTACGATAAGTAAAAAGGTCACAATCGTTCTTTATTAAATCTCATAGTTCGAAAATGACTTATTAAAAGAAATTAAACTTTCAAATATAAATCAAATATAAAGCAGCGGAATCTCCAAAACATAAACTACTAATAGTCTACTGTCATACAAGGCATCCAAAAGGTCCATAAACAAAGTACTCCTAATCTAGAAACGTGTAAAACTCCCAAATACGCCCTGATGTCACATCTATCAGAGCATACCTTTTTAATCATAATCGACACCCAGTCGTGTCCTCATCAACACCTGTAAATATATCCACAGAATACAGTGAGGAAAAGGAATACTACATATACATACACATAGAGACTACCCATCCTCACCCACAACATGCATTACATCAGGCCATCAATACATCAATCACCAATAATAATATTCATCTAAAACTGCAACATGCATAGCATCTCAGGAGTATGCAATCAGCATGACGTATTACGACATCACGTCATTCATATATTATCATACTCAGTATCAGTCATACATCATTCAATCTATCCATTATACGTCATGATCATCATACATCATTTATATCTCATCATACGCATTAATATCAGCATACATCATTCATTCTATCATCATACTCATTATCATCATACATCATTTATATCTCATCATACGCATTATCATCATACATCATCATCTATCATCATATTCCAATTTCATCATTACATCATTCATCTATCATCATACTCCTCTCATCGTCTACCCAAAGATCATGACTTGGAACCTCCACACAATGGGTGCACCTCATCAGTCACTCTAGTTAGTTACCAAGATAGTCTATCGGTGTTACCGCACACATCCGATAGGTTGTACCCCCTCTATGGGTCCGCACAACGACATTCGACCCTAGGTTGTACCCCCTATATGGGCCCGTACAATAACTCCTAGGTTGAACCTCCTCTATGGGCCCGTGCATCGAACGCCCCATCTTGATCCCCTGAGTTGTACCCCCTCTATGGGCCCGCACAACTCAGTTCACTCCCGAATTGTACCCCCTCTATGGGCCCACACAATTCAGGTCTCATCACATATGCTCAAGGCATCTCTCCCAAGTTGTACCCCCCTCTATGGGTCCGCACAACTTAGGTAACATCGTCATAAAAAAGGTGATATACACCATCATCAATATCATCAACATCATCGTCAAAAAGGTGATATACACCAACATCATTATCATCAACATCATCATGCATCAATACACTCATCATTAAACATCATCATAATAACGTTATATACACCGACATCATTATCATCATCATCATGCATCAATACACTCATCATTAAACATCATCATAATAAGGTGATATACATCGACATCATCATCATCATGCATCAATACACTCATCATTAAACATCATCATAATAAGGTGATATACACCGACATCATTATCATCATCATCATAATCATCACAAACATCATCAAACATCATTAATCATCAACGTCAAACACTCAGGATCTCAAAATCCACTCTGGTAATCGATTACCAACCTCTAGTAATCGATTACTCACAGTCAAGGTCTCTGGTAATCGATTACAGCACCCCTGTAATCGATTACCCACAGACAGACTCTCTGGTAATCGATTACAGCACCCCTATAATTGATTACCAGCAAGCAACAGGTGCTTCTGGGTTGCCCAGAACACTCTGGTAATCGATTACCCTGGTAATCGATTACCCGCGACGCAGATCACAGGTTTCACGATTTCAAACATCTCTAAACTCATCCAATCAATCCCTACTCAATCTTTTTCGTCTAAACATCATACATAATCATTATAAACATCCAATACTCAGTAAACCGACAATCAATTGCAGATTATACCATCAATTCATCAAACCCCCAATTTCTCAATCCCTAATCACCCATCTTTCATTATTCTCAATACCATCATTAATCTCATCCAATACTCATCAATTTACATACAATCAATCATCAATCAACAGATTATATCATTCATTCCTATTTACACATACATCCATACGAATTTAGAGTCTTTAGAGGGTCTTATGGTTGCCCTCACTACCCAATATCCCTACATGCATATACAGGCAATACCCTCTCCCCCACCGTACCTTGAGCGAAGCTTTGATCATAGCGATGAAGTCCTTTCTTGGATCTTGACTTTCACTCCTCAGCAACTCCCTCTTGAGACTCTGGTTCTCCCCTCCTTAGCCTTTCGCTTACTGACGAATGATACGAATAAGGATTAGGGTGCTCTGTTACCCCTCCTTACAGAATAACTAATTGGGCTTGGGCCCATTCTCACCCCCTTTATTTTATTTTCAAATAAAACTATCTTTACGAAATAAAACTAATAATATAATAACCCTATTATTTATTTCCCATTAAATTAATTATTAATTAATTAATCTATTTAATTTAATTAATATTTATCCTAATAAATCTAGGATGTTACAATTATCACAACATTCAATGTTTAGTAATATTAAATGTTTCATTTTTTAATAAAATCTTTCTACTCTTGATTTATTATCTTGTGCAATGTTGCACAGGTTAGAAAAACTGAATTAACTTATGATATAATCATATGCATCAATCAGTAAAAACTAGAAACCAATACATCATTAATATTATTATAAGTTTGGTTTTTGTAACCTGAGCAATTTTGCGGAATAATAAATCAAAAGTGGAAAGTTTTATTGGAAAAAGTAACATTTGATATTACCAATGCATTGAATGTTATGATAGTTGCATTTTCCAATAAAACCTTCTCACTTTTGATTTATTATCGTGTTCAATATTGCACAGGTTAGAAAAATCGTTATAAGTTTAATGTATATTGAGATTTAGGATCCCATAACCCAATCACTTTAAACCTATATAGTGTATGGAAGGAAAACCCTTATTGGAAGAGTTAATAACTTAACTCCACCATGTTGTGGATATTCACGACAAAAGTAGGACTAACTCACGTGTAGGGTACCTATGGTTCATACAAAAATACTCTAAACCTATAATTGAAAAATTGACTTATCTTTTAAATGTACTCTACTCAATATATAATAAATCAAATAATAATAAAATAATAATTTTATTTAAGTAGATGAAAATAATATAATTATAAATTTTATGATTCTAATTAAAAAATATGTTCAAAGAAAATAATAACCAATACATCATAAATAAAATTTTATATTCAAATTATATTAAGATTTGAAATCTCACATCCTAGTAATTTAAAACCTATATAAGTGTATAGAAAAATCTTTGTTGGGAGATTTAGTCCACTATTATGTAGATGTTCATGAAAGAAACACGAATGCCTCCCAATGAGAATGCTTCTAGTTCATAAAAAAAAATTATTTTACTAAAGTGAGAATAGGAAAAAAAAGTAAGAAACATGACATATGTACTGAGAGAACAATTTTAATACTAAGTAAATATAATATATAAGTCCGATTTTTGTAAGTCCAAATTGCAAATAGAATATATAAGTGAGATAATAAAGGAAAACATTAATGAATAAAATTAGGGAGATATTTTTTTTGGTGACAAAAAAAGTAGGCAGATAAATAGTATATTGCAAAACACACATAAAAATTAATGTAAATAAATACATTTATTGTCTTCACAAAAAAATAAACATATTATTGTATTTTTTAATATATGTTTTTTTATGTAATAGAAACAATTTAATAAGAATGAAAGAAACTATTTTAATATAATAATCATAAAAAATGAAAGTGTGATGAAAAACAAAAAAAAAAGAGAAAAGAAAACAATAGGAGCATAAACTTTCTCAGTGGATGATATCTCTTGTTCATAAAAAATCACTTTACTAAAGTGAAAAAATCTAAAAGAAAATGCAAGTGAGAAAATGTGACACTTATACTGGAGAAACAATTTTAATATAAAGTAAATATATAAACAGAATAAATATGAAAGATAATTAGTGAAAATATTAATGAATAAAATAGTAAGATAAATGATATATTAGAAAAAACATTAAATTTAATATAAATCAACACATTTATTTTTTATTTTTAATCTATACTTTTATATAATAAAATAAATTAATAGAAACAAATAATAAGAGAAACTTTTTTAATATAATAATAAAAAGAAAATGAATGTATAACAAAAACAAAAAAAAGAAAGAAAAGATAACGATAGGAGTGAGAAAAAACTGAAAAAAAAGAACATGAGTGAGAAAACGTGACATTTGTACTGTGAAAATGATTTTAATATAGAGTAAATAAAATTAAATAAATAAATTAAATAGATAAAATAGATAATAAGTAAAAATGCTAATGAATAAAATAGAGAGATAAATGATTTATTAAAAAATATATTAAAATTAATATAAATCAACCAACACATTTATTGTATTTCATAAAATGTGTTTTTATGTAATGAAATAGATAAACCGAAAGAATAATTAAAGTAACTGTTTTAATATAATAATAATAATAACAACAACAACAACAATAATAATAATACAAATTAAAATAAAATGAAAATGTGATAAAAAAAGCAAAAAAGACAGGTGCAGGACTGTCTCCCGTGAAGGGTACATGTGAATGATAAAAAAATCACTTTACTCAAACGTGAATAAAAAATAAAAAAAATACAATTGAAAAATGTAACACGCGTTTTGAGAAACAATTTTAATATAAAATAAAAAGAATGAATTAAAAAAATGAGAAACAAAAAAGAAAATGACATGAGCAGAACTATTTCTCGTGGAGGATACATGTGTCAAAAGAAACTTTACTGAAATAAGAATAAAAGAACGTAAATAATAAAACGTGACATGTGTACTTGGGGAACAATTTTAATATAGAGTAAATAGGTAGGAGTAAATAGAATAGAAGTAAATAGATAAATAAAATAGATATGAGTGATAATAAGTGAAAACATTAATGAATAAAATAGAAAGATAAATGTTATATTGGGAACACATTAAATTTAAGAAAATTATTTTAATATAATAATAAAAATAAAATGAAAGTGTGATAAAAAAGGCAGGAGCAAGACTACATCTCGTGGAGTATACATGCGATTCATAAAAAATCTCTTTAATAAAGTGTTTATAAAAAACCTAAATAAAAATAAAATACGCAAAAGAAAAAACATGACACGTATACTGGGGAAATAATTTTAATATAGAATAAATAAATCATAGAATAGATAATTAATGAATATAGCAGAAAGATAAATTATATATTAGCCTTCTATGGAGAATACCAGATGTTCACAAAAAAACACTTTATTGAAGAGAGAAAAAAATTTAAAAAATAGAAGTGAGAAAAAATGACACATGTATTGAGGGGACAATTTTAATATAGAATAAATAAAAGTGAATAGATAAATTGATTAGATAAGAAAAATAATACTAGAAAACATTAATGAATAAAATAGAGAGATAAATGTTATATTGGAAAGTATACATTAAATTTAAAAGAAAGTGTTTTAATATAATGATTTTGTTAATAAAAAATGAAAGTGTGATAAAAAATGGTGGGACCAGGACTACATTTCGTAGATGATACATGTGGTTCATAAAAAATTCACTTTACTGAAGTGAGAATAAAAAAATAAATAAAAATAAAAAAACACAATTGAAAAAAAATGACACCTGTGCTGAGTGAACAAATTTATTATAGAGTGAATAGATAAATAAAATAGATAAAAAATATAAGAAGTGAAAATATTAATTGATAAAATAGAGACATAAATGATATATAAAAAAAACACATCAAATTTGATATAAATTAATATATTAATTTTATTTGTTAATGTGAAACGGATAAATAGTGATAAATAAGGAGAAAAATACATTAATATAATAAATAAAAAATAAATCGGAGAAAGGCACCACATGTTCACAGAATCACAGTGCGAAGACTTCTTTAGATTACAGGTGATTTGAAATTTGAAATTTGATATTTGAACTTGAAGAAGAAAAAAAAATGGTCCGTCAAACATTAACAGAGAGGAATTATGTAAGCTTGACGCGTGGTAATGTACAGTGTAAAGTAACACAGATTTAATTATAATATAGATAATGTCTTATGGACATAGTTGTCCGGGAGTAACCGGACAGCCTTGTCCGTAAGCCACCTCTTCTCTCACTTTAAAATCCACCAACTACTTCGTTCTCTTCCTCTTCCACCTTTGCAAGTTCAACTTAATCATCTACCTCTTCTCCCAATTTACCTCCAACAAAGACCTAACCACCAACTGAACCCATGTTGCGCCGTACTATCTGTCGTCCTCTCACTTTAAAGCTTGATACAACTTAGTTTAATATTAATGGGATCTTAGATGAATTGTCTTCACCTTCTTGAAGCTAAGAAGCTACTTCTTGAACTTGTTTTATCACTTTTGACATGAATGCTCTATGTAACATGCTTCTGGACACATGTTCTAATGTTAAATGTTGTTTCTGATCTTTCCACCTTCCTTCTGTAACTTTTCTTGTATTCTTTCAAGCATTCTCAAGTGCAAACATTAGCACCAAAGTATTTAGAACACTTGGAACATTGTTGTGAAAGTTTGTTGTCATTAAATTGAGGGCAACTTGTCAGTGGGCCAATATGTGGCCAAGACATGAAGGCAAGTAAAGCATGATTGTGGGGTGTTGTTACCCGACACCTGAGGTATTTTCACTAACTGTGACTGTGATTGAGCGTGAAGTTAGCTGAACATCTCTAGAAGGGGAGGTTGAATAGAGACTTGAAAATATACTTGAAAAACACACTTAAATTCAAGCAGAGACGTGATCTCAAGTCTGGTTACTTGGAGTCTCAAATGGGTTAGATGAGATGTAGCTTGAATTTTAATTAACAATAATTCTGTGATCAAGAAGAAGTGATTCTTTTGTTATTTAAAACTTCGTATACTTTAAACAGATTTAATTTACTTTAGTAAACAGATTTGAGATGTAAGACGTGCAATGTAAAAGAGATAAGGGAGAGGATATGCACACTGAGATTTATACTGGTTCACCCACAACCTTGGGCTACGTCCAGTCGTGACAACTTGTGAGATTTTCACTATTGACAAACCCGTCAATTACAAGTACTTTTACAGCCTCTTCAGGACGTCCCTCACACCAAGCATAGGCACTTCTACCTTGGATGAGTCTCAAGTATACATTGTTCTCAACTGCCTCTCCAGGCAACGTATGCAATATTATTTGTCTTTGACTGCCTCTCCAGGCAACTCAATGAGTATTCTAGTTCCTCTCCAGGCTTACAGTGACTCATACTAAGCTCAGGCACCTCCTGACTTATTTGAGACTTGATGAGATGAGATGAGATGAGATTGATCTTGTCTAGCTTATACTACGTACAAAGTACGGATACATAGTGAACTTGGCTAGATGGTAGCTCTCTAAATCACTCAAAGAGTGTATATAAAGCATTACAAATCAAGAGCTAAACCTACTACATGATACTAGCTAAGATAACATAGGTAGGTAGGTTGAGATTCACTTGAGACTTAGATTTTTTTGGTTGTGCAACAACATCTCTGCTGAGTCTCACTTGTGTCTCTCATGCTGTCTCACCATAATGAGACTTCCTTTCATAGTCTTCAAAAAAATAGCTGTTATACTAGCCGTTGGAAGAGAGAGACTGTTTTTCACTTTTCTGACATGAGATCAGTACTTTTCTGGTACGGTTTTTGCTGTGACAGTGTACTTGCATTCACTTGCTTTTGTTGCTGAGACTCTGTCTGAGCTGAGTCTGATGTTTGCATCTGATCTCTGCGTCTCAAGTAGGGATGACAATTGAGCCCAGACCCTATGGTTACCCGCAAAAATTACCCGCAATGGGCAGGGTAAAAACCCGCAAAGCGGGGTACGGGCAAAAGCCCACATTTTTTCATGGGGACGGGTGCGGGGTACGGTCACTTTGATGCCCTTCCCGCCCCATACCCGCACTTATATATAATTATTTAATAAAAAATACTATCTATTGTGTTTTTTTACTTTACAATGTATGACTAATTAGTGTTAATAATCATTTTTTATGAATATTGAAGAATTCTAACACATGATGTTCAAGTTTATAAAATAGTGTGACGTGAAAGTATATTGTAATATTGTAACTTTTTCAATTGTGATATAGTTTTCTTAAATTAATATATTTTAAGTAAGTTGTTATTATTTTACTTAATAAAAGTGCGGGTAACGGGCGCGGGTACGAGCATATAGGTGCCCGGCGGGTACGGGGACGGGCACTAAAATTACTGCCCACGCGGGTACAAGCGCGGGTACGAGCTTTTTTTGAAAATGCGGGTACGGGGACGGCACTGTGGTACCCTGCCCAGAGGGTACCCATTGCCATCCCTCTCAAGTCTGAGTCTGATGTTTGCATCTGATCTCTGCGTCTCAAGTTGAGTCTGATGTTTGCATCTTATCTCTGCGTCTCAAGTTGAGTCTGTTGTTTGCATCTGATCTCTGCATCTCACGTTGACTTTGGATCTCATCTTTGCTTAGCTTCATACTTTAAAGTGCTTCTTTGTCATGCTTGGACAGAGTCTGATCTTACAATATGAGTTTGGGCCTGTCTCAATCTGACTTTGCAATTTGAGCTTGTCTCAAGCTGACTTTGAATCTCTTCTTTGTTTAGCATCTTCTATTCTGATCTTATCTCTTGATTCTGAAGCGAAGTCTGAGTCTTATCTCTTAGCAGCTCTTGCATCTGACCGATGATCCTTCTTTTCAAGTTTGTATATGAGTCTCAAGTTAAGTCTTAGTCTGAGATGAGTCTGAGTCTCACCTATGAATTTGAGCTTGGTCAGCCTTAACTTGACTCTTGCTTTGTCTTGTGCTCAGCTTCATACATCTCAAGTATTATCTTTTAGATTGAAAGTCTCCTTAGCATCTCAGCTTGTCTTAACATAAGAGAAAATTATTCTACAATATGAGAAGCTAAATACTACAAACACTTGAGCACACAGTTAGTAGAAACAAGACATCTAAGATATTTATCTTTTATATTTCCGCTTATCTTGAGTCTCAAATATTGGTCTTCTTGATGCAATTGTTTGAGTTCAACTTGACTTGCCTTGATGATTGGTGTTTCTAGTAGAGACTCTTTCTGACTGTAGTTAAGACTTCACTCTGATGTGCACCTCTCTCAACTTACGCTATCTTCAGATTCAACCATTTTAAGCTTCTGAAGACTTTCTGATAAAGGATATGTCTTAAGGCCTTCTTCTGAAATTACCTTCAGCATATAGAATATTCTAAGCTTTGCCCATACTCTATAAATGATTCTGAAGTCTGATGCTTCTTAACATTAGGATTATGATCTTTCTAAATTCTCAGGAAAGACTTGCATTGGTTGCTCAATCTCAGGATGACCTTTATCTTCATCTTCAGCCTGAGGATTACTACTGAGACTACCAGTCTCAGTCTGTGGTTGCCTCTCAATCTTAGTTTGAGCTTGTGGTTCTTCTGATCTTTCTGAGTTCTTTACTAAGCATAAGAATCCCGTCTTTCTAAGATCTCACACACAAAACATCATTTATCAAGAATTAGAGTGGGGAAGGGTTTGGATCAGAAGAACTAAGTTAGAAGATGGTTTTCATCATGGAGAGGAATTAGGTTTGAGAAGGATAGAATTGAATTGGAGCCAAGAAGGGCACAAACCGAGGTTATTGCTTAATTTTGGGTTTTAGGCCTAATGACCGTGGTGCACTAATTCGCAAACATCTAGAGCTAATGGTGTCCGATTAATATGATTCCACTTGCATTAGAAAGCTAAGATCCGAGGCTTCAGTTTGATATGCTATATTATAGTATTCCGAGCTCATTTTCACCCCAAACATCGACTTTACGCACTCAAACGCGCAGACGCGTCCTGACAGCATGTTTGGGCGCTCAAACGCCCCGATGGCGCGCTCAAGCGCCCGAGTGCGTCTAGAATTTTAAAAACGCACAACAACCTTCTTCTTCTTCATTTTATCCCTTAGGGTTCTAGGGAGAGAGGGAGAAGGGTTTAGAGAGATAAGGAGCTAGGAGAAGAAGGAGAGCTAGATTGGAGGCTCCTCCACCACCTCTTGAGCTTGGATCTCCAACATCTTCTTCCTTCTCCTCTATTTCAAGGTGAGTGTGGTTCTCACTCACTTGTATTCTTGATTGTTCTCCTATGTATGCTCCCTATTCTTCCTTCCCTTGCTATTATTGTTGATTAGAGTTGATTTTATGCAAACCTACGGTGGATTGTTGGATTAATTGAATGTATGAATTTGTTTCTCAAACCCTAGGCTAGAGGAATTGGGAATTTTATGGAATGTTGGATTGTTGATGTTGAATGTTGAATTAATTGTTTTATTATGCATATGTACATGCTTATGGAATATTATTATCCTCATGAAATTATTTACTCATGTTTTTTGAAAAAGAAAAGGATTTGGGTCTTAGGACCTCATGTTTTTGAAAGAAAGAGTTTTGGGTCTTCTAGACCTCATGTTGAAATTAATGAATTTTGAATCCTTGGACTTCATGTTTGAAAAGAATTATTTTGGGTCCTTAGATTTCATGTTTAAATTGATCATGTTACACACTCAGACTTTTAGTCCCTGGACTCATGTTTTTGAGACTTTGTCTCCGGTCCTTGGATTCATGTTGCAAGAGAGGCAATCACATTTACCTCTAGGCCAAGGGGTATATGGGATTCCTCAATTAAAAATAAATCATGTTTGATGATAAAAACTTAATGAGGGTGGCCCTGGATGACGGTCCTTGGTCACATGGCCGAGCGCTCAAAGCACGTGATAGTGAAAAGACCCCCTGGGTGTTGGGGAATAACGAAACACTTCAGAATAAGTATGATAGATAGATTGGATGTTAGTTTCAATGACATGTTCATTACTTTGCATAATCATTACTGCACATATGATTGTTATGGAATGATTGTCATTATGAATTCTTTTCTGAGTTGTCTGAGTTATGCTGTAGTGTTGTATATCATGTGTTGGCTCCCCACACATGCACACACTATTACCTCACTCACTGGGACGTAGTCTCATCCCACAATGTGGGAATCTTATTTCAGGTGTGCATGTCGTGGTTTGACTCTTGGCAGAGCAGTTAAGGACTCAAGTGGAGTAGATGTTAAGATTTGTAATTGTAGATTAATATTTAGAGGATTGATGTACTATAATTGAGATTCAGTTATTGTGAAGTCTATAAATCTGTTTAAGTAATTAAACATGATTATAAGACTTAACATCCGTTAGTTTTAATGATTAACAAATAAGATTATATAAAGAACCAATTAGATTATATAAACAGGTTCTACTGAGAAAGGTATTTGTTTGTTAATTATGTTTCAGGATAAAATACTCTTTAGAAGAAGAAGAAGATTTTGTGAACAGAATCAGAATCAGAAGATCAGAATCAGAAGAACAAGAGTGCAGAATCTGAAGAAGATTAATCCTTATCAGAGTTGAAGCAACTGAAGAATAAAAGTGAAGATTTGAAGACCATCTGAAGAAGTGAAGATTAGAAGACTATCTGAAGAATCGAAGATTAGAAGACTATCTGAAGAATCGAAGATTAGAAGACTATCTGAAGAATCGAAGATTAGAAGACTATCTGAAGAACTGAAGGCAAAAGATATAAAGAAGTACAGATTCAAGTATACGTCTATCTGAAGAACAACAATGAACTGAAGAAACGAAGAAGAAAAAATACAAGAAGAAGAAGAGATACAAGAAGAAGAAGAATATACAAAGAAGAATGAAACTACAACCAGTATGAAGAATTGAAGTTGTCTGAAGAACGCAACCTGTCTAAAGCAACGAAGCTGTCTGAAAGACTTGAGCTGTCTGAAGTCATCAACCTGTCTTAAGTGATGAAGCTGTCTGAAGAGCCAAGCCCGTCTGAAGACTGGAACCCGTCTGAAGACTGGAACCTGTCTGAAGATTGGAACCCGTCTGAAGGTTGGAAGCTGTCTGAAGCTTTAGTAATGACGTGGCATCTTTGCTGAAACCTTGCGTGAAGACTTTTCTAAGTCTCTGCTGCTCGTACGTTTTGAAACACATTTGTGGCAACAAACACAGAGACCTTTCCCGGTGCATTTGAACTTCATACACCGCTGAGGAAATCTCTGCAACGCAGCATTCGCAGCAACAACAGTAGCAGCTTTACTGCAGCACCAACGTTGTACTATGTCAGAACTCTCAAGAAGCGTGTCTCACAACAGATTAAAAGAAGACTATTTGTTGTCTCTAAACGATAGAATTTCAATGAGACATTTCTTCATTTGTGCAATCTGGAACAAAGCAGAAGAAAAGCTCAGGAGACTAAGCAGAAGCAACAAGGAAGATGTTTGAATAAAATATATTCAATTCAACATCTTTATCTAAATCCCAAAAGAGGAATCTGCAAACAACGACTATTGATCAAGACATCTCATTCAAAGAAGTAATGGTGTCAGGAGCAAGTAAAAAAGGAGTATATGCAGAATAAGCAAAAAGGGCAAATTCAACGGATACATACTCTCAAGAAAATCAGAGGAAATCCGAAAGCAAGCAGATGCAAGATAATGCAAGCTGGATAAAGCAGATAAAGCAGATGCAAGCAGATGCAAGATAATGCAAGATGGATAAAGCAGATAAAGCAGATGCAAGCAGATGCAAGCAGATGCAAGATAATGCAAGATGGATAAAGCAGATAAAGAAGATGCAAGCAGATGCAAGATAATGCAAGCTGGAGCAAGCAGATGCAAGCTGGATAAAACAGATGCAAGAAAGCAAAAGAATTCAAGAGAGAGAATACACATAATCATCACATCTCTCAAAACAGAGCTCGTCAACAGAAGTGTCAGAACGGGAGTATTCTGAACACTCAATATGCTTAAGGAGAAGCAACCGTTTGAGAAGCTATTACACAACGGCTATATGAGCCACATCATCAAAAGCTCAACGGTATTATGAATCATCTTCAACGGCTATATTCAAGAAGAACATATAAATAGCCTCAAGATTGAAGTTGAAGATGTTGTTGTAATATACAACCAAGTTGTTGATTAAAACACAACCAAGTTGGTCGGTCCAACCAGTTTTTGTTGTTGTTAAAGTACACAACCAGTTGTTGTTGGCATGCAGCGCATATTAACCATGCTGCCTAGATGCAGTTGTTATGCTATACAACCAGAGTGAATTCTCAATCGGGCTACTGATCAGCTGGTCAGTTAGTTAGATTGTACAGTTGGTCTGTTGATCAAGTGAGTTGGTTGTCGGGAAGGCAATCATGCTGTACAAATGACTATCAAACCAGGTACGGTTTGAAGCTTTGAAGATACCTTGGTATTCCAATGATACGGGTGAGAATGTAGCCCATGGAAACCAATGGTTGGAGAATAAGGCTGAAGCTTAATTTCACATCTTAGTTAGCCTACTCTCAGAGGATGTATTCCTCATAGAAAAGACAGGGATTGTACTTAAATTCAAACACTTGTATCACTGTCTATCCTTGTATTTAGTTTGTAATGACTGTATCCTGAGTATGTACTCAGTAATCTCTATGTACAAGAAAAATCTGAGTTGAGAAGTTCTAGCGAACATCTAGCTTAGATTGAGTAGAAATACTCAACACTTAGTTAAGTGTCTGAGAGCCTGGAGAGGCTTAGTGGAAGAAAGAATACTTGTGGTAGAGCCTGGAGAGGCTTGATAGAAAAGAATACTTGTGGTAGAGCCTGAAGAGGCTTGATAGAAAAGAATACTTGGATATCTGTGGTTTCAGATATTGTGACATATATGTGGCTGCAAGGGTCTGGGGGATTCAGAGTGGCACATATGTGTTGTTGTTATAAAAAGGCTAGTGGTGGTTTGCCACTAGGACTGGATGTAGCTCACAGGGTTGTGGGTGAACCAGGATAAATTCTGTGTCTAAGTTTTCTTTCCTTTAATCTCTTTTATTTACAGTCTTTATATTTACGTTGGGGATTGAAAATTACTTTTCATAATAATCTTAACTCAAGGATTTCAATAAAAAAAGTTTTCATACAAACATAACGTTAAAACGTCTCTAGTGTAGGATGAAGTATTATAGAAGTATATATTCAGAGGGATGTCTGAAATACCTGTCTGAAGTGAGCTCAACAGGAACTAAGTTCAGACACATGATATAGATGGTCTCTGATCATCTAAAGTATTTCAGAAACAGTTCTGAAGGTACTCTTAGTAATATTCTTCAGAAGACACTAAGAGAAGCTTGTTTAAAATCAAAACAATCTTAAGTGTAAGAAAAAGTTTTTAAATCTAAATCCTTCATATATTCCGCATGTTTTAAAATAACTCTGATCTTAAGATTGGTTTTGTACAATGATCACTTAACGTGATTGTTTATTTTAAAGATTTCCAAAATTGTCTTAAAATGTCTAAAACACTATTCAACCCCCTTCTAGTGTTTCCTGTGGTTCTAACAATTGGTATCAGAGCTCACCTTCGGGTTGAGCATCTAACAAATGCAGAAGGAGTAGATCCTCAGAAGATGGAAATCTCACCAGGCTGAAGCAACTCTGAAGAATGACAATGAGAATAGGAAAATCATATTTCCAATACTCATTATTCATAAGGATAAAGCACAAGACGCAACAGAAAAGGAAAGTGAATCTATCTCTGGATTACAAACTGGTAACACCTTTCCTATCTATATTTAATTTATAATATAGCTATTAATCTGTTGCATGATTTGTTTTATTGAAATTGTGAAAAATGTAATTACATGACATAATTGTTTCATGCTTTCGAAATTATGTAAATATATGTCTGCATGATATGTGTTTTACTATGTTTACTGTGTGAAATGTATGATTCATTTTATGTATGCTTTACTTATTTAAATGTATGTGTTGAAGAGTCATACATGTTTAGTAAAGTAATAACTGCGTGTTTAAATTAAGTAAATGAAGAGTCGTGTGTGTTAGTCATAACCGTTTTTGAAAATATGAAACGGCACGATGTGAATCATTGAATCATCAACCGGTTTCTCTCAATGGACACGATGCACTACTCCCCACACCGGTTCAGCACACATAACCGTCTCTCATCAATGCTTGAAGCATGCTTGGCTATCTATTTAAAGGAATTGGATGATAAACATGGAAATCACACTTTACTCAATCCTTTCTCAAAAAGATCAAATCTCCTCAAGTATCTTCATTTCAGAAAGATCATTTGACTCATAGAAATCAATGGCAAACGCGTCTGCATCATCATGCAACTCAAACCCTCCCGTGTTTGATGACAGGATCATACCCTGTAAGGCGGTTAATCTTTCTGACTTTGATAAAGCAGACTACAAGATATCTGAGTACTTCAATGCCGTTGGATGGACTCCATACTTCAACAACATTTCCTCCTCCTGGCATAAGAAGAGTGTAACGGATTTTTGGGACAACATCAAGATCATATCTGAACCCAATAGAGCCAGGATTGAGACAAAGGTGATGGGAAAATCACTGTCTGTGGACACTAAACTTATTGCTGAAGTTATAGGTGTTCCTGACAGAGGAGAACAATACTTCCAAAGATGGGAATCTCTTCATGGTGGAACATTCGTTCTTGACCAACATCTATTTGGAAGACGAAGGATTGCCCCTTTCAGACCTTCTCAACTTCTGAGCACACCCAGAACCCTCCTTGCTGTATTAAACTGCTGCATTCTTCCCAGAGGAAGAAACAATTTAACTTTAAGTATGATGGAGAGGTTCGTATTGGGACTCTTGATGACAAAGAAGAAAATTAATCTCCCATGGGTACTGTTGTACCAGATGATATTCAGAGATGAGATGGGAAATGAGGACCTCTATCTTCACAACACCTTGATTATGAAAATTCTTTTGCACAAGGGATTTCCTATGGAAAGTCTCCTTGACCAACCGTCTCCTGACTTCTTCACTCCGGCTGAATATGCTGAGTTAGACCGGACTCTCATAGAAAGAGAAGAAGCTCCTGAGAATCAAGTGGTCATTCCTCCTCTTTTTGCTCCACGTATTAAAGAAGGAACCGAAGATACAAACTTGAAGTCTCGGAAAAGGAGAATGACGGCATTGGATGCAAATAATCTGAAGAAGGCGAATGATAGGGTAATTAGGCTGACAAGAAATTGAGAGCTGCAGAAGAAGAGCTTCAAAAGCTTAGGGCTGAAAAGGAAAAGGCTGATGAGAACCAACCTAATGATCAATGATATACATGTGTTCTGTTTTTGGAGTCTTTATTTCTATGTCTTTGTGTTTATATTTTTAATGATATTGAAATTCTATTTTGTTTGAAGTCTCTCTCTGTTTTGATTCCCTTTGTGTTAATATCTGTGCATAATTAAGAACACAATCCTTTCTTAACAAATTAACAAATTGTATTTCTAAAAGATAAATTTAATAAGATAATTCTTAAACTTGATGAAATGTTATCTGTAATTCTAAAATGCTTAAGTTAAATAATTAGACAAATTACAATCAGGTGCTACTGAAAGGTACTTCTAGTTTGAATGTTTCAGGAAATAGGTTTTAAGAAGATCATCTAAGAAACTTCATCTAAAGGACATAATGTGATAACATCCTTATTATCTGAACCTATTCAGGAAGTTCAAAATGAACTCTCTGAAAGTATGGATCATCAATATTAAAGATAGTTAACACTCTATGTTCAAACCTAACTCAATCTCTGAGTGGATTATACTAACTTAGTAATATCTCTATTCATCTAGCCCGTTCAGAAGGCTCCTTATGGACTGTCTGAAATTGTGGGTCTGAAATGTTAAGGGATAGTTACTCAAGTCATTAGAATCCAACTCAATTGTAAAGGGGTAGGTTAAGATGACTGATCAAAGATTCTTTGGGAGCACAAAAGACAAAATCATACTGAAACGTGCAGACATCAAGCAACCTCAGATGAAGAAAAAGTCTTTCAGGCAAGAAGTAATGTCAGAAGGGATTTCTTTACCCAGTGGACAATAACCAAATTCATGGTAACATCACTTCATCTTAAAACTTTTACAGCTGTGAATACCTGTCTCCATAAATACTTTTAAAAGCCTTTAAGAAACCTTTAATAAGTACAAACTTAAAAGACTTATAAAAGTTATCAGATACATGCCTTTACAAATTTTTTCTATCTCAAAATATTTTCGAAATTTTTTTTTTCAAACATATATTTATAAAACCTTCCTCTCTCTCAGTATTTAAACATATCTTGTCTCTTAAAATCTATGTTTTCAAAAATGTGTTTGGTTTTTTTTTTTTTATCTCGAAAAATTGTTTTCAAAAACTTCATCACGTCTCCTCTTAATGCTTCAACCGGGACTACATGTGCTCGGTTCATAATGGACACTACATAACTTCCAATGAAAGTAGTCTATAAAAGCAATCCTAAGCTTGCTTAGAAAATCATCTCGAACACTCAAACTTCCTGCTTCTCTTCTCTCTGTCTTTTCAAAGTTCTCAAAATTCTTATGAGATCATAAGGCAACTATTCTCATTCAAGGATAGCCTTAAGAACTTAATAAGAAAAACCGTAGAACAAAAACAAAGAATGAAGGAAGCAGCACAGGAACAAAGACTCATTGGTATCAATGTAGTCTTAGAAAAGACTGAACTCCTCTGGATGATGTATGGAATGAGAAGAAGGGTTCAGACTCCTCTTCAAAATCTTCTCTACAACGTTCCAGACATGGAGATCATACTTTCTACCGTTCCATGTGCTAAACGAAGTTTGTAGATGAAGGAGATTGACGAGGGCTACAGAGGAATCTGTTGGGTCTTGGAAGTACCCAGAGGAGCAACTTTTAAATCTCCCCTCCCCTTTCAAAACTTCTTTTGAAATTTTTGTTGAAAGTAATTTTCCTTTTCTTTTTCTTTCTTTTTCAAAGATTTTTTCTGCTTTAGGCTTTAGGCTTTAAGTTTTAGGATTTCTTTTTCTTAATGTTTTGTTTACGTTTCTCTTTTGAGCTTTCTTTTCAAAACCTGTATCTGAGCAACTGTGAAGACTTAATAAAAATCTTCTTTGTTTAGTTTCATTTATGCTTCATAACTTCTTGATAATTGCTTAACAAAAACTTAACTGTAACGAGAAACTCTTAAAAGATTGAAGAAAACTAATCAACTTAGGGGGAGAAATCTCAGTAGTTCTTTAATCGTAACAAATCTTAACAGGAGAAATATATCTGTCAAAACGATACATTATTTAACTTTTGGTATAGGATTACGTTAAACCTTTTTAATTAATGACAAAAGAGGGAGAAATATAAACTAACAAAATACTAAAAAGAGTGTAACAAAGAGGGAAATATATAGGGAGATTATATAAAGTAGAAATAAATAGCAAAGAAATATAATATACAGTAAGAGAGAAGATAACAAACTAAGAGTTCTAATAATAAGTAAGAATAACAATAAGTCATAATAATAGGTATCTGAAATTTTAACAAGAACATTTTAACAATAGGTATCTAAAATTTCTGAAGTATCATATAACAATAGGTATCTGAAGGGTTCTAATAACAATAGGTGTCTGAAATCTTAACAAGAAAAATAACAATAGGTGTCTGAAATCTTAACAAGAAAAAGTTTAACAATCGGTTATCTGAAATATTAACAATAAACTTGTAACAGTTGGTTAATAAAAGATTTAACAATTGGAATTGATTAATTTAAGACTTAATTGTTTCAGAAGATATCTAAAGAATTAATGCCTGTCTCAGGGGGAGTAATATAGATAGGGGGAGTAATAAAATCTATTATCTTATTTTATTATCTCTCATTTCTTTTTATACCCATTTTGTCAGTAATATATAATTTATTTTTCATCATTAAAAAGGGGCAGATTGTGAAGTCTATAAATCTGTTTAAGTAATTAAACATGATTATAAGACTTAACATCCATTAGTTTTAATGATTAACAAATAAGATTATATAAAGAACCAATTAGATTATATAAACAGGTTCTACTGAGAAAGGTATTTGTTTGTTAATTATGTTTCAGGATAAAATACTCTTTAGAAGAAGAAGAAGATTTTGTGAACAGAATCAGAATCAGAAGATCAGAATCAGAAGAACAAGAGTGCAGAATCTGAAGAAGATTAATCCTTATCAGAGTTGAAGCAACTGAAGAATAAAAGTGAAGATTTGAAGACCATCTGAAGAAGTGAAGATTAGAAGGACTATCTGAAGAATCGAAGATTAGAAGACTATCTGAAGAATCGAAGATTAGAAGACTATCTGAAGAACTGAAGGCAAAAGATATAAAGAAGTACAGATTCAAGTATACGTCTATCTGAAGAACAACAATGAACTGAAGAAATGAAGAAGAAAGATACAAGAAGAAAGAAGAGATATAAGAAGAAGAAGAAGATACAAAGAAGAATGAAACTACAACCAGTGTGAAGAATTGAAGTTGTCTGAAGAACGCAACCTGTCTAAAGCAACGAAGCTGTCTGAAAGACTTCAGCTGTCTGAAGTCATCAACCTGTCTTAAGTGATGAAGCTGTCTGAAGAGCCAAGCCCGTCTGAAGACTGGAACCCGTCTGAAGACTGGAACCTATCTGAAGATTGGAACCCGTCTGAAGGTTGGAAGCTGTCTGAAGCTTTAGTAATGACGTGGCATCTTTGCTGAAACCTTGCGTGAAGACTTTTCTAAGTCTCTGCTGCTCGTACGTTTTGAAACACATTTGTGGCAACAAACACAGAGACCTTTCCCGGTGCATTTGAACTTCATACACCACTGAGAAAATCTCTGCAACGCAGCATTCGCAGCAACAACAGTAGCAGCTTTACTGCAGCACCAACGTTGTACTATGTCAGAACTCTCAAGAAGCGTGTCTCACAACAGATTAAAAGAAGACTATTTGCTGTCTCTAAATGATAGCATTTCAATGAGACATTTCTTCATTTGTGCAATCTGGAACAAAGCAGAAGAAAAAGCTCAGGAGACTAAGCAGAAGCAACAAGGAAGATGTTTGAATAAAATATATTCAATTCAACATCTTTATCTAAATCCCAAAAGAGGAATCTGCAAACAACGACTATTGATCAAGACATCTCATTCAAAGAAGTAATGGTGTCAGGAGCAAGTAAAAAAGGAGTATATGCAGAATAAGCAAAAGGGCAAATTCAACGGATACATACTCTCAAGAAAATCAGAGGAAATCCGAAAGCAAGCAGATGCAAGATAATGCAAGCTGGATAAAGCAGATAAAGCAGATGCAAGCAGATGCAAGATAATGCAAGATGGATAAAGCAGATAAAGCAGATGCAAGTAGATGCAAGATAATGCAAGATGGATAAAGCAGATAAAGCAGATGCAAGCAGATGCAAGATAATGCAAGCTGGAGCAAGCAGATGCAAGTTGGATAAAACAGATGCAAGAAAGCAAAAGAATTCAAGAGAGAGAATACACATAATCATCACATCTCTCAAAACAGAGCTCGTCAACAGAAGTGTCAGAACGGGAGTATTCTGAACACTCAATATGCTTAAGGAGAAGCAACTGTTTGAGAAGCTATTACACAACGGCTATATGAGCCACATCATCAAAAGCTCAACGGTATTATGAATCATCTTCAACGACTATATTCAAGAAGAACATATAAATAGCCTCAAGATTGAAGTTGAAGATGTTGTTGTAATATACAACTAAGTTGTTGATTAAAACACAACCAAGTTGGTCGGTCCAACCAGTTTTTGTTGTTGTTAAAGTACACAACCAGTTGTTGTTGGCATGCAGCGCATATTAACCATGTTGCCTAGATGCAGTTGTTATGCTATACAACCAGAGTGAATTCTCAATCGGGCTACTGATCAGCTGGTCAGTTAGTTAGATTGTACAGTTGGTCTGTTGATCAAGTGAGTTTGTTGTCGGGAAGGCAATCATGCTGTACAAATGACTATCAAACCAGGTACGGTTTGAAGCTTTGAAGATACCTTGGTATTCCAATGATACGGGTGAGAATGTAGCCCATGGAAACCAATGGTTGGAGAATAAGGCTGAAGCTTAATTTCACATCTTAGTTAGCCTACTCTCAGAGGATGTATTCCTCATAGAAAAGACAAGGATTGTACTTAAATTCAAACACTTGTATCACTGTCTATCCTTGTATTTAGTTTGTAATGACTGTATCCTGAGTATGTACTCAGTAATCTCTATGTACAAGAAAAATCTGAGTTGAGAGGTTCTAGCGAACATCTAGCTTAGATTGAGTAGAAATACTCAACACTTAGTTAAGTGTCTGAGAGCCTGGAGAGGCTTGGTGGAAGAAAGAATACTTGTGGTAGAGCCTGGAGAGGCTTGATAGAAAAGAATATTTGTGGTAGAGCCTGGAGAGGCTTGATAGAAAAGAATACTTGGATATCTGTGGTTTCAGATATTGTGACATATATGTGGCTGCAAGGGTCTGGGGGATTCGGAGTGGCACATATGTGTTGTTGTTATAAAAAGGCTAGTGGTGGTTTGCCACTAGGACTGGATGTAGCTCACAGGGTTGTGGGTGAACCAGGATAAATTCCGTGTCTAAGTTTCTTTCCTTTAATCTCTTTTATTTACAGTCTTTATATTTACGTTGGGGATTGAAAAGTACTTTTCATAATAATCTTAACTCAAGGATTTCAATAAAACAAGTTTTCATATAAACATAACGTTAAAACGTCTCTAGTGTAGGATGAAGTATTATAGAAGAATATATTCAGAGGGATGTCTGAAATACCTGTCTGAAGTGAGCCCAACAGGAACTCAGTTCAGACACATGATATAGATGGTCTCTGATCATCTAAAGTATTTCAGAAACAGTTCTGAAGGTACTCTTAGTAATATTCTTCAGAAGACACTAAGAGAAGCTTGTTTAAAATCAAAACAATCTTAAGTGTAAGAAAAAGTTTTTAAATCTAAATCCTTCATATATTCCGCATGTTTTAAAATAACTCTGATCTTAAGATTGGTTTTGTACAATGATCACTTAACGTGATTGTTTATTTTAAAGATTTCCAAAATTGTCTTAAAATGTCTAAAACACTATTCAACCCCCCCTTCTAGTGTTGCCTGTGGTTCTAACATGGCCATGGAGGCGTAGATAAGGATTTAAATTGTATTGGTGATATTATGAACTGTATTGGTATTTTTCTGAGTTTCAGGTCAATTTGTAAAACTGGGAAATGTCCACTTTTCAGGGGAAACTCTGTCGGATTTTCGGTAGGAGTTTTATGAACCATAACACTCAAGTGTAGGTTCATTCCCTATGCTTTAGTTCAAAATTAATATTGAAACTTTTGATGTGTGAATTTTGTGGAAGCCTAAGCAAGCGTTGGATTGCTTAAGCATTACGTGAATGTATGTCGATACTCGAAATGCGCGAAATAATTTCAGAAATTCGGAATAATGTTCCCAACTGACATTATTCTTGAATTGAGAAATTAGGATGTTACATTTTGGTATCAGAGCAGTTCAATCCTATTGGACTGTGGTTAGGTTAGTTGCCCGTGACTTACTATGATCCTACAGTATTCCGTGCTCAATATAGGGACTGATCACCCCTCTGTTAGGTGCGTTTTACACGGGATTATGGTTAGTGACGTAAACAGGATGTCTTGTTAAGGGAGTTGGGACACTTCCCCAACAAGGTTAGAGCCGCCCATTTGTAGTTAGAGGGAGAGTGACATAGGTTCATTCCCAAAAGTAAGACCTTAACCTTAAAGTCTTATAGGATGTCATTTTTATCTCTTAGTGAACTGAGGCACATTTAGAAGGAAAGGTAAAATGTATGCTTTGAGAGAGAGTGCATAGCTGGATTTGGAATGTGTAAACAAGAGGGGGAATGTAGAGGGACATGAGGAGTAGGCTCCCTAGTAGGGAGGAGAGTGTTGATTGCTTGTGTTTTCTCCTTGAGGGTGTGACTTGTTTGATTTTTTATGATGATTGTTTTGGTTGGAATGCTTGCATGACATGCCTGTCTGTTTGCGTTGCTTGAATTTCTTGTATGTAGAGGTTGACTGAAATTTTCTAAGATTTAGGATTCTTTGGAAGGTAAAGGTTAGAAGGGAAGTGTGGAATTCATGGGAGGTTAGAGGAACCTAACACCTTAGGTGAGGGGTGTAACCTCAGCTCTTGGGTTAGGTTGTTTACCGTGCGATAGATGTAATCTCAAGGTTAATTCAAGAAATTTAATTAGAGCCTTTAATCTCACATTCTTGTTTCCTCTCTTGGTTTCCCCGGTTAGTGCATACCAATGTTGATTGTTGTTGCTATCCCGATCCTATCCTCTTCAGTAGTTTCCTAGGACATTATGTAAGCCTGGTTAGATATCTCATTAAGTGGTCAATGATTTTAATCTAGTGGCGGTGAGTCTACTCAAGTCTTTTGGTTTGGTTTTAGTATGCAGGAGGTAAGTTCAATCATTTGTTCCCTAAGACATTATACTAATACTCCTAGTGATGAGGACATGACCCAAAGAAAGGCACTTGAAGGACTTGGGGGACCCATGACCAGAGCAAGGGCAAAACAGGCAAAAGAAGCTTTGCAGCTTTTAGTGGCATCCCTTCAAGATGAGGGCGCAAGCTTTAAGGAACCTTTCCTTAAGGTTGTACTTTGTCTTAAACAAGAGGGAGAAGATGGTAGCATGGCAATCAATGAAACCCAGTTGCCATCAATGCAACAAGCTTCATGAAGACTAGATAGGGGGAGAAGGGCAGCCAAGTGGGAGGGGCGGCCAAAGGGAATAAAAGGCTGAATTATTTGGCTTTATTTCTTGCTTTCAATAATCATAATGTGGCTGAATCAATATCATTATGTGGTTGATTGGTTACAAGGGAGAAATGAAGAGAATTGATGCTCCAACGGTTACAAGGGGACAAGGCATTTAATGCTGTCAGTTACAAAGTGAAGGCAATTGAAGCACATGGTGTATTCATCTAATTTGCGGCCAACTAAGGAGAGAAATGGCTGAATGGAGACCTATTGTGGGCGGCCAATAAAAGGGAATAAAACCTACATCAAATGTGTTTAACATGTGATGAAAATAGGAGCTTAAAGAACCATCAATGGGGCGGCCAACATGTGTTCAATGGGTGTGAATGCTTTTCAAATTTGTAACCTATGAATTGATGAATGTCTTGAAGAGTATTTGATGAATTGTCTTGAGAAGGTGGGCGGCCAAAGGAGGCTCTTGTTGGCCGAATTTGTGTGCTACAATTCAAGAAGAAAGATGACTAGATGATAGGCTATAGTAGGCGGCCACATTAGGGAATTAGGTTAGGTTTAATTAATTAATTTCTTTTCTTTAATTTGTAATATTGCATGGAGCTCATGAAGCTATTTAAGGAGCATGCATGCCATGCAAAAGACTTAGAATGTTTTGCTTAAGAATTATCAATCAAAAGAGAGTGTTTCTCTTAATTTCTTGACTTGTCAAGTGAGGGGTTTATCAAAGGTTCTTCACCTTTGTGTGTGTTAACCTCAAGGATTTATCTTTCAAACCTTGAAAGTGTGACATCCATTTCTTCTTTTCTTCTATTGTTTATCTGATATTATTCTTGTTCAAGAAACTAAATTCTATGCGCGAGAGCTTGTATGTGAGTGATTTACAAATTCAAGTTCAAAGGGCCTAGTATATTTCTTGTTAAGAAAAAGAGTTCTAATACTAGCAATATTTTCAGTGCGTATTAAAAATTTCAAAGAAAAATCAAAGAGAAAAAAATAGAAAAGAATTGAAAGAAAAGAAAAATAATTACAACTGTTTGAAAGGTACAACTTAAAGCCTCATATTTCTAAAGGTCCCTTAATTTGTCATGTTGGTTCATATCACCTAGAGTCCCTAATTGGCCATTAGAACTAACCTCGGTTCTCATAGGTACATGTTAAGTATCTAGCTATTTAGTGTATTATTGCGACATGAATTATTTGAGGGTTTCCTAGTTTAGGAACCAAGTTGGAATTTGTTGTGCCTTGTCACTCTAAGACTCAATACCCACCTTATCTCACCTTAGAGCCCCCTATTGCTGCTCCAACCCCTTTGTGTCTACCACCTTGTGGTTCATGTTTGAGCTCCGGTTGGGCACTGTCACTTAGTTGGAGTCTCATGATCAGTTCCGGTCAAGTTAGGGAGTAAACCCAAGAATGTAAGGGGAGTGAATGACATTGGAAACTGGGATGGCTAGAGGTACTTAGCAAGTTGCACTCATGGTCTGTTCTTTTCAGTTTTAGGCCTACTTGGTTGTTAACACCTAAATGATAGGGTTCCTGGTTGTTTTAGCCAATGTGTCCTTGGGGTAGAAGTCTTATAGCTAATGGTTTTTGCTTAGTGCATCATTTCCTGTCTTCCCATGTGTAAGGACCTCTGTTACTTATGTCTAGGACTATGTCGTTAATACATGGGTAGTTACCTACGTTCTCACTTATCAGTGGTAGAGCTAAGTCTACAGGGTGGGCTCCCTAGTCAACTCTTTGTTGTTCCCCTGGACGGAAGAACTCAAATCCTTAGGGTTCATAGAAGAAGAAAGATCTTGCAGAATTTAGAACAATTACTCAGTGCATAACTCCTACGAGGGTCAATGACCAGTATCGAATTAAGGTTTTGTTAAGGTTTAGCATCGAGTTCGATGTGCTGAATTCATTATTAGGCGTCGAACATTCTCCTTCCATGTCTCTTTTTAAAAGTTTCCACCCTCACATTAGATCTGTATGTGTCCCCTGACTCACCAGGGCAATTGGATGTTCCTCCAATTGCTGCGGTGGTCAGCTTCAGGCGATAGCTTTTGATGTTTTAGTACATGGTTTGCACTCAGCCTTCTAGGTTAAGATGATAGATAATTATGTTTTCTTTTCTGGTGCACATGATTAGAGTGATAGGTACAAGCAGACCTACACCCTATCATGTTCTGTTTGAGGGATGGTTTTTCTCTGGATGAACAACAGTAGTTGTCCATCCCTTGTCATATGTGTATCAGAGAAGAACCACTTGGCTGCAACTTTATATTCTTTTAATTGAGACCTGTGTGTTGCTGTTCCAGAAACTAGTGATGAGATGATGTTGTTTATAAGACGAGGGTTTAGACCAACTAGCTGTTAGGAGTCACAGTGCAGTTTTGTGGAGTAGACTTAAACCTTGAGTGTTACTAGAAAGGGCCAGGCCTCTAGGGGGTAGCTTTGTGAGAAAAACACAGACACCCATAGTATGACCTAGAAGACCACTTATAACTACCATGAGCACAGCTAGGTTGTTATCAACCCAAGGCTTAATTGACTAGTAGCTGTCAAAAGTCAGGGTCCCCAGCAACTTAGAAACCTTCCAGGAAATTCCCCAAGGTGTGGTACACGAACCAAGTAGTAAATTAGTGGCCATGACCAGGAGTTTTGTGCAATCCTTTAATATCTTAGACAGATAGTTTAATTGACTAAAGTAGTTAAGTTATCTCAAAGTGGAAAGACCAACGCGAGGTTCCTTAGAAATCCATGCTAGGATGGTAAATGATATGAACCTTGAGGTTCTATTTTGCATGGACCTTAGAAAATTCTGAATAAAAGTCACCTTTCTTTTCAAACAACTTTTCTACTATTTTCAATATTTTTCTTTTCTTTTCTTTTGTCACGTTCTTTTCTTTTTTTTCTTTCTTTTTCTTTGATTTCTAATACCCAAATAAAATAAGAATGATGAAATAAGATAGACGAATAACAAATAGGAACCTTGACAAACAATATTAACCCTTTTGGAAAACTTGAAGAATAATTCACATATAAATCAAGTATAACGTATAGGAAAATGGGTTTTGATCAAAAATAAGAAAACGTAGAGGAAGAAGAAGAGATAAAGGTTGGACGTCACACTTTCAAGACTTGAAAGATAAGTCCTTGAAGATACACACACAAAGGTAAGAACCTTTGATAATCTTCACTATTGACTAGCAAGAAACTTAGAGAAACACTCTCAAAGTAAGAATAATTTTTCTGCATAAACAATCTAACCTTTCTTGCATGCATGAAGCATGAATTTATAGGAGTTTACAAGGTAAGTTAGGGCTATGCAACCGGCTGCATTACACGCCCAAAATCATCCCCAAAATGTCCCTTACACACTGCCCATGCAACCCTAAACACATTACTAGGAATTAAATAAATTAAGCTAAAAAAACTCAACCTAACTAGGCTTATTTGGCCGCATTTTCTAACCAAATTTTTAGGCACATGTGGCTGCATTATTCTTTGAAATGTAACAATCAAACATGGAGTAAAATGGCTCATGAATTAGCCAATAAGTGGCCGCATGTAACAGCCCAAATTCATCAAGTTTTCATTCATTTTGTAACCTCCCAATTCATGATGATGGCCGCCACCTTGAAAGCTCTTCATTCCTACATTTACTTCCTTGTTGGGACCACTTTGAAGACTCTTTATTTAGCCATGTGCACACATGTTGGCCGCCCCCTATGATGACTCATTAGGTTCCCATGTTGCTTCAAAAGTGGCTAGGTTCATGCGCACCTATCAAACCATTCCCAACGGCTAGTAGACAAAGCATTAAATCCTTGTTTGTAACCACCAGAAACATTATTTCCTTGTCTTTGTAACTCTCTAATTTTATTGAAAGCAAATTAAACTAATAATTCAGCAAAATAAGAGAAAGTGGCCGCCCACAATTGCCACATGTGGCCGCTTACTATGCCACATCATTTTCCTTGAAGGTGCTTCAATTGGTAGTTGCATTAAATGCAACTGTCTCTTCATTAATGGCTCCATCCTCTTCAACCTGAGTGCAATTAATGAACTGAAGACTTTCATTAATGCTTTGCATACTTTGAGATTGGACTTCTTTGATGACAAGTTGTAGTGCCTCCTTAGCCTTCCTAGCTTGCGCCCTTGTCATGGGCCCACCTATCCTGTTGACTGCTTGACTGATGTCCACATCACGCCCCCCTTCTTGAAAAGGATTTGTCCTCAAATATGAAGGGTCCTCACCTGCATCAAAAAGAGTTAAGTCAGCAACATTAAAGGTTGCACTAACATTATACTTACCAGGCAAGTCTATTTTGTAGGCGTTATCATTGATCCTTTCAAGCACTTGGAAAGGTCCATCTCCCCTTGGTTGAAGCTTTGACTTCCTTTGTTCTGGGAACCTTTCTTTTCTCATGTGTCTCCATACCCAATCCCCTGGTTGGAACACCATTTTCTTCCTTCCCTTGTTTGCTTGCTTGGCATAGCTCTCATTTTTCTTTTCAATTTGAGCCTTAACCTTCTCATGCATCTTCTTGACATAATCAACCTTAGCCTGTGCTTCCTTATGCTTAAACACAGAAATATTAGGCAAAGGTAATATATCAAGAGGAGTTAAAGGGTTAAATCCATACACTACCTCAAAAGGTGAGCAATTGGTAGTACTATGAACAACCCTAATATAAGCAAATTCAACATGAGGCAAACAATCCTCCCAAGATTTAATGTTTTTTGTTCAAAATTGTCCTAAGCAAAGTACCTAGTGTCCTATTAACTACTTTTGTTTGTCCATCAATTTGAGGATGGCAAGTAGTAGAAAATAATAACTTGGTGCCAAGCTTTCCCCACAAAGTCCTCCAAAAATGACCCAAGAATTTCGAGTTCCTATCACTCACTATGCTTCTTGGAATTCCATGCAACCTGACTATTTCCTTGAAAAATAAATCTGCTACATGGCAAGCATCATCCACTTTCTTGCAAGGTATAAAGTGAGCCATTTTTGAAAACCTGTCAACCACAACAAAAACAGAATCTTTTCCATTCTTTGTTCTTGGAAGTCCCAAAACAAAGTCCATGGAAATATCAGTCCAAGGAAATTCAGGAACAGATAAAGGAGTATATAAACCATGAGGTTTAACTTTAGACTTAGCCTTTTTGCAAACAATACATTGGTCACACATTTTATGAACATCACGTTTCATAATTGGCCAATAAAAATTATCTTGCAATATTTCTAAAGTCTTTTGCACTCCAAAATGTCCCATTAATCCCCCTTCATGTGACTCCCTCACAAGCATTTCTCTTATGGAACTTTTAGACACACAAAATTTATTCCCTTTAAACAAAAAATCATTATGCCTTAAAAATCCATTTTCTAATTTTTTTATACATGCCACATACAAATCAGCAAAATCCATATCATCACAATACATGCTTTTCAAAGATTCAAGTCCATACAATTTAGCTTCAAGCATAGCAAGCAAGACATGTCTCCTAGAAAGAGCATCAAAAACTATATTTCCTTTTCCTTTTTTATGCTTTATGACGTATGGAAATTGTTCCAAAAATTCAACCCATTTAGCATGCCTTTTATTTAATTTTCCTTGGCCTTTTAAATACTTCAAAGATTCATGATCACTATGAATTACAAATTCTTTAGGAAGTAAATAATGTTGCCAAGTCTTAAGAGCCCTTACCAAGGCATATAATTCCTTACCATAAGTAGAATAATTAAGTGCTAGTCCACTTAATTTTTCACTAAAATAAGCAATTGGATGCCCCTCTTGCAACAAAACAGCACCAATTCCAACATTAGAAGCATCACACTCTAACTCAAATGATTTTGCAAAATTTGGTAAGGCTAAAATAGGCGCATGTGTGAGCCTATCTTTGAGGGCAGAAAAGGCCGCCTCTTGCTTCTCCCCCCATTTATATCCCACATTCTTTTTAACAATATCATTTAGGGGTGCAGCCAAGGTGCTAAAATCCTTAACAAATCTTCTATAAAAACTTGCTAAGCCATGAAAATTTCTCACCTCACTCACATTTTTAGGCGTTGGCCATTCTTGAATAGCCTTCACCTTTTCCTCATCCACTTGAACTCCCTTGGAGCTCACAACAAAACCCAGGAAAACAACATGGTTGGTACAAAATATACATTTTTCAAGGTTGGCATACAAATTTTCCTTTCTAAGCACATCCAAAACAGATTTTAAATGATCAACATGCATATCCAAAGAAGTGCTATAGATAAGAATATCATCAAAATACACAACCACAAATTTTCCAATAAATTCCCTCAAAACATGGTTCATCAATCTCATAAATGTACTAGGAGCATTAGTTAACCCAAATGGCATAACCATCCATTCATACAACTCATATTTAGTTTTAAAGGCTGTATTCCATTCATCCCCCTCCCTTATACGTATTTGATTATAACCACTTTTAAGATCAATTTTGGAAAAAATGCAAGCGCTATGAAGTTCATCAAGTAAGTCATCTAACCTGGGAATAGGATGACGATACTTAATTGTGATGTTGTTGATTGCCCTACAATCTGAGTACATTCTCCAAGTTCCATCTTTTTTTGGTACCAAAATGACTGGTACTGTGCAAGGACTCATGCTATCCCTCACCCATCCTTTGCTAATGAGTTCTTTCACTTGCCTCTCTATCTCTTTGGTCTCTTGAGGATTACTCCTATAGGCTGGCCGATTTGGTAATGAAGCTCCAGGAATGAGGTCTATGTGATGCTCAATTCCTCTCAAGGGTGGTAAGCCATCAGGAACATTTTCTGGGAAGACATCCTCATATTCCTGCAAAAGAGATTTAACTACAGAAGGCAATTCAAATTTATCAAATGTGTTAGCAGTTAAGAGAAAGTTAGTATCAAACAATAAATAAAGAGGCAGTCTTGTACAAAATGTTAGAACCACAAGAAACACTAGAAGGGGTGGGGTTGAATAGTGTTTTAAACTTTTATAAATACTTTTGGAAATCTTTGATAAAGCAATCGTATGAAACGATCAATGTACAAAACCAATCTTAAGATCAGAGTTAGTTTCAAAACATGCGGAAGATAAGAGGGATAAAGATAGAAAATCTTTCTATTAAACTTAAGATTGTTTTGATCGAAAAGCTTCTCAAAGTATCTTCTGAAGATTGTTACACAGAGTATCTTAAGTACAGTTTCTAAAGTACTTCAGCAGACTGAAGACTGTCTGAAGTCTAATTCTGTTTTCTGAACTAAGTTCATTTCAGACTCACTTCAGACACTTACATTAGAAGTTTTTTTAAGGTACATTCTCTGTAATATCTCAAATGATATGAGAGAGACTTGAGATTTAATTATCTTCAAAGAATTTGTTTGTTTGAAATTGTTTTTTTAAAGTGAATCTGAAAAATACTTTTCAATCCCCAAGGTAAATGCAAAACTGAAAGTAAAAGAGATTAAGGGAAGGAAAAAACTGAGACACAAAAATTATCCCGGTTCACCCACACCCCCGTGAGCTACATCCAGTCCCAGTGGCAAACCACCACTGGCCTTTCCACTATCTGAAACCATAGATACAAGTATTCTTCACAGCCTCTTCAGGCCATCCGAGTATTCTAACGCACACATGGTCTATCGAGTATTCCTCACGGCCTCTCCAGACCGACCGAGTATTCCTCACGGCCTCTCCAGACCGACCGAGTATTTCTTTGTTTTCAACTACCTCTCCAGGCAACCTATGCAGTAGTCTTTTCTACCGAGCCTCTCCAAGCTCTAGACCAAGTGCGCTTTCTTTCACCAAGCCTCTCCAGGCTCTTAGACACTCATTCAAGTGTAGAGTATTACTACTCAACCTAAGTTAGATGTTCGCTAGAACCTCTCAACTCAGATTCTTCTTGTACATAGAGATTACTAAGTACTTACTCAGGATACAGTCATTACAAACTAAATACAAGGATAGACAGTGATACAAGTGTTTGAATTAAGTACAATCCCTGTCTTTTCTATGAGGAATACATCCTCTGAGAGTAGGCTAACTAGGATATGAAATTAAGCTCCAGCCTTATCCTCCAACCATTGGTTTCCATGGGCTACATTATCACCCGTATCATTGGAACACCAAGGTATCTTCAAAGCTTCAAACCGTACCCAGTGTGATAGTCATTTGCTCAGCATGGTTGTCTTCAGACCAACTGCCAACTTAATTGATCAAACAGATCAACTGAACAACATGACTAACTGACCAACTGGTCAGTAGCCTGATTGATTCGAGAACCAACTCTCTGATCAAACTTTTTTGACATGTTGATGATCCATTTCAACTCAAGTCAACTCTTGTTAACCATTTGGCACTCAGCCTAGTTAACTCCAATTGTTTGGGAAGTTAATCTAACTCCCACAACTGGTTGGGCAATCATGCCAACTTGGTTGTGTTAACAACAACAACTGGTTGGACCGACCAACATCTTCAAATTCAATCTTGAGGCTATTTATATGTTCTGCTTGAATATAGCCGTTGAAGATGATTCATAATATCGTTGAGCTGATGATGATGTGGCTCATATTGTCGTTGTGTAATAGCTTCTCAAATGGTTGCTTCTTCTTAAGCAAATAGGTGTACAGACGATCCCGTTCTGACACTTGTTTTGAGCTTCTTTGTGAGAGATGTTTCTTGATATAAATCCGCATATTCTTTCTCTTAAATTTCTTCTGCTTTTGCTTTCTCCTTCAGCTTTCTTCTGCTTTCTTTTGGATTGTATAAATGAGGAAATATCCGTTGAAATACTATTGTTTAGAGATAGCATTGAATCCTCTTTAATCTGTTGTGAGACACGCCTCTGAGGGCTCTGACATGTCTGTCATAGTACAACGTAGGTGCTGCTATAAAGCTGCCACTGTTGTTGCTGCGAATGTTGCATTGCAGAGATTCCTCAGTGGTGTATGGAATTCAAAAGCACCAGGAAAGGTCTCTGTGTTCATTTCCATAAATATGTTTGAGGAGGAAACGTGTAGCAGAGAATGCCTTTTTCTTAGCAATCTTCAGAGAGCAAAAGTCTTCATAGTGTTCAGCAAGTAGTGCCACGTCGGATTTCAGAAGGCCTCAATACTTCAGACGGATTGAGACTTCAGACAGATTGAAACTTCAGACAGCTTCACCACTTCAGACGGGTTGATGCTTCAGACAGCTTCAATACTTCAGACAGGTTGCGTCCTTCAGACAACTTCAATTCTTCATACTGGTTGAAACTTTAGAAGGCTTCTTCCTTATGATAATAGGATTGTAGCTTCATTCTTCTTTGTAACTTTTTCTTCTTTTTCTTCTTCTTCTTCTTCTTCTTGTATCTTCTTCTTGTTCTTCTTCTTCTTCTTGTATCTTCTTCTTCTTCTTGTAACTTCTTCTTCTTCTTCTTCTTCTTGTATCTTCTTCTTCTGAGATAAAGATGTTGAATTGTATGTACTTTATTCAACCATCTTTCTTGCTTGCTTTTGTTTAGTCTTCTAATCCATTCTGGACAGCAGCAGGTGTAGATGCAGTAGGTCTGCGCACACAGATCCTTTTGTTGCAGGTGCAGCAGGCGTTGCAGAAAGTCTTTGCAGTATTTCCTTATTTGTGCAAGACTTTGATCGAGGTAGAAAAGCATGTCTAGCTTTATCTACTGAGATGAGTGTACTCCATTTGATGGAGTGTGCTTTACGCTTTGCAACGTCTCCAAGAGATCATTTCTTGATTCTGACATCTTCATCTTTCAGTCTCAAGACTGCTTTAGATCATCTTCATTGCTGTACTTCAGATAGGTGCATCTTTGAGTCTACACTTCTTCGAGTCTTTAATTCTTCAAGTCTTCGATTCTTCATATAGTCTTCAAGTCTTCAACTTGGTTGTGGATTACTCTTCTTTGGATTCTGCATTTTGTTCTTCTGATCCCGATCTTCTGAATGCGATTCTGATTATCTTCTTCTTCAGATAATAATTCTGACCTGAAACACAGTCAACAAACTAATACCTTTCTCAGTAGAATCTGTTTACAATATAAACTCATTTGTCCTTAATTGTTAACATATTCTTATTTGTTAATCATTAATATAATCTTATTTTTTAATCATTAAAACTTAAGGATGTTAAGTCTTATAGTCATGTTTAAATACTTAAACTGATTTATAGACTTCACACATAACACTCTCTTCACTTCTCTTTCTTTTGCTAAACAAATCTGTTTACCCTCTTGTATTTCACTCTTTTTCTTTTGACTCTCTTCTTTTGAAAATGTTTCACTCAACCTCTCTTGGACAATATTTTCTCTCAATTTATTTTGATCCTCACTAACCTCTCTAGGTGTCAATGGTCTCAAAACAATATTTTTATCTTGGTACATAAAAGAGATTTTATTTGTAAAGCCATCATGGATAGCTTTAGTGTCAAACTGCCATGGCCTTCCAAGAAGTATATGGCTGGCCTCCATGGATACCACATCACAAAGCACCTTGTCTTGATATTTTCCTATAGAAAAAGGAATTTCAGCTTGCCTTTTCACGTGCACTTCATCTCCCTCACTAAGCCATTGAAGCTTGTATGGCCTAGGGTGTGGCTGTGTGTCCAAGCCCATCTTGTTCACCAATCTGGAACTAACAACATTAGTGCAGCTACCACCATCAATAATGACCAAGCAAATCTTACCATTGATTAAACATCGAGTGTGGAAGATGTTCTCCCTTTGGTTTTCCTCCTTGCCCACGGTTTGGCTTCCTAGAAGTCGCCTAATCATGTAGACTTCTCCCACATCAGCACGTGTATCATCATCACTGGGCTCCTCCCTTTCATCCTCTGATTCGCTTGTGTATTCACCATTGTCCTTAAGAAGAATGGTCTTCTTAGTTGGACACTCATAGGCATAGTGCCCTCTTCCTTGGCACCTGAAACAAGTCACGTCCCTTCCTTTCTTTGCAACCTGTTCAACAAACTAATACCTTTCTCAGTAGAATCTGTTTACAATATAAACTCATTTGTCCTTAATTATTAACATATTCTTATTTGTTAATCATTAATATAATCTTATTTGTTAATCATTAAAACTTAAGGATGTTAAGTCTTATAGTCATGTTTAAATACTTAAACCGATTTATAGACTTCACAATCTCCCCCTTTTTAATGATGACAAATAAATTATATATTACTGACAAAATGTGTATAAAAAGAAACGAGAGATAATAAACAATTTAAATGTATCACTCACCCTATCTATATTACTCCCCCTATCTATATTACTCCCCCTGAGACAAGCATTTGATTCTTTTGGTTATCTTCTGAAACAATTAAGTCTTTAATCAATTCCAATTGTTAAATCTTTATTAACCAGCTGTTACAGGTTTATTGTTAATATCTTAGATAAACTATTGTTCAATTTTACTTGTTAAGATTTCAGATACCTACAGATTGTTAAGTTTTTCTTGTTAAGATTTCAGATACCTACTGTTATTAGAACATCTTTTCTATGCCAATTATTAGTTAAGTCTTTTAGATATCTTCTCTATACCAAATGTTAAAATATTAATATTTTAAATACCGATTGTTAAATTTTTACTCTTAATATTTTAGATACCTATTGTTAAGACTTATTGTTATTCTTACATTTTAAATACCTATTGTTATTCTGACATTTTAGACACCTATTGTCAAGACGTTAAGACTTATTGTTATTCTTACTTGTTACTTGTTTTATATTTCCCTATATATTTCCCTTTTAGTTACCTTCTTTTTAGCATTTTGTAAGTTTATATTTCTCCCCCTTTTGTCATTGATTAAAAAGGTTTGGTGATTACTTGTATTAAACAGAGTAAAGTCTTAAATTAGTTGATATAAAGAAAAATAAAACAGAGGATTTTATTAGATTAAATTTTTACAATTGCTCAGATACAGGTTTGAAGAGAAACAAAGCACAAAAGAAAAAGAAATCCTAAAATAAAATTCAAAAGAAGTTTTGAAGGAGGGAGGGAACTTTTGAAAACTGCTCCTCTGGCTACTTTCAAGTCCCAACAACTTCCTCTGTAGCCCTTGCCAATCTTCTTTAGCTCCAGACTTCTTTTAACAATAGGAACAGAAGAAGTGCATCACACCATACATCGAACACCACCCTTGATATTGGGTGTTCTGGTGTTCACCAGTGTCTCTTTAGTAGACTGGTGATGCAACATGATCTCCATGTCTGGAACGTTGTAGGGAAAGTTCTGAAGGGGAGCTTTGGCCTTTCTTCTCATTCCATACACCATCCAAAGGAGATCCATCTTCTTCAGGGCTTCATTGACACCAATGAGAGTTTGTTCCTGTGCCACTGCTTGCATTCTTTATTGTTCTTCTTGTTCTATGGTTTTCTTACTTAGTTCTCAAGACTCACCTTGTGATAAGTGAGGTTGCCTTAAGAGCTGATAAGAGTGCATAGAACCTTGAGTAATAAAGAGAAGCAGGAGGTTTGAGTCTTTGGGAACAGGCTAAGATTGCTTTTATAGGCTATTTTCATTGAAAGTGATGTGATGTCCATTGTGGACGGAACATGTGAAGTCCTGGCTGTCATAAGAGACATTTATAAAAGCTTGTTTGAGAAAATTCTTTAGAAGAGCGAACAATTTAAAAAAAAAACTTTTAGAGAGAATATAAAGAAAATCTTTTTGAAAATAAAAACAAAGAAGTTAAACAGAGAAAAGGAAGAAGATAGAGAGTTTTTGTAAAAGCAAGTATCTGAGAAACTATTAAGATTTGATTATCTTAGGTTTTTACTCATTAAAGAATTAAAGGTTGTTATCAGTTTTTAAGGGTTTTACTAGAAGTCTACTTTCTCAGACATTAAAGTTTTAAGATGAAGTGATGTTACCCAAGGTCTGTTTGTTATCCATCGGATGAAGCAGTGTTATCTGACATTGCTTCTTTGCCTTGAAGACTTTTTCTCCATCTGAGGTCTGCACGTCCTACTTTTGTCTTTTGTCCTTTTCCGCTTCATAGAATTTTTGACCAATCATCTTAACCTTTCTTCAAGAATTGAGATAAACTTTAATGACTTAAGTATCAGTCACCTTAGCATTCTTGACCCACAATTTCAGTAAGTCCATAGAAGTTGCTGAACAGGTTCAGAGAATAGGGATGTTACTAAGTCATGATTATCTTCTCAAGATTTGAGTTAGGTTTAGTGCATATAGTGTTAACTATTTTTATCATTGATGACCCACAATTCCAGTGAGTTCATTTCGAACTTTTCTGAACAGGTTCAGACAATGGAGATGTTATCACTTTAGCAACTATTTCAGACGATGTTGTCTTCACCTTTTCTTCTATTGGTTTTCTTGAGGATGTCTTTAAAAACCTGTTTTTCTGAAACATACACAAACTAAAAATACCTTTTAGTAGCATCTGATATTTAAGTTAATCATTAAACCAATTGTCTTAGATTCTTGATTATATTTTACCAATTTAAAAAATTATTTTATATTTTAGATTTTAGTTGAGTTCATTAAAGGGAACAAATATTAAGTTATAAGATTCATGTTCAGTGTAACTAATCATACAATTTTGATACAGTTGTTACTTGCTTAAGGATGAGATGATTGAAAGACTTAACTATGCATAAATGAAAACACATATAAACAACTCAAACATATAGAAGATATTAAAATTTAAAAGAAAGACACATACCACCAAAAAAATAGAAAGTAAAATGTACACTAAACGTAAAGACATAAATACAGAGACTCAAGAATCAGAACATAAGTGTATCATTGGTCATCAACAGGTTTTTTTTTTTTTCTCATTGCATTGACTTTCTCCTTTTGTGTTTTCAGCATCTGCATTTCTCTTTGATAGAATCTGATTGTTTCTGCCAGCCGTCCGATGCGTTCATTCAACTTCCTTATGTTGTGTCTTTTGAAAATTTCTCTCAAGTTTCGAGGATTACTTAGAGAATCAGATGACTCTATATGGTTCTGAGTTGATGACGGATACTTGTGTTCTTCTTTTATCTTTGCCGGTATCCCCTTAGAATGTTCATATTCATTTATAGTAAACAGGGGTGATTGCTCCTGGTTAAAGAATCTTTCAATAGGAAATCCTTTATACAAAAGGATTTTCATAATCAGTGTAGTATGGGAGAGCGGTTACACGCACTAAGCAGTTATGGAGAGGTGTGCATCGTGCCAGTTATGAGAAACCGGTTGATGATTCAATGATTCACATTGTGCCGTTTCACATTTAATAACTAAACACATAAGACTCTTCATTTACTTAAATAAATGTACACATATATTCATGTAGATAATTCTACTAAACATGTGCAACGATTCAACTTATTCATTCAAGCAAAAAATATGCAACAGAACAATTTATAAACATCAGGCAATATATAACACTTAGCATGTAATCATATATTTTAAACAATTTCAATAAAACAAATCATGCAATAGATAAGTAACTATACTTTAATTTAAATTTAAATTTAGACAGGAAAGGTGTTACCCGTTTGTGATCTAGAAATAGATACACTTTCCTTTTCCAGTTACGTCCTGTGCTTTAGCCTTATGAGTAATGAGTATTGGAAAATGATTTTCCTATTCTCATTATCATTCTTCAGAGTTGCTTCAGCTTGGTGAGATTTCCATCTTCTGAGGATCTACTCCTTCTGCATTTGTTAGATGCTCAACCTGAAGGTGAGCTCTGATACCAATTGTTAGAACCACAGGAAAGACTAGAAGGGGGGTTGAATAGTGTTTTAAACTTTTATAAATACTTTTGGAAATCTTTGATAAAGCAATCGTATGAAACGATCAATGTACAAAACCAATCTTAAGATCAGAGTTAGTTTCAAAACATGCGGAAGATAAGAGGGATAAAGATAGAAAATCTTTCTATTAAACTTAAGATTGTTTTGATCGAAAAGCTTCTCAAAGTATCTTCTGAAGATTGTTACACAGAGTATCTTAAGTACAATTTCTAAAGTACTTCAGCAGACTGAAGACTGTCTGAAGTCTAATTCTGTTTTCTGAACTAAGTTCATTTCAGACTCACTTCAGACACTTACTTTAGAAGTTTTTTTAAGGTACATTCTCTGTGATATCTCAAACGATATGAGAGAGACTTGAGATTTAATTATCTTCAAAGAATTTGTTTGTTTGAAATTGTTTTGTTAAAGTGAATCTGAAAAATACTTTTCAATCCCCAAGGTAAATGCAAAACTGAAAGTAAAAGAGATTAAGGGAAGGAAAAAACTGAGACACAAAAATTATCCTGGTTCACCCACACCCCCGTGAGCTACATCCAGTCCCAGTGGCAAACCACCACTGGCCTTTCCACTATCTGAAACCATAGATACAAGTATTCTTCACAGCCTCTTCAGGCCATCCGAGTATTCTAACGCACACATGGTCTATCGAGTATTCCTCACAGCCTCTCCAGACCGACCGAGTATTCCTCACGGCCTCTCCAGACTGACCGAGTATTTCTTTGTTTTCAACTACCTCTCCAGGCAACCTATGTAGTAGTCTTTTCTACCGAGCCTCTCCAAGCTCTAGACCAAGTGCGCTTTCTTTCACCAAGCCTCTCCAGGCTCTCAGACACTCATTCAAGTGTAGAGTATTACTACTCAACCTAAGTTAGATGTTTGCTAGAACCTCTCAACTCAGATTCTTCTTGTACATAGAGATTATTGAGTACTTACTCAGGATACAGTCATTACAAACTAAATACAAGGATAGACAGTGATACAAGTGTTTGAATTAAGTACAATCCCTGTCTTTTCTATGAGGAATACATCCTCTGAGAGTAGGCTAACTAGGATATGAAATTAAGCTCCAGCCTTATCCTCCAACCATTGGTTTCCATGGGCTACATTATCACCCGTATCATTGGAACACCAAGGTATCTTTAAAGCTTCAAACCATACCCAGTTTGATAGTCATTTGCTCAGCATGGTTGTCTTCAGACCAACAACCAACTTAATTGATCAAACAGATCAACTGAACAACATGACTAACTGACCAATTGGTCAGTAGCCTGATTGATTCGAGAACCAACTCTCTGATCAAACTTTTTTGACATGTTGATGATCCATTTCAGCTCAAGTCAACTCTTGTTAACCATTTGGCACTCAGCCTAGTTAACTCCAATTGTTTGGGCAGTTAATCTAACTCCCACAACTGGTTGGGCAATCATGCCAACTTGGTTGTGTTAACAACAACAACTGGTTGGACCGACCAACATCTTCAAATTCAATCTTGAGGCTATTTATATGTTCTGCTTGAATATAGCCGTTGAAGATGATTCATAATACCGTTGAGCTGATGATGATGTGGCTCATGTAGCCGTTGTGTAATAGCTTCTCAAATGGTTGCTTCTTCTTAAGCAAATAGGTGTACAGACGATCCCGTTCTGACACTTGTTATGAGCTTCTTTGTGAGAGATGTTTCTTGATATAAATCCGCGTATTCTTTCTCTTAAATTTCTTCTGCTTTTGCTTTCTCCTTCAGCTTTCTTCTGCTTTCTTTTGGATTGTATAAATGAGGAAATATCCGTTGAAATACTATCGTTTAGAGATAGCATTGAATCCTCTTTAATCTGTTGTGAGACACGCCTCTGAGGGCTCTGACATGTCTGTCATAGTACAACGTAGGTGCTGCTATAAAACTGCCACTGTTGTTGCTGCGAATGTTGCGTTGCAGAGATTCCTCAGTGGTGTATGGAATTCAAAAGCACCAGGAAAGGTCTCTGTGTTCATTTCCATAAATATGTTTGAGGAGGAAACGTGTAGCAGAGAATGCCTTTTTCTTAGCAATCTTCAGAGAGCAAAAGTCTTCATAGTGTTCAGCAAGTAGTGCCACGTCGGATTTCAGAAGGCCTCAATACTTCAGATGGATTGAGACTTCAGACAGATTGAAACTTCAGACAGCTTCACCACTTCAGACGGGTTGATGCTTCAGACAGCTTCAATACTTCAGACAGGTTGCGTCCTTCAGACAACTTCAATTCTTCATACTGGTTGAAACTTTAGAAGGCTTCTTCCTTATGATAATAGGATTGTAGCTTCATTCTTCTTTGTAACTTTTTCTTCTTTTTCTTCTTCTTCTTCTTCTTCTTCTTCTTCTTCTTGTATCTTCTTCTTGTTCTTCTTCTTCTTCTTGTATCTTCTTCTTCTTCTTGTAACTTCTTCTTCTTCTTCTTCTTGTATCTTCTTCTTCTGAGATAAAGATGTGAATTGTAAGTACTTTATTCAACCATCTTTCTTGCTTGCTTTTGTTTAGTCTTCTAATCCATTCTGGACAGCAGCAGGTGTAGATGCAGTAGGTCTGCGCACACAGATCCTTTTGTTGCAGGTGCAGCAGGCGTTGCAGAAAGTCTTTGCAGTATTTCCTTATTTGTGCAAGACTTTGATCGAGGTAGAAAAGCATGTCTAGCTTTATCTACTGAGATGAGTGTACTCCATTTGATGGAGTGTGCTTTACGCTTTGCAACGTCTCCAAGAGATCATTTCTTGATTCTGACATCTTCATCTTTCAGTCTCAAGACTGCTTTAGATCATCTTCATTGCTGTACTTCAGATAGGTGCATCTTTGAGTCTACACTTCTTCGAGTCTTTAATTCTTCAAGTCTTCGATTCTTCATATAGTCTTCAAGTCTTCAACTTGGTTGTGGATTACTCTTCTTTGGATTTTGCATTTTGTTCTTCTGATCCCGATCTTCTGAATGCGATTCTGATTATCTTCTTCTTCAGATAATAATTCTGACCTGAAACACAGTCAACAAACTAATACCTTTCTCAGTAGAATTTGTTTACAATATAAACTCATTTGTCCTTAATTATTAACATATTCTTATTTGTTAATCATTAATATAATCTTATTTGTTAATCATTAAAACTTAAGGATGTTAAGTCTTATAGTCATGTTTAAATACTTAAACTGATTTATAGACTTCACACATAACACTCTGTTCACTTCTCTTTCTTTTGCTAAACAAATCTGTTTACCCTCTTGTATTTCACTCTTTTTCTTTTGACTCTCTTCTTTTGAAAATGTTTCACTCAACCTCTCTTGGACAATCTTTTCTCTCAATTTATTTTGATCCTCACTAACCTCTCTAGGTGTCAATGGTCTCAAAACAATATTTTTATCTTGGTACATAAAAGAGATTTTATTTGTAAAGCCATCATGGATAGCTTTAGTGTCAAACTGCCATAGCCTCCCAAGAAGTATGTAGCTGGCCTCCATGGGTACCACATCACAAAGCACCTTGTCTTGATATTTTCCTATAGAAAAAGGAATTTCAGCTTGCCTTTTCACGTGCACTTCATCTCCCTCACTAAGCCATTGAAGCTTGTATGGCCTAGGGTGTGGCTGTGTGTCCAAGCCCATCTTGTTCACCAATCTGGAACTAACAACATTAGTGCAACTACCACCATCAATAATGACCAAGCAAATCTTACCATTGATTAAACATCGAGTGTGGAAGATGTTCTCCCTTTGGTTTTCCTCCTTGCCCACGGTTTGGCTTCCTAGAAGTCGCCTAATCATGTAGACTTCTCCCACATCAGCACGTGTATCATCATCACTGGGCTCCTCCCTTTCATCCTCTGATTCGCTTGTGTATTCACCATTGTCCTTAAGAAGAACGGTCTTCTTAGTTGGACACTCATAGGCATAGTGCCCTCTTCCTTGGCACCTGAAACAAGTCACGTCCCTTCCTTTCTTTGCAACCTGTTCAACATTTTTATTAGTGGATTTACCTTGAGGACTGGGCGCTGCATGGCTTGAGGATTCAACCACCTCCTTTTTAATTTTGTCCTTCCAATTTATAGGCAAATTAGTAGAACTCCTCCTGGCAGCCCCTTTTCTTTTTAACTGTTGCTCCACCTGATGAGCCTTATGCAATAGGTCCTCCATCTCCACATACTCCTGTAACTCAACAATGTCTCTAATGTCACTGCTCAAACCATTAAGAAAACGTACCATAGTGATTTCAGGGTCCTCTTCTATGTTGGCTTGAATTTGCAGCATCTCCATCTCCTTATAGTACTCTTCCACTCCTTTACTGCCTTGAGTCAGTTTCTATAATTTCAGCTTCAAGTCACGTTGGAAACTAGAGGGAACATACCGTTTCCTCATAATCCTCTTCATTTCAGCCCAAGTTTCCACCATTGGTTCTTCATTTCTGAATCTTTCCTTCTGTAACTTATTCCACCAAACAAGTGCATAGTCAGAAAATTCAGTAGCAGCAAGCTTTACCTTTTGCACTTCTGTATAAGTGTTACACGCAAAACGGTGTTCAATTTTGAGTTCCCACTCCAGGTAAGCTTCTGGGTCACTCCTCCCTTTGAAGGATGGAATAGTAAACTTGACACCTTGTATTCTTTCTTCATTTCTTGGTGGTCTTTCTTCTTCATCAGGTGGTGGTTTGACCTCCAACTCATCCAACCTAGCATGCAACTCATCATACTGTTTTTTCATTGTCAACTCTAATTGCTGATAAAGAGCAGCAATTTGTGCTTGAAGATCATTATTTTCAACTTTCCTTTCTGCCATGACAAAGAACAAGAAACAAACGTAACAGAGAAAACATAATGTTAACTATTTAGAAACCTCACCACACTCGTGTTTGCACACAAAATTTGGCTTTTTCTATAACGTAACTCTCTTGCCTTTGTCCACTCTATTTCTCTTGAGTTTCTTACCACACCAATGAGGAGAAAAATCAAATGATTCACCACCTGCATGTAGTAAGAAAAAAATAAAACAAGAAAAGCTAAGAAGAAAAATAGTATTTGTTAGGAAAAGAATTCAGAAAATTTCTAATAACCGGAGCTCTGATACCAAATGATATGAACCTTGAGATTCTATTTTGCACGGACCTTAGAAAATTCTGAATAAAAGTCACCTTTCTTTTCAAACAACTTTTCTACTATTTTCAATATTTTTTCTTTTGTTTTCTTTTGTCACATTCTTTTCTTTTTTTTCTTTTTTTTTTCTTTGATTTTCTAATACCCAAATAAAATAAGAATGATAAAAATAAGATAGACGAGTAACAAATAGGAACCTTGCCAAAACAATATTCACCCTTTTGGAAAACTTGAAGAATAATTCACATATAAATCAAGTATAACGTATAGGAAAATGGGTTTTGATCAAAAATAAGAAAACGTAGAGGAAGAAGAAGAGATAAAGGTTGGACGTCACACTTTCAAGACTTGAAAGATAAGTCCTTGAAGATACACACACAAAGGTAAGAACCTTTGATAATCTTCACTCTTGACTAGCAAGAAACTTAGAGAAACACTCTCAAAGTAAGAATCATTTTTCTGCATAAACAATCTAACCTTTCTTGTATGCATGAAGCATGAATTTATAGGAGTTTACAAGGTAAGTTAGGGCTATGCAACCAGCTGCATTACACGCCCAAAATCATCCCTAAAATGCCCCTTACACACTTCTCATGCAACCGTAAACACATTACTAGGAATTAAATAAATTAAGCTAAAAAAACCCAACCTAACTAGGCTTATTTGGTCGCATTTTCTAACCAGATTTTTAGGCACATGTGGCTGCACTATTCTTTCAAATGTAACCATCAAACATGGAGTAAAATGGCTCATGAATTAGCCAATAAGTGGCCTCATATAACAGCCCAAATTCATCAAGTTTTCATTCATTTTGTAACCTTCCAATTCATGATGATGGCCGCCACCTTGAAAGCTCTTCATTCTTCCATTTACTTCCTTGTTGGCACCACTTTGAAGACTCTTTATTCAGCCATGTGCACACATGTTGGCCACCCCCTATGATGACTCATTAGGTTCCCATGTTGCTTCAAAAAGTGGCTAGGTTCATGCGCACCTATCAAACCATTCCCAACGGCTAGTAGACAAAGCATTAAATCCTTGTTTGTAACCACCAGAAACATTATTTCCCTGTCTTTGTAACTCCCTAATTTTATTGAAAGCAAATTAATCTAATAATTCAGCAAAATAAGAGAAAGTGGCCGCCCCACAATTGCCACATGTGGCCGCCCACTATGCCACATCATTTGCCTTGAAGGTGCTTCAACTGGTAGTTGCATTAAATGCAATTATCTCTTCATCAATGGCTCCATCCTCTTCAACCTGAGTGCAATTAATGAACTGAAGACTTTCATTAATGCTTTGCATACTTTGAGATTGGAATTCTTTGATGACAAGTTGTAGTGCCTACTTAGCCTTCCTAACCTGCACCCTTGTCATGGGCCCACCTATCCTGTTGACTGCTTAAGTGATGTCCACATCAGTAAGTGACAGGGTGCCGACGAAAGGAAGAATGAGAGAATTAATTGGTTTAGGCATAAGTTAAGCATGAAACTGTTTAAGGATTAGTTCCAGATTAGACGTAGCCAATGAAGATATTACCAAGAAGACAAGTTTAGGAGTGAAATCGACCTTTAGTTCCCCTTAGTCACCTTGAGGAATAGAGGTATGAGCTGTTGAGCAACAAATTAGGAGATGTTAAAAGTATCGAGCCTAGCTAAGAATAGGAGTGTGATATGGCGTTGGTGTAATTGGAGCAAATTTTGAGGACAAAATTTATTTAAAGGGGGTAGAATTGTAACATCCCCAGCTTTAGACTTAAAGGACGTAACGAAAACCTTAGGCTATGGATTCCAGCCAGGAGAAGTAAGACAAGGGTAAAAAGAGAAATCGGAGTGGGATGTGGAATTAAGTAACAATTGGATATCTAAACTAAGAAGGTTGGGTAATAGGAGATTCTGGAGGAATAACCAAATGGTAAGTCAAACAACTAAAGATTGGACCTGGAAGGAATCAAACCTGGAGTCGGAGGGAAATATAAGATGGTTATGAGTAAGGAAATGAGGTTAGATAAAGAAGAATTAAGTTGAAAGGAAGGGTCAGGAGAAAAAGTTAAGGAGAAGAGCTACATCGAGATTTTAGCCATTAAGTGTGGGAGAATGAGCTTTGCGGTCAAGGGAATTGATTTATCAAGAATTAGAGTGGGGAAGGGTTTAGATGAGAAGAACTAAGTTAGAAGATGGTTTTCATCATGGAGAGGAATTAGGTTTGAGAAGGATAGAATTGAATTGGAGCCAAGAGGGGCACAAACCGAGGTTATTGCTTAATTTTGGGTTTTAGGCCTAATGACCGTGGTGCACTAATTCGGAAATATATAGAGCTAATGGTGTCCAATTAATATTATTCCACTTGCATTAGAAAGCTAAGATCCGAGGCTTCAGTTTGATATGCTATATTATAGTATTCCGAGCTCATTTGAACCCCCAAACATCGACTTTACGCACTCAAACGCGAAGACGCGTCCTGACAGCATGTTTGGGCGCTCAAACGCCCCGATTGCGCGCTCAAGCTCCCGAATGCGTCCAGAATTTTTAAAAACTCAAAACAACCTTCTTCTTCTTCATTTTATCCCTTCCCTTAGGGTTCTAGAGATAGGGAGAAGGGTTTAGAGAGAGAAGGAGCTAGGAGAAGAAGGAGAGCTAGATTGGAGGCTCCTCCACCACCTCTTGAGCTTGGATCTTCAACATCTTCTTCCTTCTCCTCCATTGTTCCTCCATTTCAAGGTGAGTGTGGTTCTCACTCACTTGTATTCTTGATTGTTCTCCTATGTATGCTCCCTATTTTTCCTTCCCTTTCTATTATTGTTGATTAGAGTTGATTTTATGCAAACCTAGGGTGGATTGCTGGATTAATTGAATGTATGACTTTGTTGTTCAAACCCTAGGTTAGAGGAATTAGGAATTTTAAGGAATGTTGGATTGTTGAATGTTGAATGTTGAATTAATTGTTGATTATGCATATGCACATGCTTATGGAAGTATTATTATCCTCATGAAATTATTTACTCATGTTTTATAAAAAAGAAAAGGATTTGGGTCTTAGGACTTCATGTTTTTGAAAGGAAGAATTTTGGGTCTTCTAGACCTCATGTTGAAATTAATGACTTTTGAAACTTTAGACTTCATGTTTGAAAAGAATTATTTTGGGTCCTTGGATTTCATGTTTAAATTGATCATGTTACACACTCAGACTTTTGGTCCCTAGACTCATGTTTCTAAGACTTTGTCTCCGGTCCTTGGATTCATGTTGAAAGAAAGGCAATCACATTTACCTCTAGGACAAGGGGTATATGGGATTCCTCAATTAAAAATAAATCATGCATGTTTGATGATAAAAACTTAATGAGGGTGGCCCTGAACGACGGTCCTTGGTCACAAGGCCGAGCGCACAAAGCACGTGGCAGTGAAAAGACCCCCTGGGTCTTGGGGAATAACAAAACACTTCATAATAAGTATGGTAGATAGATTGGATGTTAGTTTTATTGACATGTTCATTACTTTGCATAATCATTACTGCACATGTGATTGTTATGGAATGATTGTCATTATGAATTCTTTTCTGAGTTGTCTGAGTTATGTTGTAGTGTTGTATATAATGTGTTGCCTCCCCACACATGCACACACTGTTACCTCACTCACTAGGACGTAGTATCATCCCACGATGTGGGAATCTTATTTCAGCTGTGCAGGTCGTGGTTAGACTCTTGGCGGAGCAGTTAAGGACTCAAGTGGAGTAGATGTTAAGATTTGTAATTGTTGATTAATATTTAGAGGATTGATGTACTATAGTTGAGATTCAGTTTGGCCATGGAGGCTTAGATAAGGATTTAAATTGTATTGGTGTTATTATGAACTGTATTGGTATTTTTCTGAGTTTTAGGTCAATTTGTAAAATTGGGAAATGTCCACTTTTCAGGGGAAACTCTGCCGGATTTCTGGTAGGAGTTTATGAACCATAACACTCAAGTGTAGGTTCATTCCCTATGCTTTAGTTCAAAATAAATATTGAAACTTTTGATGTGTGAATTTTGTGGAAGCCTAAGCAAGCGTTGGATTGCTTAAGCATTACGTGAATGTATGTCGATACTTGAAATGCGCGAAATAATTTCATAAATTCGGAATAATGTTTCCAACGAACATTATTCTTGAACTGAGAAATTAGGACGTTACACAGAGCGCTCGACCATGTGACCAAGGACCGTCGTCCAAGGCCACCTACGATTAAATCTTATTAACAATGAATATTCATACATGAGTCGTTTTTAGATTGAGGACCTCCATCTCTCTCTTGGCCATGAGTTTGATGTGGTTACCCCGTTGTTATTACAATTAATTGCCCGAAGGCCTGTGATTGTCCAGAGACTTTTTGATAGGCCGAAAGCTCTATGATAGTCCAAGGACCCTTATAATATGTTCAACGATGGCCAAAAGTGCATGAATGCTCAAGCATACAGTCAATATATTCATCAGTACAAAATCCCCAAATTTCCTACCCTAGGGTTTTGAATACAAACACATACAACCAATAAATCCAACAATCCACCCTAGTTTTGTTTATAATCAATCACATTCAACAATAAAAGCAAGGGAAGTAAGAATAGGGATCATGCATATGTTATCATTTAATAATGAAAAGGAGTGCAAAACCGCACTCACCTAAAATAGGGAAGAAATGGAAGGAGGAGGGTAGTGGAGAAGCCTTCAAACTAGCTCTTCCGTTAGGGCCACAGGAAACACTAGAAGGGGGGGTTGAATAGTATTTTAATAATCTTTACAGACTTTTGGAAAACCTTTCAAAACAAGCAAAACCGATTTTAAAATATTTGATCAAACTTCTGAAACTGGGAAGTTCAGCAACTTGTTGATGCAACTCGGAAGGTTGAATAAACCCTTTCTAAAATTATTTTCCCTTAAAAGAAAAGACTCTTTTCTGCTAAGATTAATAAAACGAATTTTCTTTAACCCTCCTTTGTTAGTTTAAAACAGATAACAGCGGAAAGTAAAGAGGTAAGGGAAGAGAGAACTTAACACAAAGATTTATACTGGTTCACCCACTAACCCAGTGAGCTACATCCAGTCCCAGGGCAAAACTCCACTGGATTTTCACTAATCCCGCAAGATTACAAGTATTCTTTTACCCCAGCCTCTCCAGGCTTAACAACGAGTATTCTTTGCACACCTGGCCTCTCCAGGCCCAACAAGTATTCTTTGTTTTCAACTGCCTCTCCAGGCAACACATGCAGTATTCTTGGCACACCTGGCCTCTCCAGGCCCAACAAGTATTCTTTGTATTCAACTGCCTCTCTAGGCAACACATGCAGTATTCTTTGCATACCTGGCCTCTCCAGGCCCAACGAGTATTCTTTGTTTTCAACTGCCTCTCCAGGCAACACATGCAGTATTCTTTTACAGACAAGCCTCTCCAGGCTCAACGAGTATTCTTTGTTTTCAACTACCTCTCTAGGCAACACATGCAATATTCTTTTACAGACAAGCCTCTCCAGGCTCAACGAGTATTCTTTTACAGTCAAGCCTCTCCAGGCTCAAACGAGTATTCTTTATTCCACCAAGCCTCTTCAGGCTCTCAGACACATAAAAGTGTTTACAACATAAAGTTTAAGTTTCCTAGAAACTTAAACTAATGTTCATCTTGTACAGAGGGGTTACTGAGTACTACTCAGGATACATCAAGTGAATTCTAAGTACAAGGATATACAGAGATACAAGTGTATGAATTATGCTCTATATCTACTCTGTATCTAATAAGCAGAAAACCGCTTCTTCATCTAAGGAGAGTTGGCTTGATAATATTTCATATGAGCTTCTACCAATTCTCTCATGGCCGTTGTTCCTGAGTTGGGCAATATTTCTGTTAATGCTACCTTGGGCTTCAATGCAACCAATCTTCATAATCCTTCATTGAGGCTATTTATATGTTCTGAAAATATAGCCGTTGAAGATTACGTAGTTTACCGTTGAGAACAAATTATTAATGCTCTTAGAGCCGTTGTGAAATAACTTCTCGTTCGGTAGCTTCTGATCTTAAGCAGATTAGGTGTGCAGATGAATTAGTTTTGACACACAGCAGGTAGGCTCTTAATCTTGCTTTTGTTTGAGAGATATTCTTTGTTCTTTAGCAGGTTGACATCCTTTTCTCTCTATGCTTCTTTCTTTGTCTTTTCTAGAAGTGTAAGGAGGCAGGACGCTAAGATCCGTTAGACTTCTCCTTTGTCCCGTTGTGAGTTCAGCTTTTCTTCTCACTTGAGGTGCACACACCTGATAACGTATTGTAGAGATGGTACAGAGTAGGTGTTTGCAGCAGCGTTGACTCTATCTCTGACCTCTATTTGATTTTCTGCAGTAGGCTTCCTCTTTTGTGATGGGAAATGAAGTTGTGCTAGAAGGCCTTTGTTTTTCTTTGTACCAAATCAGTTTCACCTTTAATATTTACTGAGACTTGAGTCTTTTATTGTATCATTCAAATTGACTCACAAATCTTCAGAGAGTAGCATGACGTCTCTAGCTTCTTCTTCTTCAGAGTGTTTGAAATGTGACAAGTGCCAATTATATGATTTATTCTTGTATTTTTACTGCACTTATCAAGGGTAAAATAGTAATTTATGCCCCAAAAATAATCCCTTTTTATTAACAATTGAAATAATTGTGTTTATTTAATTTGAATTTGAATTTGATGCTATTTTAATAGAAAATCTGTTGATTTTGCAGATTTATGAGAGAGATTTAAAAGAGAAAAGAAGATAGCATTATTTGAGGATAGGATCTGCAGATTTGAAGTTTAAATGAGAGCAAATAAAGATAAGATCAACAACCATTTAAACAAAGATTCTGCAGATAACTTCCCCAATTTAAATTCAAAGTCAAGATAAAAACATAATCAAGCCAAAAAAAGGGAAACAAGGAAAGCCAAGCAAACAAGGATAAGATCAGGAAGAAATCAAGTTGTTCAAAGAGGAAACAGAGAAGTTTGGAACGTGTTCCACGCTCCACCTGCGCTAAGCGCGGGTTGGAGTGCATCATTCTGTAATCCACGCTTAACTTGCGCTGAGCGCAAGTGAAGCGCAGCTACACAGATTAGTTTTCATGTTCAATTTCAAAACAGATTCCTTCCAGATTTCAGATAGCCTTCCTTCATCTATAAATAGGACCTTCTGCAAAGATCAATGGAGCTTTTGGAGTGTTAGAGTTTAGGGCTCAAAGTTCCAGTGGAGACACCGAAGGGCTGCCAAGATAGCAACGCTAGGATTGAAGAAAAGTGTGACAGTTTCTTCATTGGTCTGTAATGGCTACCATGCGTAGCTAAAATTTGCAATAGGATTGGATGTAGTTGATTCAATCCCCAACTGTATGTGAATTCTCTTTATTGTTTATGAATCCCTATTCTATGATATCGGTACTTTTATACTTTGCTTAATGCGTAGCTTCTGCCTGTGTGCCGGAGTTATAGGTTGCTTTTATAAAATACATTAGAAAAAGGTTTTGTGAATTCAATAGCGAGTTTGGGGGAACCGATACGTATGAAACTTGAACTCTGATTGGTAAAAGTACTCATAGTAGTCGCTATAGGATTATAGGATGAATTGATAGTGTTAACGAACGAAAAAATAGAGCAATCAAGCCGGGGTGATTTGTCGCCTGGGAGAACCCGCATGGATTATCTTCGAGTATTTTGCTACTGGTGACTCGGGGTAAAATAATATAGTTTGGCTAGGGTATCATAGAAATATATTCATAAATAATCTTGAAGTTCACATATAAAAGGGGTGCGATTATACGAAGTTCAATCCTAATCCAAGTAACGCTATCTTACTCTACTCTACTCTTCATATTTCCTTTTATGCATTTAATTTCCGCAATACAAACATCAAATATCGTTTCTTACTTGATAGTCTGATCACTAATCATTACGAGTTGAACCGTTCCCTGTGGATACGATACTTTTTACTTACTATTATACTGCTGGAATTTTGGTACGCTTGCCTAAATCCCATCAAAATGCCACGTCATCAGCGAGTATGTGTTCAGTAGGTTCAACTTCATTGTGCACTTACTTTCAAAAGGTTGATTAGCTCCAGCATAATTTATATCTTCAGCATGGAGAAGCTTTCATCAAGTCAACTTCATGGGTAACCAGGGGAGGCCCGGGAATTTCTCCAACAACAACAATCAATACTCACAAGGATGGAGAAATAACCAAAACAACTCTGGATGGGGGCAGAATTGAGGGAACAGACAGACACCATACCAGCAGCAACAACCATCTACCCATGACAGATTGAACAGGTTGGAAGAGAAGATTGATGCCTTCTTATAAGGATTCGATGGATTCAGGAAGAACATAGAAGCATCAATCAAATCATTGGAAAGCCAAATGGGCCAATTAGCAACAGAGATGGCAGAACACAAGAATGACCACTTTACAGCAAACATTCAGACTAATCCAAAGGAGCACTTCAACTTGATTGCTACTGATGGTAACATTACAGAGGAAAGTGACATAGAAGAAAACATCACGTTTGAAGAGCAAGTGCCCACAGAAGAGATTGTCGAAAAGAGTGTTCAACAAGAGGAAAAGGAAGAAGCAGTGCAAGAAGAATAAGAACAACCAGAAGAGGTCTACACCACAGGTAAGTCACTTGACCCAGGTAAGTTCACTGTACCACTTTCTATTGGTAATCAACCAGCTACATATGCTTTGTTGGATCTTGCGGCGAGCATCAATTTGATGTCGCTATCATATTTTAACAAGTTGGGAATTTTGAAGGTCAAGCCTGCCAACGTGAAGTTACTGCTTGCAAATAAGTCCACCCAGAGTCCATATGGGATAATTGAAGACTTACCAATCAAAGTGGACAAATTTGTATATGCTGTTGACTTCTACATTGCAGAGACGGAAGAGGAGGATACTGATGTCCCCTTAATTTTAGGCAGACCCTTCATGAAAGCTGCCAAGGCAATAATGGATGTTGATCGGGGAAAATACCAAATCAGCTCTAAAGATGAAAGCATTGTGTTTCATATTGGTACAGGAATCCCCAAAGTACAAAAAACTCCAGAAAAATTAAAAATAGATCCTACTGATGGAATCTATCAATTTCAATCACAGCTGCCCAAAGTAAGAAAGAAAGAAGCTCCTCCAGATATTGTGGAGCAAAAGAAGAAAAAGGTTTCTGGATTTCTGAGGAAACCAAGAATGAGAGTGAAGCATCCAGATTCAATCATGGAGTTCAGATTTAAAAAGAGAAAAAGATCAACATCAGATACAGAAGAAGACAATGACGAGAGTGATGAGAAAACAAGAAATTGGCATGGAGGATGGGAACTAAAAGGAAGAAATGGAACAGAGTCAACCATCATCCTCCAATTGAGGCCACCATAAGTGAATCAGGCGTCGAGCTATAAGACGTTAAACAAGCGCTTCCTGGGAGGCAACCCAGTATTTTTGTTTTAATTTTTCTTTGATTTTTGTTTTTGTTTTGTTTTTAAAATTTTTTAGAGTCAATACGTGCGTAGAATAAGAAATTGTTGGGAATTGGATTGATTTTAGTAAGGAAAGGATGAGAAACACTTAAAGTTAGGAAGTAGCAGAAAATAGAAACTGGAATTTCAATTCTGTTTTCTGCGCTTCACTTGCGCTCAGTGCAAGTGAAGCGCAGATTTTACAATTTGCCTCTATTTTCTGCGCGTGAAGCGACGCGGATCACTTCATATTCTATGAAGCACGCGCTCCATATTCGCTGAGCGAAAGTGGAGCGCGCACTCCCGCTTCAGGATTTATTTGATTCCTGGAGCGAGGGAAGGTCATTTCAACCTTCCCTCAACTCCCAAACCTAGATTTTCTCTGAGATTCTGACCTTTCCTCGACCTTTTTACTTCCAAACCTTTTTACTTTCAGTTTTTGACGCTATACCAGGTATGTTTTTATTGTTTTAGTCATTTTGCACCGATTAAAATTTTCAGTTTTTCATTTATTTGAGCAAAACCTTAGGATAGAAAACTTAGGCTCTTAGGACCCTTTAAATTAGAAAAATTTGTCAATAGAGTCTTAGTTTAGTCTGCTTGTTACTATGGTATGCATGATGGTGTGTTTTGATATGTTTAGGTGGTGGTTTTTGAAGTGCTCAATGATTTGTTGCAAGTTATTCTTTTTTGGTGCATATGTGCTCAGTTTGTTCCATATTTTTGCATGACCATATTTGAATAATTGTGCCCTATTGCATTTTGATGACAACGTGATTTTTTGAGCTTAATGTTGTTACTATGCCCTGTTTTAAAATTAATTAGGACTTGCTTTAATTGATCACTTTAGAATGCCCTTAATAAAATAATTAATTGGCATTGGGTAACATAAAAATCAAGATTTTTGTGCACCAGTGCTTGATTGGATGACTGCTCTGATTTCTGATTTAAATTGGCCACTTATTTCATTAATTATGAGTCAGTCTATTTTTAGCATAAAAATAATCTTGGTTTGATTTTGTTTCGCAGATGGCCCGCACTAAGGTAGTTAAAGCAGCAGGCATCTCCAGTAGAGGCAAGGGGGTGCCAAGAGAGCAAGAGAGGCACCCTAAGAGGACCCAGAGTTTGATGCTCACAGATTCAAGGACACTAAATCCTCAGAAGCTTACAGTTCACTGATGAACTGTAATTTCATCAAGGCGAGGCCAGTGGCTTTGCAGCCTAGCGAATATGAGGACTTTAGAGCTGAGATACACAGGAGGAACTGGGTCCGCCTCAGCCGCCCAGACTCACACTTTGACCCTGACATCGTTAGGGAGTTCTATGCCAATACCATAGGAGATCATGGCATTGATGTGAGGCGGCAGTCTTATGTCCAAAGGTGTGTGGTTCCTTATGATCGCGATGCGATCAACGCACTTTTACAGTTCCCAAGGGTTGAGGATAGAAGACTCATGGCGTGTCAGCACCATAGGAGGATGAGGGTTGTGGGGGTCTATGGGAATGATCCCCTAGATACTCAGACTGTAGAGAGACTATGCCTGCAGGGACGTTCCTTTGAGAGGAATGTCTATAGTCATGCTGCTCACATTTACAGGCGCGACATGAGGGACAGAGCGCGGATGTGGACAGTGTTGGTGTTGGCTAACATCTAGCCCATCAACCATGTGTCAGACGTCACCATGCCAGTAGCCCACCTCATCTACAGCATCATCACTGGCGCAGACATAGATATCGCCAGAGTCATCACACAGAAGATAGCAGACTTTATATCTTCTATGGGACGCCGCAGTGCCAACTCCAGGATCAGTTTGGGCTTTCCTTCGCTTATCACGACCCTCTGCAGTTCTAGGGGTGTTAATGTGTTCCCCTCGGTTCGCATCATGAACACCATGACTAGAGGGTATATAACAACCAACTGCATCCCGGAGGAGGAGGATGAAGAGGAGGAGGAGCAGCAGCCACAGGCACCACCAGCAGAGGCAGATCCTTCTATTCCTTTCTGGGCTCAGCATTTGATGGCTCAGAAGTCTTCTCTCCATAGACAGTCACTCCATCTTCAGGAGTATCACTACTTGACTCGCCTAGACCCGTATCCAGGCATGACACCGGATCAGTTTAGAGATTATGCACAGTGGCCTGGGGACAGGCCTATTCCTCCGAGAGAGGGTGAAGCAGCTGCAGATGGAGCTGAGGATGCTGAGCCTGACCACATGGACCATGAGGACTGATTTTTTTTTTGTGCTTTTCTTTCTTTTCTTTTTCTTTTCATTTTTCTCTTTTATTTTCTTTCTTTTTATTTTCTTTTGATCATTCTGGATATGTACTGTACATATACCTCACTGATACATTATATTGTTATGCAATGCATTTTCAGCATTTTCTTTCTTTTAGGATTTTTAGGATTTTTCAAAAACTTTTAGGATTTTAGGAATTAGGGATTTAAGGGTAAATTTTTCAAAATTCTCTGAAATTCCGCAGTTTAACTAAACAGATTAGGAAAGAAGAAAGGGTTTTGTGATTAATTCCATAATCAGTTAGGACTAGGATATTTCTCAGGAGAACCTATCAGGGTAGTTTATTAAAACCAGTAAGTGTTTTATCAAGGAATGTAGCCAAAAAGTCGGTGAGTTGTGAGTCCAAACACTTCAATTGAGAGTTCTTCACCGATGTTTGTCAATTGTTATTGATTGAGTTTTTGGATTTTACTCTGTTCATGGAAAATATGGAAGTGACAAAGGCAATTTTTGTATTTAAATTATTTGCTTAGTGCCAACAGGCCAACCCTTGATAAAATTTTCCAATTTTTTGGTAACCCATTTGAGCTTTAATGTTTTTTTTTCTTATGCACCCCAGCCATAATTGATGTCTACATCCTATCCCTTACACACTTGGGATAGAGAGCAATGTGCAACTTGATATAATGGGAAGAAAAGGTTGGCGATTTGAAAGTCAAGAAATATAAAGAGCATGCACAAGAAAGCAAAAGAACATCACTCCCTCAAAAATCAAAAAGAAAAAGTGCATCAATTAAATAAGTTGGGGGGAGTGCATCTTCAAACAAAGAAAGAGGCCAGATAAAATAAGACAAATCAAGAATGAGATGGAGAATGGAGAGAAGTTCCAAGTTCAAGAAAAATCAAAAGATGCTCTCTATTCTAAGTGTTCTTTTCTTATCCAGAAAAACCATGATTTCTTGATAACCCAGCCTCATTGCAACCAAGAAAAGACCTTTTGATCCATATTAACCATGTGCGTGTTTAGAATCTAGAAACAACTATCAATTCTAGTTGTTCAACTGTGGTGGAAAAATTGAGGGAAACACTTACCCGTAAGCATGAGAGAATTCCTTGGTTTATCATTTATTGATTTAATTGCTATTTTTGAGAAAGTTTAACTGAATTATTGTATCATGTTCTAATATTTGGAAAGTGACTTCTGCCTAATAAAAAGATGTTAAAAATTTATCCTTATTTCTGAGAATTGTAACAGGGGGATTGAATCCATTTTTGATTGCAGAAAGGTCTCTTGCTTGAGGACAAGCAAGAAGTTAAGTTGGGGGTATTTGATAAGTGCCAATTATATGATTTATTCTTGTATTTTTACTGCACTTATCAAGGATAAAATAGTAATTTATGCCCCAAAAATAATCCCTTTTATTAATAATTGTAATAATTGTGTTTATTTAATTTGAAATTGATGCTATTTTAATAGAAAATCTATTGATTTTGCAGATTTATGAGAGAGATTTAAAAGAGAGAAGAAGATAGCATTATTTGAGGATAGGATCTGCAGATTTGAAGTTTAAATGAGAGCAAATAAAGATAAGATCAACAGCCATTTAAACAAGGTTTCTGCGGATAACTTCCCCAATTTAAATTCAAAGTCAAGATAAACACATAATCAAGCCAAAAAGAGGGAAACAAGGAAAGCCAAGCAAACAAGGATAAGATCAGGAAGAAATCAAGCTGTTAAAAGAGGAAATAGAGAAGTCTGGAACGTGTTCCACGCTCCACCTGCGCTAAGTGCGGGTTGGAGCGCATCATTCTGTAATCCACGAGCGCAACTACACGGATTAGTTTTCAAGTTCAATTACAAAACATATTCCTTCCAGATTTCATATAGCCTTCCTTCATCTATAAATAGGACCTTTTGCAAAGATCAATGGAGCTTTCGGAGAGTTAGAGTTTAGGGCTCAAAGTTCCAGTGGAGACACCGAAGGGCTGCCTAGCTTATACTTTCATACTTTGCTTAATGCGTAGCTTCCGCCTGTGTGCCGGAGTTATAGGTTGCTTTTATAAAATACATTGGAAAATGGTTTTGTGAATTCAATAGCGAGTTTGGGGTAATCGATACGTAGGAAACTTGAACTCTGATTGGTAAAAGTACTCATAGTAATCACTATAGGAATATAGGATGAATTGATAGTGTTAACGAATGGAAAAATAGAGCAATCAAGTCGGGGTGATTTGTCGCCTGGGAGAACCCGCATGGATTATCTTCGAGTATTTTGCTACTGGTGACTCGGGGTAAAATAATATAGTTTGGCTAGGGTATCATAGAAATATATTCATAAATAATCTTAAGGTTCACATATAAAAGGGGTGCGATGATACGAAGTTTAATCCTGATCCAAGTAACGCTATCTTACTCTACTCTACTCTTCATATTTCCTTTTATGCATTTAATTTCCGCAATACAAACATCAAATACCGTTTCTTACTTGATAGTCTGATCACTAATCATTACGAGTTGAACCGTTCCCTGTGGATACAATACTCTTTACTTACTATTATACTGCTGGAAGGAATTTTGGTACGCTTGACTAAATCCCATCAAAATGCCACGTCATCAACGAGTATGTGTTCAGTAGGTTCAACTTCATTGCGCACATACTTTCAGAAGGTTGATTAGCTCCAGCACAATTTATTTCTTCAGCATGGAGACGCTTTCATCAAGTTCCTTCCTTCAGCAAATTGCTTCTTCTTTTCTTTAGATGGTTGTTGCCTTGTTCTTCCTTGTTCTTTGTGATCTTCCATGAGCATTAAGTTTATCTTCATTTCAGATTTGCTCGTTTGTTCTTCTTTTCTTCGGTAGCTTGCTTCAAACAGAAATTTATTCTTCATTTGCTTTGAGTTCTTCTTCTTCTTTGGTAGCTCTTCTTTTCTTCGGTAGCTTGCTCAAACATAATTCTTCATTACTCTGAGTTCTTCTTCTGATTGTTGATCTCTGATGGTTTTCCTCTTCTTCTCTTTGTTGATCTTCTTCTTCTTAACCGATTCTTGCCACAGATTCTTGCTTCTTCAGTTCAGCAGGTTGATCTTCTTCTGAGAGTTGCTTCTTCAGGATTCCTGAAATGCAAAAGATAATACCTTTCTTAGTAGAACCTATATCTATACAATCTAATTTGTTAATCATTAAAACTAAGGATAATGAGTCTTGATTCTAATTTCAATTTCTTAAATTAATTATGAGACTCGACATTCCCCCCCTTTTTAATGATGACAAATTAGTTATGACTAACAAATTCAAGACTTTAAAATTGAAAATTTTTCTTATTCTTGTTATTCTTTTTCAGATAACTCCCCCTGTTTATATTACTCCCCCTGAGAAAAACATTTTTCTTCTGATAAAAGTTTTAGTTATTTTTTATTATGTTTCTGAAAAAAAAACGTTTCTGCTTCTTATTTGTTCTTATTTGTTAGTTATATTTCTCCCCCTTTTGTCATTAATTAAAAAGGTTAGATGAGATAATACTATTCAAACAAAGTATTTTTTAGCAGAGCAAGTTCACACAGAATTTATCAAGGCAAGAGCAGATACGTGCATTCCAGAAATTTTCATGTATTAATAAAATGTGAAAATTTGTTTCAAATACACGAAGATAAAATCAGAAACAACATTGATAATAGGCTTCTTTCAGGTAAAGGGCTTTCATTGAGTCCATCTTTAGCAGCAGCTCCTTTCTCAGCCTACAACCTCAGTAATGCCTCCTGAACCTTATTAGGTTTCAAACAATCATTCTCTGGACGTAATCTTTTTCTTCATTAAGCTCGTGGGGGATCTCTTCTGTTTCCACAGAATTTCGACCATCAATCCCTGCAACAGCTGAAGCTGCTTTAAGGAGACTAGGTCGTCTGTAACTGCACATATCTACAACAAGCACACCATGGTGCAACAGGATCTTCATGATCAGGAGGTCAAGCAAAACCTGATGGTTAATTGCTCCACAGCATCTTGATCATTGCATACAGAATGACCCAAGGAAGATTAATCTTCTTCTTCTGAAGAATCTTAATAACACAAAAGCGCATTAATGTTCCTTCTGCCTTTACACCGAGCACCTGTTCTAGATTAGCAGTGTCAACATGAATTTCTTGCCCCATTACATGAGCTTTCAGATAGACTCTTCTATTTTCAGCACCTTCTATCATTGTACTCTAAAACACATGAACATTGGCCTCATCCCATTTGAGAAGACAAGATAAGCTTGAGGGGGATGAAGTTATCCCGAGAGTTCTTGTGAATATAAAGGCCTTTGAGAGATGTGACAACAGAGAAAAGCAGAGAGATGTAAATCTTTTTGGTTGATTCTTCATGCAACATGTATAGGTTCAGATAGCATTAATGATGACAGATGTAGGCTTAGCACAGACATAGGGACTAGTGCATCGTGCAGAAAGAAGTGGACAAATGAAGCACCAATAGTCTTGGGAAACCCGATCATCAATGATAGAATCAGTTTTCAATACACAGTTTTTCAAATTCTTTTATAAATATACTAGTAAGGACTTGTCTTTTCAAATATTTTTAAAATGAAAATAATTTTTCAGTAGGGAAGTTCTAAAAGACAAGGAGTTTTTTTTTAAGATATTTTTAACACAAATTTACTTAACTGTAGAGATGAAACGATATTACCAGTACAAATACTTTAGTATCTTATGTTGATGGCGTGTATCTGCTGAGACTCAACATTGTCTCCAAAGACATCTTTACTGCTTCTGTTGATTATCCTTACAAGTTCTCTTCCACGCTTGTTTTGGTTTCCATCTGGATCTTCTTCCTCCGCATTTGTTAGATGCTTAACCCAGGGTTAAGCTCTGATACCAACTGTTAGGGCCACAGGAAACACTAGAAAGAGGGGTTGAATAGTGTTTTAATAATCTTTACAGATTTTTGGAAAACCTTTCAAAACAAGCAAAACCGATTTGAAAATATTTGATCAACCTTCCAAAACTGGGAAGTTCAGCAACTTGCTGATGCAACTCGAAAGGTTGAATAAACCCTTTCTAAAATTATTTTCCCTTCAAAGAAAAGACTATTTTCTGCTAAGATTAATAAAACGACTTTTCTTTAACCTTCCATTGTAAGTTTAAAACAGATATCAGCGAGAAGTAAAGAGGTAGGGGAAGAGAGAACTTAACACAAAGATTTATACTGGTTCACCCACTAACCCAGTGAGCTAGATCCAGTCCCAGGGCAAACTCCACTGGATTTTCACTAATCCCGCAAGATTACAAGTATTCTTTTACCCCAGCCTCTCCAGGCTTAACAACGAGTATACTTTGCACACCTGGCCTCTCCAGTCCCAACAAGTATTCTTTGTTTTCAACTGCCTCTCCAGGCAACAAATGCAGTATTCTTTGCACACTTGGCCTCTCCAGGCCCAACAAGTATTCTTTGTTTTCAACTGCCTCTCCAGGCTGAACCAAGTATTCTTTGCACACCTTGTCTCTCCAGGCCAAACGAGTATTCTTTGTTTTCAACTGCCTCTCCAGGAAACACATGCAGTATTCTTTTACAGACAAGCCTCTCTAGGCTCAATAAGTATTCTTTGTTTTCAACTGCCTCTCCAGGCAACACATGCAGTATTCTTTTACAGACAAGCCTCTCCAGGCTCAACGAGTATTCTTTTACAGTCAAGCCTTTCCAGGCTCAAACGAGTATTCTTTATTCCACCAAGCCTCTCCAGGCTCTCAGACACATAAAAGTGTTTACCACATAAAGTTTAAGTTTCCTAGAAACTTAAACTAATGTTCATCTTGTACAAAGGGGTTACTGAGTACTACTCAGGATACATAAAGTGAATTCTAAGTATAAGGATATACAGAGATACAAGTGTATGAATTATGCTCCATATCTACTTTGTATCTAATAAGCAGAAAACTACTTCTTCATCTAAGGAGAGTTGGCTTGATAATATTTCATATGAGCTTCTACCAATTCTCTCATGGGCGTTGTCCCTGAGTTGGGCAATATTTCTGTTAATGCTGCCTTGAGCTTCAATGTCGCCAATCTTCATAATCCTTCATTGAGGCTTTTTATATGTTCTGAAAATATAGCCGTTAAAGATTGCTTGGTTTACTGTTGAGAAGAAATGATTAATGCTCTTAGAGCCGTTGTGAAATAACTTGTCGTTCGGTAGCTTCTGATCTTAAGCAGATTAGGTGTGTAGATGAATTAGTTCTGACACACAGCAGATAGGCTCTTAATCTTGCTTTTGTTTGAGAGATATTCTTTGTTCTTCAGAAGGTTGATATCATTTTCTCTTTATTCTTCTTTCTTTCTCTTTTCTGTGAGTGTAAGCAGGCAGGACGCTAAGATCCGTTAGACTTCTCCTTTGTCCCATTGTGAGTTCAGATTTTCTTCTCACTTGAGGTGCACACCTCTGATAGCGTATTGCAGAGATGGTACAGAGTAGGTGTTGCAGCAGCGCTGACTCTATCTCTGACGTCTATTTGCTTTTCTGCAGTAGGCTTCCTCTTTTGTGACGGGAAATGAAGCTGTGCCCGGAGGCCTTTGTTTTTCTTTGCACCAAATCAACTTCACCTTTAATATTTACTGAGACTTGAGTCTTTTAATGTATCATTCAAATTGACTCACAAGACTTCAGAGAGTAGCATGACGTCTCTGGCTTCTTCTTCTTCAGAGTGTTTGAAATGCCACGTCATCAGCGAGTATGTGTTCAGTAGGTTCAACTTCATTGTGCACATACTTTCAGAAGGTTGATTAGCTCCAGCACAATTTAGTTCTTCATCATGGAGATGCTTTGATCAAGTTCCTTCCTTTAGCAAATTGCTTCTTCTTTTCTTTAGATAGTTGTTGCTTTATTCTTCCTTGTTCTTTGTTATCTTCCATGAGCATTAAGTTTATCTTCATTTCAGCTTTGCTCGTTTGTTCTTCTTCTCTTCAGGAGCTTTCTTCAAAAAAAAAATTTATTCTTCATTTGCTCTGAGTTCTTCTTCTTCTTCGGTAGCTCTTCTTTTCTTCGGTAGCTTGCTCAAACATAATACTTCATGGCTCTGAGTTCTTCTTCTTCTTTGGTAGCTCTTCTTTTCTTCGGTAGCTTGCTCAAACATAATTCTTCATTGCTCTGAGTTCTTCTTCTGATTGTTGATCTCTGATGGTTTTCCTCTTCTTCTCTTTGTTGATCTTCTTCTTCTTAACTGATTCTTGCCACAGATTTTTGCTTCTTCAGTTCAGCAGGTTGATCTTCTTCTGAGAGTTGCTTCTTCAGGATTCCTGAAATACAAAAGATAATACCTTTCTCAATAGAACCTATATCTATACAATCTAATTTGTTAATCATTAAAACTAAGGATAATGAGTCTTGATTCTAATTTCAATTTCTTAAATTAATTCGGAGACTCAACATCTTCTTCCTCTTCTAGCTCCTTCTCTCTCTAAGTCCTTCCCTCTCTCTAGAATCCATAAATGTGATAATAAATGAGGGAGAGGGTTAGGGTTCACGGTTTTAAAAAACAGAAATCGTGTGCACTCGCTCAAGCGAGGGATTGCTCGCTTGAGTGTGCCTGAGAGTTTCCTGATACTGCAGGGCTTTACTCGGGTGGGCCTGAGAGACCTCTTTGCTAGCTTGAGCGAGCATCAACTCAGAGAGCACCCCTGATGTTGCAAGTCCTTAGTTTGATAATATTTATTATATTTAAAAGTTAGATTAAAATGATATCACTAATTTGTGAATATTTTTTAAAATTATATACACAATAAAATTAAGTTTTCATTATTTAACCGAATAGGATATATGATTTATTACATATACCATAATATGAAGATATAAATAATATATTAAATAGTAACCGAGATCATATTTTCTAATTAAAATATTTTTTGTTGAATCCAAACATTTTTTTAGTAATAAAAGATTATCTGGTAACTTAGTACATGTTTGGATGATGTATCCAAATGCTTCAAATATGTGAGACATTTTCTTTAGAAAAAAATCAAACAATATTCGCTTTGGAGTGTTATTAAAAAAATAAAAAGTTTCATATATATGACAACATGACATCAACTTATTGGTTTTGTAGTTCATAGTCAAACGTGTAAAAGGTTTGGGATTCTGACATTCATGCATTGGTATTTGCCATTTGGAAACTTTTTCGTGGTCAAGTGGGACGTCAAAATCGTCAATGAATACATAGTCTATGAAGTAATAAAATAACTCTCATATTTCAGATTTATATGACAAAATTTGTATTCATAAAGTTTTTTTTGTTAACTTCTCACAAAGTCATACTATGATAACTGAAAAATTGTAATGTTAAAGTTAGAAGTAAATAAATGCCATTCGAAAGATTTTTTCCAAAGGTTCTTTTAGTTGGTTCAAGAGTCACACATTATAGGGGATATATATTTCTCTGTATAAATTCAAGGAAATATAGTGATGTCCACTTATAAATAGAGTTTAGGTGAGAGGTTTATTTCTGAATTATTTTTTTCCAATCGTTTCGTTGATTTGAACATATGGAAGTGAGTCTAAGTCTAAAAAGATAGGTTAGGTTGCAAACAAATCAGAAAATATTTTCCCAATCCCTTTAATTAATGTAGGGAAACTTTCTGTGGGGTGGTTTTGCTTTATAAAGTCATCGCTAAGTTACTTGTCATCCTGGCATGCAACCTCATTTGCAAAGTAGGCTAAACAAGTCATTTAGACATTTCAAGGTATAAGAGAAAAAATGGCACTTCCCTCAGTGGATTTTTACAAGGTTAGAAATGTGTCTGCAACACGTGATAGTTGGGTAATAAAGGTTTTTATTAACCGTATTTGGTATGTGACGCATGAATATAACCCGAAAGACTTTCTATCTCTTGAAATGTTGGGCATAGATTCACAGGTGAGTCTACGGTTTTTATTTGGTTTTTTTAAAGAGATGTTGTCCAATGTGTTGAGATTAGTTATTTTTAGCTTTTTTCCAGAAGAGGTTCAAGGGTTATATTGAGGTTGTGGAATTGATTTTTTTGTGAAATTATTTCTTTCTTACAGGGCTCCAAGACTCAGCTCACGTTGTACAAGTACTTGATGAGTGTAATGCAAGTCGCCATTCGTGAGGGGAAAGTTTATGCGATTAAAAAATTTTCAATGATTCCTAATGGTGGACGTTTTAGGGCTACAAGGCATAACTATAGAATTGTCTTACAACGAAGGACTTTAATTACAAGGGTTGAGTGTGATATGCTCATGAATACGGGGCTTGCGCCTTTAACTACATCTGCAATGTGGGTGAGTAGGTTCCCAATACCATATACAATGCATTTACTTATCTGCTAGTCTTTTGTCTCATCCATTCTGTCAGTCTCACTATCGTTCTAAATTTTGTTTTTTTTTTTCTCTTTTCTACGTGCATGTGACAAAAAATTGAAGATACCGTGGGACTAGTTACAACTATTTCTTCAGAGCGTGAATTTTTGAAGAACGGCCTTGGTAGGAGGTTTATCACCATGGAATTGACTGATCATACGTGGGTGTTCCTAAGTCTTATTTTCTTATATGTTTCACCCAGTTTCATGATTCTACATATTGTTTCATATTTTCTTTGGGTTGCTCATAATAGTTACTAATTTCCTACAGGGGGAAGCTGGAACGGGTTCTATTCGATGAATCTTGGATAGAGCTATTGATTCTTTGAGATCTAATACTAATACTAAGCCAGTAGCTATTGTGCATTTTGTAGCCCTTTGATGGTTATCTGTTTGGTATGTACAACCTTTGATTTTTTTTTGGTTTCGGGTCTATTTAATCTAATTTGATTTTATCTTTATTGGTAAATGTTTTTAGTGTGTGCTTCATATTTGGGTTTGGATTAAGGAATATTTGTTCTAATTCGTTTCTTTCTATATTAGTGACATGTTTTTAGTGTGATTCATGAAATAATGTTCTAGGGTTTCTATATAGGTGATGGCATCATACAAAGCTTATAGCATGCACTAAGGTTATATTTAATCCAACAACCCCTGAAGTTCCTGATTTCAGCTAAATGTACTCATCTATTTCCAATTTCATAACCATTATAATGACATATGGTTAACAAACTTGTCAGCTAAAATTTTTGTTGAATCTTTTATTGTTTTAGGATGGCTTTACTTGGGGTGATTATGGATGGAAAGGTTGGAAACATTACTGGTGACCGGAAATTTATTTCTTTGAAGGATGACTTTCTTCTTTTGAATTCAAGGAAAAAGATAGTTGAACTCCGAGCATTTGAAGGGGCAGTAGTAAATATTTTTCAGGTTCATTTATAACTTTCATATATCAATTATTAATTTTTTTTCTCGATTCATTTTCAATAATTTGTACATATACATATGTGCATGGTTGGATGTAGACTGGATCTTGCGTTGTGTGTGGGGGAAAAATTATTGCTCTCATTTGTGGAGTTAATTGGTGGTGCTGGACATGCAAGTGTGGTAGTGATGTTAACTCATTGGCTGGTGTTTTGTATGTAGAACATGTAACAAAAGGTTGTGAATGTTTCTCCTAGGTATGTTAAGAATTACTTTAATTTTCTTGTCATTGTTATTCCGTTGTTATTTACAATTTCATTGCTTAACTTGTTGAATTATTGATATGTAATTAATAATGGATTTCATGTTTAAGTTAAGGGTGAAAGTTTGTTACGGGATAGACACTGCTCAATTCTATCTAATGGATGGAGATATATATGCACTCTTAATGGAAAAAAATTGTGTGGAGGTTCTGGATAAGGTGGAGGTGGGTGTTGATAGGCTGTTAGACCAACTTTTTTTGAAGGGCATATACTGGTGTCTTGTTTACAATGTAAATATTTAATATGCTATCATTGCTTCTTTTTCATATGCACTAATGCATTTTGATTTTAATTTGTTGTAGGATCCGACATCCACTAAATTGCCAACTATATTCACCACTTTATTGGAAGGCATGTTGTAACGCCCCTAATTTCTAAATTCAAGACTTAGTCCGTTGGAGACTAAATCCTAAATTTTTTTTTGAAATTTAGATTGCGCCATTTCGATATCATACACCACAATTCGATAAGAAACCAATGATAACTTATACAATTTGTGAAGAACTCAAACTTATATACATATACATAATCTGTAAAATTTCACAAAGGCCCGAAGGCTACAACTAAGCATCTCTAAACATAAAAGCAACATATACTAAAGTAATCCTACACAATCTAAGAGATACTAAATTCCAACATATATCAGACTCCTGTCTTCAATCACTGATCCCCGCCAGGAGATACCTGCACACCTAAATTGTGTCCACAAAACGCGTGGTGAGACTAATGTCTCAGTGAAGTATACCATGCAAACATGTCATGTGGGAGAAATAGAAATGAAATACATCAGTCATTACCAAGTAAGATATACATACTAACTAAATATCTTAAACATAAAGGCACATAATCGGCATAACCCAGCCGGCGGGCTGTGGCGCACACGCCCTCAACTGAACTTGGCGCACATGCCCTCATCTGAACTTGGCGCACACGCCCTCAATTGGCACCCACGCCCTCAACTAAACTTGATTCTTAACTCACAGCACAAGGCCGACTTAATTAACTCATAATCGAACTAACACACATGAATCGATACTAAGAACTGAGATTTCAAACATTTCGAAAGCTTCGTAACTATCGTAAGTTCGTAAGTTCAACATTCGTAGACTTTCCAAGCAACCCTAACATCAATTACCCAACTCAAGCACAAACATCATAAATCCATTCAATTTAACCAAATAGAAAGGGAATCGAAGAGGTAGGGTTCATACATTGAGCATTTCGTCAATTTCGTAATCTCGCTACTTTCGTAAATCTCGCTACCCTAAGGTTTTCAATGAAAATACTAACTAAACTACTCAATCTCATGCATACATTACTAATCTAACCACAATAATCATATAGAAGAGGAATTAGATAGTGGGGTTCATACATTAGGGAGAAATCAAAATCAAAAGAGAAAGTGGGTGTGTGAGTTATACTCACTAATATCTGAAATTCACAAGATAGATTGATGAGTTGGATGATCCTTTGATGAATCCTAGCTTCAAATCCATTCCAAATCTTTCAATTTAGCGTTTCTCTCTCTAACTTACTCTCTCTCACTCTAGGGTTCGTGAAAGGGGAAGAAGAGAACTTAGAAAATCTGATTTTGCATGTCTGAGTATTTATACTGGACAGCTGGTAATCGATTACAGTAATGTTGTAATCGATTACCAGAGGTAAAAATTACACTAAAAGCGTTTATGGGAATCTGGTAATCGATTACAACCCTTGGTAATCTATTACCAAAAACCCAGTCCTCAGGTAATCGATTACAACCTTGTGAGTATCGATTACCAGCAACCAAAAACTTTACATTTTAACCTGAAAGGAATTTTAACTTAGTTTCTATAATCCTCTTAACAACTTTTAATTCCTCAACTCACTTTCCCTTAATTACACTACACAATATCTTATTTTTAAGCCTAATGAGTTATTAAAACTTATAATTTTGCGGATGTTACATTCTACCCCCCCTAAAAGAAATTTTGTCCTCAAATTTGCCTTACAACTCATCTATACATCCTTTACTCTGATCCAGCTTTTCAAATAGATCAAATGACAAGAATGCAAGCAATCAAATTAACACCCCAAAACATAGGACCAACACACATATTACACATCATATCAATGAAAACAATCTGGAAAAATAAGCAATAAGTGAAAAGGCAACGTTTACTTCCTCACGTGAGGTTAGATTAAGGAAAAATTCACTCCTGTTCTTACCTTCAATCCTCCCCTAACTCTGGGCACCTACGTGCTATGTGACCCCACTTCTGATAATGGAAAATCCTCTTTCGACTTGTAGTTTCTGGGCAGTCCTCGTATCACGTGTCCGGGTTGGCCACATCCGAAGCATACCCTTAGTCCCCACATGCATTCTCCCCCATGGCCCCTCCCACATTTAGGGCATTGGGACATCTCTCACTGCCTCTGAGTTATAGTATTGTCGACAATGTCATCATTCTGTTCCTCCGATCCCGAGTCTATCTCCTGGCTGGGCTCCTCTACTTGTTTCTTCCCTTTATCATCTGACAGCGGAGGTGAGCTGGTAGCATTCTTCTGGTTTTTCTCAACAATGTAGCATTTGTTGATTAAGGTGGAGAGAAGTCCTGATATCATATGTTCCGATTCGATCTAGCAATTCAGGTCGTAGTCCTCCTTCAAACTGTGTGCATCTCCCATTCTTCGTCGCACAACCGCTTGCATGTACCTGGAGAGTACTTGGCTAGTTCCTCGAACTTGGCCACATATTGGCCTACCGTCAAAACTCCCCTTGCTTTAGTTGAAGAAACTCAGCTTCCTTCTATCTTCGAACGGTTGCCGGAAAGTACTTCTCCAAAACAAAGTCTGAAAGACACCCCAGGTGATTGGGGTTTCCGTCACCGTAGCCCGAACACCTAGCAGTCTTCCACCAATCTTCCGCCTCACCCTCAGCATATACACAACAAAACCAACCTTGGAGTCATCAACACATTTCATCACATCGAAAATTCTATTGAGATCTCTAAGCCAGTTAGATGCTACATCCAGATCATAGACCCCATTAAATTGGGGAGGGTTGTGCTTCCGAATTTCCGCTAACCTGCGAACGAACTGATCCACCGTAGGAATGGGAGGTGTTCCCGTTGTCCTTTGATTGAACTCCTGAAGTAGTGTTGTATTGAGGATTGCCTGCTCTCGAGTTGCCTCAGCTTGCATTCTATTAGAATTCATTTGTTCCCCATCATCTGAGTAAGAGCTTGCAGAGCTGCTGCCACTGGATCCACAGGTGGATTCCGGGACGAGGAAAAATTAACCCTAGCACGACCTCTCCTGCCACTTGCCATAGTTATCTACATCATTAAGTAAATATCGAGGTGATCAGTCTCTCAATTCACAAAACAATGCATAAATCAAAATAACAAACACAAGAACATCCTACTACCACATGTCATGTGGGAGAAATAGAAAATGAAATACATCAGTCATTACCAAGTAAGATATACATACTAACTAAATATCTTAACATAAAGGCACATAATCGGCATAACCCAGCCGGCGGGCTGTGGCGCACACGTCCTCAACTGAACTTGGCGCACATGCCCTCATATGAACTTGGCGCACACGCCCTCAACTGAACTTGGCGCACACGCCTGACGGGTTTCCTGGCAAGTTTACCAATAGTCCAGTAGTTTTAGGGTAAGTAAGATATTGTATCCACAGGGAGCGGTTTTAACTTGTAAAGTTAAAGCAATTGTATTTTCAATAAAACGTTTTCGTAAATAGAGTTGGTGAATTTTGAAATAAAATAAACAAAGATAACACGAGAGAATGAGTATTTAGGACTAGGATTTGATTTCGTTTCATCTCCCCCCTTGTGCATTCGAATCCCTTTTCCCTTATTTATGATCGTACTTGTAATTACCTTAGCATTGTTTAATTACGATAATTATAAGGCATGCCTGGTAATTATCGTACCCTCAAATTCCCCTATAACATCATAATTAAACGCCAAAAGCTATTCTCTACAGGCATTCAAAGTGGCATTTGGCGACCCCGAACATTCCCCGTATTTTGCAATCAGCGCTATCGAATTAGCCATACTTTCACATAAGGCACCTACGGAGGGGTGTGTCACTCACTGAACCTCAGATCGTTAGAATACAATCCTTATGATACGATATGACTAACCCAAGTACCTTTAGCAATCCGAGAATAAGCTTCATGAACAGCTCCATGCTCACCTACCTCTGATACTAGCTGGAGTTCCACTTTTTGTATCCAGAGCACTAGCCTACCATCCCGGCGCACGCGCGGAGTTGATGCATTATACATAGCATAAAGATACCGATAAATTACATATAATCATAAATAAAATAGAAAAGAGAATTCTTATACACAAGGGGATTGAATCTACTACATCAAATCCTACTAGAGAGCTTAGCTACTCATGGTAGCCATTACAAACTACTGAGAAATCTGTCACCTTTCTCAATCCTATACTACTCTCTCTCTATCAGTGTTTATGGTCCCGAGGACCGTGTGTGTTTGTGACCTTTGCAAAGGGCTCTATTTATAGAGTTGGAAAACCAAGGGATCAGGTTGTGATGTCACTGGTGAGTGTTTAATCCAATCAGAGGCTGCCTTTTCATTAATTGACGTCACTGGTGTGAAGCTTGACCAATCAGAAGCTTCCCCTTCACTAAATGACGTCACAGTGCACGACTTCATTAATCAGGACACGCGTTTCATGTGCGCTAGGCGCACATGAAGCCTGACCGTTCTGGTTACGCGCTCCACGTGCGCTTAGCGCGTGTGGAGCGTGGAATGCGCCGCTGCTTTCCTTGATTTGTGGAACTAACCTCATGATCTCTTTCTGATCTTATCTGGTTTTCCCTTTATCCCTTTATCCGAATTATTTTGTACTTATCTGCTTTGTATTTGAATTGGAAAGATTCTTTGCAGGATTCTCTGATTTTATTTTATTTATTTAATTTCTGAATCTGCAATATCCTCCATTCTGATGCTTTTTCCACTCTTGTCCCAAATCTGCTATAATTCTGCATAAAATAGCAAATTTCTATTTAAAATAGTATCATATTCAAATTTGTAACAAATAAATACAATTATTATAAATATTAACAAAAAGAGATATTTTGGGGCATAAATTACTATTTAATCCTTGATAAGTGTAATAAAAACTATATGAAATTAACGCTAATTTTACACTTATCAAGGAACTTCACGCATGCTCACGGGTACTGTTTCCCTCATTATTTTCACCACTGCTGAACAACTAATATTGATAGTCGTTTCTAATTCCTAAGCTTGTTATGGTTGATATGGATCAAAAGGTCTTTTCAAGGTTGTAATGAGGCTGGGTTATCAAGAATTTATGGTTTTTCTTGGATAAACAATAAACATCTAGAATAGAGAACATCTTTGGATGTTGCTTTGATTTTCTCTCCTTCCACCATTTTTTCTTGATTTATTTCTTTTCTTTGCACGCCTCTTTCCTTGTTTGAAGATGCACTCCCCCCAACTTATTCAATTATTCACTTTTTCTTTTGATTTTAGAGGGAGTGCTCTTCTTTTTCTTTTTGTTTTTCTATACCTGCTCGTTGGGATTTCAACCTTTTCTTCCCATTATTTTTCTACTTGCCACCTTGCTCTCTATCCCAAATGTGTGAGGGACAGGATATATTTCTTTTGGCTTGGGTGAACAAGAATAAACAATTTTAGGCTCAAAATGGGTATTCAAAAATTGGAAAAATTGTATCAAGGTTGGCTTTTTGGCTCTAGGCAGATATATTGAAAACAAATTTTTGCCTTTGTCATTTCCATATTTTCCATAAACAATATAAGCTCCAAAAACTCAATCAATAAAAAGTGACAGACAGTGGTGAAAAAAACTCTCAATTTTGTGTTTGGGCTCTCAACTCACCGGTTACTTGGCTAAATTCCTTGATAAAATATTTATTGGTTTTAATTAACTACCTTAATTGATTCTCATGTGAAGTATCCTAATCCTAATTGATTATGGGATTAATCACACGACCTTTTTTCTTCCTAATCTGGTCAGTTAAATTGCCTAATTTCAGAGATTTTTCAAAAATTTTCTTTTTATTTCCTAAATCCTAAGTCCTAAAAATTTTAAAAATCCTAAAAATAAAAAATTCCTAATTAGGGGTCCTAGAAATTAAGAAAATAGAAAATAAAAAAGAAAAGAAAGAAAAACACCAATGTTAATCTTCATCCTCTGTATCCTGTGGGTCCTTGTCATATTTTCTAGCTGCTGCTGCTTCACACTCCCTCCTGGAAGAATAGGCCAGTCCCCAGGCCAATGCTAGAATATTCGGAATTCTTCCAACACCATGCCTGGGTATGGGTCTTGCAGCAGCCTATGCACTCGGGAATCTCATGGGATCATATTTTCTGATCCTTTTCCCCATGTCTTCTCCTCGTGAGCTAAAGCCACGGGAAAGAGTAGCAATTTATTCTTAGGCATCTGAAAAGTCAAATAACAACAATTAGTTGCTAAACACATTTATTTTAATGATGCCTTATTGAAAATACCAATTCATGAAGAACATAAAAGCCTATCATTAACCAATTGCATGCATAAAGAATTATTTCAACAAAAAATTTTACTGCACTTGGTAATGCCTTCCTAAAAACAGCATATACTCATTTGTTTTGCAAGTATTCAATCAATCCATAGAAAGTGAGAGTTTAAAATTTTTGAAAAAGATAGAGCATAACACTTTCCAATTTAATAACTCACAAAACAAAGAGTATTCCAATTAAGCACAATGTTCTTCAGCCAAAAACACATTAAGGATAGCAGATAATAGTATTCATAATCTTAAAGTTGCTATCCAAAAGTTTAAATCATGAAAGCAGAATAGATGAAGATTTTAATTGGTAAAAAAATAAATAAAAGAAAAATATGAAATTTGAAAGTTTCAAAAATGATTGAAGTTTGTGAGTGGAAAAAGTGAAAAGAAAAGCTTAGGAAGTAGAGAAACAGTACATGAGAAAATAGAAGATTTTAAAATTTTTGTACTGTTGCGCTTCACCTGCGCTTAGCACAAGTGAAGCGCAGAAAACAGTGACTAAAATTGCAATATGCGCTTTACCTGCGCTTAGCGAAGATGAAGCGTGGAAAACAAAATTAGATTTTTGCAATTTTTAGTCACATTTTTTGCTACTTCCTATTAAAAAATATTTTACTTTCCACAAACTTATTCCAATCAATTTTGAAATTTTCCTAAATCCTAAAAAAAATGAAAAATCCTAATTGAAAAACAAAAGAAAACAAACTAAAAACTTAAAAATCTCTGGGTTGCCTCCCAGGAAGCGCTTGTTTAACGTCTTATAGCTCGACGCCTGCTCTGTTAAGGTGGCTGATACTGAAATCTTTTGGTGAGCTTGTGAGCTGCACCCTTCCTTTCTTTGGCACATAAGCCTCCCCATAACATTGCTTTGGAGCAACCTGTAGTGTGAAATGTCTTTAAGCATTTGGGCTTCTTCCATGCCTCTGACTCCCTTGGCTTGACTCTTCTTTTCTTTATTTTCTTGCTCTCAGGTGCAGGAGTCTTTTTCTCTTGAAGCCTTGATGATTCACCATTGGTTTCTCTCAAATTCTTTGCCTTGCAGGGATCTTTGATATGAAATACTCCTGACCACTTGATCTTCCATCTGGCTCTAGGCTCTGAGTTTGATTCTAGCATGACTTTCCTTCTCTTTGCCTTGTTCTGGTCAGTGTGCTTGCATGCCTTTTTTTTATGAGGTCTGGAAGGATTATTACTTGTACCATACCTTTCTTGATCTTCCTTTGCAGGACTGGTTGGATAAGGCACGATCTTTGGTCTTGATACCACTTCCCTTCCTTCTTTGGGCTTTGATTCATCATCTCGCTGTTCAATCTTTTTCTCTTTTTCTTGATCTTTTTCATCTTGCACACCCTCATCTGTGTTGTTCTCTTTCTCCCCTTCACAGTCAATCTCTTCTTCAAGCACCATCTTTTCTGTTTCATCCTTTCCTTGTTCTTCTTCTACTTCTGCATAAGTCAGATTGTTATTGATTTCCTCCCCTTTTAGCTGAACAATGTCATCACACTGCTCTTCAGTTTTGGGAAGTGCATTTGCTGAAATTTGTTCTGACTGATGGTTGGTTCTTGCTTCTGCTATCTGTTCAACTGTTGCATCAGAAAACTCTCTCTCTCTTGTTGAGCATTTCCAACATGAACTCGACAGGTCTTTGCTCCATGGCCTCCAATATTGGGCTGGTAATTTGCACACAGTTGATACTGTTCATGAAGCTTGCAAATAGCATGTGTAGATCTTTCATGGAGGGATTCTTTGGATATGGCAAATCTCTGACTTGCAGTGCATATATGAACTCTTCCTTTCCTTCTTCTTCCTCTTCTTTATCAACTTCTTCTGCTTCTTTTTCTTGTGCTTCTTTTTCTAATTCTTCTAGTTCTTCTTCATCTTTCTCTTCTTCATCAACCAAATTGTCATCATCATACTGTTCTTCAGAGTTGAACTGTGCTTTTTTCTTTGCCTGATGTTTGGTCAAATTTTCTATCATCTCAGCTAATATGGGATCAGCACCACATCCTAATTCTTCATTCATCTTTTGACGCATTATCAATCCTTGCAATCCCCTTTCAATATGATCTTCCACTTCTGATTGCACTGGTTGAACTGAAGAGTAATTCTGCTGATGTTGAACAGAAGGTTGCACATGAAATGAAACATTATCTTGGTGCCATCCAAAGTCCTTATTCTGGCTACTTCTCCATCCTTGAGAATTATTTGCAAAGTTGTTGTTGTTGGAGAAGTTGCCTGATCTTCCTTGATTTCTTGGAAAAGAGCAGCAACTGTTGAGATGGTTACCTCCGCAAAAGTCACAAGTTAATTGTGGTGACTGGACCGGATAGGAGTGAACTTTTTGCAGTGGCTGAGAAAGATCAACTATCTTCTTTTTGACTGCTTCTATCTGCTGCATTAACCTCTTATTTTCTGCCCTGATTTCATCTTCAAGAGTTTGCTTATGGGACAAAACAGCATCTTGTTGCCACCCAGAATTTTGATTCTGGTAACTTCTCCAATCCTGTGAAAAATTGTTAGAATAATTATTGTAATTGGAAAAGTTACCTTGATTTGATGTGTGGGAGAAATATTTTGGCTGTTGATGTCTAACATAATCTCCAAGGGATCTTCTCGGTGGATTTTGATAATTTCCAAGTGTCCTTCTTGGTTGATTTTGCCATCCAGAAGCCATTCAACTCTTACTTCACTTGGGGTGGTTGAACAGAGAGTGTTGAGTTTCTTTGCCCTTTTTCTCTTCTCTCCTTTTGTTCCTTCTATTAATTGATTTTGAGATACCTGTCTTCAAGCACTATTCAAGAATCTCAAACAATTGTTAGCCCAGGAAGGTGGAACAAAATAATTTTTTTTTCGAAAGAAAAGCGAAAATAAAAAAATGAAAATAAAAAAAAATAAAATCCTAAATTCTAAGAGAGTTTGAATTTGAAATATGATATTTACTTATCCTAAATTCCTAAAAGAACTCAAACAAGATAGCATTGAAGATAAGATAAGATAAATTTCAAATTTTCAATTTCAATTTTTTTTTAAAAAAAATACGAAAATAATAAAATAAAAAGAAATTTAAAATTTAAAATACACTTTTTTTTTTGAAAATTTTTGAAACAACTGAAAATTCAATCGTCTAAAACTTTACAAATTGATACACCGCTCCCCAGCAACGGCGCCAAAAACTTGATGGGTTTCCTGGCAAGTTTACCAATAGTCAAATTTTAGAGTAAGTAAGATATCGTATCCACAGGGAGCGGTTTTAACTTGTAAAGTTAAAGCAATTGTATTTTCAATAAAACGTTTTCGTAAAGAGAGTTGGTGAATTTTGAAATAAAATAAACAAAGATAACACGAGAGAATGAGTATTTAGGACTAGCATTTGATTTCGTTTCATCTCCCCCCTTGTGCATTCGAATCCCTTTTCCCTTATTTATGATCGTACTTGTAATTACCTTAGCATTGTTTAATTACAATAATTATAAGGAATGTCTGGTAATTATCGTACCCGCAAATTCCCCTATAACATCATAATTAAACGCCAAAAGCTATTCTCTACAGGCATTCAAAGTGGCATTTGGTGACCCCGAACATTCCCCGTATTTTACAATTAGCGCTATCGAATTAGCCATACTTTCACATAAGGCACCTACGGAGGGGTGTGTCACTCACTGAACCTCCGATCGTTAGAATACAATCCTTATGCTACAATATGACTAACCCGAGTACCTTTAGCAATCCGAGAATAAGCTTCATGAACAGCTCCATGCTCACCTACCTCTGATACTAGCCGGAGTTCCACTTTTTGTATCCAGAGCACTAGCCTACCATCCCGGCGCACGCGCGGAGTTGATGCATTACACACAGCATAAAGATACCGATAAATTACAAGCATATAATCATAAATAAAATAGAAAAGAGAATTCTTATACACAATGGGATAAATCTACTACATCAAATCCTACTAGAGAGCTTAGCTACTCATGGTAGCCATTACAAACTACTAAGAAATCTGTCACCTTTCTCAATCCTATACTACTCTCTCTCTATCAGTGTTTATGGTCCCGAGGACCGTGTGTGTTTGTGACCTTTGCAAAGGGCTGTATTTATAGAGTTGGAAAACCTTCAAGGGATCAGGTTGTGATGTCACTGGTGAGTGTTTAATCCAATCAGAGGCTGCCTTTTCATTAATTGACGTCACTGGTGTGAAGCTTGACCAATCAGAAGCTTCCCCTTCACTAAATGACGTCACAGCGCGCGGCTTCATTAATCAGGACACGCGCTTCATGTGCGCTAGGCGCACATGAAGCCTGGTCGTTCTGGTTACGCGCTCCACGTGCACTTAGCGCGTGTGGAGCGTGGAATGCGCTGCTGCTTTCCTTGATTTGTGGAACTAACCTCATGATCTCCTTCTGATCTTATCTGGTTTTCCCTTTATCCCTTTATCCGAATTATTTTGTACTTATCTGCTTTGTATTTGAATTGGAAAGATTCTTTGCAGGATTCTCTGATTTTCTTTTATTTATTTAATTTCTGAATCTGCAATATCCTCCATTCTGATGCTTTTTCCACTCTTGTCCCAAATCTGCTATAATTCTGCATAAAATAGCAAATTTCTATTTAAAATAGCATCATATTCAAATTTGTAGCAAATAAATACAATTATTATAAATATTAACAAAAAGGGATATTTTGGGGCATAAATTACTATTTAAATCCTTGATAAGTGTAATAAAAACTATATGAAATTAAGCTAATTTTTACACTTATCACGCCCTCAAATAAACTTGATTCTTAACTCACAGCACAAGGTCGGCTTAATTAAATAATAATCAAACTACCACAGAATCGATACTAAGAACTGAGATTTCAAAACATTTCGAAAGCTTCGAACTATCGTAAGTTCGTAACTTCGACATTCGAAGACTTTCCAAGCAACCCTAACATCAATTACTCAACTCAAGCACAAACATCATAAATCCATTCAATTTACCAAATAGAAGGGAAATCGAAGAGGTAGGGTCATACATTGAGCATTTCGTCAATTTCAATCTCGCTATTTCGTAAATCTCTCTACCCTAAGGTTTCAATGAAAATACTAACAAACTACTCCAATCTCATGCATACATTACTAATCAACAATAATAATCATATAGAAGAGGAATAGAGAGGTGAGGTTCATACATTAGGGAGAAATCAAAATCAAAGGAGAAAGTGGGTGTGTGAGTTATACTCACTAATATCTTGAAATTCACAAGATAGATTGATGAGTTGGATGATCCTTTGATGAATCCTAGCTTCAAATCCCTTCGAAGCTTAATTTAGCGTTTCCTCTAACTTACTCTATCTCTAGGGTTCGTGAAAGGGGAAGAGAACTTAGAAAATTGATTTTGATGTCCGAGTATTTATACTGGACAGCTGGTAATCGATTACAGAATGCTGTAATCGATTACCAGAGGTAAAATTTACACTAAAAAGCGTTTCTGGGAATCTGAATCGATACAACCCTGGTAATCGATTACAAAAACTCAGTCCTCAGGTAATCGATTACAACCCTGTGAGTAATCGATTACCTAAAAACTTGCTCTCAGGTAATCGATTATCAGCAACCAAAAACTCTACATTTTAACCTGAAAGGAATTTTAACTTAGTTTCTATAATCCTCTTTCAACTTTTAATTCCTCAACTCACTTCCCTTAATTACCAATACACAATTATCTTATTTTAAGCCTAATGAGTTATTAAAACTTCTAATCTGCGGGATGTTACATATGTCCTTTAAAATGAATGGCAAATGTTCTACATTGATGGTGAGAAGTGTTACACTGTCTTAAGTGTTACACTATAATATTCATTAAAAAATGCATTAATATTGTAATAGATTTGTTTCTAATAATGGTTTAGTAGTAATAAATTGTTGATTGAATTCTTTTAATTTGAATGTGTAATTGAATGTTTTATTTCTTACACACTAGCATATAATATGTAATTTGATATAACTTTAAAAATTATGGTATGTAGAACATTTCTGATTTTATTATTTTTAATTATACTAATTTATATAATTATAGGGTTAAATATGTTTTTAGTCTCTCAATATAAGAGAGATTTGGTTTAGTCTCTATAATTTAAAACTGGGTAGTTGTGGTCCCTAAAAAATTGGAAATCCACCAATTTAGTCCCATTGCCTAGTTTTACTACAAACTTTGCAGGATTAGCTACAATTTTATCGGTAAGGACTAAATTAGTGTATTTTCAATTTTTGAGGGACCAAAACACCGGTTTTAAATACAGGGACTAAAACCAAATTCTCAACTATATTTCAAGGAAAAAAATATATTAACCCTTATTATAATCAATTACAACATGTGATTTAAGAAGATTTGTTAGTTAAGCTCATAGTCTTTTTACTAGACTTGAAGCTTCCCTTTTAAGTAGACATGTTTTTTTAAAAAGGACTTAAGCTAGCTTTTTAATAAACGAGCATAGCCATGCCAAGTCAATACAAGGCAAGGTTGCATATGCTTGACAGGTGGTTGTTCGATGAGGACTTTTTTTTCGGGCAATAAATTTTTCAAATTGGGTGCATCAAATTTTAGTCCTCAGACACTTCAAAAATTCGGTCTTGGGCATTGAGTCGGCCCATTTCATCAACTCTAATTGATTAAAATCTATTTGACATATTTTTTTGACATTTATATTGGAATTGGTATAAAAATTTTATATTAATCCAATTGTCATTCACCAGTGTTATACATGGTAAATCAATTTCTAACAATACAAAAAATTTTAAAATCACGTGGTTAAATGTTGTATTTTAATAATATGAAAATGATATTTTTCAACCTATAGTTTAGTCCAATATTTGTATTTATAAAACTTTATAAAGTAGTTACAAAATTATTTGTAATATTCATTATTAGTTATTTAACAATCATCAATGGTTAATGTTAAGTTTGATGAAATTGTTGATTATGTTAAACAAGTATTCTTATGATTAATGTAACTGATTCTCGTGTGTGTGTCTATATATATATCATGTAAGCATTTTAAATTGGAAATGGCAAATAAATTCATTTGTTATTGATTTATATAACGTTGGGTTGAAACTCAAAATTTTACTAAGTTATAATAGACCAATGTCTTCGAATTCAAAGATATGTGAAAAGAGGTTCGAAGGGGTTATTATGCTCGAAATCCAATTAACTTAGTGAAATTTAAAGAGTTTATATTATTTGAATTCGAAGAGAGATGTTGATCTCTGAATATACGTGGAAACGTAAACAGCGTTTGCATTAGACACTTATTCGAATTCGAAATACTTTTGACAGTCAGAAGGAAAAAGACTTTAGATAAATTTGGTATAAACATAAATTAGATCTGAAGGCAAGAAATATAAATACAAGTCTTTTATTCATATGTGATACAATTCGAATTACATGAGAAGTTCAAATGAAATGCAAAAGAAATACAAAATAAATAAAGTAAAAGACTATTCTAAGTTCTGGGAAAGAGGCTTGACTCCTGTCTTCCTGTCCTTCATTTGATTTTCGTCTCCCTCTTCTTCTCTCCTCTTCCGTAGGCTTTGATTGAACCACCAGGGAAATGACTTATGCTGGAATCTTCAAGCAGCTCTGCGATTCAATCTTAAAATGAGAAAGAGAGTGGAGTAAAGACAAAAATAATAAATTTTGGCTAATACGTTCGACTCAAAGAAATCCTTGATAAGGATTGAAAAGCTTATAGTTTTGGCTACCTCGTCGACCTTATCAAAAATAAAATCATAAAGATTAGGTCGAACTTAGTAGCCAAGGAAGAAACTTCTTCATGGTGAACAAAAGAAGGGGATGAGAAAGAATGTAAAAGTCAAGGGATATTTATAGTGAACGATTTGGACGGGGAATTAATGAGCATGCAAAATTGTCCAATCGGGTTGAAGGTCAAACCCATGTGTGGTCTGTGGTCAAGTCCACCTTTAAATTGACCAATTAGAAATACAGCCGTGGAGATACAAGAAATTAATCAGTCAAAATTTGGTGAAGTTTCCAAACGTAGATCGAAATTCATATGGGAATCGAAAACTAGTTCGAGAGGAAGAAGAGATTCGGATAACTTAGAAGAATTCATGAAATTAGAAGTCTGAGAGGAATTCGAAGATCCATCAGATTTGAAAGCCAATTCAAAGAATCGCTAGATTTCAAATGGAGCAGTTATTGGAAGTTACCATTCAGAGACAAGTGTCAAGATCTCAAGCCGTTAGTTATTTGATAAAAAGAAGACCGTTGCTACCTTTGTATACGTGTTACACTTAGAAATTTGACACTCAAATAGGCTTGTAAACGTGTCAAAATCTTGTAGTTAGCGTTCGGATAGGAATCATATATAGGCAAAATTTTGATGTAATAAGGGTTGGATTTCATTTTACTCAAATCTCTGAAAACACCCAATGTCCAGACTTGTGAGTGACTAAGAGGTTAATAAGGAGATCAAGTATGTGTATCCAACCGCTTTTCTAATGCAATCTACATTTCTGCACTTTTCTTTTCTTTAATTACTTCTTGCATTTAAATTCCTGCAATTTTCTTTTCTCTTTGTTTACTTTTGCATTTAAGTTTCTGCATTTACTTTCAGTTTTTCTTTATTGCATTTACTTTAACTTCTCTTCTAGTTTCAAAACTTTACCTTCATTTTTCTTTTCTCTTTAGAATTCTATTTTTTTTGCATTTGTACTTTTTCAATTCACTCTTGTGAAGAAGTAACTCAAATTTTTGTTACTTGTTGAATGCAATTTCTGAGAAACCTATTTCTCATAAAGAACCTTTAGAGGATTCAGATTCTAGTCTCAAATTGTACTTTCAAAATCAAGAAAGTTTTCGAACTGATTGAAAATTTCACAACAAATAGTACCCAAATGAAAAAAATCATTCATTTTTATACTGATCAACCTAATTCCATTGATATCATAATCATTCATAAAAAATTATGTAAATATTCTGAAATTTATTTCCACGTATGTGATATATTTCCTTCTAAATAAAATTTTGAAATAATTAATTAGTGTTATGATTATGTAATAAATTATGGATTGAATGAGTATCATGTTGGAGATCCCATGCATAGCACAGGACTCACACTAGTTAAATACAGTGTTATCGACTCGGACCAACCTGGCCGGTTGAACAGAAACCAAAACTTGGGATCGGTCCAATTTGATATATAGTTGGATCGCTCATGCATATGATTCAGTTATTACATCATCGAACCGGTTTCAAACCTAGTCCGAGCTACGAGCCTGCATGAGTTATTAAAAATCTGTAACAAATTTGGCACAGGTGGGATTCAACTACACCCCCACACGTTATGCAGGAAGGAGCTGACCACTACACCGACTCATCCTTTAGATATATTGCATGTTATACTATACTAGTCGTGTACCCGTGCCATGTAAGGGCATTTTTATCGTATTAGACATACAATAATAATTTGATATAAAATAAAAGACATACAATATTTTTTAATAAATAGAATTCATAATATATGAAAGTTAAAAGTCGCATATTAACGTGAATGATTATTTTTCTCTATTCATCTTTTTTTTATCCATGACTCAATTTTTCAGTTGCAACAATATATCCCAACCAACTCAAGCCACTTCCCTTTTTTCCTCCCTTCCACCCCAACATGTAACTTTTTATATGTCCATGTATATCCATTAAGTCCTATTTTAAATTATATTATAAAAGAAGTTAAAACCTATAGTAACTTTTAAAATTATTTTAATTTATTCATTACATAATATTTTCCAAAAAAAGATTATCTAAACATTCTAAAAGTTTTAAAAGTACATTTTTGAAAAAGGAACTATTATTTTTTTTAGTTTGTCAAATAATTTTTATATATTACATTTTTAAGGATAAATGACTTTTTTAAGGCCGGTAACTATTTGTCCTATATTTCTCCCCATAACCCATTTATCCAACTGAAAATATGTCTCACCACCATTCATCATACTCTCTACCAAACTCTCTTTCCATGGAAGATTATATATTGTTTGCACATATCCATGAAATTGACCAATTTTTGAAACTTTTCCTCTCATACCCCCTTTCATACAGAAAGAATTTTTCTCCAAAGAGATTCACTTATGATTAATATTCTCCATTCCCATTTATCAAAGAGTGTTAAATTAAAAATTAATACATCTTTTATTCTCAGCACACTCTTATATTTATAGTCTTTTATTTCTTTTTATTATTTGAAAAGATTTTATTGATTTGATTGTTATCTGATCGATAATAACAAATTCATACAATATATATAATTTTTTTATCTCTAATGCTTATGGAATGACCTCTTAGTGAGATTTTTTCTATGCTTATGGAATGTCTCTAGTACAGGATGTAAAAAATGAATGGCCTTTTAGAGTATTCGTTCTAGTGCTCCAAGAATGCTCTTGTATAGGATTAAACTTTAAAAATCTTGGATTTGCTTTTAGACATAAATTCATTATTTATTTCAAGGTTTAAATTCAAATAGACCGAATTATAATATTTATTTCTAAATACCATAATTTTCTATCCAACTTATATATGCCCACATTTGGCAGTACAATTGAATAAAACTTGATTCATTGGGTTATAGGCATTGCTCAGTTCATCAAACACTTAAAAACTTTGCTATCCAGTTTTACCCATAACCAAATCAAATTTTAATTTCCTATCAAGAAAAAAATTAAAAACAATTAAGTTGTGCAAACACACATATAAGTCACGGATTAAAGAAATTCTGCAAATATTTTCAATTTTTCTTTGTCAACAATAAAATTTAAAAAAAAAACACTTAGAAACCAAATGCAGATGATCAAACCAATCACAATTTATTTTCAAATATTAGTTGGGACTTAACATTTACAAAGCATGAAAACTAAGAAAAGTTATTTTTGATCCTAGGTCACAAGACCATTAAACAAAAATGAAAACCCATAGAAGAACACTAATTAAATAATTATTATAATTACTATTAACGTAATATAAAATAATTTTTAATATTATTTTAAATTTCATAGTATATTTTTATTTATGTTGTAAATTTTTGGAATTTCTTATTTTGAATTCATCGTATATATTACTATCAACATAATTATAAAATGTTTTTTAAGTGTTTGAAAATTTTTGAATTTCTATTTTTAAAAACTATCAAATATGTTTTAAATTATCATTATTATATTTATTTATTAATATTATTTATTTTTATAGTCATATTTACTTTAATATAGTATTATAGTTAATTAATGGTGATGCATAACATTAATCATTTAAAATGTATACTATTGTGTCCTCATTTAAAATGTAATACTATATAGTTATTTTTATAGTCATACTATTGTGTCCTCACTTTAGATTTCAAAAAATCACTTTCACTACTTCACTTTTATATATATAAAGATAAAGATATGGTGATGCGTAGAGAGAATCAAACGAATTAAAAAAAATTGTATACCACCACATCAAATTATATTTTTTTGTATCTTTAGATTTGCATTTTATTATATATATATATGTAAGTCAATTAAATCCAAAATAATATTTTTTATAAGTTGTGATACACTAATTTAACCGGTTCAACCAATTACTTACTAATTAGACAAGTCACCCATTAACCCAATAGTGGGACCAAGTCAATGACCGGTCCAATTCTTATAACACTAAAATACATACATGAATTAAATTCTTCTTAAAACATTTGTTCAATTACATTCTTTTATTTTAATATTATAAAGCTGTTTTAATTTTGTAATAAATACGTAAACCATAACATTAATTTTAAAATAACTGTTTTAATTGAAAACTAGAAAATTATTAATAGTGTCAAATAAACCATAAATCAGAGACTACAAATATGGTACTTCGACTGATGAAATATAATTCACTTAAACACTCTTATTCCATGCGGACTTTTGTCTTTTCTTTTTCTTGCCATTTTAGATCATACATTAACCTTTGATCAAGGAGAATCTTTAAAACGCGCACAAGCAAAGTAATAAAATACGAAACCAAGTTACACTTCTACTACACATTGTTTTCAATCTAATCACCTTTTATTCTATTGTTCAGTTTGATCATGAACTTAACCAGCTAACTAATTAAACCATATCGAGATCTGCCTTATCCGAAAAGTCACAAATATATCATTTAACAATGCTAATTTGAAAAGTTGAAATAATATGAACACACGTACACTTAAGGGATTCCTACCAGTGGCCCAACTGAAACCACCAATACGACAAATTACAATAGCTCACCAAACGTCACTCCCAACACCAAATCAACATGAAGAACCATTATTCTATCCCTTGAATGTGGCTAAAGCGTGCAGTCGAAATCTCCACCTGTGCATATCCTCGTACCCAGTGAGGAAACACATGGATTGCCACTGCCTTCAAAACAATATCAGGTGAAATCAAATGCACCATAAACAATTATTGCCACTTGCTCAGCCTCTTGTCTGTCGTGTGTTGTAGGATTTGCAGTTTAGGCATTTCTGAGCCACAAAATGGAACCGCACGTGAGAAGTTTGCCGCAATCATTGCACAAGATCCAAACCTGTTGAGAGCAACACATTAGTCCCTCGCGACCAGCAGGCAATATAATAATAGATTTAAACGCAACAAAAACAAGTCTTTGCATCTAATAGCCTGTTTATTTATACCAAAACCATGTGGATCCGAGTCAATACTATAATGAATACTATAACGAATCCATATTTAAAACATGATTTTTAATAAATCAAAACATAAATGCAGATTGCACATGTAGATTGCACAAGGAAAAGGCAAAAGCATAAAAATCTAGGTCAACCACTAATTCATCAAAACCGTATAAAGCTCTTTCGCGCCTTCGCTTCCTTAGCAAGTAAACACAATAAGTCAAAGATGGTATGACTGGAATGAATAACATGTAATATAACTAATCATCTGGGTGAAAAAAAGGAACACTGACCATTTTATTTTGATATGGCTCAGGCATTGGTGTGGCAGCAATCTCCATGTCAAATTTCTCCCAAACCTTTGACATGTCACAAACTGACTTCGAGCAGAGAGGACATGCATACCTGATACAGAATCAAATACAATAATCACTCAGATAGAAATAGACAAGTAAGGAGACAATGAGCTCTATGAACACTCACTGGAAATGTTCTCTCATTTCATTCAGACAGCTCTTATGGATTGTATGTCCACATGGCATGACGGTGACATCATTTCTTGATTCAAACAAATACTGCAGACAAAATTTTAGTTTGATGGAATCAGCCTCAGCAATTCAAAAAGTTGTTGAGAGTGACACATAAATCAAGAGTGTTGTAAAAGTTACCTCAAAACAAACGGGGCAATCATGATGCATTGCTCCTTCCACACAAGGGTGACTGTTTTTCAGCAGAGTTGAGTAGCAACAACCTACGCAAGATCGAATAATGAATGAAATGATTAAACAGCTAGTACAACTTTAAAATAATCGCATCGCTACTAGTACTTGTCAAAAAAGCATAGGAATTAACATAATTGCTTACCACACACTTGTAGCAATGAAAGAAATTCTCGCGTCCTCCAGTTCTGTGTTAAAACTATCAAAATCAATTAGTTCGAATTTTGATACAGAACCTGAACTAGTCAATCTAAGAAAGAACATTACAATAAAGATTCAAAATATACTTTAATAAAATGTGATCTTTAAGTCCAACGCACAAACAGTAAGGTGTAGAACGACAATTGTAAGAATAAATAGAGCATTGCATTTCCAATTTAACAAAACTTGAAAATCTGGGGAGGAGCAAGACTGCAAGACTAGTTCACTTGGGGGGGGGGGATGGGAATATTTTATTGGAGGCCAAATTAACATTTAATTTTGTCTAATAAAATAGATTGAAAATTAAAATTGAAAAGAATGCCCCTTTCAGACATGTCATGTCCCTGACTAAAATGCAGGAGTTGTTGATGTTTCAGTTAAGGAAATCGGCTTAGCAGTGCATACCTGCAAATTCCGCAACCACTGCAATGGTACTGCTGCTTAGATATCTTGCAGCACATAAAAGAAACAAGATAGTAACACAAAACCATTGGAAATATTCATAATTTAAAGGTTCTTACAATCGATTTATTCAAACACTATTTTACATGCCACGGTTAAAGATACTCACTGGTTAATGCTCACATCAGACAACTATACCAAAGACAGAATAAAAACTATATAAAACGTGATAAGAAAAGATTCTTATCTCCAGGATTGACTATTACATCATCATCAAAGAGCTTGCATATCCCACAGAAGTACTTGCCCATACTAACACCACAATTAACACAGTCTTGCTGAACCTGGAAGCAGTAAAAATTAGAAGAGGAAAAGACTTAGCTTCAAATGTTGAATGCAGATTATAAATGATGAAATTTCAGATTTTGCAATCCATGACTTGTTGAATAAATTAAGGGACTAATTCAGTTGTTTCAAGCGGCATATGGTCTTGTACTCTAGTCATATATCTTTAGATGAAATTCAGAAAATTACTGATGGTTGCCACAACATCTGGAAGAACCTTCAGAAAGTAGCAAGGTTTAAAATTCCCTTAACAAATGCACCACTCTGTTTCTGTTGTGTGTGTGAATGCACATGCACATTGACATGCAGAGGGATTTAAACTATCTTAAACTGGTATTTGGATCCTCCTTCATAATTTCTATACTACAGAAATGTACAGAGACATTGAAGAAATTCTAAACTCACCTCTTGTTCAGTGCCACAAAGTGAACATATCACCTGAATATGTCAATTATCTCATTAGCATTAAGGAAATCCTTGACCATGAAATAAGGAGGAAAAGGTGCTAAAAATTGGGATATTCCAATAAAGATGTCAAAATAAATAAGAATACCTGTTTGACTTGGTGTCGGAATGTCATGTCTATGCTTCTGATCAATATTGATATCATTCTGTAGAAATACATGATAAAGACAGGAGGGCACAATAAGTAAAAGGCCGAGACAAATAGAAGCCAATGAAGAATAAAATTAGAATATTATGTTGGTCCTATACATATTGTCTGAGCTAACCGCAATCAAAGAATGACAGTAGCAATTAGGGAAAGGAGTTTCTAAGAAGATTGGCCAGGGAATATGACATAAGATGGATTCATATCATTTATGGCAACAATCATAGGTTAAATACTTGAAACAAATAATTATCATCAAACACTAGATTTGTGAATTTACTCACTTTTGCCTCATTGTGACAATGGCGGCAATCAAAATCTCATTGCAACAGGGGCCCTGATACGGCATCTTCTTCGGTAAGTTGGCATCTGCAGAGAAAGCCCTAACTTTATTAGGGAAGATAGGAAGCACAACAAATTAAATAGCAGAAGAGAGTATATGAACTAGAAATTACCCATATTCCATATATCCTTTCTCTCGCAAGTCATTGATCCTTTTGTTATCGTTGATTCACTTGATTCTTCTCCAGGAAACTGCTCACATTTGGTTCTGGAGGATAAACGTCATTCTCAGTCACATGTCTCATGTCATTGCATTCAAACTGCAGAGGCTCAGAGTGCAATACTGCCACCTCTCCCATGATACTAGCTATCCTCAGACAAGATTACCAACTATCTAGAAGCAGGAAGTAAGCTTAAGGACCTGCATGTAGGAACACATTTAGAAATAATCCTAAAATTTCTAAAGGCATATTTAGTCACCCCATCAAGCCAGGTAAACACCGAATGCATTGTTGCTTTCTTCTATACTGCTGCAGACCAATTGAAATCAGCAACAACAAAATTGAATTATGCAGCTCCAATCAACTACTCCACGAGGGAACACATCAAGACAAGTGTATATACAAGAATTCCACATATTACTACAAGGTAGCACTGGGGGTACTTGACAGCCTCCAGCAGTAAATAGAAACCAATAGCATGGAATGATGACTTGATTTCTTGAAGAATTCCCAGAACCAAATCCAACTACACTGGAGCCAACCAATAGAAACTCCAACCTATGTTGAAAGCAATAAATCACTCAATCAAAGCATCCCAAATAATAAAAATATAGTACATGTGTTGATTTTTATTGTCCATGAAGGGCAAGCCTACCTTAAAATGCAGTTCTGCATTGATTCCTCCCTGAACTGAAACTTACCAAAAGGAAATACTTACAAAATTCCATATCATCTGCACCTTGATAGATTCCTTTGGGTCAAATTAGAACTTTTCTCATTAACTAGGTCATTGATAGTGAACTATGTGTTCACTACCAAAAAGAACGTTACACTACTCCAGGGACTAGGTTATCGATGTTCAAGAACAAAGTCCTTATCGCATATTAGCTGTGCAGAAGGGTTGTCTTCCAACCTAGACAAAAAAGAAGGGAAGACCGGCACTGACAATAATGAGTAATCATTATGTGATGCCAAAACAATGGGGTTGTAGCATCAAGCCAGCCTTTTCGCTGTCCATAAACCGGGAAAGAAATGGATAGTTTCTATGAACTGTGCAAAAGGGATATCCCACCCACAGGAAGCTTCAACAAATTCAAACTGTCTCAAAACTGTTAGCCCATGGTAAACGCAAAAAGTTGGCATAGACAAGTGGACATGGGTAAGGCAGCAAAAAAACATGCTTGTTTGCAACTCTTCCTTTCAAAAAATACAGAGTAGTGTCCTTGCAGCGTAAGAACTCTGCAACTGGGTAGTCCACTCCGGGTGCAAATTGCATTTTCCTGCAAAAGGCTTCTATGTAGAATCTATATGATATAGTCATTCATCTACCTCGAGTGCTTTGCAATTTTTGCTCTCACAGATCCATAGAGAATTATAGAATCTTGGCTATCCGTGTAATTGGGAAAAAAGGTGTCCAACTATCTTAATATTTTAAATTAAACACAAACTCCTCGTCTTCTCAAAATAAGCCACTACAGGCCTGTGATTTGCACAATTTGCAGCAAATCAATGTTTTAAAATAGAACCAGATATCTAATTGGTAAGACTTCGGATTATAAGTCGACATCGATGATTCATCTTGGATTAAACTGGACAATACAACAAATATAATTGGACCAGTTGAACCAGCCAAATTTTTAAGCATTAGCACAGTCAAGTCTCATATGTTCACTCAAGTCCCCCAGCATTAGCACAGCCAAATCCTAGTGGCTTATAGCACGAAGCTAAAATTTTGTTCTTCCTTGTCAAATGTTATTGTTTATCTCAATTTTCAAGCGTTACAACCTAAAGAATGACCCCAACGATCACTAATAAATACAACAATTCATTGCCTGAAAACCAGGGTCTAGCATGGGATATTCCACTAAACTGAAAAAGACCTTGGCGATCATAGCAACGAATTGTGCTAAGTACCACAGAAGTAAACACTTCTAAACCCATTAGACAATGGTTTAATTCCAGAATATAACAAGATATAGCAAGCAACCAAAAGAGGTAATCGCAAAACCGCAACAAACAAACAGGTAACATTCAAAATTGCACAGAATTCACAAAGAACACATTAAAAAACGTATAATGCAAGCATTGAATATCAATCATCTTCACCTCCAAAAACTGCAAGGAACAATAAAAGAAACACAGCTACGTTACCTAACAAGAGAATCGAATCCAAAGAAGCTGATAAGATTACAATTATTAGCACACTCAAAAGCACAACACAAGCGAGAGAAAAACAGAAAGGAAAATTAAGCAACGGCACAGAATTATCACAGAATAACAACGAACTTTCAACTCGTAGAGAGGGGAAGAAGACGGCGATGTGATCGGCGATCCAAAGAAACAAGACCGGCGATTGATGAGTGGTTGTTTTTGTTTCCTTTTAATTTGGAGGCAGTGATTGGAATCTGTCTGACAAGTTTTTGAGGATGCGAATCGAGAGAGGAATTTATAGGGGCTCGGTGTGAGAAAGAATTATCTGAAATGAAATTCGAGAGGGTTCGAAAATTGACCATGTCTACACGGAAACAAAAATAAATTTGACAGCAACAGCAAGATCATCATTACCCATTTGCTGGTGACAGCTCTGGTGTTGTCATTTTTGCCCCTCAAAATATCTCGTTTAGTTTGCGTCTTGGATAAACTGGATGACGTGTCACAACATTTTCCCTCGATTTGCGTACACATAGCTGGCCAGATTTGCATAAACTTACGGACACGAAAGAAGATTCTTAAACTGGAATTAATAAATAATATAATTAAAACCGACCAGATGGTTAGTCAAAAACAAATAAATAAATAAAGTTAATATTCTCCCCTTCTATTTATAAAATAATTTAGAGAAAAATATACAACTCTCTACTCGAATATAAAAAAAAAATAATTCACGCTATTAAAAATGTTAACTAACCTCAATAAATTTTCTTGATATCATCTAAAAATAGATTATATTCTAAATTACGAGAAATTATTAAAGTCACAGACCACACGTCATCCATGGTCTCAACCAATTAGTATTTGACACATAAGAAAAATTACTTCACAAAATAAGTTCATTTAATATTTTTCTTATGTGTCAAATGTTAATTGGTTAGGACCATGGATTACGTAGTGGTTCGGGACCTTCTGATACTTTCTCCTAAATTACCCTTCATGGAAGACTCAATCTTATTGAAACTTGTTCCAAGTGGAAATACTCTCACATAACTCATTTAATAGTGTCATTGGAAAATAAAATATGAATTTAAATAAATGATATTTGGTACGAGGTCATTAAATAAGGTAAAATGGTTGAGATTGCTTATATTTTGGACCACCATATGTGATTTATTTTTGTTGCTTATATTCGAGTCTGGAGGATGTACATATCAAAATAAAGTAATTAATGCATGATTTTTAAGAAATTACTCTAAAAATTACAAGTTTACTCTTATTTAAAATTAAACTCCACGACCATGTTAATTGTGTCACTTTAAAAACTTTTAATGGTCAATGTAACATCCCAAATTAGGACCTAGAAAATATAGTGGAAGCCTTAGATCGTGAATCCACCAAGAGAAGGAAGTTAGGCATAGAAGGAGAATTTAGGAGTTCAAGAGTAAGATAAGAGGGAAGATCGGGAATTATTTAGAGTTAGAGTGTTAGGGGGAATTTAAGAGAGGAATCAAGAGTTAAACTCCAAATACCTGTTTTGAAGAGACTTAAGGGAAACCAAGTTAAGATTCGAAAATGTAAACTATAGAGGTGAAGGAAAGAAGGAGAGATAG